>CM056054.1:133425351-134625351 GCA_029574335.1 Rana kukunoris | reverse complement strand
AGGAGGGAAAGGGAATGACATGATTGAAACATTTAAATACATCAAGAGGGTGAGTTCTTTCAATATAAAAACCAAAATCAAGAAAATGGGGACATGACCTCTAACTAACTGGAGGAAAGTTCAAAGCTAGTCTTAGAAAGTATTATTTTACTGAAAGTGTAGTGAATGCTTGTAATAAATTACCATCAGAGGTAATGAGCCAGTCAACAGTAAATGGCTTCAAACATGCTTGGGACAAACATAGACAATAAAGTAAAAAACAAACAAATAAAATGGGCAAACTCGATGGAGTACTCAGTCTTTTATCTGCCATCACTTTTCTATGTTTCTATAGTGCAAGTTTATCTGGGTTTTTCATGCCCATGTGCATAAGCCTTATAAGCAGGACACATTTTTTATTCAGTTATGAATAAATACATCTTTATTTTGTTTTATACATACAGAATCCTCTCTAGTCTTTAAAGGTTAATGTTAACATGATTTAGTATAAAAGTAACGCTTATTTTTTTGAATGAAGACCTTATTTCTCTGCACAACTGTAGCTCAACACACACTTCTAAACAATACACCTTTCATTATAGGATGCTTTTATTTTTTTATAAGGTCAAGTGCAAATACGGTAAACTTTTGTATATACAACAGAGCCATTGCTTTAGACTCCACACACACAATAGACCTCGGTGTATATGTCTGGCACAGGATGCTTAAAGCAATCCTTGGAATTCATCTTGCAAGAACATTCCACTGAAAAGAATCCTTTTGTTGTCAAGGTTCCTCTCAGGTCAAGAATCTGTTTAATCTTTCAATCATATGAGAATGATTAAAAAAAGTGATGTTCAGTTGCTCAGTATCAGTTAACATACACAAAATAAAGGGGAAAAAAATGTCAGAGCCGCTGTAACAGCAGCTACAAGCTGAATACATAGATGTTTTTTTTTTATAATAATTCATCTTTTTCTCATTGTAATTATAGTTATAGAAAGTTTACATTGTAGCTGACTTGAGGTAGGCTGAAGAAGAACAAGGTCATGGACAAAAAATAAATAAAATAAATGTAGAGAGTGCAGACATTTTTTTTACAATGCAAATGCCTATATACAAGAGGGGATTGATTTCAATATTACACAGCAAATTGGTCTTTTAAATATACCTATTTTAATGGTGTATAGCTCTTTGGCTTCTTACCATTATACTGCAATGCCAACTTAAAAGACAAAATATATACATTTTGGAAACAGCCACCCAATCAAACTGGTCAGGTCAAATGCAGTGTGTTATGTTGTGCCTCAACATGAATCGGCAGCTCATTCATTTTAGTAGACAACCTAATGCATCACATAACTGTACTTACTGCATTTTTTTTTATCAAAGAGTAGTACAACACAGGGTATAGTAAAGTAAATGGCACTTCAGCGCACCAAAGCGTCAATGGTGCAAATAGGGCCTGAAAAAACCTGTCTTGAGAAAAGCCTTGTAAACACGATCAGAATATCCTACAAAAAAATAATACTTTCAAATCGATCAAATGATAATCTGATCGTTAAATACACAGCTTTCATCCAAAATGTTCCAAAGGGACAGACATGAAACTTTTTCTCGTACAATACCAGATCGTATGCTTTTCTTATAATTAGTACAATTTTACAGCCAAAAATACAATACAAATACATTACATCACTTACACATTTTTATTATGCCGTACGAGAATTTTTGTACTTTAGTAACCTATTTGTTTTCAATATGGAGACTAGCATGTAAAATAAAATGGATTACCATTCGTCCGATAATCTTATCGTGTGTACTAGACTTTAGAATGGAGACACAGTTGTCACCAATGGCTTTCTAAGACCCTGTACACACGAGCAAATGAATCTGATCAAATCTGTCTGACAGACCGATTTGGTCAGATTTGTCTGCTGGCTGTTTTGGTTTGATCGCTGTACACAAGATCAAACCAAAATCCCCACCGGCAGACAGCGTGGTGATGTGGCGGTGACGTTGACGCCGCCACGTCACCGCACCAGGAACTAAATTACTTCCACGCATGCGTCGGATCCATTCGACGCATGTGCGAGCAGATATGTCTGCTGGTTAGCGTACTAACCAGCAGACATATCGGTCCGACGGGTTCCCAGCAGACATATTTTAAAGCATGCTTTAAAATCTGTCTGCTGGCCAAATCCGTCGGCTCGCCTGTAAACACGATCGAATCTGTCTGCTGAGACGGTCCGTCTGAGCCTTTTCAAGCAGATAGATTTGATTGTGTGTACGTGGCCTAAGTCACTGAGATAAATAAGTATCCAGATTTGAAATCCTGACTTGAAACAACCATGTAGATTATGATCTGCATGTTTGTCTTGAGCCAGTGACAAAAAATATTGGTAATTAGCATTTTTAAAAGTAGGTAGGCATTCACAGCCTCAATATGAGATGAAAAATACTGGTTAAGAGCAAGCTGAAAAAGAAAAAGACCAATATTTACCTGTTCAGTGGGTGGGAATTCAAGTCTTCCTTTTGTTGAAGAGATACTAGCCTCATGTAGCACACTGTGCAGTTTGTTCTGCCAACTGCTACACCACAATTCTGTAGCAGCCGGCAGGAAGAATTACAACAGGCTTCAGAAACCACGTTATCTGACATTCCTGCAAATAGTTAGCCAGTAATGCCTAGGGTAAGGGAAAAATTTGACTTGCTGCCTGCTGGACAGGTAAGTATCTTCTGTTGCCGCCTGCCTATGATATTATTTTCACAAAGGAAACAGGCTAACCTCAAATTAATAAAAAACAGAATACAATAAACAGAGCCCAAGCTTCCACCCAGTGGATGTTATAAACTATAGGGAGCCCCTTGGAAAGAAACAACTGGAGTCCTGTAACACATCTTAATGTTGCTCCAAATATCTGTATGTCTTCTGGTCATTGTAAGTCTAGTTTATTTATGATCTTATTTTTTTTTCTGGTAGGCCCACCCCACCACCATTCTCACCATAGGTGTGCGCAGCCTATTACATTAGGCTGTGCACCCAAAATCTCAAACATACATGAACGCCTCCTGCTGTCACAGGAAAGGAGGCTCTGGTGGTGGGAGACAGTTGATTGGAAGAGTATTATGTAACGCCCTAAATACAGGTGTGACGTGTTCCTACTGTTGAACCTAGCCTTTACTATAATGGGGGCATTTACACTGCCCACTGGTATCCCCAACCACCCACCTGGTGCAGTCCCTGGCTAATGAGGTGATTAGGGAGTGCCCAGGCACACCTGGCACACCGTGTGTGCACACCTAGTATTCTGATGTGAACCCAGCATAAAAGGTAAAGCAAGAAAGGAGAGAGTCAAGTTACTTTTTAAACAATTAATGTACAAAAACAATAACATGGTCCAGGAATAGTAAACATAACAGCAGCAGTTTTTGTTGTAATACACATATTCATTCTGGAGCTGCCCCCCTGCATTAACCCCTTTCCACCAATAGATGTTACCAGTCTTCCAGGTTGAATGATGGCCATCTTTTTTCAATTCATAATTGTATCCACTTCATATGAGCCCAGACTGTTATAAACCTGCCCTCTTGGGAGACATCATTGCACAACTTGGGCTTGCAGTACTCCTGGATTAAGCATTGCTGATATGTTACTAAACTAAACTTTCATGATTTTTACCAAAAGTTGTTTTGTAGTGTAGAGGTAGGGTTTCCAATATAGTTAGTACATCACTGCATGTATGTACAGCTCTTAGGCCGCGTACACACGAGGGGATATGTCCGCTGAAAACGGTCCGATGGACCGTTTCAGCAGACATCTCCGCTCGTGTGTATGGGCTAGCGGACAGATTTCTCCACCCGACAGATTTCAAAGCAAGCTTTGAAATCTATCCGGTGGGAATCTGTCCGCCCGACATGTCTGCTGGTTAGTACACTTACCAGCAGACATGTCGGCTCCCACCACCGCCGCGCCGCTGCCGAATGGATTCGGCGCATGCGCGGAAGTGTTTTACTTCCTGGTGCGGTGACGTGGCGGTGACGCGGCGGCGTCAACGTCACCGCCGCGTCACCACTACGTCACCGCGCCGTCCGGCGGCGGGGAATTTGATCCGATGGTGTGTACACGCCATCGGATCAAACTCCCGATCGGACATATCCGATGGAAATGGTCCGCGGACCGTTTTCATCGGATATATCCGATCGTGTGTACGGGGCCTTAGAGCAGTGGTTCTCAACTCCTGTCTCAGGACCCACTAACAGTCCAGATTTTAAGTATCACCTTAGGGAGATGCAGACTGGAATACTGCAATCACTGAGCAGCAAATGATATCACCTGTGATGTATTTCATGCATCTAGCAAACCTGGCCTGTTAGTGGGTCCTGGGGACAGTATTTGAGAACCACTGTCTTAGAGGTACCACTTTAAATGACCTTATTATTAGAAAGTAGTAGTAACTCTTCAAACACAATTAGGCTCCATGCACACATTTTTTTCTGCTGCTAGAAGCTAAATAGTGTTATCATATGTCCCCATGCACACTACTAGACTATTAGGCCCAGATTCACAGAGCGATTACGCCTGCGCAACTGGTGTTGCGCGTGCGTAAGTCTAAATGTGCGCGTGCGTTTAGATGCGCGCGATTCAGAAAACGATTTACGCCAGAAATCTACTTTTTTTTGTCCGGCGTAATTTCGTTAGACAGACGCATCCGTCCGCGCAAAAATGCGCTAGACACACCATTGATTTGCTAGTCAAATATGCTAATGAGGGAGTTGCGGGGATCCACAAAAAAACGCAGTTGCTGCGCAGGCTACGCGATGTGCGCAACAGCAAAATGTCCTGTCTAAAGTTAGAGCACATAAAAGCTGGTCTAAATTTTGAAAAAACGTCTACATCTCACAGAAAAGCAACACCGTTACTGAGGAGCAGACCACACACACGTGTTGCACTACAATTTGACTGCCAACATGCCAGGGGCATCGTCGCTCATAGCTGCACTAGTGAATTTAGATGACCAAAGAAGGAGGAGGGCACAGAGGATGGCACAGAGGATGGCACAGAGGATGGCACGGGAGAGGATATACCGCACACGCATAGACATCTTTGGCATGAGTGATTCTGAGGTGTCTCGCATCTTCAGATTCCCCCCTCATGCCATCCTGGAATTAACCACAACCCTGCAGGAGGACATCACCAGCCCAACACATGACACCACCCATGACACCCATGACAGCTACATATACAATCAGAGCCCCATCCCCACAGATTGCGAACAGAACATGTATGGGGACAGCTGGCTGGTTGGTGAGTGACATGGGTGGCAGGCATGACTATCCCCTCCCGTGATGCACACCTCACAAGTGGCACATGCATGACTAACATCCTCCTGTCTTTTCCCTTCAAGGTGACTCTGCATATGCACTGGTACCCCATCTCATGACCCCATCTCATGCCAGCTCACATTATGCATCTTTGCACGTTAAACACACACATTAATCATGGCACAATGAGAATGCATGCATGCACACCACTGTGGTCCCTAGCACACACACCCCACATCCTCATCACATTGGATTGGCACCAGTCCACCATGCAGGACTTGTGAGCTGCAACGCCATGCCAAGGCTCCAATTATGTCACTGTACATTCATACACCATTCACACAGACCTGGGGATCACTTCTCCACCACAAATGAGGGTGACACCCCTTTTCCCGCAGGAATATCACCCCCATATTCCAAAATCATACACAAACAGAACCAAAAAAATTAAATAAATGACGAGCAAAAAAAAAAATGCCCAGCAAAAATATAATTTAAACAAAATAACAACAAAGAAAACACATAAAAGACAAAAATCACTCTGCAAAACAGTCCTCAAATATCTCAAAGACACGTCACAAACAAACAAAAGCACCTTGCTGTATAGGGAGGGATACAAAGGGATGTATTTTGCAAAGGAAGTGCATTTGTGTGTGTCTATTTATGCTGTCTGCGTAGTTCACAAAGTTGCCCTAGTCCATTTCCAATTTCACTGATTGCGCCGCTCCCGAGTTGTGAGCATGCGCACAGCGGAGCTGACCATGGTCTCCTTTAAGCGCGCATGCGCGAGCCGGCCGGCCCTTCATTTGCATGGGGTCACGGCTCATTTCAATGTAACACGCCCACGTCCCTCCCAATTTGTATTACTCCTCCTTACGCCTCTGGAAAAAACCTTACGCTTGCGCAATTTCCTGCGCAAAAGCTACGTGAATCGGGGGATTACGCGGCTAGATGGCGCAAGTCTAACGTAATGGCGGTGCGCTACACCGGACCGATAATGCGCCGATGTACGTGAATCTGGGCCTTAGTGGGTTTTTTTTAGCTTCAGTGTCTAGGAGCAGGGAAAAAAAATGTTTTTGTAGAGTTTCTTGGAGCGTTTGTCAGCAGAAACGCTCCTTAACGCTACTAACAAACATCCTCTTTTTTTATTTATTTTTTCATTTACTGAAAAAATGCTATTAAAACGCTAATGCTCCTAAATGCTCTTAAACACTCCTAAAGCACTGCTAAAATGCTACTACAAAAAGCTATTATCAGCATTTTTTTTCCAGCATTTTTTCCAGCTTTTTTAACTTTAACGCTAGTGTGCATGGAGCCTTGCTGTCAAGTCCTTACTGACTTTAAATGTAAACATCCTTTAGATAGTCTGGCCATGAACCCTAGTCAAACAAATACTGACTCAAAGTAAAGCCGGCCATACACGGTACAAATTTCTTTCCTACAACCATGGGCTGCAGGAAAGAAATTTGTACCATTCCCCCATCAACACAGACAGTGCTGACAGGGGAATCAGCAATTGTCTTCTCCCAGGAGGGGGGCGGAGAAGACAGTGATTATTGCTAGCAGCTATAACAGCAGCTTGCGATAATTGGAAATAATTCCGGCAGGCTGTGAGCATTAACAGAAACATGTAGCATGGAAAGTATATCAACGTTTATTGGATACATCATGTTGACAGCATGTAACTATAACAGACTTCAATAGGTTCTTGACCACATTTTGAATTGCCACTGGAAGCAGTGACAAAAACATTTTAAAATATTTGCCTTTCATTAACATATAATACTGTAAGCCTTATAAAATAAAATATGTTCATTAAACTAAATAGGGCATCAATGCATTCATTCCAAACTCATACAGAAAATGTTCATTAAAAAGCTTTTTCTGCATCTCTAGGAAAGAAAAAATAACTTAACTGAAGAACACACTAGTTGATTGATTCTAGGAATGACACTGGGAACTCTTTTTGTTGTAGCATATTACAAAAAAAAAAAAAACTAATACAGCATACAGATTGTGTTTGTTTTGGGACATAGAGATGTGTGTTTAAATGTTAATTGAAGAGGTTTGACAGATGGAAGTCTGGCAGGATGATCTGGAAAGGATGGAAACAGGTCTTCTGGGATGTAGAAAAAAGAGAAAAGGTCCAAGGTCACTTACCTTAGCTTTGTGTGTCTCCATCGGATGGGTGTGAAAGTGCACTTCCTGTTCTGCCGAAAGTTCCATAGCACAGTAAAGGAAGTGTTTTGTAGACAGCCAAGCAGCAGTGTCAGCAGGATTTTTTTATTTTATTTAAAGTTTTGTGCTGGCTGAGTAAAAATATTCAGTCAGGGAATTTTATAGCCTGTGCCCATCAGTATTAAAAGATGTAGCAAAAATACTGTTATATGCCTATGGTGGTTATTAGTAATACATGGGCACAGGTAGTCTACACATTCTTATTTAATGTCATCTTAACATATTCTCTACAACAACATCATGTTCCTAGACTTGAAACAATTTGTTTTTGTAGATGTTGGCAAAATATGCTACAATGGAGGGGTCTACTGCCACAGGTACTGTAATGGTGATTTAAACAAAAGCCTTATACCACTTTAATACCTAGAAAAATACACCTATTCCTGTCTTCACCATGACAACCCTTTTCTCTTGCAAAAAATTAAAGAATTTAATGTCCAAGAAATTTATTCCGATTACTCTAAAGGCTTGGGTTGTTTACTGCAGTTAGCAAAATCTGCAGGGTTAGGAGGCCCCAACCCTTCAATAAATAGTCCTGGCATATTTGAAAGGACATAGAAGACCAACTGTCTTTACAGTAAGTTACATGTTGATGCCTGACTTACACTCTGGCCCTACTTCACTCACCTTGCTGACCCTGCTGCTGTAAAAGGTGTTACTTTAAAGAGGAATTAAACCCTGATGGGTGTTACTTCCTCTTTGTTTCCCTGTAAAGGTAAAGCATGATGGGCTACTATGCATCGCATAGTATCCCATTATGTGACACTTACCTGCAGGAGAATCCTGCGATGTTCCCGTCTTTCTCGCTAGTTGCGAACGGCCATTCTTCACCCCTCATTCTTCCGGGGCTGCGAACTCCTGGAAATTTGACTGGCCAGAGTCGCGTGACGTCACTCCCGCTCATGAACGCAGGAGTCGCCTTTAACGGCATGACCCGAGATAGAAACAGCACAGTGCGCCTTTTCTAACTCCGGCGCATGTGCAGGAGAAATCAGCCTATGGCGATTTGCAAATATCTCCTAGACCGTGCAGGTCTGGGAGATATTTCAAGCACCTACATGTAGGCCTTAATCTAGGCTTACCTGTAGGCTAAAGTGGTTGTAAATGGTGTACAACCACTTTAAAATGGTTATACTGTATCCTTAGCACATAGGGTGAGTATATGTGCATCTGTGGGGCGAGGAAAGTGATGCTCACTTATGACTGTCAGTGTGCAGTGACAGCTTCTGAGCAGGATAGCTCAGGTGCATTCAGACTAGGGTTCAAACACACCTGAGCTCATCCCTGCTAATGAGAATGCTGCAGCTGGCTTTAGGCCTAATAGGTAGGTAATGTTAGGTTACATTATGGCAATATATTACACATGTTTGGTACAATATAAAAGATGAGGTTGTGCCAAGTACCCAACAGGTCAAGCCTTACATTTGCGTGCACCTGTGAAACAATGACAAACCTTGACAAAATAAAAAGCAAACATTCAAGGTAGGCACTATTCCTCTACAAGTGTTACCGTGAAAAACTATACATACACTTATTATCAAAAGCTGTGGGGTTGGTTTACTAAAGGCAAATAGACTGTGAACTTTGCAGTTGCACTCTGTAAGAGCAGTTTCTCCAGAGATCATTTTTTTTTCCCTTGCACGTGATTGGGTATTCTTTGCAAAGTGCAAAGTCTATTTGCCTTTATTAAATCAACCCCTTTGTGTCATCAAAATAGTAGTAAAAGGGAGTAACATGTGGAAACAGATTTCCCAAACGAAATCCAGTGGATCTATCGTCTTTACTACTTTAAATCCTTTGGGTCTGAATTTGGATATAGATCTTAAATGATTTCCTAAATTATTTTTGATTTTATGTTATATTTAGCTTGTTAGTTATTAGATGATGGGGATCTGAAATAGAGGGGGTATAAGCCCTGGTTAACACTGGGCTGCGGGAGTGAAGCCGTGCGAGTTCAGCTGAACTTGCATGATTTCACTCCTGCTGGGAGTCCCGATTTCAGCCGCGATTTAAGAGACATCTGTGCAGGTTTCTGCGCAGGTTTGTGCATCCTGATTTTGCAAAAAGTACTATAGGAACTACTTTTTGAAATTGGTGCAGCTCCGCAGATGCCGAAGGTGTCATTGCCAGAAAATGCCGCCGATTTGAGATGCGATTTCACATGTGAAATCGCATCTCAAATCGAACTAAATCGTACCCAGTGTGAACCTGGGCTTATACCCATTTGTGAACACTAAATGGCCTTTAAGAGGACTTATAGGGTTTTTGACTAGGTGAGAAGTAGAGAATGCCTGATAGATGAGAATTAAATGGTGTAGTTAATTAAGTTTTAAATGAAGACTATATATTAGATTTTTTGAGGAATGTTTTATATATATTAGATAACATGTTTTTGAATAATTGTTTTGTAATATCTGTAACGAGCAAGATCGGCCCGACTCACATTATTTGGGGGATATAACAAGTAGGGGAGATTGAGAAAGGTTTTGTACATTAGTATTTTTCATCAGAAATTTGTTTTTCAAATGTTTTCTGAGCAGTATGGGAGAGATTCCATCTGACCAATAGCAAGCAAGCAGCGGGTATAAGGTCTTTGGGAAAATGGCGGCTATCGGATTCCCTGATGACACTATCATAGCGAAATGCATAGAAGTCAGATTGCTGCCTAGACACCCGTGGACTGCAGAGTGACGTCACATCCGATCTGTCAGTGGAACGCATCCTGGATTTGGGTGAGAGAAGCGGTGGAGCATACTGAATTAGCTGATGGTGGATTTGTTTCAAATAACCAGATATAAAAGTCGAGCTGGTATCGGTCTGGGCACTATATAATGTAAGAGCATAAAGTATGTGATGGGAGTTTTAAAATAAACTGCGTTGCATGATGACTCTGTTATCTTCCTTTCCGGGGCTTGATGTTTACCCACTTCTGAATATACCCGTGGTCTGGCAGAGGTCATGAGGGGTATCTAAGGAAGGACCAGTTTGAAATTCGGGCTTTGTGGGCCATAATAACACTAAAGGCTTGATCGGTCCTAGGGACCTTAGGGCTTTGGTGAGTGTGAAATTAATCAGCACTAGTGGTGGAGTACTGGAAAATATTATTTAAAAAAATATTATTTTAGAAACACCTATACAAAAGCACAGTGGATGGATGAACGCTATATAGAACACATATATTGTATACAAATAAAACCACAATACTCTAGTACCTCAGCATGGCCATGCATAGTCAATAATAGTCCAAATGGGTAGGTAAAAAAGTTGGTCGGTATGTCAAGGCTGCCGGCAGTGGAGACCAGAAGCCAAATTCCAGTGAAACTGAGAAAAATCAAAAATACACACCAGACCCCTTATCCAAGCACGCAACCTGGCCAGCCGCAGAAAAGATGGGGGACGAGAGAGCTCCCCCCCTCCTGAACTGTACCAGGCCACATGTCCTCAACATGGGCCTCATCCCCACATCCTTGCCCGGTGGTTGTGGAGGTCTGCGGCGGGGGGCTGATCAGAATCTGGAAGACCCCTTTAACAAAGTAGACCCTCAGATCCTGGCCCCCCCCTATGTGAATTAGTAATGGGGTACATTGTGCCCCTACCATTTCACTAAGGAAGTGTAAATAATTGTAAAAAAAACACACACACACCGTGGAAAAAAAGTCCTTTATTAAAAAATCCATGAATGAATTCTCTCTGAATTGCCAGGAGCCGACAATTCATTATAGCCGCGAGTGATTTTTAAATTACTTTTTTTCCTTCAGAAATTACACTTTGTGCAGAGACAGTTCTAAGTACGGGAAACATGTGCTATTTCACAGGCATACATTACACCCCCCCCCCCCCTAGGTACGAAATTTAAAGGAATATTTCACTTTTATTGTTTCACTTTAAGCATTATTAAATTCACTGCTCCTGAAAAAACTGAAGTTTTTAAAACTTTTTTTGCATTAATACATGTCCCATGGGGAAGGACCCAGGTCCCCAAACACTTTTTAGGACAATAACTTGTATATTAGCCTTTAAAATGAGCACTTTAGATTTCTCCCATAGACTTTAACAGGGTGTTCCGCGGCTTTTCATATTTGCCGCGAACACCCCAAATTGTTCGTTGTTCGCCGAACAGGCAATGTTCGAGTCGAAAATGAGTTTGACTCAAACTAGAAGCTCATCCCTACTGGGCATAGAGTAGAAGTTTGTTTGCGTCACCTGCCAGTTGCCTGTAGCCAGTGAATGGAAGTGGGAAATGCATACCCACCAATTATGCACTCGTTGTGGAGGTAGGAGAGTGGTCAGAGGAGTTTAGATGGGGGGTGGGGTGGGCACAAAATGCACCTTTGCCTGTGAAGAGGAAAATACTTGCACTGGCCCTCTTTACTGCTTATTTCTGGGTGGCTCTCTAGCTGAACGTCTACTGCTGCTACAACTGCAGACTATTGGGACTTGAACAAGGGTAAAACAATTGGGGAAAAAAAACAACCAGAATATTTAACTTAAGTTAGCAGTCACCTCAAAACTACAATTAAAGCCCTAACACCGGATAAAAAAAAAAAAAAAAAAACAGTTCGTAAGCCAACTCTATATAAAGCAGCAATGTGTCACAATTAAAGCTGTTAATGGTTACCACAATCCTCAGTTGTTCATGCCATTATTAGTGCAGATCTGGGGCTTTTTCAAACCTTTCATTGCAATCTGCACTGCTATCTACACAATTCTGAAGATAAAGAACAGTTACTTTCATTCACAGCTACAGCATTTTTCTAAATACACCTCAGCACAGCCCTTGAGGTTGTTCCTCTCTACACCCCAGCACAGTAAACTGTGATACTGTAATGCCTTGTACACACGGTCGGACCCCATACACACGGTTGGACCAGTCTCCCGTGACCCCGTCGTAAGTCCGACAGACAAAAAGAGAACAGATTCTCTATCTAAGGTCTGTTGGACTTGCGACAAAAAAAGTCAGATGGAGGCTACACACGGCCGGACTTTCTGAGAAAAAAAAGCCATTCGGACTTTTTTTTGGAAAGTCCGGCCGTGTGTACGAGGCATAACTGTGCACCTTAACTGTGTGGGTTGCTTCTGCAAGTTACATTGGATGCCTTGCATCAAGACCATTTATGAAAGCTAAAGTAAAAATGTCGCATTTGCACAGACAGCCTCATCTGCTATACAAAGAAATGTGCTAAGCACATCACAATGGCAACTCATATACTAAGAAAAAACAGAAGGGGGCGCTAAGTGTGCAAACAATCAAAACATAAACCACAGAATAATTCAAAACATCTATGGTTGCCTTAACATTAATATGTAAATATGTGCAATCTAAAATAAAAGTCCATAAATAGTGCAGAAAAAAATGTCCATAAAATGTGCAGAGGATAAATTCCAAAAAAGTCCTTGTAAATTTCACTCAAACAAATAAGTGGGTACTGTGATCAAAAGTGAGGAATTCCACCTTCACCAACTAAAACACCAAACGTGAGTGTAAAAGATGGCTCCTTACCGCAACCAATTGACCCTTTTAATTAAAAAAGAGGTCACATATGCTGTATGTCTCCACAGATGATTAAGGCCTGGATACTCTTGATTGGATATACATAACCGTTGTAGGGCAAAGAACAACAAAAAAAGCCGCCATAGCGTAATAACGTATAATTAAAATAACATTAAAACATACAGTGCCGAGTGGCTCCTTACTATTAGGGGTGCCCCACGTCCCGGCACTGAGGCTGAAGGCTTGGGTCTAAAGATAAACGTGTCCTTGGCTTGAGGAAAACAATCGCGTGCGTTCCACCTCACTGTATTGAGAGCCAGCTGGACCGGAAGAAAGCTGTGCGTGGTCACGTGCCGCCTCGACGTACGTTTCAATATGTCGTCATCAGGAAGCGCACTTGACACACGCACCAGACCAGTTTATATTGGTCTCGGCAACAGCAATGGGAAAAACTTTGGGCCAATCACAGCCTCGGTCCCGGTCACTTCCGCAACAACCGTGCATCGCAAAACGGATTTCCAATGCACTAAAACATAATTATATATACAGCGGAACTAAACCATCACTTAATTTAAGTAAAATTAGCATAGTCTCATTCTACTAACGTGGAAATCACAGATATATAATCAATACAAACAATTTCTGACAAAATTTACATCTATAGCAAAAATTGTATTTTAAAATCCATAATAATAAAATTAAATTAAAATTAACTTTAAAATTAAAATGTGTTTTAATCATTAGTAAGGAAACAATTAAGGTCAAGCTCTATATTAAGACCCTGGGGTCGCATAGACCTTAAACGATGTATCCACTGGGTCTCATTTTGGGAGACTGCCCTGGTAAGGTGGGTACCCCTCCAGTGGCTGGTGATTCGATCAATCCCAAAAAACGTAAGTTTCCGGGGATCTCTATTGTGGAAAAGGTCAAAGTGCTTTGAAACACTGTGATCAGGGTAGCCTTTTATGATGTTTGCTACATGCTCATTGATCCTTACTTTAAGCTCCCTGGTAGTTCTACCCACATATTGGAAAGTACATGGACACTCCAGCACATATGTGACATATCTAGAATGACATGTTATAAGAGGTTTAATCGTAAATTCTTGTTTGGTTATGCTAGAACTAAATTTGCTCACTTTCCTATTTATTCTATTCGTTAATTTACTGATTCTGTTTGTTTTTTTACACGATCTGCACCGAGTGCAGTAGTGGAACCCGGAGCCATCTAAAAAGGTTAAAGGTCTCTCAGGGGGGTCTGGTACATTGCCAGCAATCATATTTCTAAGGCCAGGAGCCCTCCTATAAATAAAAGTAGGTTTGGGCGGTAAAATTTTGGCCAAATCATTGTCTTTCATCAGAATAGGCCAAAACTGTTTGAAAATCTTTTCAACCTGCCTATATTGTCTATGATAACCAGACAAAAAAGATAATTCTCCCTGACGAGGAGGTTTAGATTTGGATTCAAACATACTTTCTCTATCCATATTCTTAACCTCTTCTCTGGTTACTAACAGCTTGGTTTGGGAGTAACCTTTAGCAACGAACTTGTCAATTAACAAGTTAGATTGTTGATCAAAATCAGCAATATCATTGCAATTGCGACGAATACGCATAAACTGCCCTTTAGGGACAGCTCCCAACCACTTAGGGTGGTGACAACTGGTTAGGGGTACATACCCATTACGGTCGGTAGGTTTAAAAAAGGTCTTAGTACAGATCCGATTATTTACCTTTGTGAGGGTCAAATCCAAATAATTAATAGTAGTCAAACTAAATACTGCCGTAAATTTGAGACCATAACTATTTAAATTCATTTGGGATAGAAAATTATCTAAAGAGGTCTGGGATCCCTCCCACAACAAAATGATATCATCGATGTATCGTTTATAGTATACTACTGAGCCGGTGTTATCTTTAAAAATTGTCTCTTCTTCCCATCTATTAAGGACCAGATTTGCAACACTGGGGGCATAACGAGCCCCCATGGCAACCCCTTTTACCTGTTTATAAAAGTTACCCTGAACCCAAAAGTAATTATTACCCATGGCTAGCATGAGGCCCTTTACCAAGAATGTTATCTGAGCATCTGGTAAGGTGGATTTTCCACAGAAAGCCTCTGTGACAGCCGTAATTGCATCCTGTTGTGAGATATTTGTATACAGAGATTCAACATCAATTGTCACTAGCCAGGTATTCTCTGAAACGGTAACAGGGGTTAAAGATTTAATGAGTTCTTTACTGTCTTTCAGGTATGCTTTACCCAGTATGACCATGGGTTGCAAAAATATTTCTAAATATTCCCCCAGTCTGGAATATAATTGATCCACCAGCCTAACTGTCTCATATACTGCAGTAACATGAATTCACTACAGTTACCACAATGCATGAACTGCAATGGGCATGTAAGAGAATCTTGAATGGAAAGAGGGAAAAGCATTGGACTTGGAGAAAAATCATGCATGGAGCAAACCCAGATACTGAGAATTCAGTACAACAAGTATTAACATATAAGCCACTAGTGTGTGTCAGAATGGAATTTTTGCTTTCTCTATGTGTGAAAAACCCTTCACACCCGTATTATGCAGGATGCCATGTTTAGGGCCCAGATTCCCTTCTTCTTTTTCTTTTCTGATGCAGTTTCTACCTATCTCCCTCCTAACTGCTTTGTGCGCTCCTTCGGTATTATAGTTTTTTGTCCCATTTTCCCATCAATATCTCCAGCAGCAAAGCAACATATCATGATCAATAATTCAATAGTTCTTTCATAATAACTCTAATTATTTCTTCTGTACTAATATGCCGTCAAGCCATGCAAGAGTCTTTGTATAGTTAATTTACCTAAAATCTGTTCCTGTTTCTAAACTATGGTGTAATCACTATGCAATTGTGTTTTCTACTCCAAACCATTGTTTCCTGAAACATGCAATACATCTTGGCCTTGTGATTTGACTCTGCCAAAAGCTATTGTTCTCCAAGCGAAGGAACTGAAATTGCTTTCCCAGGACCATAATTTTTCCATCTCTGTCATTGCAAAAAACACATGCATTCATTAATCTGTGTTTTATTCTGTAGAAAAAAAACCCTGTCATTGGCAGCATGCTTTATTGACATTCTATAAAACAGATGTCCAAAGTACTTCATAATGCAAGTACGAACAAAATCTATGAAATAATCTTTCCAAAAAATATGTGGTACATCATATTTCAGAACTTCAACAAGTATGCAAGTGTCATTGTTCTATCAAGCCTAGATATTAACTTTTAGTAAATATAATGTTACAGGATAAAATGGAATAAACATAAAACTATCAGGACTATCAGTGCCTACAGTTACTGGTGGGGTCTGGTTGTCTGAGATAATTGTTGGCTTTATCTTTCAGGTTGCCCCATCAGAGATATCCCACACCTTACAGCTTTATTTCTCCCCCTACATCAGGTATGTTCCCTGTTTTTGTCTTCTACTGTAGCATTAGTATTAAATGAATGAGGAATCAAACAAAATGAGAAGGATCCCCTCGCAGTTCCCATGTCTGGCTGTTCAAATCTGAGAAATTTTGTCATCACTTGAAAGTTTATAATATGTAAACTTTTGAAGTGTCAGAAACCATTTTTTTTTTAAACAGGTTGTAACAAGCTTCACCTGTTAAAGTAACATTAAAGTGGTTGCAAAGGCTGAAAGTTTATTACCTTCATGCATGTCATGCTTGAAGGTAAAAAAAAAACCTTCAGTGTGCAGCTCCCCCTTCAGCCCCCCTAATACTTACCTAATCCAGCAATGTGCACAAGACCCAAAGCTCTCCCAGGGTCTATCCCTCCTGATTGGTTGAGATGCAGCCATTGGCTCCAGCTGCTGTCAATCACAGCCAGTGAGGCGAAGGGGGGGGGGGGGGCTGAGGTGTGCTTGCTGTGTCTTATGGACAAAGAGAGCCGTCTTGGGAGCGAGCACACACAAGTGCTCCCACAGCAAGTGGCTGCAAGGGGGTCGGGCCTAGAACACCAGCAGGGGACCCGATAAGAGGAGGATCGGGGCTGTTCTGTGCAAAACCATTGTTCAGAGCAGGCAAGTATGACATGTTTGTTTTTGTTTTTTTAATATTTTTTTTTCCTTTACAATTACCTTCCCGACCAGGATGGCTCCCCTGGAAGAGCCATCGTAGCTGTAGATGCTCTAGCAGGCGCCCCAGAACCGATGCAATGACTGCTGGGCACCCACGATTGCTCGGGACAGAGTGAGAACTGGGATCTGTGTGTGCAAACACACAAATCCCGGTTCTATCGGGGGGAAGGAGACAGATTGTGTGTTCCTACTAAGTAGGAACAATGGTCTGTCTCCTCCTCTAGTCAGCCACATGCCCCCCACAGTTAGAACACATCTAGGGAACACAGTTAACCCCTTGATCGCCCCCTAGTGTAAACCCCTTCCCTGCCAGTGACATTTATACAGCAATCAGTGGCTATTTTTAGGTCTGATCGCTGTATAAATGTCAATGGTTCCAAAAAAATGTATCCCCTATTTTGTAGATGCTATAACTTTTGCACAAATCAATCAATATACGCTTATTGCAACTTTTTTTTTAACCAAAATTACGTAGAAGAATACATATCGGCCTGGTGAAGATTTTTTTTTCTTAATATGGGGGATATTTATTATAGCAAAAAGTTTAAAAAATACATATTTTTTTCAAAATTGTTGCTCTGTTTTTTTGTTTCTAGTGCAAAAAATTTAAATTGAAAAGGTACTCAAATACCACCAATAGAAAGCTCTATTTGTGGGAAAAAAAAATACGTAAACTTTGTTTTTGTACAACGTCGCACGACTACGCAATTGTCAGTTAAAAAACGCAGTGTATCGCAAAAAATGGCCTGGTCATTAAGGGGTCAAATCTTCCGGGGCTGAAGTGGTTAAAGGTTTTTTTTTTTTTTTTCTTTAACCACTTCAATACCAGGCACTTCCCACCCTTCCTACCCAAGCCAATTTTCAGCTTTCAGCTCTGTCGCTGTTTAAATGACAAATGCGCGGTTATGCTACACTATACCCAAACAAAATTTTTATCATTTTGTTCCCACAAATAGAGCTTTCTTTTGGTGGTATTTTATCACCTCTGCGGTTTTTATTTTTTGCTCAATCGGTAAAAAATACCTACATTTTTTGAAAAAAAAAAAAACATTTTCTGATGGCTGCCACTGATAGGCATCACTGGTGGCACTGGTAGACATTTTTATGTGCCCCTGATTGACAACTGCCTGGGCACTGGTTGGCAAATCCCTGGTGGTCTAGAGTCTCACACCTGGTGGTTCAATGTGGTGGCCTTCCCATCAGAGGTTCTTTACCAAGATTGGTGGTGTAGCGGTGTATCAGACTGACACCGATCGGCGGACGTCATATGAAGGGCAGTCAGGATAACCGAACCACTGCCAGACCATCATTCTGCTATAGGTCAGACGGGAAGTGGTTAAAGTAACATGTCATACTTATTCTGTGCAAGGTTCCGCCTCCTGAGTGGGTGCCCCCATATAAAGCAGCTTCTTATGGGGGCTTGCTCACAATTCTCCTTGTTTTGGGCCATTGACACAAATAGAGTGGCCCAGCCCCGCCCCCTCTTCACAGAGCCAATGCCTTCCGCTGCTATCAATCTCTGCAATGAGGAGGGAAATCTGCTGCTCTCATGCATATCATTGGATCAGGATCAGGCACAGGTGTGTATAAGGGGGTGAGGGGGGACATGTGCAGCACAGAAGTTTTTTTTACCTCTATGCATACAATGCATGAAGGTAAAAAAAAACTGACTTTACAACCACTTTAACTCCATGCTTCTAGGTTTTTTAAAAAAATGTAAAACATTTTTTTTTGAGTAAACAGAGCCAAAACAAAAGTCCAGTAACACAGATTTACTCTATTTGCTGCAATTATGTCAGTAGAAAAATGCAATAGACCATAAATAGTCTATATGATGTGAAGAATTGGTTAAGGTGTGGATTTTAGTAGTCTGATAAAAGAAAATTGGGCTGGGATTACTCAGTCCACAAAAATGCTACGTGTTGTCAGCCCACAACAGAACCTAGTAGCTGAATGCATTTCTGGCAGATCAACGGGCATGTTTCTGCACTTGCATGATCTTTGTATAGATCAGTGTTTTTCAACTCCAGTCCTCAAGGCACACCAACAGGTCAAGTTTTCAGGATTTCCCTCAGATGAAATGGCTGTGGTGATTACTAAGGCAGTTAAACTGATCAAATCACCTGTGCAAAATAATGGAAAGCCTAAAAACATGACCTGTTGGTGTGCCTTGAGGACTGGAGTTGAAAAACACTGGTATAGATAAATCAATTGGGAAAAGTACATGCATATGTACTTTCATCGTGGAACACATCTATATGGTGCATGAATTTAAAGTGGATGTAAACCCACTCTCATCATTTCTAAATTACTTCCATAGTGCTGATCTATAGGGATATACATGCCTCCTGCATTTATCCTTACCTGTCAAATATCTCCCCTTTAGCTGTTTGGAGCCCTGCAATACACCATATTTTGCAGACTGGTCTGTGGCCCAGGGCTAGGTGGGTAGAGATGTGATATCAGTAGGCTCCCCGCCCACCTCTAGACTGCCCTTGGTTAGGCATCAATATTTATTACACTTGAACTTCTGCTGGTCTAGTGGATTATGCCCCATGATCACTATGATCCAGTCAAAACCCAAGAAAATCACCACATGACTTCAGCATGCCCAATCATGCTGAGGTGTGGAGCAGCCAATCCTGGGAGAGTCGGAGAAGAAAGGAGGGGTGATCTGAAGTACACATAATGCCTCTCTCACTTTCGTGCATGAGATAAGGAAATCATGTGTCGCTCACAGCAAGGGGGAAGAACCACACCTATTTATCTGTGTGTCTGTTTTTATCTTACTGAACAAAGATAAGAGGATTGCTCAGAGCTGGATTGTGGCAAGACTGGGCACAGGAGAAATTACATCCTCTGCTGTAACAGATATGAGTTTTAATAATAATAAAACAAAATAGGGGTTTACATCCACTTTATCTTACCAACTAGCTCATAGGAACTACAGTATAATTTTTTTTTAAATGTATTGTAGCCCAAGTTCAATGTAAAGGTATATTGGAGCTGAACGCCAAAGCAAACAACTAAGCACACAATGAAAATATGTATAAGGCTGCTGTTTTAAGAGCCAAAGGATTTATATTTTTGCCCATCCAATTCTGAGATTTACAAAGCCCCTTTAAACAGTACAGACTGGTTAGAAGACAGTACTTATGGTTAAGGAATACAGTGCCGAACTCTCTGTAACTCCTGCTTGCTGACTGGACTTTGAAAGAGCAGAAGCAAACTGACAAGGTCACTCCTCTGCTCACAATTTCTATCAACATTATTGCATTCAGTTTATTTGATTGGCTCCTAATCCTGCTCTTCATTCAACCAATATGAGTACTGTTGTATTCCTTGTTCCAAGAGGCTACTACCAAGTAGCTCCAATTCAAATACTTTCACCAGTTAAAATTAAAAATACAGTTAAAGCGGAACTATACTCACCTTGAATCCAGCGATGCGCCATTCACGGAACTCTGCACCGCCTTCTGACATCTTTGGGCGGCTGGCTTCCAGGTCTCGATCACTCACGCGCCTTTGCGGGATTTTCGTCAGCTTCAAATTTGTGCTGTAAGCTGTGTTTGTCTCTTCAGCATTAAAAATGCTGCCTGTCCACTCATTTGTATTTTCTAGCATAAAATTCCACTTGATTAATCAAGAAATACAACATGCATTTAACATTCATTTATAAATTCTATAGTAGTATCTCACTGAGTTCAGCTTTGAGGATTAATTTTGGGATAAATCCCCTTTCCTTATGTCATTTTCCATATAGATAATGTACAGAAAGGTTCCAAAAGTTCAACAATTTTTTTAAAGAAAGCAATTAAGATGATTTAGCTACAACTTGAAAGACCACTACGTGTACACTATCCAATATCCCTTTTTTTTAAGAACTAGATCTCACCAAGAGCTTGTTACCATCTCAAGTAAATTATAGATATAATTAAATTTGCACGTAATGGCACTACCACATACTGAGTGTTGGGCAGTTTCATTAGGGGAAGAGAAATATTGTTGGGACAGAAAAGGAAATATCAGAAGTACTTCAAAAGAACTTCCCAAGCGGGGAAATGCTATATGGCAACTTTTTATGAAACACCTTTTTTCCCCACAAAGCATCCTTTACAGAAGAGAATCTGTAATCATAGGTGGAAGCAGACATTCGACTATCTCTCTTCCTGAACTGTGAAGCCTGGCAAATAAACACAGGCACACACACACAGCCTGTTCAACAAGCAGATCACACTCATTTCGCGTGTGCCTACAAAAAGGAGTCAGCATGCAGGATGAATCTGAATAAACAAAATACATCAACTGGAAGGGTTAGATAAGTTTTCATTTAATACAATGGCAGCAGGAAGAGTGCACAAGTCATTGTTTAATAACAGATTCCTGTGACACTCTTTTAGCATGTTAAAAATTAGTAAGAAAGTAGAGGATAAATATATTCATAAAAAAATAATGATATGCTTAAATATTTAAATAAATTGTATGTTTTATTTTAAATAAAATAAAAACTCTAAATATGTGGACCATGAATTGAAGACACATTATTAATCTTTGCATTTTACACATAATCACAATTAAAGGAAACCTGTGCTTAGAAAGACATGGAGGCTGCCAATGCTGTCTTCTTGCGGAAAATGCAAACCAGTGAAACTGAGTCAAAAGTTTGATCTACAGTTCCAGGGCACATGTTTCCTTAAATTAAAAGGGCTTATATACAGTATGTTAGTGCGTAATAAACTTTTTATATAGAGAGAGAGAGAGAGTATAAGTATTGAACACGTCACAAGTCACAATTTTTTAGGTAAACTGATTTTGCTATTGACATGAAATTTTCATTACCTATCGGTAACAACCCAATCTATACATACAAAGAAACCAAAACAAATAAGTTCTAAAGTGAACGATGGAGGCATGTGTAATAAAATAGAATGACACAGGGACAAAGTATTGAACATGCTAAATGAAATGTATTTCATACTTCGTAAAAAAAAAAAAAAATTGTTGTTAATGACAGGTGTGCTTTTGGCTCATTATTCAACACAAACAGTCCTTAATACTTGAAGGTTCCGTAGGCCTCCTTTATGAACTCTGATATTTAGTTCTTTACATAGATGTTCTATTGGATTCAAGTCAAGTGATTCACTGGGCCATTCTAAAAGCTTTATTTTCTTTCTTTGAAACCAACTGAGAGTTTCCTTGGCTTTGTGTTTGGGATCATTGTCTTGCTGAAATGGACACCCTTATCATCCTGGTAGATGGCAGCAGATTTTTATCAGGAATGTCTTGGTACATTTTTCTATTCATCCTCCTTCAATGACATGAAGTTTGCCAGTACCGTATGCCAAAAAACAGCCTCACATAATGATGTTCCCACGTCCAAACTTGATTGTTGGTATGGTGTTTTTGGGTTGATGTTCAGTGCCATTTGACCTCCAAACATAGTGTGTATAATGGCATCCAAAGAGTTCAATTTTCATCTCCAGACTATATTCTACCAGTATTTCACAGGCGTGTCTAAATGTTGTGCAGCAAGCTTTAAACACACTTCAACATGCTTTTTCTTCAACAATGGAGTCTTGCATGGTCAGCATGCATACAGGTTATGGCGGTTGAGTGCAGTTCTTATGGTTTTCTTTGAAACAATTATACCTGCTAATTCCAGGTCTTTCTGAAGCTCCCCACAAGTGGTCCTTGGCTCTTGGACAACTCTTCCGATTAATTGTTTCACTCCTCTGTCAGAAATCTTGTAATCTGCAACAACAAGTTTGTGAAGGTCTTGAGAGTGCTCTTTGCTTTTACCCATCATGAGTTGTTTCTTGTGTCATACTTTAGTATTTTTAGGCCATCAGTTGAGACTGAACCAGCTAATATTAAATTGTAAAAAATGGGTATATGCACCACTGAAAATAATAATAAATATGTCACACAACTAAATGGATGTAGGGCGGGGCAAGGACACTGATGATATCGCATATGCCGGCTCGTGCTTGTGGTCTATGACAGGTCCATAGGCAAGCGGCTATTATCAGTCGAGCATGTTACTCCCTAGTGCCGGGTAGGCACTCTTCAAACGTGAGTGGATTACAGAGATTTTTTAATGTAGCTGTGAGATGTTTTTATTCTATGGGAGCCTCATTTCTTCTGTTTTGTCTTCCCCATGATTTGCAGGGGGATCTGACCGTAAAACAGTGATTGGTGATCGTTTGGAGATGCTCTTGCTGGTTCATAATTTTACCATTTTATCGATCTGGTGAGTCCATTTTGGTAAGAGCGGTGAAGGATTAATGCAGCGGTGGAGCACTTGATGCACTTATAAGTAGAGAAATTTTTTCAAATTTAATATTTTTGCTGCTTTTCTTTATCATTTCTTTTTCTTTTTAGCACTTTAATGATACTGCACAATACGATTGTTTGCACTGCACTTTGATACGTGCTAGAACTTTCTTATATATTTTTGCACAGATGTTGTCATTACACATGTGATATTATATATAGATATATGTTTTGATTATTCACTATTATAGATTGTATTTTTTGGGGTTAATGTGCGCACTAGCGCCACTCTTATCACTATTGTTTTTTTATTCCTTTGCACAATAATCAGAGTAGCAGCTGTTCATTTGAGCACATTTCTATAGTGCTGTTATTTTTGACACATTACTTCTGAATTTACAGAGCACAGGGAAAATAAAATAAAACTGGATCTTAGTGTGAGCTGTTATGAGACTGTAAATGGACAAACTGAAAGAGGAGGTTAAGTCTTATCTAGTATTGCTCGGTCCTAACAGCAAAGCACATTGCAATTTGTACTTGGTGAACACTCACTAACATTCAGTAGTAGCTTTGAGCTACTAATTTCTATTGACAGCACTGACAAGTCACATTGACCAACCTAGATATGGCTAAAAGCAATGTACTGAAAGGATAATAATTGACTAGGTTCACTTGTTGCCCTGTGTTACCACAATTGTATATAATCATTGATTTATATTGTGCTTTGAAGAAGCCTACTAATAAGAATGCCACGAATTATAGACTTACAATGACTACATACAGCTTTATCTGCTCGTCAGCAGATTTATGGTAGTGAATAAAATATAGCACAATGAAAATGAACGCAAACTGATAAATAAAAATTGCATAACATCTTTTTATAACAGTCATCTATTGCTCATGACTCAATTTAACAGTTACATCAAGCATCTTCTTAAGAAGTAGAGCAAAAAAAAAAAAACACAGCAGTAAATGTTGCTTTCCACCCCCAATTCCATTGACTCCTGGCTCTAAACACTGACTGCTAATTGACTTGAACATCTTTTCTACTCTCACTTCAGCGTGTGTTGGAAATAGAAAATTCAATGACAGAAGTATTCATTTTGCACTGATGTACAGTGAAAGCTTGGGAGTTAATATTGATTTCTACTGGCGCTTCGAACACGTGTAACAAGCTTAACACATGTATATGGATCAAGGTTGGAGTTTACCTAGATAAATTCTAATGTTCATTGGCCATTGCAGTTTCAGGCTCTTGAACGTTTCCAAAAGCCAGCTGTAAAGAGAATGTGAATGATAACTATATCTAGATTACAGATAAAATCCAAGTTAAATTGTCATTATACTATAGTTAACTTATATCCTTTAGGGTTTTAAAATTTATCAAGCAAAATGCACATTAATATTTTACCTGCTTCAGACCAGCCACCGTCATTATACTGTGGGCAGGTTGGCACGGATGCATGAATTGCCATAGGTGTACGTCGGCCGCTTTAAAAGCGGTAGAGGGCACGACGCCGGAGTCAATGCGCGTGGCCGGTGGGCGCAATGTCTACTGTCTACCCGCGATTGCTCCACAGAGAGCCAGAACAGGGATCTGTGTATGTAAACAAACAGATCCCATTCTGACAGGGGAGTAGAGAGAGAGTAGAGAGAGATGTGGTGTTCCTAGTGATTAGGAACAGTGATCTCTCTCCTCCTCCAGTCAGTCACATCCCCTCACAAGTAAGAAACACCTCCCAGGGAACACATTAACTCCTTGACCGCCCCCTAGTGTTACTCATTCCCTGCCAGTGATATTTATACAGTAACAGTGCATTTTTATAGCACTGATTGCTGTATAAATGTAAAAAAAAATCCCGAAAAAGTGTCATAAGTGTTTGATCTGTCTGCCGCAATGTTGCAGTCCTGCTAAAAATCACAGATTGCTGCCATTACTAGTAAAAAAAAAAAAACACTGAAAATGTCAGTCTATCTAATATAAATCTATCCTCTATGTTGTAGATTCTATAAACTTTTGTGAATCAATATATGCTTATTGCATTTTTTTTTTACCAAAAATATGTAGCAAAACGTAAAAAATATATATTTTTTTAATTCTAATTTGTCGCATTTTTTTTTATTTATAGCGCAAAAAATAAAAACGTAGAGGTGATCAAATAGCACCAAAAGAAAGCTCTATTTGTGGGAAAAAGGGACGTACATTTTATTTGGGTACAAAGTCACACAACCACGCAATTGTCAGTTAAAGTGACGCAGTGCTGTATTGTAAAAAATGGCTTGGCCATTAAGGGGCAAATCCTTCTGGTTCTTAAGTGGTTAAAGTACAATACCATCACCTGAAAACATTATTGGAAGGGAGATGGAAATCCCCAATAAGCTAGGGATCCTTACTGTGATGCCAAAGAGAAGTGATTTCAAATAAACTTCAGGCAGATATCTAAAACATATTACAACTCTGTATATATAAAGAAATCATTAAATTACTTTTTAATGCAACTAATGTAAGTACCTGAATTTGACTTTGTATCAGCCTCTTGCAATGCGCATTACAGCAGTGCTACATGATTGAGAGAACGAGGGACAGACTGAAGCCTGGTACATCGGATTTTCCGCAGACAAAACACAGGACTTTAGTCCGAAGGGCGTTGGCCGTGTCTTGCATACAAACGGCAAAGCATTGTCGGACAACAAACATGAAACTACGTGGTTTTTAAGCTCTTTAGCGCCTCCCTTTGAGCAACTTCTGCTAATGTGTTATGGTTAGCATTGCTTCTGAGCATGCGTGATGGTACTTTGGAGCTTTGTCCTAAGGACTTGTGTACACACGATCGGAAAATCCAACAGCAATTGTCCAATGGAGCATACAAACGGACGGATTTTCCGACAGTAGCCTATCATCACACAATTCCCGTCGGACAATCTGATCATGTGTATGGGCCCTAAGGAACCAAAGAGCTGTGCGTAAAGCAAATGTGTTGACAATTAAAATGCTAATAGTAGGAAAAAGCACATTTCCAAACAAAGAGGTCATCTGTAAAGAAGTAAAGACTGATATTAACCCTTTCCCGCACCAGCCTTAGGTCTGTTACCCCTTTCCCCAGTACTTAGTGAGGGAAGGAGACAAAAAGTGCTGCAAGTAACAGACAACTGACATTCCCAGCAGTATTTCTGAACAGACTTTAGAGGACAAATGATCTATTAGGCCCCTTTCCAATTGGTTTGGCGGACTCCACTTGCTCAGCAGGGGAGCGTTCCGCTGATCCCTGCTGAGCAGGTGATTGACAGGTCCATCTCGGCTCACTGTGCAGAGTGGAGACAGACACAGTCCCGCTCTCCTCTATAGGGAAATCCAGTGAAAACAGACAGTTTGTCCGTTATCATCCAATCATATCCGATCCAATCTGCCAGATGGATGGAAAATAAGACCACCATCCATCTGGATTTTGCTAAAATGATAAGATTGGATATCGGTGGATGTCAGCGGACATGTCACCAATGACATCTTCCACTCCATAGGGAAGACTGGTGGAATCAGGTCCGCCTGAAAAAAATGACAAGCAGCCCATGTGAAAAAGGGCTCTAACAGTGTAGTGTTCATCAGTATACGCAGCACAAACGGTGAGTGAGTATCTATTTTCTTGTTTACAATAAACAAATTGTTTGAAAATGCATTTAACCAAATGCTGGTTTAACAGTAGGTAGTGTCTTCCATTGATTCCACTGTGTGGCACAGGTGTAAATCTAAGGACTGAAACCTATATATGCAGCTTATCTATGTATTTAGTCCCCCCCCCCCCTAGATTTCATATCAAAAGCAGAACTCCAGCCAAAAAAAATAAAACAATATATAATAGCCTTTTGAATGGTAAAATATGGAAACCAAACTTATGATGCAAAATTTACCTTCGGTCCAGAGATTTCCCCCACACCATTTCTGCCACTAGATGTTCTCAGTCTGCTAGCCAGACTAATTTAACCTACTTAAGCCCAGGTCATCCTTCTATCCTATTACTATATACATGGTTGTTGTTAGCAAATTAACTGATTAACTCATTGTTCTCCTTTCACTCACACATTATAATACATCTAATACAGTTTCAAATGTAGCCAGAAGCTGGATACCTAACTATTACTGCAATCATAAGTAGCTGTGTGGCATTGTTTCAGGGGCTGCTGTTTCCTTGTAGTGTTCCAGTGTGGGATGTCCTGTTATTTTCTTAATCAGAGACAAGACAGAGCAAAGCATCTTGGGACATGTAGTCCATATGGATATAATTCACCCTCTAGCTGTATTATGTTAAACTACAACTACCAACTGGCTGATGGAGAAGAGCAGACCGCTGGGAGGGACTATAAGAGGGAAGGCTTGAGGCCTGGCACGCTCTCTTGGGACCGGTGTGGAAATGCATGCAGAGAATTTGTTACAAGGTGAGCTTCAGCTGAGTTGCGGCCTGCTCTGGCGGAGTTACACCTGCGGACATTTCCCCTTCACTGTCCGGCAGCAGCTAGGTGGCCGTTCCTGTTCCATCCACCTTGCAGAGATATCGGATTTGTGTAAGCTGTTGTGTGGTGCGACGGAGGCCAGATGTCATCCCTTGAGCCACATTCCTGAGAGATCATCATCATCCTCCTCATCATTATCATCTCCTGCTCCAGTGTGGCGAGCAGGCGATAGTCCAGTCTTATAGACACTGTATATAGACATCATTGTCTTGTGCACTCATCACCATCTTTAGTTCAAGGATCTCTCTTACCAGTATATCATAGACACTTATATAGACATCTTTTAAATCTATTGTTCTGCTGTTGCTTGTAGTTCCACAGAATGTAACATCTTTAAGTCAGTGATCACTGTGAATCCAATAACAGTTCTGATTTGCACATGAATATTGTCGGCTGGCTATACACCACCTATTGAATCAGCTATTTTGCTTTAGCATTCAAGTTTTTTTGCATGCAATTAAACACTTAGGAACTAGCTGAAGATTAACCAAATGCCACACAGCAACACATGACTACTTTCACTCGCCTCTCCACTTCAGGGATTTGTTTTTCTGAAGCTTGTAATGCTGCAGTTCACCAAGAACTTTTTGTAAGAGCAGATTGGATTGTAATACAATTTCTGTTAGCGAAAGTTGTACTTGTTTATCTATGGTTTTTCCCATTTATGTGTGAAGGAGCTGTAGAGAGGGGTCTGACGCTTATAAGAGTCATTCTTCTGCTCTCCTGTAGCCTATTCACATAGGGTCTTTTGTGACATTATATGCACTTACTGTATTTGAGCATATAGATTATAGTGTTCACTGCTTATGGTTGGAACTTAGAGGTGTTAGTTTTTTCGCTATCAATAAAATACTTTCTGAGACAAAATTTTGAGGTGTAAGCTCAAGTTGAAACTTTGGTTTATTTTTCTATCTAGTAAACTATTTCTGATGTAACCAAATATGGTGTATTTCCTTATTGCTGCTGTTATTTAGTGGAATTTTTTTTTGAACACATGGTGTCAGAGGAGGCAGAGGACTCACAGGGTCAGGGCAACAAGAGGGGTACTGATTAACCAATAGACATGTGCATTCATTTTCGTTATAATGCATTTTCGTCCAAAAATCAAAAACCAAAAGATCCGACATAAAAAATGCTTTATTTTTGTTTGCGTTGCGGTAAAAATTCAATATAGAGAGATTCGACATGACACTGACTGAATACAGTGAATGAATAGCAATCTGTCAATCGAACCTGATATACACTATGACTAGTAATATTAATATAATTATTTATTATTATTATTACTAGTCATACAACATTAGAATTCATGTAGGCGGAATAATCGACCAGAAATGTACGATTCGGCGAAAAGTTTCGAAGTTCCGTCGAATATTCTTTGACCATTCGACAGAAACCAAGTATTATTGGATTTTCGGACAAAAGCTATTCCCCAATGAAAAACGAAATAAATCAAAACGATTTTCGGGAGTAACTAAATAAATTTATTTTCCAGACGAAAACAAAAAAACAAAACAAAATATTCCAGTCTGCACATGTCTATTAACCAATGCTCTAGATCTCAAAATGTGCATGTGACCCCCAATGTTCAGCAGAGCTCATTACTACACAGGGACACTTCACAACCTGTTGGAAAATCTTTCTTCGAGTGAGATGGAGTTTCTCTTTTTTTGCTATGGAGCAGAAGAATCAAAGCTATGCATTTGCACCACTATGACTGCAAGGAAATGATCTAAGCACCAGGGCGATTTGTTCCCACTGAGAGGTCTGCCAATGTATGACAAGCTTTGGGTCACATGGCACTTCAGTGTAAAGGTATCACAATTAGTATTGCTATTGAGTTTCGGTTGCTTAAATAAAACTGATGCACACTTATGGATGAAAAGATAAATAACACTTCAACAGAAACCATTATAACAAGCAAGTCACTGATAAATGACAACTTATTTTATCTAGTTGTCTAAAGCACTCTGAGGATTATTTTTCTGCTGTTTTTTGTGCACTTACAGATGAAGAAGTTTGTCTTTGAAATTGCACCTTCTGTAATAATTCATTGTAAGTTAGAAAAGTTAGAAAAGGACAAGGTCGGTAAAGGTCACTATAAATGCTTTCTACTACACCTTATTGCCTTTTTCCCAAGTAATGGAATAATAATTGCAGTTTCCAACCTTGCTAGTCTCAAACTCTCACACAGCAGCTGTTGCTGAAGTTAGCAGAGGTCTCTTTGCCTGTTATTTTTTTGTTGTTGATATATTTCAGTTAACCCTTTGATTATCCACACACCGAGGCTCCCAAATTTGACTAAGCACCATCTTTGTATACAAAATGTACTACATGTAATGAAAATCATGTGTGCAACGTCAAATACAATTATACTGTATGCTGTGCTAAGGCATGAGCTTCCATTCAATCTTTTTATATACCAGACACAGCCTTTTATGCTGTTACAACTTTCCCCCTATTTGTACAGAAATTCCATTATTTCTAAATTGTTGTCTCTGACTACTGTCATATTAAAATGTCGGGGGAAGAAAAAAATGCAGCATATCTCAGGAATACATACACACTTGCCAATGTTTTATCCTTTTAACGACCCTTTGAGTATAGAAAAATACTTGCTAATTTGCCAACTCCTAACTTTCTGTTGTAGGCTGACATCACATAGCATTTGTGTGGACTAAATGGTGTCAGCTGTGCCCAGCATTTTGCTAAACTACTGAATCTGTCACCCTTTTCTTATTTCTGTAAAATATGGGGACTGATTGTTCTATACAGTAGTGGGCAGCTAATCAGATTTCTTTTTGAGATAACACAGAAGTTGCGTCAAGGGAGAGCTCAGAATTTCAGACACAATCAATGGGTATTCACAGCAGAAGCTGATCTGTGGGTCCTGGGGACTATATGTCCTCCTGCACCAGTCGATCATCAGTAAAAGACATGGCATATCTCGAAACCTGTGTCTCTGCAAATCAGGGACTAGAATATATCTATTCCCCTTGTGAAAGCAGCACAGTGTACAAAAAACACTGGCTAGGCATACAGTTAACCCTTTGATCGCCCTAGATGTTTAACACATTTTCCATTCAGTGTCATTAGTACAGTGACAGAGCATATTTTTAGCACTGATCATATTTTTAGCACTGTATTAGTGTCACTGGTTCCTACAACATGTCAAAAGTGTCAGTTAGTGTCAGACTGTCTACTGCAATATTGCAGTCCTGTTATAAGTCGCTGATCGCTGCCATTATTAGTATAAAAAAATGCCATAAATATATCCCATGGTTTGTAGATACTATACTGTACCAATCAATATACGCTTATTGGATTATTATTTTTTTTTACCAAAAACATGTAGTAGAATACATATTGGCTTAAATTTATGAAGAAATTCAATTTTTTCATGTTTTTATTGGAGAAAGTAAAAAAAATGTCCCCCCCCCCCCCCCCCAAAAAAAAAAGCAGTGGTGATTAAATATCACCAAAAAAAGCTCTATCTGTGGTAAAAATAACATAAATTGTATTTAGGTACACCGTCACAAGACCGCGAAAATGTCAGTTGCAAAAAAACAGCCTGGCATGAGGGGGGTAAATCTTCTGGAGGTCAAGTAGTTGAAACATTAAAAAACAGAAGAGGGAAAAAAAGGCAGTAGGTCATATTTTCAAAAATGGCAGTTTACCTGAACTGCTCTCATTCTTTACATTAAAGGAGAAGTACAGCCAAAGCTTGTTTGGTTGTACTACTCCTATGGGTTAAAGGAGTGAATTTGGCTTTGCACTCCTGTGATCCATTTTCAGCAGAGAGTGTGCTGAGGGCTACTGCCTGCTGACATCACCGAGCCGATCCAGACTCGGGCAAGGTCGCGACAATGGAGTCTGGATCCGCCCACATGCCTAGGCTGGCACCTGGCTGAGCCTCTCAGAGTCTAAGCCGCCCCTCCCACCCCCTCAACAGACCAGCACTCCAGTGAGCATGGGGGGAGCAGAGAGGTGTGAGAACCAAGCGATCTGTGGTGTTAGAACGCTCGGAAAGCCGGGAACCTGCACGGTTTAGTCTTTCCACTACACACGGCCAGTTTTCTCGACAGGAAAACTGGGACGGAGCTTTGACTGGGAATCCCGGCCATGTGTATGCTCCATCACAGTTTTTCCCATAGGAAAACTGCCCAAAACCATCGGGCAAAAGTTTGCCGGTTTTCCCGGCGGTTCTCTTTTTTTGTCCCATCGGAAAAACTGCAAGGAGCATACACACGGCCGGGATCCCCGGCCAAAAGCTTTCCTCACAGTTTTCCCATCAGGAAAACTGCTCATGTGTTTGAGGCCGCATACACACAATCGAATTTATCTGCTGAAACTGGTCCGACGGACCATTTCAGCAGATATCTCCGATCGTGTGTACGGGCTAGCGGACATGTTTTCCCAGCGGACAAATTTCAAAGCATGCTCTGAAATTTGTCCGCCGGAGACATGTCGGTCGGATATGTCCGCTGGTTAGTACACTAACCAGCGGACAGAAATCTCTGTGCATGCGTCGAATGGATTCGACGCATGCGTGGAAGTATTTTACTTCCTGGAGTGGTGACGTGGCGGCGTCAACGTCACCGCCACGTCACTGCGTCCTCAGCCCGAGGGGATTTTCGTCTGATGGTGTGTACACGCCATCGGATCAAAATCCGAAGAGACATGTCAGCTGGAAACGGTCCGTCGGACATGTTTGAGCGGACATGTCTCATCGTGTGTACGCGGCCTGAGGCTTAATGGTAACTGAAGGTATTGTGTAGTAAGCAAGTAAACACCAGAGGGCCATAATCTGAGTATAGAAATGCAAAAAGCGTGGTAACTCACATGTTGAAAGTAAGCGCATTTCATCTGCAGTAGAAAACTCAATCATCCGTGATCAATCAGTACAGTCCAGAAGGTAAAAGGACATCACTACTGCCTGGATGGAATGAGAAACCTTAGCAAGCAGAACACAATTGGGTTCATGGAGAACAAGGCAAAGCTGACCGCCACCACTTTGTGGTACTTAATCTTGGGCTAATAATTCGGAGTGGGGGAGAAAACCCCATGTGTAGCATATGGACACTTGAACATGCCCATGAAGATAAAAACCAGTGAAGTGGGCAGCTAATATATACTGTACCATTGCCTGCTATTTATTTTTGAAGCCTACTAGTATAACACAACAAAAACAAAAAAGGCCAAAGTTGCAGATACTGTATTTAGAAGCTTGCCAGCACTGCAGTCAAATGCTGTATTCTTGCTTAGAGCAAACATTTATTTTTATATTGTAATTTTAAAAGAACATTGTTTAGCTTTCAAAGACAAGGCATCCTTATCAATATTCATGAGATGGAAGAAAATGGTTACGTTTTACTCCAAACAAGCTCTAATGTCAAGAAGTCATCCATGTGATTGGTGATGAAAACAGCAGCATTATGGTTTCAAAGTTTAGTGTTTTAGCAGCTCTTGTTACATTGTGCATGCAACAAATATACAAAACAATAAAAGTTAAATATGGTTGCTAAATGTTCATTGGTTTTGGTCTTATCCTTCTGTGATAGCAAGATGGACAAGTAAAGAGCCTTGAAGCATGGGGAGAGATTTACTAATGGCCCATACACACGATCCGAATATCGGACGAAAACGATCGTCCGATGATGGATCGTATGATTTTCGGATCGTGTGTACACTACTTTCGACAGCCGATCACGACCGTTCATCCGATTAAATTCGATCAGACAAGCGCGAAAATTTTTCTCGTCCGATGTCCGATCGTCCAATTTTCGTTTAGTCAGTACAGCCGTCGTCCGACAATACAATACAAATACATTACAACACGTGACATCACTTCCGATCGTTTTTTTCTATCGTACGATAATTTTCGTGAGTTTAAAAACCTATTTTATTTTACTCGCGATTATTAAGCGAAAAAAGTCGTACGATCCGTCGGCCGATATTCGGATCGTGTGTATGGGCCATAAAACTGGTGCACTCAGAATCTGGCGCAGCTGTGCATTGTGGCCAATCAGCTTCTAATTTCAGCTTGTTTAATTCATATTTGATAATAAAAACTGGAAGCTGATTGGTTCCTATTCAAAGCTGCACCAGTTTTTGCACACTCCACTTTTAGAAAATGTCCCCCGAGTTTTCTATTTCCTGTTTTTTTTTATCTGTTTTCATCTGGTGATCTGGCCAGTAATACACCTCCTGTATTAGAGAGACACCACTACAGATGAATGAGCACAGGGGGCACATTTAGACATCAGCATAGTTAATCTGGATAGGGGTGGGGGGGGGGGGGGTGTTAGATGTCCTAGCCTAGCAGATTAAAATGCCCTAACAAATTGAAGCTAAACTCTAGCTAAGGCCTCATGCACACTGGACATTCTAAAAAGCCAGCAGCTTTGCAGTGAGTTTTTCAGCATTTTTGCAATAGTGTTTTTAGCGGTTTTCAGCATTTTTGCAATAGTGTTTTTAGCGGTTTTCAGCGTTTTTAAGCATTTTTTTTTTAAATCGTTAAAAAGCCACATTTTTGAGTGTTTATCTGCGTTTGACGTTAGAACATTTTTACAACTGAAAAACTTTACTCAGAACGCACTCATTTGGGTTTCTTTTTTACAGCCCAAAAACGCTCTTGCCAAAATCAGTTGATAATAGCCTATGTGTGCAAGGACACATAAGATGGTGGGAAGTTTATTGGCTGTAGAAAAAAAACCATCTGATGTCAAAAACAGCGGCTGTAAAAACACCCAGTGTGCATGAGACCTAATACATTATAAGCTGTTACAGTAAACATGTTTTTTTTACTTTTGGAATAAAGGTTTTACATAAATAAATACAACCTGACCATTGTAAGCACCCTTGTCCACTGTAAATGTTTGATTTGGAGTTTAACCACTTCAATACCGGGCCTATTTTGGCACTTCTCCCCTACATGCATAAATCATACTTTTTTTGTTAGAAAATTACTCAGAACCCCCAAACATTATATATGTTTTTTTAGCAGACACCCTAGGGAATAAAATGCCGGCCATTGCAACTTTTTATCTCGCACAGTATTTGCGCAATCATTTTTCAAACGCCTTTTTTTGGGGAAAAAAAAAGGTTTTGGGAATTAAAAAATAACAAAACAGTAAAGTTAGCCCAATTTTTTTGTATAATGTGATAGATGAAATTATGCCGAGTAAATAGATACCCAAAATGTCACGCTTTAAAATTGCGCACACTCATGGAATGGCGCCAAACGTCAGTACTTAAAAATCTCCATAGGTGTCGCTTATATTTTTTTTTTACAAGTTACAATTTTAGACTTACAGAGAAGGTCTGTGCTAGAATTGTTGCTGGCGCTCTAACGCACGCGGTGATACCTCACATGTGTGGTTTGAACAGCGTTTACATATGTGGGCGGGACTTACGTGTGTGTTTGCTTCTGAGCATGAGCTACCGGGGATAGGGGCATTTAATTTTTTTTTTTTATTATTTTATATTTTATTTTACTCAATTTAATTTATTTTTACACTTTTTTTGCCATTTTTTTTTTTTTGATCACTTTTATTCCTATTACAAGGAATGTAAACATCCCTTGTAATAGGAATGGTTCGTAACAGGTCTTCTTTATGGAGAGATGTGGGGTCAATAGGACCTCACATCTCTCATTCAGGCTGGAAAGCATTAGATCATGAAAAAAAAATTCACAGATCTAATGCTTTCAGCCACGATTGCGGCTGTGTTTACATTCCAGGACCCGGGCGTGACGCCATAACATCGCGCCCGGGTCTCCGACGATCATAGAGATGACTGGTGACCATCCCGCCGCCTATAAGAACGATCACGCGGCGGAACCGCCGCTATGATCGTTCTTATGGTGCACAGAATCGCCGGCTGAAGAGATGGATATCTGAATGATGCCTGTGGCTGCAGGCATCATTCAGATATCCTCACTGAAACCCAGGATGTCATTTCACAATGGGCCAGTATTGAAGTGGTTAAAACTGCTTTAATCACGTAAAAACCTCCAAAACTGTACATGTGGAAGTCTCTACACTAAACTAATAATAATAACTAATATCAAAATTACCTCTTAGTTTCTTTGTTAAAATGAATGTCAGCCAAATCGCTTTGAGTGTGGGGAGGGGATTACAATCTCCATCAGATTGTATCTGCATGTGTCTCTACAGGAGAGAGCTACTCTAACCTTCTGTTCTAGTAACAATGGCTGAAGGAAATCCAACATTTTTCAGTTGAACCTATACCAGGATAGGAAATCTCCTAGTGGGGACATCTGTTGCAGTGACAAATATCTTCCCCCCACATTTTAGGAAGATTCTCTTTTGCTCCCTGTAGTGTAGCATTAATATACAGTATATGATGGCATATGGCAAATGTGGTCTCAAAAAAATTCTTGTGCATTATTAGACTGGGATTTTTTCATTTGTAAGTGTAAAACCTTATTTACTAAGTGAAAAAATTAATCAGATCCTAGGTTGCATATACATTTCTAATGCACTTATGTTTTGTGGGCCCTTCCCCCAGAATTTCTGCATATACTGACCTGTATTTCATTTCCACCAAGATTTGGGCTGCCCAGCTTGTCCAATGCTTCCCACTATGCCCCTTGGCTCATACTATGTTTCCTGGAGAAGTATTATGCCGCGTACACACAACCGTTTTTTATTGTCGTGGAAAAAACAAAAATTTTCTCGACGTGATTCCTGTCAAGCCTGCCTTTCCTACACACGAACGTGAAAAATAAATGCTCGAGAAAAGCGCGGTGACGTACAACAACGCTATAAAGGGAAAGTTCCATTCGGATGGCGCCACCCTTTGGGCTGCTTTTGCTATATTCGTGTTAGTAAAAGTTTGGTGAGAGACGATTCTCGCTTTTAAGTCTGTTACAGTGTGATGAATGTGCTATCTCCATTTACCAGAACGAGTGCTCCCGTCTCATAACTTGCTTCGAAGCATGCATGTTTTTTTCCCATCATTAAAGCCTACACACGACCGCTTTTCATGACGTGAAAAACAACAAGAAAAACGAGAGCATGTTCTAAATTTTTAATGGACATTTTTTTTTTTTAGAAAAATGCTCTGGAGCCTACACACGATCGTTTTAATGACCAATTTAAAAAATTGCATTTTTCTCGTCATGAAAAACGGTCGTGTGTACACGGAATTACATTTTGTTCTCCTAATTGGATGCATCATACTTAGAGCATAGGCAATCACACCACATTCATTTGGTTGTGTTTGGCTGTTGCTCAAATAAGGCTCAACATAACGATGAGCAAAAAACCTGTCTAGGAGGAGATTTACCTCAATTTGGAGAGATTTCCTCTCACTTCATGTTGAATTTCATACTAGACACCGGCGGCAAAAAAAAAATGGACTGGGGTTTTTAACCCTTCGCTACTCTATTCAAAGTAGTAAAATAATTTTGGCTAAAAATTGGTTTCCCCCTCTTTTTTTTTTTTTCTTGACTTTTTTTTTTCATGATTTTTTTTTTTTTTTTTTTGCTGGAAATTTTTTTTTTTTTTGCTGGTCATTTTTTTCTTTTTGTGCTGTGAATGATTTCGGAATGTGGGGGTGACATTCCTGCCGGAAAAAGGGTGTCACCCTCATTTGTGGTGGAGAAGGGTTCCCCAGGACCAGGGGGAAGTGATCCCCAGGTCCGTGTGAATGGTGTATGAATGTACAGTGACATAATTGGAGCCGTGGCGTGGCGTTGCTGCTCACAAGTCCTGCATGGTGGGCTTGTGCTAATCCAATTTGATGAGGATGTGATGTGTCTGTGCTAGGGACCACAGTGGTGTGCATGCATGCATTCTCATTGTGCCATGATTAATGTGTGTGTTTAACGTGCAAAGATGCCTAATGTGAGCTGTCTCCTGGCAGCTCTTCCCTCAGAAGACGGGGTAGCCTCGCTTAGGGGGGTATTGTCTGGTTCAGGGGTCAGGTCATCACGTATGTCAATCAGCAGGCCCTTTCTCACTGCGAAGTTGCGCAGCATGCAACATGCACCGATGATCTGGCACACGAAGTTGGGGGAGTACAACAGGGTCCCCCCAGACTTATCCAGGCATCGGAAACGTGACTTCAGGAGGCCAAAGATGCGCTCCACTACTGCACGTGTTTGGGCGTGGGCTTCATTGTATCTTTCCTCTCCTGGGGTTTGGGGGTTCCGGATAGGAGTCATGAGATGGGGTCCCAGTGCATATGCAGAGTCACCTGTAAGGGAAAAGACAGGAGGATGTTAGTCATGCATGTGCCCCTTGTGATGTGTGCATCATGGGGGGGACAGTCATGCCTGCCACCCATGTCACTCACCAACCAGCCAGGTGTCCCCTTACACGTTCTGTTCGAATTCCATTGGGATGGGGCTCTGATTGTATATGTAGCTGTCATGGCTGGATCTGGGGTGTTTGGCACAGATGTGCCATATGAGGCCTTGGCCATCGACTATCACCTGTACGTTGATGGAATGCCAATGCTTCCAATTGCGGTATATGTGCTCTGTCTCACGGGGGGGCTGGAGTGCCACATGTGTGCAATCAATGGCCCCCACGGTGCGTGGGAATCTGGCAATTCTGTAGAAATCTGTCATTGCCTTTAGCCGAAGGTCCTCAGTGGTTGGTTTGATGATTTGGTTGGCCATGCGTCTGAGGATTGCAGGGACAACCTGGTGCACACATCTGCTCATGGAGGATTGTGCCATCCCAGCCACCACTCCACTTGTTCTTTGAAAAGAGCCACTGGCAAGGAAATGGAGTGTTGCCAGGACCTTGACCAGTGGCTGCACTGCATGTGAGCGGTGTGTTCGGCTGGTGATGTCATTCTGCAGGGTTATGGTTAATTCCAGGATGGCATGAGGGGTGAATCTGAAGATGCGATACACCTCAGAATCACTCATGCCAAAGAGGTCTATGCGTGTGCGGTATATGGTCTCCCGTGCCCTCCTCCGTGCCCTCCTCCTTTTTTGCTCCTCTAAAGTCATTAGTATAGCTATGAGCGAGGATGCCCCGGGCATCTTGGCATAAAGTTTGTTGTGCAGCAAGTGTGACTGCTCAGCTCCTCACTAACAGTGTTGCTTTATCTGACATGTAGACGGATTGTCTAATTTTATACCACCTTTTCTATGGTCTAATTTTAGACAGCACGTGCAGCTGTTGCGCACAGCGCGTAGTCTGCACTGCACCAACGTTCTTTTGTGGATCCTCGTAACTCCCTCATTTGCATATTTGAATAGCAAATCAATGGTGTGTCTAGCGCAGTTTTGCGCGGACGGATACGCCGGCCTATCGAAATTACGTCGGTAAAACAAAAGCAGATTTCTTGCGTATCTCGTTTTGGGGATGTGGCGCATCGAAACGCATGCGCAAATTTAGACTTACGCCGCGCATCTCCTGTAACGCCGGCGTAATCGCTCTGTGAATCTGGCCCTGACAGTCCCCAGTGCTGTACTTCAGAAGAAAGGGGGGGGGGGGAACTATTGGATTTCTGCAAAACCACCAATGGCATTTCTTCTAGGATGTGCATCTTATGTATCCAGGCAGTATTCCTTCTATTCTTGGATGGTATCGATATGATTCTCTGAACCATATGGTAATTAACTTTTTATATCTTTAAGAGACTTTGATAAAAATGTGCTTCAGTTGCAGTTCTGCAGTAATAAAGTAGACCATTAAAACAGAAAACCAAGAGATTGATTTCTCTGCATAACATAATAAAAATACAAACTTAACAGCACAGGAACTATTACAGCAGAAAATATCTTCTCAAATTCAACTGCAATCACCTGGATCAAAACTAGATCATAAAAACTATAGCGCAACACTGAAATGAATTTAAGATCATTTTATTTACGCTTCAGTTGCATGATAGTTATGCTGCGTGTTCTCTAGAAACCATGTTAATCAGAGATGTACATCTGGCTTGAATTGAAAGGTCCACAAAGAAGAATACTTACCATAATGGTATTCTTAGACAATAAATGCCCATTGTTTGGTACATTAAAGAACAACACTGCACTAATATATTTCCATCTCACTCAGCAGCTGTTACTTATGGATAGAGCTCATGGCCCCTTCATGCAGTCTGCACATTGGATAGTGGTCTACTTGGAAAACACACCCATGTAGATTACAACTGACCAGGTAAAGTGAAACAGGCCAGAGAACTGTTCAAAACGTGTGAAAACGAAGGCCTGGTGCATTCCCCAGTACTTTGCATGCAAGCACACTCAGAACACGCTGGCACACACCCAAGCATGCTTACTTCCAGAACTGGTGCCAAACACTCTATTTAATACAGTGCACTTAAACCCCCTTCTTACCCAGACCAATTTTCAGCTTTCGGTGCTCTCACACTTTGAATGACAATTACTCAGTCATGCAACACTGTACCCAAATAAAAATTGCGTCCTTTTTTTCACACAAATAGAGCTTTCTTTTGGTGGTATTTAATCACTTGTGGTTTTTTTATTTTTTGCGCTATAAATAAAACAAGACAGTAGATTTTGTGAAAAAATTGCATTTTTCTTTGTTTCTGTCATAAAATTTAGCAAATTAGTATTTTTTCTTTATAAACGGGTGACAGGGCAGGTCACTGGTGGGTGACGGGTGACAGGGCAGGTCACAGATGGGTGACGGTGATAGGGTACGGTCACTGGTGGGTGACGGTTGCACCGCTGATGGCAGTCTATTCATGTGACAGGTGCACTCTTTATGGGTGACTGTTGGGTGACTGGTGACAATTGGGGGGGGGGAGGGCAAAGGGACAGATGTGGTGTTTGTGCAGACACTACAGTAACACAGAACTGTAACTCACTGCTTCTAGCTCTTCTCTCCTCACACTGGAAACGATGTGTGAGGGGAGAAGAGCTGGTAACAGTTAGTTACAGCTCTTTGTTTACACTAGTGATCAGAGCTGATCACGTGGTACACAGCCCTGACCAATGGCTGTGTACCATTGTCGGTGACGAGCAGTGTTCCCGGGAACACGCTGCCACCGACGGGCACGATCACGATCGCTCACACACGTTGGGGGTGTTGCCATGCGTGATCAGCCGTGACTTCATCACGGCCGATCACGTGGTTAACAGCGCATCCTCGCCGCTGTTCACCCCTGTCGGTAATGAGCGGTGTCTCCGTGACACGCCGCTACCGACAGTATAGGGATGCGCGGACGCGATCGCGCGCATTCCCTATTCATATGACGTGCAGTCAGGATATTGGAGTCCTCCGGCCGGTGGACAAGTGGTTAAAAATAGAAGCAGTGACAAGAAATTGCTGGATGATCTTCAGCTTACCCGTTTTCCTTATTCCTGCGTATCCTGTATTCTCATCATGGGAATCCGCTCCATAGGGCAGGGGGGGGGGGGCAATTGACCCCCCCCTGGAAAATCAAGAAGGTGTTGAAGAGTCTAGCGGCTGCGGGGTGTCTGAGCGGTCTCGGCCCGAATGTCACACAGGCACAGCGAGCAGAGGGAAGGGAACCTGCTGTGCCTGTGCCACGCTGTCGGCTGATCTGAGGTACTGAATGGGATGGGGCAGGGGTTTTTGTCTGTGCTGAAGGGGGTCTGTGCTGAAGGGGGGTCTGTACATTCTCTAGGCTATATTTAAATGGGCATGGAGAGAAGCTGAATTATCTCAAGAGCTATTTCACACTGCCAGCTGACCGCGTTATCAGTAAAGCGCCACTAAAAAGCGGTGCTGCGCTATTCGGCCACTAGCGGGGCGCTTTTAACCCCCATTAGTGTTTGAAGAGAGGGTTAAATGCAACTGTGTATCACCACTGCCGAAGCGCCCCCCTCCAAAAAAAATCAGCGGACGCCCATGATTCTCGTAATTCCTTGTTAATGAGCTCATTTGTCTCTGGACCTCCCTGCTGCTTGATTCCTTGTTCTGACCCCAGATTTCCTACAGGAACTCTGCCTCTTCTGATCTATGTATGGCTCTGGCTTACTCCTTTGACCACTCTTCTGCCTGCTCCTCCTGATGCCTGTGCATGATCTTGGCTTCATTCCTGACCACACTTTCGCCTCACCTCCTGCTTGATCCTCAGTTTAGATCCTAGACCTAGGTTTAGATCCTGACTACACCTCTTGTCAGGATCAGCAGCTAAGGTGACCAGACACGTAGCTACACAAGGGAAATGAGACCAAACAAAGGATATATATATATTAAGTGATATTTATTTACAGTGAGAATACACCAACAAACATACACAGCAACCAAAGAAAACATAAACCACTCCAGCAAACAAGAATAACTAATAAACCTAATAGCTAACTATATACAATATCTACAACAAGGGAAAAGGCAACAGGGATGCAAGGAAAAGGACACGGCTGGGGACAAGAGCATAGAACACGGCAAGAAGGGTGCAGGAAGTATAGGGATCAGGACAAGGGCAGGTTGGCAGGCACAAGCTGGTAGCAGACAAGAAGGGACCAGAATCTTGACGCACTGGGGGAAGGGAGGAGCAGCCTTAAATATCCAGGCAGCTGGAGCCAGGTGCGGCCGATCAGAACCTGACAGCTTCTGGGAGACACCTGCTGGTGGACACTGGAACTGCAGCAAACAGCGCAGAGCAGGATAATGCCACCAGCAGGTGAACTTATTCCTAACATATTCCCCACCTTAAGGAGCGGCCTCTGGACGCTCCATGGGGCCCCACCACCAGGATCTGCAAGCTGACTGAGCACTCCAGTGTCTGGAGGCCTGGTGAGAACCACGCCGCCGGGGTCCCAAAACTGTCTGGGTTCTCTGCTGGTCAAATCCCTAAGGAGGCGCAACACGAAAGGTATATTCTTAAAAGCAGCCTGTGTTCCAATGCTGTGACACCAAAGGGCACCCGACCGCCCAATGCCAGAGTTCCTGGTCCGTGAAGGTACCCCGATGCCAGGGCATTCCTTCACAACTGGAACTTTTCTCCCTCTGTTACTAGAGGCCAATTTGTACTGTACCTCGGTTCTACCTAGCACCCGGGTCCCCAAATGCACCAGGGATCGCAGAGATGACCCCTGGGTCAGAACAAGGCTCAAATGGAACACTGTCCTTTACCATGGGATCTCTACTACCGGGGCTGAAACAGCAGATTTGGCTCTCAAGTTTAGATGGGAGATCTGGACCATCTGGCCTTGGCACTACAGGATCCTCTGGCTGCAAAAAGAACTCGGGAGGAGCAAATGTAGGGATCTTTACCCACCCAGACAACCCATTTAGGCCACATAACACTGGATTTTTAAAAGCCTAAGACACATCATTAGGTTGGTGTTTAACCCAATCAGTAGCCAGTTTGACAGCAAGTAGAGGTTTAGCATAGTCTGGAGGGGCGGCAGCCCCGGAATCAGCATAGTCCAGAGGGGTGACAGCCCCAGAATCAGCATAGTCCAGAGGGGCGACAGCCCCGGAATCAGCATAGTCCAGAGGGGCGGCAGCCCCGGAATCAGCATAGTCCAGAGGGGCGGCAGCCCCTGGAATCAGCATAGTCCAGAGGGGCGGCAGCCCTGGGATCAGCATAGTCCAGAGGGGCGGCAGCCCCGGGATCAGCATAGTCCAGAGGGGCGGCAGCCCTGGGATCAGCATAGTCCAGAGGGGCGGCAGCCCCGGGATCAGCATAGTCCAGAGGGGCGGCAGCCCCGGGATCAGCATAGTCCAGAGGGGCGGCAGCCCCGGTATCAGCATAGTCCAGAGGGGCGGCAGCCCCGGGATCAGCATAGTCCAGAGGGGCGGCAGCCCCGGGATCAGCATAGTCCAGAGGGGCGGCAGATACCAGATCAACAGGCAGGGCAGCGGGCACATCAGACTGGGCAGCAGCCCGGGAACCAGCATAGTCAAGCTGGTCAGCGGCAGCCCAGGAACCCACTGTGGCAAGCTTGACAACAGACGGCAGCATGAAGAAAGCATGGATCGCATCGTCAAGCGGCAACATGGAGGAGGCATGGATCGCGTCAGCAGGCGGCAACATGGAGGAGGACTGGATCGCATCAGGCACCGGATCGGTGGGAACAGAATCAACAGGCAACATGGATAGTGGCACAGATATAAGAGCAGGAAATGAACTTTGTTTCTTTTTCTTAGGCTTAGATATTGGATTACTGCATGTAGTGGCCTTGTGCTGACCAGACTGTACTGCTGATGGTGGGAAGGTAGTAACAGTACTAGGGGGGATAGAGGGAAGAGTATGAGAAATACAGGAAGAGGCCTGAGATGTTGCCATGGGTAACGGCACGGCAGGGGGAGCTTTCAATTGATTGCATACAGGGGAAGTGTGCCCTCTGGTGGCAGGGTACTTATGTGACTCATCTAGCACTGGGGATATGATCTCTGACCAAGCTTGTAATAGAGGTTGAACTAAAGTCAGTCTGTCTCTCCCTTTCTCACAACGCTCAATTAAACAGTGCACAGAAGCAACACATTCCAACACCACCTGTTGTGAATAGGCTGCATACTGCTGGAGAAACGATCCTGCACAATTTTTCAGCAACCATCCCAAAAATCCAGCCTGGTACAAAGTAAATGGAGGAGTGAAAACATCATGGCCCTGAGAGGCAACCTGAAATAGTAGCTCAGAACAGACCTGAATGAAAGGTTGTACTTGACCAAATGAAAATCTACCCTCCACGGCTAAGGCATGTGCAGTCAGAATGCTTCCAAGCAGCTCCTCCTCAGTTAGATCCTGCCACAGGGAATGACACAAATCCTTATCCCCTAATGCAAGTTGCACACGGCAAATAACCTGCACTCTCAGCATTGTGAAAGGAAAAGCAAATATCCAAATCAACTGGCCCTCAGTCCCCAAGTGTAGCAGATCTGGTCGTTAGTGGGCGTCAAGATTATGTCAGGATCAGCAGCTAAGGTGACCAGACACGTAGCTACACAAGGGAACTGAGACCAAACAAATGATATATATATTAAGTGATATTTATTTACAGTGAGAATACACCAACAAACATACACAGCAACCAAAGAAAACATAAACCACTCCAGCAACAACTGCAAGCAGCAATAACTAATAAACCTAATAGCTAACTATATACAATATCTACAACAAGGGAAAAGGCAACAGGGATGCAAGGAAAAGGACACGGCTGGGGACAAGAGCATAGAACATGGCAAGAAGGGTGCAGGAAGGATCGGGATAAGGACAAGGGCAGGTTGGCAGGCACAAGCTGGTAGCAGACAAGAAGGGACCAGAATCTTGACGCACTGGGGGAAGGGAGGAGCAGCCTTAAATATCCAGGCAGCTGGAGCCAGGTGCGGCCGATCAGAACCTGACAGCTTCTGGGAGACACCTGCTGGTGGACACTGGAACTGCAGCAAACAGCGCAGAGCAGGATAGTGCCACCAGCAGGTGAACTTATTCCTAACACCTCTCCAGTTATGCTCTACGAGGCTGACCATTCTCCTGTCTGGGGTGCTATGTTCCTACTGGCTGTCATCTCTGGCCTGCTCTGCCACAGAGGTTCACTGTCTTCCTGCTGGCATTATTGACTGTTTGCACAAAGACCATTTAACTAGATCAGGGCTCAAAATTTCAAGCCCTGAGCTACTAGCCAGGCCTCAAGAGTTACTCGCCACCAGTTGCCCCACCTAATTCATATACTGCCCTGTGCCTAATTGTACCCAAAAACACGCCCTAGTAGATTATCTCATGGAATGACACTGTTAAATGTTTTATGCAGAATCAAGTTACACAATTAAATATTAACAACAACATGGGACATGGCACTGGGGGCAGACCAGAGGGACAGGGCACTGGGGGCAGACCAGAGGGACAGGTCACTAGAACTGCAACTCCCATCCATCCAGTCTCCTCTGCAACTCCCATCCATCCTCTCTCTCTCCCCCTCTCCTATTCATTTCATCATCAGGAGCCTGTGTGTGTGGCTCCCAATCGCATCGGGACTCTAAGTGTAGGCACAGATTTGAGTGAGATTGGTCATGCAGCGCTGTCATCACTCGCCCCCAGCTTAAATCCACTCGCCAAATGCTAGTAGGCGAGTGGAAATTTTGAGGCATGAACTAGATGTCTCTGTAAGCAGCCGCCAGAGGATTTACCTGAACAGCATCTGCGCTTCTTGAGCCTTGCATTTCCTCTTCTCACCCCCGGGGGTGCTCAGAGCTTAGCCACAAGGAAAGTCCTCTCATCACTTCAGTCTCCAACCAAGTACGTGACACACAAGAAATGAGGATCTGGTAAAGCAAAGAATACTAAACTCACAGGAATAGTTAGGGTATAGTGCACCACTGGGGTTCTGGTCTTACAGGCAGGAGTACTAGTCAAAGACACTTGCCGCACAGAAATGCTGGACTCACAGGAAGACACAAGTATATTACAGCAGTGGGATGCTGGATTTACAGGAACACATGGAGGTTCCCTGTTGGTACCGATGGGGGACAACGACACAATATGCCTATACACAGGGCCAGTGCAAGGATTTTTGCCAACTAAGGTGAAGGTGCATTTTGCCCCCCCCCCCCGACGCACACACACCATACATTATATCTTTGTTCCATTAAGCGTTAATGGTTATGATGCTTAAAGTGATCGTTTAACTTATTTATCTTTTACAGAGAAAGATAGCGTAGATGGCGTTATTCTGCATTGCGCTGTATAATGTACTATTGCTGGGATTTGTTGTTTCTCTGTAACTGTTGGTATTCTGCATTGCGTTGTATAGAATGTATTATTGCTGGGATTTGTAGTCCTCTATAGCTGGTGGTATTCTCCATTGGGCTGTATAATGATTATACTGCACAATGCAGATTACCACTGACCAGTTATAGATGAACTACAAATCCCAGCAATAATACATTATACAGCACAATGGAGAATACCAGCAGCTATAGAGGAACAACAAATCCCAGCAATACATTGTATAAAATGCAATGCAGAATACCAGCAGTTACAGAGAACTACAAATCCCAGCAATAATACATTATATAAAACACAATGCAGAATACCAGCAGCTATAGAGGAACAACAAATCCCAGCAATACATTGTATAAAATGCAATGCAGAATACCAGCAGTTACAGAGAACTACAAATCCCAGCAATGATACATTATATAAAATGCAATGCAGAATACCAGCAGTTACAGAGAACTACAAATCCCAGCAATGATACATTATATAAAACGCAATGCAGAATACCAGCAGCTATAGAGGAACAACAAATCCCAGCAATACATTGTATAAAATGCAATGCAGAATACCAGCAGTTACAGAGAACTACAAATCCCAGCAATGATACATTATATAAAATGCAATGCAGAATACCAGCAGTTACAGAGAACTACAAATCCCAGCAATGATACATTATATAAAACGCAATGCAGAATACCAGCAGTTACAGAGAACTACAAATCCCAGCAATGATACATTATTTAAAACGCAATGCAGAATACCAGCAGTTACAGAGAACTACAAATCCCAGCAATTATACATTATATCAAATGCAATGCAGAATACCAGCAGTTACAGAGGACTACAAATCCCAGCAATAATACATTATACAGGCTGCTTAATATATTATTGCAGGGATTTGGTGTTTTTATTTCAAATAGTTTTTATTGAAATTTCAAGTACAATAACAAGGCATACAATATTGCATATAAATGGCAACGTACCTACAGTGAGTGTTAGAAGGGTGCTGAATGTGCACCCCAGCTACATCAGGCTTGATTCGGCCTAACAAAGTGGTATATGCAAGTACAAAAGCCAAACCAAGGAAGGTGTTGATGTTAACACAGTTTGCGTTGTGTCAAGGGTAGAACATAGAGGGGGGGGGGCGAGGGATACAAGGGGTTGGAAAGAACCGGGTAGAGAGGTGGGGAGGAAGGGTGGGGGGTGGGGTGAAAAGGAGAGGGGAAAGCACCTGTAAAGTTCTCAGCACAGAGCAAAGGTGTATTACTTGCTGTATGTGTTCGTGTACCAGAGGGTCCAAGGGTTCCAAAGGGTTAGCAGCTTAGGGTAATTGGATTTTCCCCTAGCTAAGATAGTTTCATAGGTGTGGTGGGTTTGCACTAATTGAATGACTTCCGTGAGTGTGGGGATGTCCTTCGTTTTCCATTTCCTAGCAATCAGTAGTTTTGTTGCCAAGAGAACATGTGTGGTCACCAGTCGGAGACTCGGTGGCAGTTCGTCAATCGTCAAGTTGAGGATTGCTAGGTGGGAAGACAATATTAACCACTTAGCAACCACCTGCCGAAAAATAACGGCGGCAAGGTGGTTGCTTAACTCTGGGATCACGTTATATAACATGATTCCAGAGTCGGGTCACGGATCACGGGTCACGGATCACAGTAAATCGCCGCTGATAGCGGCGGTTTACCACGTGATCGCGCCGTCCAATGACGGCGCGATCAGATGTAAACAGACCGGCGTCATTTGATGACGCCGGTTCCTCCCTCCTCTCTCTGTACCGATCGGTACAGTGTGAGAGGAGAGGGGAGGGAGCGGATGGCAGCGCCAGTGCTGCGGGCTGGATCTGTGACAAATGTAGTCACAGATCCATCCATCCATCCCTCCCTGCTCAGCCATCCCTGCTGCACATACTCTGCAATGCTGGGCAATACTCTGGGGGGGCAACACTCTGGGGGGGCAACACTCTGGGGGGGCAACACTCTGCAATACTCTGGGCATACTCTGGGCATACTCTGGGGGTCAATACTGGGCATACTCTGGGCATACTCTGGGGGGCAATACTGTGCATACTCTGGGCATACTCTGGGGGGCAATACTGGGCATACTCTGGGGGGCAATACTGGGCATACTCTGGGGGGCAATACTGGGCATACTCTGGGGGGCATACTCTGGGGGGCATACTCTGGGCATACTCTGGGCATACTCCGCACTCTGCAATACACTGGGCATACTCCGCACTCCGCAATACTCTGGGCATACTCCGCACTCCGCAATACTCTGGGCATACTCCGCACTCCCCAATACTCTGGGCATACTCCGCAATACTCTGGGCATACTCCGCAATACTCTGGGCATACTCCGCAATACTCTGGGCATACTCCGCAATACTCTGGGCATACTCCGCAATACTCTGGGCATGCTCTGCAATACTCTGGGCATACTCTGCAATACTCTGGGCATACTCTGCAATACTCTGGGCATACTCTGCAATACTCTGGGCATACTCCGCAATACTCTGGGCATACTCCGCAATACTCTGGGCATACTCCGCAATACTCTGGGCATACTCCGCAATACTCTGGGAATACTCCGCAATACTCTGGGCATACTCCGCAATACTCTGGGCATACTCCGCAATACTCTGGGCATACTCCGCAATACTCTGGGCATACTCCGCAATACTCTGGGCATACTCTGCAATACTCTGGGCATACTCTGCAATACTCTGGGCATACTCCGCAATACTCTGGGCATACTCCGCAATACTCTGGGCATACTCCGCAATACTCTGGGCATACAGCGCCCCTGTCCCCGTGAGCTCGCATGCAGAAGCGAACGCATACGCAAGTCCCGCCCACATATGAAAACGGTGTTCAAACCACACATGTGAGGTATCGCTGCGAACGTTAGAGCGAGAGCAATCATTTTGGCCCTAGACCTCTTCTCCAACTAAAATGATGTAACCAGTAAAAATATTTAAAGCGTCACCTATGGGGATTTTTAAGTCGCAAAGTTTGGCGCCATTCCATGTGGCCACGCTGTGTCAAAAAGTCCCACACATGGGGTATCGCCATACTCGGGAGGAATAGCAGAATGTGTTTTGGGGTGTAATTTGTGGTATGCATATGCTGTGTGTGAGAAATAACCCGCTAATATGAAAATTTTGTGGAAAGAAAATAAAAATGAAAAAAATCTTGATTTTGCAAAGAATTGTGGGAAAAATTACAACTTCAAAAAACTCACAATGCCTCTTTCTAAATACCTTGGAATGTCTTCTTTCCAAAAAGGGGTCATTTGGGGGGTATTTGTACTTTTCTGGCATGTTAGGGTCTCAAGAAATGAGAGAGGCTGTCAGTACATCAGATGTGATCAAATTGATCAATTTTCAGTAATTGGTACCATAGCTTTTAGACCCTATAACTTTCACCCAGACTAAATAATATCTAAAAAATGTTTGTTTTGTTACCAAAGATATGTAGCAGTATACATTTTAGGCCAAGTTTATGAAGAAAAATTACTTTTTTGCAAAATGTTATAATAGAAATGAAGAAAAATTCATTTTTTTACAAAATTTTCGTTCTTTTTTCATTTATAGTGAAAAAAATAAAAACCGCAGAGGTGATAAAATACCACCAAAAGAAAGCTCTATTTGTGGGAAAAAAAGGACAAAAATTTCATTTGGTTATAGTGTTGTATGACTGAGTTATTGTCATTCAAAATGTGAGAGCACCGAAAGCTGAAAATTGGTCTGGTTATTAAGTGGGTTTAAGTGCCCAGTAGTCAAGTGGTTAAGGGGAAATGAAGGATTTCCCGCAAAGTCGTCTCTATCGTGGACCAAAGTTGTCGTATGCATGGGCATGTCCAGAAGATATGCATGAGTGTGCCAGGTAGTTTGCATTCCCTCCAGCACACGTTTGAGGTGTGCGAATAAAATTTGGCTATCTTGTGAGGTGTCATGTACCATCTCATTAGTACTTTTTGGGTGAGCTCCCACAGGGAGGTACAGGAAGTGTATTTGTAAACAGTCTTGATTGCCGCTTGCCATTGCTCGTCAGTAAATTTAGTTTGAATATCGGTTTCCCAGTCGGTCAAGGGTTTAGTTTTGTGGAAAACGGTTTCATCTTGTAGAGTAGAGTACAATAAGGAGGTGCCCCTTGGTATGCTAGTGTCATTCAGGAAGTAGTTCCAGACGTGAATGGGCAAAGAGCCTTCTAGAGAAGGGTTCGCTGTAAGGCATTTTTGTAACCTATAGTAAGTGAAGTAGTCCTTGGCTGGGGCATGGAACTCCTGTTGCAGTTGCAAGAATGAGGTATTAGACGCAAGGGAGCGTAGGTCAGAAGTGAGAGTCACTCGGTCCGTAAGCCAGGTCGGGACGGCCAGGTCAGGGGTCAACAATGTGAGGGTCTCGATGGGGACGGGCACGGGTTTGGTCAGGTGGTTCGTCCATCGGGTGTTGTGAAGGGTTTTCCATGCTTTAACAGAAGCCTGGATGGTAGGAGAGTAGAGGGACAACGAAGCGTTCCTCGTGGTCACGCTAAACAACCAGCCGGATAGGGTGGGGCCAGGTGTTGTGGTGTTTTCTATGTCCCCCCACAGTGTAGATGGAGAAGTGGAGAACCAGTCCCTCATCTGGGAGAGGATAGAAGCTAAATAATAGTCTCTGATTAGAACTTGCTTAATGTTGGTGTAGTTATGTTTAGAGAGATCCTTTAGTGATTTAGAAAGTGTCACACCCAGGTATGTTATACCATCGTCAGCCCAAGAGTAAGGATAAGTGTTCCTGAGTATGTTACTTGTGATTGCGTCTAGGCCCAAGTCTAGAATATGAGATTTTTGTTCATTCACCTTGTAATACGATACAGTGCTAAATCTATGTAACAGCAGTTGCACCGAAGCCAGGGAGGATATTGGGTCTGTTATCATCAGAATCACGTCATCCGCGAACAAATTAATTTTATGGTTTTTAGTGCCTAGTCGGAAGCCTGCTATAGCGGAGTGGGCCGCGAGGGGTTCCATAACCAGATTAAATATTAGCGGGGACAGAGGGCACCCCTGGCGGGTGCCGTTGGTGATGGAGAACGGTCGTGAAAGCATTTCCGAAGTATACACCTGGGCCGAAGGAGAGGAATATAGCGCTAGTATGGCCGACAGTATAGGGCCTTGGAAACCAAACTTAATGAGGGTCGCTCTTATATAATCCCAATGGACTCTGTCGAACCCCTTCTCCGCGTCCAAGGATAGGAGCAGAGAAGGCGTTCGTGTGGATCCAGCACTATGTATGATGTTGAGAATCCTGCGGGTGGCATCAAACGTTTGCCTCCCCTTCGTGAAACCAGACTGGTCCTTATGAATGAGCAAGGGCATTAAGTCAATCAATCGATTTGCTATGATTTTGGCATAAATCTTGGTGTCTATGTTCAGTAGGGATATAGGACGAAAATTTTGCGCCTGAGTGGGTTCCTTGCCTGGCTTCTGCAGCGTAATTATCAGGGCGGACAACATTTCTGGAGGGAGAGAGGAGGATGAGGCAGCGTCATTGCAAACATTCGAGAGGAAGGGCGCTAGTGTGTGTCCAAAAAGCTTGTAGTACTCACTAGTGAGACCATCAGGGCCTGGGGATTTATTAGAGGGCAATCTCGAGATGGTTTGAAGGATCTCCTGGGGAGTGAACGGGGCATTTAACGTTAGAAGTTGTTCGCCAGATAAACTAGGAAGGTTGATTTCTTCAAGAAACAATGATATATCTTGGGGGGAGGGTTGTGGTACAGAGGGGTCATCTTTTAGGTTATATAGAGTATTATAATAATGGCGAAAAGCATCAGCAATAGCCGAAGGATAGCCGAAGGATCTATGAGTTTTTGTTTCGATGCGGGGTGGTACAGATGGGAGATTTTGGTCTTGGAGCGATGACCTTTAATTCTGGCGGCCATGGCCTTCCCTGCCTTATTACCCGTGGAGTAATGTGCGGCCTTGAAACGGGTGTGGGCTTTTTAAAAAAAAGTCTAAAAGATGGGACCTTAATTCTTGCCTAAGGAGACCTAGTTTGTGCTTAATAGTGTTGTCAGGGTGAGATTGGTTTTGGGCTTCCAGCGATTTAATATCCGCTGTCAGGGAGTCTAGACGCTGTGATCTCCTCCTCCTCTCTCTAGCTCCTATTTGGATAAGAATCCCTCGTATGAATGCCTTATGTGCATTCCAAAGAACAGATTTATCTGCAACGGAATCTACATTTAGGGCAAAAAATTCCTTTAAACAGTCCTGGATGTGATCACAGTAGAGTGGTGAGTTCATGAGAGCTGAGTTAGCTCTCCAAATCCTCGTAGCAAAGGCAGGTGGGGAGTCACTGGTGGTCAACATGACTGGCGCGTGGTCTGACCACGTGATAGTGCCTATTTCAGAAGCTGAGGCGGTAGTAAGGGTCCATTTATCAATCAAAAAGTAGTCAATGCGGGTATAGGTGTTATGGCACGGGGAGAAAAAGGAGAAGTCTCTCTCAGTAGTGTGGTGGCAACGCCATACATCATATAGGTCATGCGAGCGGATAAAAGCGGCCATAGGTGACGAGGTCCTTCCGGGTCTGGATGAAGCGTCAATAGAGCTGTCAGGCACAATATTGAAGTCCCCGCAGATGATAAGACGGCCTTGTTTAAAGTGGTCTATTTTCTTCATCAGTTTGGACAGAAAGGGAATTTGTCTCTTGTTGGGTGCATACACCGTCACAATAGTGTGTCTGACACCATTTAAGGAGCAGTCCAGTGCTAAGTATCGACCATCAGGGTCGGTGAGGGCATTGTGGAGGACTAGAGAAACCGTGGTCTTGAAGGCCACCAAAATGCCATTTTTCTTGTCAGGTCCTGAGGCCTTAAAAATGTGAGGAAAAGTTTTGTGTGTACATGTGGGTTCTGCGGAAAGCTTAAAGTGTGTCTCCTGCACACATAGTATGTCGCACCCAGAATCTCGGGCTGTTTTCCACATCGAGGCCCTCTTGGCCGGATGGTTTAGCCCCTTCACATTGAGTGATAGAAATTTTGGCATCTTGGGAGGTGGTGTATTGTGTTTAAGGAAAAGATATTACTCACAGTTCACGTGATGTGGAAGTAGATCAGAAGAGGATTCTGCAAACCCGGGAGATCTGGAGGATCACGAAGGTGAGTTCTTCGGTGAAGGCTGCGTAGTAGTAGAGAGGTGCTCTTCCGGGATCAGGACGGGTATAGGGGAAAAGAGGGTAACAGTTATTGCGAGAGAACACAAATGCAATAGGAACAATTGGGGTAGGTAGGAGAGGGAGCAACAAAACACTAACAAGGGTCAGCGGTATAGCAGTAGGACCACTGAGCGTTGTTGGAGGGTGAAAGTTTGTGAACTAACTGCAACGAGCAGGCACTGGACCGGAGTGCGTACGTAAACTTGCTAGAGAGTTGCACTGATCCCTGATCACTTGATCTCACTGAAGTGAGGTTCTTTCGAGATGGGCCGTTGCTTCTCCGCGGCCGGCATGCGAGGCAACACGTCCCCCTCAGGGATGATCTTCCACTTTTTAAGCAAGGATATGCCCTCCTCGATTGTGTGGATGGCATGTTTCACCCCGTTTTTGGTCACTAGTAGTTTGGTCGGGAACCCCCACTGGTATGATATCTTGTGATTATTGAGCGGCTTGGTGATGGTTTGCAGCTGCCTCCTTTGCTGCCTGGTGTATTGGGAAATGTCCGCAAAGAGTTGCAGCTTAGAGTAGGGAGGTGGTAGTTGACCCAGGTGTCTGTTTTTGGCTAGGAGCATGTCCTTTGTGTGGAAGAAGTAGATTTTCATCAGTGTGTCTCGGGGGACCTCTGCAGGCAGATGGGGAGGTTTCGGTAGGCGGTGGATACGATCGATTATAGTTTCCACAGGGGGAAGATCAGGTAGCAAGGTGGAAATCATTTTCCTAGCGTACCCATTCAGATCGGCTGGAACGATCGATTCAGGTATTCCACGTATCTTGACGTTATTACGTCTCGATCTGTCCTCGAGGTCCGCCATTTTTGCCCGCACCCACTGCTGTTCTTCCCTGACATGATCATGGGCATCCACCAGATCATTTACTGTTTCAGTCATGGCACCCATCTGACTTTCAATATGCCCCATCCTGTTCCCTATGTGGCCCATCTCAAGTTTAAATGCAGAGAGCATAGTGGATATGTCATTATGTAGGGAGCTGTGCAGGGAGATGAGCATATCCTTCAGCTGTGTGTCTACTACGGGCTGGTCAGATGTGGGGAAGGCCGCAATAGGGGATGGTGCGGGAGGCAGCGTGAGGAGAGTGTCCAGATTAGGCCTTACCTCTGAGGCCTGCGCTCCTAAGTCGAGATGCATCCGCGTCTTTGCCGGACTGTTGGAGGTGGATGGCGGCCCAGGAGCCGAGGAGGGAGCCGTGGATGTCATTTGCTGCCGATCGAACAGTTCATCCTCGTCAGGCAGGTCAGTGTATGCCCGATCCCCGCGCGGAGAGCGGTCGCAGGCGCCATCTTGGATATTTCCTCCGGGCGCCTTGGAGAAAAAAATCGGTCAATTTCCGAGGAGCCCTGTAGTCCTTTCGTTTGCGGGAGGCCCCGGACTGGCTCCCCACATCATAGGGGTCCTGATATTGCATTCTGGTGTGCAAGTCCGTGCTATTTGCGGGTCAGATCTTCGGTCAGTGTAGGAGCTGTAAGATCAGCCTTTTATACGGCTCGATGGCTAGCCACGCCCCCCGGATTTGGTGTTTTTTGTGGCGGCTCTGCGGGCGTGTGTCTGGCCTGTGTGGTAAGCATGGCATGGTCTGGACTCATCCTTCAAATGCCGCCCGCAGCGGCAGCCCACACACACTGCTGCCCGCAGAACAAACCCCCCATCAGGAAAAACCTCCCGCCTCAATTATTACAGACCCCCCCACAGAATAAACCACCCCCCATTAGCAGAGACCCCCTTCCATTAGTACAAACCCCCCCGGACAAACCACCCCCTCCATTTGTACAGACCCCCCCACAAACCACCCTTCATTAGTACAGTCACCCCCCTCTATTAGTACAGAGGTGCAGAGTCAAATGCCTTGTACACATGATCAGTTTTCCTAATGGGAAAACTGTGAGGAGAGCTTTTGGTCGGGAGTCCCAGCCATGGGTTGGACAGACAAGGAGTCCAAGGTACCCATATTCTCCCTCTGCAGTCAGCAGTGATGTAATTACGACACCACTGATAAAAAAAAATGACATTGTGGATGTTGATGACTGGTGGCCCAGAGAAGGAGCCGGCACAGCAGTCACCCATCTTTTAAAAATGAAATAGGAGACACTGGGCCTTTATTATGCCAGTGACTTTGCCACTGGATTATAAAAAAAAAAGGCCATATGCGTTGAACATAAGTTATCTCTAAGCAGCTTTAAAATTTCTCCTCTGAGTTCAGCTTTACTAAACCCAGGTACAAAAATTTTACCTTGCAGCTTAACAGTCCTTAGATGTAATGGCTGCATTAGCTTTCTTTTTAGGCTAAGATCATTATAGGAAATGCAGAAAATACCTGACGATCTTGCTGGAAATGCAGTGCCATTGTCAACATTTTTATCCACTACGTAATGGAGCTCACCATAGCCAAACTAATTTGAAGTCCAGCCTGGGTGGTCATAGCCCCCACCATAGATACAGTAAAGGCCAGGAGGTGTGCTATTCCCAGGATTGCCATACATGGACTGGATGAAATAATGTCTGTTATGTCTAAAACCCTACCAGCCTTAAATGCTACAGAATAAAATTCAGTGAGTATTCTCCTGTTGTCTGACTATATACTCTCCTCGTGAGCACTGCTATATTCAATCTACTATATATATATATATATATATATTTATATATATATATACACACACACACATACCTTGTATATATACATACAGTACACTTAATAATTGTCCATTTGTGCTTAATTTAGAATATCCTAGACTTGTGACAATAGGAACAGATGTTTCTGCATATGGTCTGAGCACAGGTCAATGCAAGTGGAAACCATGACAAAAGGGTGTGATCCTTTATCATTATCACTCCTGGCAAGACATAAAGATTTCTGATTATGATATTTTTGTATAGAGGATTGTCTTGTAATAACCTACTGTGTTAACACTTGTCATCTCCAATCCTATAAAAAATAGCAGGAAAGGTGGAAAAAACAAATGTGAAAATTTTAGGATAGGTGATAATAATATAGAATCTCACACTGAGTCAATATGGTATTTCGGCCATGGTTATTTCTCTGAGATGGCTTTCCTGGTGTGGCAGCATGGAACTTGGCAAGCCGTAACTAAAGAAAGCACCCACTGGCTTTTGAGTAAATGTCAAGTTTAATTTAAAGCATGGAATGATTACTTGCTTGAAAAATACATCATTCATTTTCTTACAAATGGTTAGTTAGCCAGAATTTTGAATGCATATTTTCATATGCTCTAGGGCAGGGGTGCCCAACCTTTCGAAGAGCAAGGGCCACTTAAGCAACTTAGTAACCAGTTGCGGGCCACAATGGGCAGACAACAGATTTGCATATTTTCTGCATATGCAAAGCGGACACGGACACGGACACAGCCCACTCTACTTTAGAAGTTCGTCTGTTTACATCTGCCGCTCCATAGAGGTGAATAGAGGGTCTGATTGGGTCTGACAGATCATGTTAACCACTTGCTTACTGGGCACATATACCCGGAATTTCAGCTTTCGGTACTGCGTCGCTTTAAACTAAAATTGCGCGGTCGTGCGACGTGTCTCCCAAACAAAATTGACGTCCTTTTTTTCCCACAAATAGAGCTTTCTTTTGGTGGTATTTGATCACCTCTGCGGCTTTTATTTTTTGCGCTATAAACAAAAAAAGAGCGAGAATTTTGAAAAAAAAAACACAATATTTTTAACTTTTTGCTATAATAAATATCCCATTTTGAAAAAAAATAACAATTTTTTTTCTCAGTTTAGGCCGATATGTATTCTACATATTTTTGGTAAAAAAAAAAAAAAATTCAATAAGCGTATAGTAATTGGTTTGCGCACAAGTTATAGTGGCTACAAAATATAGAATTCTGACATTTTTGTTATTATTTTTTCTTTTACTAGTAATACGGCGATCTGTGAATTTTGTCAGGGTTGCAATATTATGGCAGACACATCGGACACCTTTTTGGGACCATTCACATTAATACAGCGAACAGTGCTATAAAAATACACTGATTACTGTATAAATGTGACTGGCAAGGAAGGGGTTAACACTAGGGGGCAAAGAAGGGGTTAAATGTGTATCCTGGGAGTGATTCTTACTGTGGGGGGAGGGGACTGACTGGGGGAGGTGACCGATGCTGTCTCCCTATGTACAAGGGACACAGCATCAGTCTCCTCTCCCTGACAGGACATGGAGCTGCTCTGCCACTGCCGACCACGGGTACATGGGGGACATCGCGGCCGCCAATCACGCGCACCGGCATCTCGGTGATGTGTTGGGCATACACTCGCCGCCGCCGCTCACGTGGCCCCCAGTGGCTGGAGGCCAGAGGCCATATATTGATGGCCTCCCGGCAATACAGAGCCACATTGTGGCCGTAAGAACCAGCCGGGTGGGCGGGAAGTGGTTAAAGTGGCCTAAGGCTACTTTTAGACTGGTGGTTTGCGGTCTACCCACACAGTGGATGCAGCGCAGTGCACCTTGTGGCTTTCCTGCAGGTTAGCTGTACTTTGTTATATAATTCTATCATATCCAGGTACACTGCGCTACACCTGCGGATCAGTTTAAAAGCAGCCCAGTAACCACTGCAAAACAGATACAGTATGTCCATATATACACTTTTGATTTTAGTAATAAACTTGCTGTCCCAGGTGGAGTGCATTTGGTATCACTCCAACTATGACAGGAGCCGGTGAAATACAGTAAGCATTGGCGTATGCGGCTCTGCTCCGCAGCTGCTCGCTTCCTTTACCGCTGGCTTCATTAACAACACTGATGTTCTGGCATGGTGGGTAGGCAACCTGCAATCTGTGCTTGCCAACACACCATCTCAGAGCAGGAGGTCGCGGGCCACATGAGAGGGCTCACTGGTTGGGCACCCCTGCTCTAGGGTCTGCAAATACCACATTTCTGCAAGCTTCTGTTCTGTACAACCTGTAGTTTTAAAGCTCATTATGATTTTTTTTTATATCATATTCAAATTACCTGATACTATGTAAATTGCTTGTGAGATAATTATCCTAGCTGACGTTCTCCTTAAAGAGGCATTGTTACCTATGCAGGGCATAGTGACAGTGTCTTTGCAAAGAACAACCCCCAAACCCCCTTATATTTAACTTACATGAAGTCCCTTGCAGATTCTTGCTCCTCCACAGAAGGTAAAAATACCTGGCACTTTTCTAGATATACAAGGGCACGACTAGCTTCCCTTTGATTGTGCTTGAGCCTAGCAGCCAATTACTCAGCACAATCACAGTCACATGACTGGAGTAATGACGTCAATGCTTGTAGGCCTTGACAAAGGGTGGGGCCTACAAGAGTAGATAGGTTGTTTGTCACATCCTCTATTCTTCCCCATTAACTCATTGGCGCCATGTACTGGGTCACATGGCCTACCCCGCATGGGTTCTTCTGGGCTACGTTAGGCACTTTGTTACAACGTAATTTTACTGCACATATGGAGTACATTTAATCTGTGCCATCTTCATCAATACCCTGAGACAAGGCTGAGGCTGCTGTGGGGAAAAACTCAACCTTAAGGCAGGCTTCTACTCTTACTGTAGAGACAAACCTATACCATGTACATTGAAACCGCAACTGTCTTCCAGTTAACTCTTAGTTCCCCGTGACAATGTACACCTTCTCTGTAATGTGCATTCAGAAGGGATATGCTCAGCCAACGTCCACATCTGTCTGCCCAGCTCTTTCCACTATTACTCCCCTGCAGCAGTATGGGCCCCGCCGTGAACTTTGCTCAGGCTCTGCACATGCACTTAACTTTACTCTTGAACTTCTGTACCTCTGTAGGGAATGGGAACCTCTGCAGTGCAATCCACTCCCGTGGCTGTGGGAGACAGACCACTGGTGGAAGAAATGCCAACAACATCTTCCTTGCTGCTAGATGCCCTTCCAACTATAACAGGTACACGCCATCAACAGGCTGCTTGTTAAACTTCCATCACTCTAGGTCAGTGATTCTCAAATCCAGTCCTTAAGGTGCCACAACAGGTCATGTTTTTAAGATTTCCCTCAGATGAAACAGCTGTGGTAATAACAAAGGCAGTGAAACTGATCAAATCACCTGTGCAAAATAATGAAAGGTCTGAAAACATGACCTGTTGGGGCACCTTGAGCACTGGCATTGAGAAACACTGCTCTAGGGAACCACTTGTGTCTTTATACTACTCCACTCCACACCAATATCTTCATACCCAAATATGTTTAAGACCCACTTGGTGAACCATGTGTGTTACTTGCGATACACCACTTTCAGTAACTTCAAACCAGGCAGAGGACAATGTTTCAATACTGTACTTAACAACTTCCCGCCCTGCTGGATGGGACCTTTGTCATTCCAGGTGAAATCATAAGTCGTCCTTCTGGAACAGGCTGCGCTGCTCTGATAACAGTATGTAAAAAAAAAAAAATTGACAATTTTTTTTACTTTTAAATTTGCCAAATTTGGATAAAAAGATAAAACTCACCATACTAAATACCTTGGATTGTATACTTCTCAAAACTAGATTAGGGGGATATTTGTACTGTCCTGATGTTTTTGGGCTTCAAGAAATGAAATAAGCCGCCATTACATCAGGATTGATCATTTTTTAAATAAATATACCATAGTTTGTGGACGCTATAACTAAATAATATACATTGAATTGGGTTCTTTTCACCAAAGTAATGTAGCAGAATACAGTTTGACCTAAATTTATGAAGAAAGATTTATTTACAAAATTGTATAACAGAAACAGACATGTTTTTCTTCTAAAATGTTTGTTCTTTTTTCCTTTGAGCATGTCGGTACTTTGAAGAGGAATACTGTTGTTATGGTAGTAGCTACTATTTTGTCATATTCCCTTTTTATTCTATTGTAAAAAAAAACATCCCATACCATCCCCCCTCAATTTCCTACACCTTCCCACATCCTCCAGGTTCCCGACTCCCTGAACTCCTGACATTTCCCCCATATATTCCGAAATCTCTCCAATGCGTCTTCCTCTATATCAGGGGTCTTCAAACTTTCTAAACAAAGGGCCGGATTACTGTCCTCCAGACTTTAAGGGGGCCGGACTGTGGCCATCAGGAGTACAACATCCCCCCTCATTGGTGTCATTGGCGAAAATTCTTCCCCATCACTGTGAGGAATTTTGCCCCATCATTGGTGTCGTTGGAAGGAATTCTGCCCCATAATTAGGAGGAATTCTGCCCCATCATTGGGAGGACTTCTGCCCCTTCATTGGGAGGACTTCTGCCCCTTCATTGGGAGGACTTCTGCCCAATCATTGGGAGGAATTCTGCCCCATTACTGGGAGGAATTCTGCCCAGTCATTAGGAGGACTTCTGCCTCATCACTGGGAGGAATTTTACCCCATCATTGAAAGGAATTCTGCCCAGTCATTGGAATGACTTCTGCCCCTTCATCGGGAGGACTTCTGCTCCTTCATTGGGAGGATTTCTGCCCCTTTACTAGGAGGACTTCTGCCCCTTCATTAGGAGGACTTCTACCCCATCACTGGGAGGAATTCTGCCCTTTCATTGAAAGGAATTCTGCCCAGTCATTGGGAGGACTTCTGCCCCTTCATTAGGAGGACTTCTGCCCCTTCATTGAAAGGAATTCTGCCCCATCATTGGGAGGACTTCTGCCCCTTTATTAGGAGGACTTCTGCCCCTTCATTAGAAGGACTTCTGCCCCTTCATTGAAAGGAATTCTGCCCAGTCATTGGGAGGACTTCTGCCCCTTCATTAGAAGGACTTCTGCCCCTTCATTGAAAGGAATTCTGCCCCATCATTGGGAGGACTTCTGCCCCTTCATTAGAAGGACTTCTGCCCTTTCATTGAAAGGAATTCTGCCCCTTCATTAGGAGGACTTCTGCCCCTTAATTGGGAGGAATTCTGCCCTTTCATTGGTGCCAATGAATAAAAAATCACCCCAAGGGCTGGATAAAATCAAGCAAAGGGCCGCATCTGGCCCCCGGGCCGCAGTTTGGAGACCACTGCTCTATATGAATAGTTTCCTCTATAACTCCTATCGTTTTCACCCTTGCAACCCAATCCTTCATACTCTGGACTTCCTGAGACCTTCAGAGACTCAGGATCAGGCTTTTGGCCACATTGAGGAGAAATGGAACTAAGGTATTCTTATATTTAGGGGCCAAATTCCTTGTATCATGAAATAAACAATCACATGGATTCTTCTGGATCTGTTCTCCTGTGATTTGGTAGGTTGCTGCCAAGTTTCCATCCCAAAAGGTTTGGATCTTTATGCATTCCCACCAGAGGTGTGCAAAGGTTTCCAGGGCATCACATCCCCTGCAGCAAGTTGAGGGCCCCTCTGCCCCAATCCTGTGCGCCCCTCTGGGGGGTTACATACCATTTCGACAGAAGTTTGTAATACATTTCAACTGTCTTTGCATCTCCTGAGGAATAGCATGCCATTTTCAGAATTTTCCTTCTATGTGCCTCGTCTATAAGCGGGCCCATCTCCTCTTCCCATTTCCCCAAGTATGGAGGAAATTCTGGTTATATCTCTTTAATTAGTATGATTAGAGAGAAACAGAAAGGATTATTAGGGACTTTAGGAAGCCACAGCCTGGTAAGGCTGTGTATTTCCATCCCTGGGGACTTTAATTAGCATCCTATAGATTTTGGATATACTTTGCTTTAGGTCAAGGGGAGAGCGAAAAAGTTTCTCTATAGTCCTCATGTGTCCTTTTCCCTTCTCCCCATTTGTGTAAAATGCTTTAATTGAGTGTACCTCCATTTATTTAGTGGCATATTTCCCCATTTTTGTGTAATTTCCTCATACAGTGCGGAAAATAAGTATTTGAACACCCTGCTATGTTGCAAGTTCTCCCACTTGGAAATCATGGAGGGGTCTGAAATTGTCATCGTAGGTGCATGTCCACTGTGAGAGACATAATCAAAAAAAAAAATCCAGAAATCACAATTTATGATTTTTTAACTATTTATTTGTATGATACAGCTGCAAAGAAGTATTTGAACACCTGTCTATCAGCTAGAATTCTGACCCTCAAAGACCTGTTAGTCTGCCTTTAAAATGTCCACCTCCACTCCATTTATTATCCTAAATTAGATGCACCTGTTTGAGGTCATTAGCTGCATAAAGACACCTGTCCACCCCATACAATCAGTAAGAATCCAACTACTAACATGGCCAAGACCAAAGAGCTGTCTAAAGACACTAGAGACAAAATTGTACACCTCCACAAGGCTGGAAAGGGCTACGGGGAAATTGCCAAGCAGCTTGGTGAAAAAAGGTCCACTGTTGGAGCAATCATTAGAAAATGGAAGAAGCTAAACATGACTGTCAATCTCCCTCGGAATGGGGCTCCATGCAAAATTTCACCTCGTGGGGTCTCAATGATCCTAAGAAAGGTGAGAAATCAGCCCAGGACTACACGGGAGGAGCTGGTCAATGACCTGAAAAGAGCTGGGACCACCGTTTTCAAGGTTACTGTTGGTAATACACTAAGATGTCATGGTTTGAAATCATGCATGGCACGGAAGGTTCCCCTGCTTAAACCAGCACATGTCAAGGCCCGTCTTAAGTTTGCCAATGACCATTTGGATGATCCAGAGGAGTCATGGGAGAAAGTCAAGTGGTCAGATGAGACCAAAATATAACTTTTTGGTCATAATTCCACTAACCGTGTTTGGAGGAAGAAGAATGATGAGTACCATCCCAAGAACACCATCCCTACTGTGAAGCATGGGGGTGGTAGCATCATGCTTTGGGGGTGTTTTTCTGCACATAGGACAGGGCAACTGCACTGTATTAAGGAGAGGATGACCGGGGCCATGTATTGCGAGATTTTGGGCAACAACCTCCTTCCCTCAGTTAGAGCTTTGAAGATGGGTCGAGGCTGGGTCTTCCAACATGACAATGACCCGAAGCACACAGCCAGGATAACCAAGGAGTGGCTCTGTAAGAAGCATATCAAGGTTCTGGCGTGGCCTAGCCAGTCTCCAGACCTAAACCCAATAGAGAATCTTTGGAGGGAGCTCAAACTCCGTGTTTCTCAGCGACAGCCCAGAAACCTGACTGATCTAGAGAAGATCTGTGTGGAGGAGTGGGCCAAAATCCCTCCTCCAGTGTGTGCAAACCTGGTGAAAAACTACAAGAAACGTTTGACCTCTGTAATTGCAAACAAAGGCTACTGTACCAAATATTAACATTGATTTTCTCAGGTGTTCAAATACTTCTTTGCAGCTGTATCATACAAATAAATAGTTAAAAAATCATAAATTGTGATTTCTGGATTTTTTTTTTTGGATTATGTCTCTCACAGTGGACATGCACCTACGATGACAATTTCAGACCCCTCCATGATTTCTAAGTGGGAGAACTTGCAAAATAGCAGGGTGTTCAAATACTTATTTTCCGCACTGTATGTGCAAATCCTGTTTCCTATCATTACATCTTGTAGTAGTATTTCTTCCTTTTTTGCCCATCTAGTAAAATATATGTGTTCCTCTTTCCCTGGTTTAAAATAATTTGTGCACAGTATCGATAATAGTAGCTACTATAACCCCTGTATCCTATTCAAGAGCGGGTGGTCTGCTTCAAGATAAAAGAGGCCCTCCCCAGTGACCTCCACTGCTTATCGGAGCCACCGGCAGCAGCGGAGGCAATCGGGTCCTGTCTCTGGCTTGACATGGAGACAAGTGAGGGGAAGATGGCCCCCACCCGTTTCCATATCATTGCAGGGCGGAAGCAACGTAAAAACGTCACTTCCGCCCATTTTTTCAAATGGCATTTTAGTGTAAATATGAGATATGATGTCTTTTTGACCCCAAAAACCCTATTTAAGAGGTCCTGTCGTGCTTTATCACTGTCCTACTTGTTTTCTATTACAAGGAATGTTTACAAAAGTGACACAATTTTGTATACGCGAGTAGCGCCCGCTAACCCTAGGCCTCTTCTGTAACTCAAAAAATGCAACCTGTAGAATTTTTAAAAGTCGCCTATGGAGATTTATAAGGGTAAAATTTGTTGCCATGAGCGGGCACAACTTTGAAACGTGACATGTTGGGTATCAATTTACTCAGCATAACATCATCTTTCACAATATAAAACAAATTGGGCTAACTTTACTGATGTCTTATGTTTTCATTAAAAAGTTATTTTACTTCCAAAAAAAAAGTGCGCTTGTAAAGCCGCTGCGCAAATACGGTGTGCCAAAAAGTATTGCAACAACTGCTATTTTATTCTCTAAGGTGTTAGAAAAAGATATATATACAATGTTTGGGGGTTCTAAGTAATTTTCGAGCAAAAATAAATGTTTGTAACTTGTAAACACCAATCTCAGAAAGAAACTTAAGGACCCATGCACACTGCATCTCAAAGAAGTGGCTCCTACGGGCTTTTGAGCTCTCATTTTTTTCCTGTCTGGAAACTCCCCTCCATGTTGGCCAATATGTCCATGCACACTGTGGCTTTTTCAGAAGTTAACAGGCATATGCTCTTACAGACAGAAGCCCCCCCCCCCCCCCAACAAACTCATGTTTTTGAGAGGATCTTTTGAGCAGAAAAGACGTCTAAATGCTCAAAAATGTGTGAAAAAGAATAAAAAACACACTTATGCAGAAGAAAAAAGAGCACAAAAAAGCAAAAGCTTCTTCGAGCTTTTAGGCAAAGAAATAAAAGCTCAAATGCCTGTAAAAGCAGTGCATGAGCCCTAAAGCAGTTTTACCCTCAGTGCCGGCTAATTCCTGGCTCCTCCAACACTCTGGGTTGCGGGTGGGACCTAAGCATCTGTACTTACAATGCAGGTTGACTGGTCCTCCATTGTATGTGATGAGATCAGAGTAGCTGAAGTAAAGCAGCTTCAGCTGAGAGATAAGTTATATTATGTAGTAGAGGTGGTAGTTTTTAAATTTCCCTGGAGTTCAGCTTTAATAATGGGGTAAACCAGATAAGTGAATATAAACAAAGTGTGCATTTAGGGTGCATTGTTCCATTGCAAAAATGCAGTTAAAAACGCATATGCATTTTTGCTGCATTTCCGATGCATTTTGCACCTATGAAAAAAAAGACACAACTCAAAAAAGGCACCAAAAACACTGCCATGGGTGTGTTTCTGCAGTGTTTTTAATGCATCTTCCATTCATTTCAATGGGGATGTGCGTTTTTGCATGACCCGCAACTGACTGGTGTGAAGAGTTCCATAAGATTTAATGGTCATGGATTTTGGTAAGGCGATAACGGAAGAAAACCTGATCAGTGTGAAAGGTCCCAATGGTGCTTTTTTTATGATTCTGTAGAAAGATTATGAACTATGAAGAATCCACAGCTTTGGTATTACCCACCTCATTAAAACAAAGCAACACTGAAGGCTATTTAATTTACCTAAACCTGGCTTTACCAAGTATATTTTACAGTATGTGAAATATACAAGGACAAATACACGAAATAAAGTGATATAAATTATTACAGTCACAATAAATATTATCTTATTTTTCATACAGTGCGTCTCAGCTTTCTCCTTTACCAGGTTTAGCAGACATGTCTGATTCCCGCTATGTAATGTAGCTGTCTGCACCATTCAAAGGTTGACAAGCTGAACATTGTACAAATATTTTCCTTAGGAAATACTGTGACTTGGGCCATGTTAACAACTGCATCTGAAGGAATATGTCACACAGAAATTAATCACTCACCTTTTCAAAATCTATTTCTGAAACACTTCCAAAACTATATTTTCAGACTCCGCAAAAAATGCATATTCAATCCAAAAAGTGAAAATCTCAACAGATTTGCAGAAATCACTGCTAAGCACATGTTACAATTACAGAACAGTCTGCTTTGCTACTAGCAAAAAATGATTCCATCAATCTGAGGTGCAGAAAACATTAGATGTGTAGAAACATATCATATGATTACAGTGGTGACATTTTAATACTGGATGTGATGAGAAGGGGGAGGAATGGATCATAAAGGCTCATTCTTTTCTAATGAAGGTTACATCGTTCTTTGCGCATATACCCTCCAGTCATGTTATTTGCTAAAAACACTTTTGTATCATTTCATTCCAGCGCCAATAAGTCAACGTACTGCTGGATATTACAGCTTGATGTCAACATGTTTCAGGAAGCAATCCAAAACAAAATTATATATATATATATATATATATATATATATATATATATATATATATATATATATATATATATATTGGAATAAAAAATGAGGCACAATATTATACAGTAACAAAGTGTAACTATTTCACCATTTAACAAGAAAAACGTATATCAAAAGGGGTTGGAATCAAAAGGGTATCCACTATATGGGCTTGTTTTTATCGTTGTGTTGAAAAAAAAGAGGAATTTAGATACTGTATCAATTTTTTTTTAAATAAACTGTAGCTGATAACTGCTGCAAAACGTCATCCTTTGTTGCTGCTGTACTATCCTTCTGCAGTGTGGACAGGGTTAAACTAAATATTCAATAATGCAGAAGTGCAGCAGTCATCTTTTTCTATAACTTTTTTTGCTGTGTTGACAGTTTTTTTGTTATAATCTAAATTTTATTGAGTTTTCAAAGAAAAAACACAGATAAGTTTCAAAACAAAATTACAAACCAAATCCATCTACAAAAGACAGAGAAAAGACCACAAAAGGTTGTGCTCCACCCACCCCATATCCTCAACAGGATCATTGACAGGGTAATAGATGATGCATTACTACCCAAGATGTCGTACAAAACAGAGAGCTAAATAGACTAGGCAGCACATTCAAAATTTACAGGGAGAATAGTCCCACAGAACAAATGTCAAGCTCCCCCAACAGCAGAGGACAGGTCCCATGGGAAACCTCTGAATGGGGGCCCGCTGGTATTCAACATTCGTCAGATAAAAAGTGGCACATAAAGAAGGCCTCTAATGTGTAGGGCTACCTTTCAACCGTAGGTAGGAGCATCCTCTGCTATTTTTTTTACGTGGCTCTACTGTATACAAAGGTTGAGTGTTCATTATAGATTCCCATTTATGCAGAGTATGGGATTTCCAGTGAAGGACAATGGCTTTCCTAGCATAAAAAAGTTAATACTCTGATGGTGTTGTGTCCCTGGGCTTGTGGCCTCCCTGGCGGAGGGCCACCGACGCCGACGACCTCCCACCACCGTCCTTTCTCCCCCCCCCCTTTTTTTTTTTTTTTTTTTTTTCTTTTCTTTTTTTTTGTTTGTCTCTCTCCCCCTCCATCCTATTTTCTCCTATCTCTCTCACTCCATTTTCTCCTCTTTCTCTCCACCTTTTCCTCAGCAAAATATTTTGTTATGGCTTGATTATAGGCCATTTTGGCCAAGGCTTAACAATCCCAGAAGATGGGATTGTGCTCTGCTTAGATATGCTAACCTAGATACTCTGTTGCTGTATACATATATATATGCATTGTTAACATGTATCAATCTACTTCCATGTACTTTCCAGTTTTGTGTATTGTACTGTTTTCTTATCACTTAATAAAACTGTTTATGGAAAAAAAAAAAAAAAGTTAATACTAAGCAAGGTTCTGGTCACTCTCCCCATAGCTAAGGAATCTAGAAGGCGCAACAATCAATAACCAATCTCCCCCTGGTGTACCCTGACGATATAAATAGAGTGCAGAACCCATGCCCAATAGTCATAATTGGCTGGATAAATCTAGAAAATATGGAGGAAGTCCACACTAATAGCAGCCATCTTTAAGGAGACCACTTTGCAAATGATCCTCTATGAAGTGTTTCCAGTGTCTAGGGTAGCCATTTTGACTGGGTGTGGGTCAATCCTGGAGGATGGTGCTTGGCTGAGGCAACAAAGCATGGCAACTGTTCTGGAGGCTGATGAGAGGAAAGGGGTAACAGTCAAAATGGCTAGAAGCGTGTTGGAAAAGCTGTTGCCTGAATGGAAGCCTGCCATAGCTGACCAACATTGGGTGGGGGGACTTAAGAGATGCAAAGAGACTGCTCATTGTGCAGGACCTTGGCTCAGAGACTGGTAACCTTCTCCCTGGAAGGTTGTGAGCTCAGACTATACTAAAGAGATCACTACCACTGCTTGTAGGGAAGGAAAAGAGGGACTGTCTTAGCAGGATTGAAAAAGAAAAATCACAGCAACTTCTTTCCTGCCTGATGCATACACAGAAGCAGAGCACATGTCTGGAGACCCAGGAAAGGGGGCTCTGACTCTGTTAGAAAATAACATTTTACAAGTACATCTGTTGTCTTTTTGGAACTGTTGTGCTTTCTTCAAGGGCTCCAACTTTGCTGGCCAAAGTTTTCTTCCCCATCAATCGTTGGCCAGTGGGATAAACCCGGGACTGCTTAATTAGGATTTTATTTATATACTGTTACTAGGTAAATGCAATTAAATTCTGTAAATGGATTATGAAGACCATTAGTTTAAATAATAAACATACTTACCTGCACTGTGCAAAAGTGCCCCCATAACAACTTGCTTGACATGGGGGCATGCGTGCAGGCTTGCTCCTGAGCCACGTTCTGTATGTTCATTGACACACACACAGTGTGTCTCATGCCCGTCCCCCTCTTCCTCATCACTGTGACTGACACAGCTGCAGGAGCCAATGGCTCTTACTGGTGTCTCTGAACCAGTAAGGCGAGAAAGAGGAGCAATGCTGCTTTAATGCACACCACTGAATCAACATTGGGTAAAAAAAAAAAGTTTCTGCCTTTGGAATGACTTTAATTACTGTTAGAATACTGTAGGTGTTTAACCATACCTCTCAGAGTAACATTAATATTTATTGATTAACGAATATACTCGTGTATAAGCCAATCTTTTCAGCACATTTTTTATGCTGAAAAAGCCCCCCTCGTCTTATACTGGAGTGGAGGTCTTTCGCTCAGTCATACAGTCTTAACTGTTCGGCGGCCGTCCACTGTAAGGCCTTGTACACACGATCGGACATATCCGATGAAAACGGTCCGCGGACCGTTTCCATCGGATATGTCCGATCTGGAGTTTGGTCCGATGGCGTGTACACACCATCGGATCAAATTCCCCACCGGCGGACGGCGCGGTGACGTGGCAGTGACGTTGACGCCGCCACGTCACCGCACCAGGAAGTAAAACACTTCCGCGCATGCGCCGAATCCATTCGGCGGCGGCGCGGCGGCGGTGCGGGACGACATGTCTGCTGGTAAGTGTACTAACCAGCAGACATGTCGGGCGGACACATTCCCACCCGATAGATTTCAAAGCATGCTTTGAAATCTGTCGGGTGGACAAATCTGTCCGCTAGCCCATACACATGATCGGAGATGTCCGCTCGTGTGTACGAGGCCTAAGAAAGCTCCGCCTCCTCCACATCCATGATAGACGGAACACTAAACACTGATACAATGCTGGAAAACTGATCAATGTTCCATCTATCATGACGAGGACTAGGCGGGGCTTTGTTACAGTGGACAGCCGCCAAACAGTTAAGACTGCAGTTGCTTGACACAGAGGGAGACACCTGCTGTTTAAATTCAAAGGTACTTGAGGCTGCAGATGGGCACAGTGAGGCTGCAGGTGGGCACTGATGATACAGGTGGGCACAGTGAGGCTGCAAATGGGCACAGTGAGGCTGCAGATGGGCATTGTTAACCCTCTTTTCCCACTTACAGAGCTAGTTTACTGTTTTACAGATGCCTCAATTAATGTAATTTTATTGGTAAATATTTTTTATTTTTGAAATGTACCAGTAGTTCCCACCCTAGGCTTATACTCGAGTCAATAAGTTTTCCTATTTTTTTGTGGTAGGCTAATATTCAGGTTCTGGCTTATACTCGAATATATACAGTATTTATATAAGTACACTTGCTAATTTTCTCTTCTTTTAGTCTATGTTTGGCCTAGAACAGTCTTAAAAAACCTTAAGGTTTTGTCAGTTAGTGCTGGGTGAGTGAAGTGTGTGAACTTCAGAGATCACAAAACAATTCAGCAGCTCCTCTGGGGGTAGCGCTACATAAAGTTTCTTTATATCCCGAAACTGCTGCTCTTCATTACATATAGCAGTAGTGACAGTAAAAGGGTTAATGGCAATGAAAATAGCAAAAGCTACCCCAGACAATTGATCATCAACTTTCTTTAGTCAAAGTACATTAAACTATTAGGAAAAAGTCAGACAAAATTTTTTCATCGGATATTCCGACTGTGTGTGTGCCCCATCAGAGTTTTTCCATCCGGAATTCCGATGGACTTAGAAAGAGAATATGTTTGTTTTTTGTCCGATGAAAAAAATTTGTTTTGGAAATTCTATTCGTCTGTATGGAACTCCGACAGAGAAAAAAACATGCATGCTCCAAATCAAGTCGACGCATGCTCTGAAGCATTAACCACTTACCTACTGTGCACCTACACCCCCTTCCTGCCCAGACAAAATATAAGCTTCCCGCACTGCGTCGCTTTAACTGACAATTGCGCGGTCGTGCGACGTGGCTCCCAAACAAAATTGGCGTCCTTTTTTTCCCACAAATAGAGCTTTCTTTTGGTGGTATTTGATCACCTCTGCGGTTTTTATTTTTTGCGCTATAAACAAAAATATAGCGTCAATTTTTAAAAAAATGCAATATTTTTTCCTTTTTGCTATAATAAATAACCCCAAAAAATATATAAAAAAAATATTTTTTCCCTCAGTTTAGGCCGATACGTATTCTTCTACATATTTTTGGTAAAAAAAAAATGCAATAAGCGTTTATCGGTTGGTTTGCGCAAAATTTATAGCGTTTACAAAATAGGGGATAGTTTATGGCATTTTTTTTTTTTTTTTTTTACTATTAATGGCGGCGATCTGCGATTTTTTTATTGGGACTGCGACGTTATGGCGGACATTTCGGACACTTTTCTGACATTTTTGGGACCATTTACATTTATACAGTGAAAAATGCTATAAATATGCATTGATTACTGTATAAATGTGACTGGCAGTGAAGGGGTTAACCACTAGGGGGCGGGGAAGGGGTTAAATGTGTGTCCTATGAGTGTTCTAACTGTAGGGGGAGGGGGGGTGACTGGGGGAGGTGACCGATTGTGTCCCTATGTACAAGGAACACAATCTGTCACCTCTCTCCCTGACAGGGACGTGCAGCTCTGTGTTTACATACAGAGCTGCACGTCCCAGCTCACTTACAGAGCAATCGCGTGTGCCCGGCGGCGATCGTTGCCGCCGGGCACTCGCACGGGATCCCCGCGGAGCGGCGGGTGCGCGCGCGCGCCGCCGGCGACGCGCGCGCGCCCGCCCGCGGCTTTAAAGGGACATCACGTCATATGACGTGATGTCAGAACAATGGAGTCGTCTGCCCGCCGTCATTTGACGGCGGGCAGATGACAAGTGGTTAAACTTAATTTTTCTTGGCTCGTCGTAGTGTTGTACGTCACCACGTTTTTGGACGGTCGGAATTTGGTGTGACAGTGTGTATGCAAGACAGCTTGAATGGAATTCCATCAGAAAAATCAGTTTATCCTGACGGAAATTCCGATCGTGTGTACTGGGCATTAACCACTAGCTGACGGCCGTACGACTTTGTACGGCCGCAGTGCAGTCCTGAATCCCTAACAGGCCGTGTTTTTACTGCCGCCCCTTTCCTCGCTCCCGAGCGCGCAGGGGGAAACTCCTGTGCTGGCTGTGTCCCTCGGACACAGCCAAACACAGATCGCGGTAAATAGCCAATCACAGCAGCTATTTACAGCGTGATCTGTGCGGCCAATGAGAGATGATCTCATATGTATACATATGAGATCATCTCTCATTGCCGACTCTCCGTCGTTCCTCACACAGACAGCGCGTGTGAGGAGGGAGAGAAATCTAAGGTAACCAGCGCTAAAAATAAAATAAAAAATGTCACCAACCTGTGCCCCCACAGTACCACAGTGCCCCCCCCCCACAGTGCCCCCCAGTACTACAGTGCCCCCCACAGTACCACAGTGCCCACCACAGTGCCCCCACAGTACCACAGTGCCCCCCACAGTACCATAGTGCCCCCCAGTACTACAGTGCCCCCCACAGTACCACAGTGCCCCCCACAGTACCACAGTGCCCCCCAGTACCACCGTGTGCCCACCAGTACCGTGTGCCCACCAGCATCACTGTGCCCACCAGTACCACCGTGCCCACCAGTACCACCGTGCCCACCTGTGCCTACCAGTACCACCTGTGCCTAACAGTACCACCGTGCCCACCTGTGCCACCATGCCCACATGTGCCACCGTGCCCACCTGCCACCTCAGTGCACATCTGCAATCAGTGCCCACCTGTGCCACCTCATCAGTGCCCACCTCATCAGTGCCCACCTGTGCCATCTGTGGGCATTTGTACTTTCCCGGCTTGTTAGGGTCTCAAGAAATGAGAGAGGCCTTCAGTACATCAGGTGTGATCAGATGTGATAATTTTTTATGATTAGCACCATAGCTTGTAGACTCTAAAACTTTCACACAGATCAAATAATTTCCAAAAACTTTGGGTTATTTTTATCAAAGACATGTAGCAGTATAAATTGTGGCCAAAATTTATGAAGAAAAATTTATAATTTGCAAAATTTTATCACAGAAACTAAGAAAAAATCTTTTTTTTTCCAAATTTTCAGTCTTTTTTCATTAATAGCGCAAAAAATAAAAAACCCATAGGTGATCAAATACCACCAAAAGAAAGCTCTATTTGTGGGAAAAAAAGGACAAAAAAAATCATTTGGGTACAGTGTTGCATGAGTAATTGTCATTCAAAGTGTAAGAGCGCTGAAAGCTGAAAATTGGTCTGGTCAGGAGGGTGTTTAACCACTTGCCTACTGTGCACCTACACCCCCCTTCCTGCCCAGACGAAATTTAAGCTTCCGGCACTGCGTCGCTTTAACTGACAATTGCGCAGTCATGCGGAGCGGCTCCCAAACAAAATTGGCGTCCTTTTTTTCCCACAAATAGAGCTTTCTTTTGGTGGCATTTGATCACCTCTGCGTTTTTTTTTTTTGCGCTATAAACAAAAATAGAGCGACAATTTTGAAAAAAAATGCAATATTTTTTACTTTTTGCTATAATAAATATACCCAAAAATATATAAAAAAAATATTTTTTTCCTCAGTTTAGGCCGATACGTATTCTTCTACATATTTTTGGTAAAAAAAAATGCAAAAAGCGTTTATCGATTGGTTTGCGCAAAATTTATAGTGTTTACAAAATAGGGGATAGTTTATGGCATTTTTATTATTTTATTTTTTTACTATTAATGGCGGCGATCTGCGATTTTTTTAATGGGACTGCAACATTATGGCGGACACTTCTGTGACATTTTTGGGACCATTTACATTTATACAGTGAACAATGCTATAAATATGCATTGATTACTGTATAAATGTGACTGGCAGTGAAGGGGTTAACCACTAGGGGGCGGGGAAGGGGTTAAATGTGTGTCCTATGAGTGTTCTAACTGTAGGGGGAGGGGGGGTGACTGGTGAAGGTGACCGATTGTGTCCCTATGTACAAGGGACACAGCATCAGTCTTCTCTTTCCTTGACAGGACGTGGAGCTCTGTGTTTACACACAGAGCTCCACGTCCCCGCTCAGTTACTGGGCAATCGCGTGTGCCCGGCGGCGATCGTTGCCGCCGGGCACTCGCACCGGGATCCCAGCAGAGCGACAGCACGTCATATGACGTGCTGTCAGAACAATTGAGTCCTCCGCCCGCCGTCATTTGACGGTGGGCGGTGGACAAGTGGTTAAGTGCCCAGTATGAAAGTGGTTAAAGCTGACTTTGGATTTGTTGCTAAGGAATAAAACTCACTGCTTACTCTTTATACTTTGCTAAAATCACTGCGCACACTCTTAGTTGGAAACCTACAAGGCTTTGGCCTTAGAAAACATGAATTTAAAATGAATAATCTTCATACTATTGAACCCTTTTAGGTTCAAAGTCAAAGTTAAAATGTTTGATAAGCATGGTCATAGATGGTTGGATATTTTCAAGCAACATTCCCTATGATTACTTGCTCCTATTCGGCTATTTTTGTATTCCTAGGTTATTGTAACATACACATGCAGTTAATACAGGCAACCACAATTGCCAAAGGAAATTTGAATATCTATTTGCATGCCAACCCTTTAATTTCCTCTGCTTGTCATTTGCAGGGAGATATCTTGGTTTAACCCAAGTCAAATGTGTATATGTGTTTTCACATGGATAATGTTATTTAGTACTACTTTGATGGGTCCACAAGTATGGTGCCTGTCTATTTCTAGTTTAAAAAAAAAGTACGGTATTTTGATAGCATTGGTAATTTATGAACCATTGTAACTGCCATTCAGAAATTCCCCAGACAATGTTGTAGTTTAGTCACCTCTCTCCTAAATAAAACTTGTAAATTTCAGCACTTGTATGGATGACATAACATAAGTCCTTCAACTTCCACCCATGCATGAATGACCACCAGGTGTTGTAAGTGACCCAAAAGTTGACTTAGGAAGAGGAAGTTTACAATATAACAATGAACCATGCAGACTAGCTATTCAGGATGTCATAAAATGTTGCAGTTTGAACCAGAGAGTTACAAACAGATAGTACAAACGATTTCACGTGAACACCAATGTGGAAAAAGCCAGGAAATCCTGCTCTCTGGCAGAAGAGAATCTGCATAGCACAACACTTTCATTATTAATCGTAGGGGTGGGTCTGTAGTACTGTTTAAGTCACTTTTTTCTGGCAGACCCAGTATAGATCCCTCATAAGGACATTATTATCTGATCTGTGTTCCTGAAGAGAGGTATCTTTTTCCACTTGTTAATCATATTCGAGGAAGGAGAAAGCAGACAGAAAATGATGATCCATGTCGTTTTAGATTTGTGCAGCTGTGTGAATTGAGTGTTGTAAGGGACATATCAAAATGCAAGCCAGATATTTGGAAGTTCTCCAAAGAACTGTAACATTGTACAAACCTCTTTCAATGTGTTAATGCAGAGCATATTCCTGGCTGCAAAAATAGTTGGGACTGACAAGTTTTTTTTCTATTCTTCATACCCAGATGCTGCATAATGTGAGAGCAATGAGTAAAATAACAGATGTGTACGCATGTGCATAGAAACTACAAATCTGGCTAACACCAATTTAACTAAATCCAATAAAGGCATTATCTCTGTAAAATGCAGCTCAGAGCAAATACCTAACCCTTTAGTTGCTGTGGTCCTTGTATTGCTAACATTTTAGGCAGCAGGGTGAGTTTTAATATGTCCCTCCTTTTGGGAACACACTTGAACTTTGTCAAAGACTGCCCCTACTCATACAGTATCTAACTGGATATCCTGTATGATTCAGCATTGAGGCTAATTAAATATACTGATAGACTATCAAAGCTTGTCGAAGCATATTATTGTGAAAATTGTGCTACAAACACTGATGAGGTCTAAATCGTACATTAAAACCTATGTTTAGAAAAAAAGAGACTGACAATTGCTTGCTAACCCTTAATACTGCGGCTGCTGGAAAAACTCATTGGCCGCACGACTGGTCATTGAGTACATTCATCACTTTAAAGGATGAATTGTGCAGCAAAAGAGATAGTAGAGCTAGTGTTGGACTTTTTATGAGAAAATTAGATTGGGGGAGTGTAACGGTCACCACCGTTTATGATTTCCCTTCCATCACCCCAACCACGACAGCTTAGCCGACACTCCGACCATCCAACATACCCGATCCATATGGATTTCCCCAGAATAAACGAGACAAGCTCCGTTCTCTGAGTCAAAATGTATGAACCTTTTAATGGTATCTTAGCTTGCTTATATACAGTACAACATGTTACAGTAATCAAAGTAACAAAGAACTCTCCACCCACACATCACACAATTGAGCTTCAATCACATTCTTTTAGATAATGACATCCAGTTGAGCTAATTATTCCCCAGACGTTCCGGACTCCGATACTAAATGATTCACCTGCATAATACACATTTCTATGTCAGACGTTTTGGTACCGATTTAACATGACCTACATACTACAGCTGAGAAGTCACATTCCTTTGCTAAACATTATTAGCATACATAATGAGAGGTATTTCAGGAGCCAGGCTGTTTACCAAGCTCAAATCCACCTCACCATAGTACAGACTCAATTAGCATCTCAAAAGCATGTGTCCTCACATTGAAGGAGACACTCTTATTGACCGGTTGGGGGTAAGAATGAAATCACCTGTCATATGTCCAGATCTCCTGCAATACATGAATTAACAGTCCCATCTCATGTAATTTATAATTAATATTTCTCAGTCACCCTATGCCCAAAAGGGGCGCATGGTGACCCTAGACCCAAGAGTTATTAGTGACGCTGGCACAGGAGTACCCCTCATCCTTCAAAAGTCTCTGGTTGTCACGGGTCATTCCGTTACAGGGAGTGCTGCCACTTGTTTACTGGAAAAACAGACTACTTTTAACGCATCATTCACACATATGTACAGTACCTGTCTGCGAGAATGTGTTTCCAGCATGACGGCATCGTGCTGACTCTCGGCGACAGGGTGCCGACCTCTCGAACTCGCTGGAATAGGAAAAGCACATTCCAGCGAGCGCGACATAGAAGCGACGGGGATCTGACTTGGATTCCTGCCAATTCTAGATGCAGTATTTGGTATGAATCGTGAGGGGGAACACCACGCCAAATTTTAAATAAAAAAATAGCATGGGTTCCCCCCCAGGAGCATACCAGGCCCTTGGGTCTGGTATGGATTGTAAGGAGAACCCCTATGCCGAAAAAACGGCATGGGGGTTCCCCCACAATCCATACCAGACCCGTATCTGAGCACGCCACCCAGCCGGTCAGGAAAGGAGTGGGGTGCCCAGTCATCTATCTTTGCTTTGATTGTTCTTGAAGAGGTACTCAACTCTCCCCAACTGCCATGCTGTGTAAAGCACATACTCACTGGCACACCAAATCCAGCATTGTCCTGCTGCGATCCACTATTCAAGTGGCACACAGTGGGTCCCACACCACCATCTGGGTCTTCTTCCGGGTGTAGGTAGCCAGCTTCCAATGGTGCTCTGTCTGCTAATCCTGGAGCCCCCTGGGAGATGTAAAGTAAATACCCCAGGATGCTGCAGGACCAGGTACACGTTATTCTGTCCTAGGATGGAATGTAAATGGGGGCGGGGATAACAATTTAAAAAACAAAAAAATAGAATGAAAGGAAAGCTTAAAAAAGTCCTGCAATGCCACTTGTGGAGGGGGTTGTTAAAGCAGAACTAACTGGGAGCTGAGTTCAACTTCTGCTTGCTTGGGTTTACTACAGACTGATCGTCTGATGTGCATACACACCATCAGTTCAAAAACCGACCGTGTCAGAACACGGTGACATAAAACACAAGGACGTGCAGAAAAAAATGAAGTTCAATGCTTCCAAGCATGCGTCGACTTGATTCTTAGCATTCGCAGGTTTTGAACCGATGCTTTTGGATACTAACCATCGGTTTTGACCGATCGGTAGGCGTCCATCAGTCCGATTTTAAAGCAAGTTTTAAAACTTTGGACTGAAGGACAAAAGACTGATGGGCCATACACACGGTCGGTTTGGACTGATGAAACTGGACTTCAGTCTGTTTTCATCAGTTTGGACTGATTGTGTGTACAGGGCCTAAAAGGAACTCGGTGATTAGAGAAGAGATGGTCAAACGGGTATACTTTTTTCCTATTCAATTTACCTGCGCTTTGGAACTTGCTGTGCTCCATAAAACTGCAGTAGTCCCTTGTTTAACCACTTCCCGCCGGCCAGACGACTTTCTACGGCCGCAATTTGGATGTTAATTGCCGGGAGGCGTCTATATATGGCCTCCGGCCTCCAGCCACTGGGGGGCGTGCCTGCCACGACACTCAGGTGCCAATGCGTGTGCCTGCCAGCCGCGATGTCCACCAGGCACCCGCGATCGGCAGTCACAGAGACAGGGACATGGATCTCTGTGTGTAAACACAGAGATCCATGTCCTGTCAGGGAGAGGAGACGAATGGTGTGTCCCTTGTATATAGGAATAATCATCGGTCACCTCCCCCAGTCACTCCCCTCCCACCCACAGTTAGAAACACTATGTAGGTCACACATTAACCCCTTCCCCTAGTATTAACCCCTTCCCTGACAGTCACATTTATAATCAGTGCATATTTATAATATTGTTCGCTGTATAAATGTGAATGGTCCCAAAAATGTGTCAAAAGTGTCCGCCGTATTATCACAGTCATGACAAAAATCGCAGATCGCCACCATTACTAGTAAAAACAAAATAATATTAATGAAAAAAAAAACATAATTCTATCCCCTATTTTGTAGGCGGTATAACTTTTGCGCAAACCAATCACTATACGCTTATTGTGATTTTTTTTCTTTTTTTCCAAAAATATGTAAAAGAATACGTATCAGCCTAAACTGAGAAAATAAAAAAAAAATTCATTGGATATTTATTATAGCAAAAAGTAAAAAAAAATGTTTTTTTTTTTCAAAACTGACGCACTATTTTTGTTAATATTGCAAAAAATAAAAAGCGCAAGAGGCGATCAAATACCACCAAAAGAAAGCTCTATTTGTGGGGAAAAAAGCATGTCAATTTTGTCGCACGACTGCGCAATTTGTGGTAAAAAAGAATGTAAATTTTGTTGCACGACCACGCAATTGTCATTCAAAGCGTGACAGTGCTGAAAGCTGAAATTTCGCCTGGGGAGGAAGGGGGTATATGTGCTCAGTAAGCAAGTGGTTAAGCAGCAGTATGGCTGTGGTAAGATAATACCACTGTTTTATGAATGAACACCTTTGTTTCTAGCTTTCTAGCTGTTTTCATACAGGTTTTGGAGACTTTAGTAGCTGCAGTACATTTCCTATCAGTAGTTTATATTTCTCCCCTCTGCAATACTGAAGGTGTCTAGTGTAGCTGGATTCAACATTTATTGTTATTCTACTTTATAGCAATCAATCTAAGAGAGCATAATGCCCTCATCTGCTTTGTAATTGCCACTACTGAAAGTCAACACTGGGAACTCTGACAGGGAGACCTCACCACTGGAGACCTTAAGACATGTCAGATGCCAGCATGTTGTTCGACTTGCCAGAAACAATTCAAATGTGAAATACCAGTTCTCAATGGAGCTGACCTTTCAATAAGTCTTCGGTGGCTAATGAATAAATTAAAACATCTGCAACTAAGCGGTGTTTTTAACTATACACTAAACTTTCAGTTTCATATAAGTGAACACAGAAAAAATCAAAATAAATTAACAATGATATGTTAAAAAGAAAGTTACACTTTTTTTTATTAACCCAGACAGCTTAATTAGTGCAAAGTATTACAAAAATAATACATAATATTAACAGAAAATACATATAAAAACAATATATGCCTGCTTACATCCCAAGAAACGAAAGACATATTAATTAGTAAACATTAGTAAACATAACATTTAAACTCTTATATTTAATTCTTATAAATAGTGAATGCTCTAGCTATGGTTCCCTGACATTGGATAGTAGGATAGGAGGTTTAATATGACTACTTTAACAGATTAATTTAATTTAAATTTTTTTTATTATTATTTATTTTCTAGATGTCTAGCAGAAAAACATACTAAATGTATAAACCTTTCCTGACCTTTACTTGTCTCTCTGCTGCATGCATATCTGTTTAATCTGCATTCTCCTGGTGATTATCCTCCAGGTAGTTAATTCATGGTTTCTCTCATTCCTCAAGAGGACAAAGTTTATGTAGGAAGTGTGCACAGAATCTGCACTCCTTTGGGACAGTGAATATGTGTGGCTAAAAACAGCTGGGCCTATTCATATATACCTCTGGCCATCGAAGCCCCATGGAACAAGCATGGCTGGGAAACAGCTGGAAGGATTTTGTTGTGCATGTGATTTTAGAACACGCTATCCTAAAGAGAGTAGACATTTGGATGACTGCACTCTTCCCAGACTGTCCACTTGTACATAGAGCCAAATTCATATTGTTAATACTACATATTCGTTAGCCGGCATATACTTTTCATATTTAGCTTACAAAAGAGCACATACAGTATTTTCTATAAAAAAAATACAGAACCACAATACAACTTCTTGTTGTATTCTTCTAAAGTGAAGGGCAACAGGGACATTAGTATCCCGAGAATGGGTGGATGCTGCCTTCCTCAGATGGGGCGATCCAATGAAAACTACAAAATGGAAGGCACGCATGTCTAGTGCATTACCAATGAGATTTAATGAATGATAAAATCCATAAAAAGTGGGTAGTCACAAAAAGCAACTCTTAATGAGCCATAAAATCACACAGTGAGACAGCTCGGAGGAAGGGTGGTTCGTCCCTGAAACGCATCAACTTTACCCCGTGATATGATTCAGCATGTCTCTACTGTGTAATTTTATAACTCATTGAAGAGTAAGTAAACTTTGATTGGTTTTACTTCCTCTATCTTTCCCTGCAAAGGTAAAGCATAATGCATAGTAGCCCATTATGTGACACTTACTTGCAGTAGAAGCCCACAATGTCACCTTTTTCCACGCTTGTAGCGAGCATCCATCTTCACCCCTCTTATTCTGGGGGCCGTGAACTCCGGCTCTCTGACTGGCTGGAGTCGTGTGACGTCACTCCCGTGCATGCGCGCGGGAGCCGTTTTTCACAGCGTGCCCTTTCAAGAAGGCGCATGTACCTTTGAAGTCGTCGCTCTGTAAAATTGCAATTATCTCCAAGACCGTGTAGGACTCGGAGATATTGCAAGCAGGTCTAGGCTTACTCTTTACAACCACTTAAAGAGATGCTTTTTTGAGTACCCACTTTTTATGGATGTTATAATTTATTAAATGTAATTGTTAATGCACTAGGTATGTGCACCTTCCATTTTGTCTTCTTTACAGGTTACTTTGTGTGTCATAAATGTTAAAAGTGGGTTCCAATAAGACACATAGACACGGAATTACTTGGTCTTTACCAGAAACCGACACTCACAAAACAATATGCATTTTGCAACTTGACAAACTAGTTTTTGCCTTTAACTTGTCCCACATTAACAGCAAACAAGTAAACAAGGCTATTTACAAAACTGTCAAAAAATTGATTATACGCTGACAGTAGGAGAAGCAGAATTAACAAACATCCACTGATCAGGGCAGAAGATTCATATCCATATCAGGGACAAGGAAATAAATACAAGAGGCACTGGTGCTTCAATACTTATTGATACAGGCAGAGTAGTAAAGGGAAGGATGACAATTATTCCAAAAGCAGTGAGCTCTGGTTATGCGGCTCAGATGCAACTGTAGCAAACCTCCATCGGGTACACAGGAATGTCAATCAGAAATTATACCAAACTTATAAAGGAGTCCAAAACAGCTTTATAGTTTCACAAGACATCCAACACATTTTGGAGGTCTCCCCCTTCACCAGGACTACAAGACAAATAAAAGTACAAAGGGATAAAAATGTGAAAGGTCCACATATGGTGGGAATGTGATTCCCTCCAGCCATTCTGGAAAGCAGTGCATGAAATTATTGCGCATGTTACTACTTATACTCTGGATTACTCCCCAGCACAGTACCTCTTGCACCACACACACCTCACCAGGCACGAATATTTTAAATCCCTGGCCATGCATATGGTGAACGCAGCAAGACTCTGCATCCCGGTACATTGGCGCTCTACACACGCTCCGACGATTGGGGAATGGTTTGGTAGGATCTCTAAGATCGAAGAAATGGAAGAGCTAATCCATATTTCCCAAGAGCGCATCACAAAATTTACTAACACGTGGGCATGCTGGGCTCATTTTAAGACAACTCAGCGCTTTTGGGCTCACGGTCCTTAGATTGTAACCATTGCGAGCCTAGACATATCGAGCTGACGTGGTGGATTCTGACCTATACGACCACCCTGGTGGTGGACCGCTGGCACTGATGACCCCTTGTTCCCTGTCCCTTCCCTGAACCCCCCCCCCTTTTTTTTTTCTTTCTTTTTTTTTTCTTTTTCTTCTCTTTCTTCTTTTTTTTTTCTCCTCTCCTGTTCTCCTCTTTCTCTCTCCCTCTTCTCCCCCTCTTTACCCACTCATTATCTCTTTCTTTAAAAAAGCACTCTGGGCTGTGTTTTCATTTAAGATCGTGTTGCTATATGTTACCAACCCTAGATGTTGGGATTGGAGTATTGACAGACATGCTAGCCATGGACAGTTTGTGCTATATTAATAGGCCATGTAAACCTGCAAAAATGTACACTATTGCGCTTTTGTTGTCTGTTCAATCTGATGTTCTGTTTTTTTCTTCTTTCAAATAAAGACATTTTCTTATGAAAAAAAAAATGTGAAAGGTGTAAATCACAAAAAATTATGGGATCAATATCCACTTACAAGGGAACATCACCCTAGAGTAGAAGTTTTCTTGTTCCTCCTTCTCCCTCCTTTTCTGCCACATTTGGTGTAAATTCTTTTTTTGGGGGGAGCGAGTCTTGACAGGTACCCACTTCCACTTCTGGTTGAATAGTTGCCACGGATCAACTGAATATTGTCCCCCACTCTTAAATCTGCAAACTTCTGGGACGTCAGAGGCCCAGAAGGCTGTGGGACCATTCACAAAGTGCAGTGTGCCTTGAGTATGCGCAGTGGGCCACCAAGGAGTCACAGCCGGCTGCCCACAGTTAACATGCCAGGGACGAGGACCCTAAAACCGTTTAAAACCTGGTTCAGATGAGGAAAGCACCGAATCCCTGGACGGGTGGAGGTCTGTTTATTAAAAGTAGCCAGCTACAGTTTTGTACAGTAGCTGCTGACTTAACATTTTTGTAGAATTGACTGAAGCTCCTCTTTAAAGGGGAGTTCCACCCACAATTTCACTTTTTAAATATAAATACCCCTGTAATACACAAGCTTAATGTATTCTAGTAAAGTTAGTCTGTAAACTAAGGTCCGTTTTGTTAGGTTGTTACAGCATTTCGTTTATAATCTAGAAATAGACTGTATCCATCTTAAGTGTGGGCATCATGAACCCAGACTGTATGACTTCCTGGATTTCAGCTTTGCATAGCTCGCACATGCTCAGTGCTGCACAAGCAATGTAATAGGTTTCAGTCAGGTTTGCAAGGACTACTGGGAAACATGATGCCTATCCCAGAAACCCTTGCAAATAGCCATGTGACTTATTAGCCTAGGCTAATAAGGAGGAGGAAGTAATGAAGGACTACAAAATAAAGGTATTTACAAGCAACAAAATAAATAAAAATTGTCCATTCTGAACACTATGAGATTAGGGCATGCAGCACAGACAAACATAAAAAAATGGGTGGAACTCCACTTTAAGCATGTTTATAGAATGCTGAAAAACCAACATATGATAAACAAAAAAAGTCTTGCTTGTACTAAATTACAGAATAAAATGGTCTTATATTGTAATGTCATATTATTATAATATAATAACGTAAAAAAATATATAAAAACTAACTAACATATAATCAATGTAATTTCAGTATAAGCAAGACCATTAACCACTTGACTACTGGGCACTTAAGGGGGTCCTTTCTAACCAGACCAATTTTCAGCTTTCGGTGCTCTCACATTTTGAATGACAATTACTCATACAACACTGTACCTATATGAAACTTTTGTCCTTTTTTTCACACAAATAGAGCTTTCTTTTGGTGGTATTTAATCACCGTTGGGGTTTTTATTTTTTGTGCTATAAAAGAAAAAGACCGAAAATTCTGTAAAAAAAAATGTTTTATGTTATAAAATTTGCAAATTAGTATGTTTTTCTTCATAAATTTTGGTCAACATTTATACTGCTACATATTTTTAGTAAAAATAAGTACAAATTGGTGTATATTATTTGGTCTTTGTGAAAGTTATAGAGTCCACAAGCTATGGTGCTAATATCTGAATATCTGAAAATTGATCACACCTGAAGTCCTGACGGCCTATCTAATTTCTTGAGACCCTAACATGCCAGAAAAGTACAAATACCCCCCAAATGTAACATGCCAGAAAAGTACAAATACCCCCCAAATGACCCCTTTTTGGACAGAACATGCAGGGAGCACCTTCAGGCGTTCTTGAGCCCCCAGGCCAATTCTGACATTTCTCTCCTACAGGTAAAAATCATCATTTATTTGCTAGAAAATTACATAGAACCCCAAAACATTTTATATATATATATATATATATATATATATATATATATATTGTGACAGGAAGTCAGGTAAATCTGTGTGTGTGTGTTGTCACAGACGGGAGATATATTTCTGCCTTGTTTAGACAATACACCAATTGCTATTAGGCGTCGGCTGCAGAGATGGCCAGAGAGGTTTGGGGCGTTAAAAGGTTTCAGCTGTTCAGAATTAAGCAATTAAAGCCCCTATAAAGACAGCCTAAGGATGACGACTGATTGCTGCATCCTGAGGCTGTGTGAGTTAAGGAGCAGTCCCAAACAGTACTGAAGAGGTGAGGTGCTGATGGATATTTCTGTGTGAGAAATATCAAAGAGACTTTTTGTTTTCTGCTGTAGGACCAGCAGTGTCTGCCCAGCAGTAGATGCCCCAAGTGGCAAGGGTTTATTTTATGTTTTGTTTATGCTGTTTTGATTCTTGCACGTGTATCCAGCAATATGGAAAAATAAACCATATCATTTGTTTTCAATCATCCTCAAGTGCCTTTTTGTACAGATCAGCGTGTAGTGAACCCATCCAGGGGGTCACACACACCCGCTACCGAGCTAATCCCTCACAATATATATATATATATATATATATATATATATATATATATATATATATATATATATATATTTAGCAAAGACCCTAGAGAATACAATGGCAGTCGTTCCAACTTCTTATCTCGCACGGTATTTGCGCAGCAATTTTTCGAACACGTTTCTTTTGAAAAAAGAAAAAACAGTTTTGTACTTTAAAAAAAAAAAACAGAACAGTAAAGTTAGCCCAATGTTTTTGCATAATGTGCAAGATGAAGTTACGCCAAGTAAATAGATACCCAACATGTCACCCTTCAAAATTGCACACACTCGTGGAATGGCGCTAGGTTCGCTACTTAAAAGATTTACTGGTTGCATGTTTTGAGTTACAGAGGAGGTCTATGGCCAATTATTGCTCTCGCTCTAACGTTTGCAGCAATACCTCACGTGTGGTTTGAACACCATTTTCATATGTGGTTGGGACTTGCGTATGGGTTCGCTTCTGCTTGCAAGCACATGGGGAGGGGGGCGCTTTAAAAAAAAAATAAGACCCCACATCTCACCTCTTCGCTGGGAAGCCTGAAATAAAAATAAAGATAAAAACAATCCTGGCTTTAATCGTAGCGGTGAGTCGGTAGAAGCATCGGAGGGCGGTGGGGGGTGTCCCGCAAGAATGATCAAGCGGTGAGGGAATTGGCAGGTGAAAAAGCTGATATCTGAATACCTGTAGCTGCAGGCGGGCATGAAGTGGTTAAAATGCTTTTATTTTTTAGCACAAAGTTGTTCATTTATACAATATTTCTAACACATAGCATGTACATACCAAAAATGAGTACAGCCGAGTATGGCTGAGCATGGCAGAGTATGGCCGAGCATGGCCAGTACGGCCAGTACGGCTGTGTATTGCTGAGTATGCCTGGGTACGGCTGGGTATCACCGAGTATGGCCAGTTATTGCAGAGTATTGCTGGGTATTGCAGAGTATGGCTGGGTATTGTAGAGTATGTCCAGGTATTGCATAGTATGGCTGGGTATTGCAGGGTATGGCAGAGTATGGCTAAGCGTGGAGGGATGGCTGAGCATGGATGGATGGCTAGATGTGACTGAAATTGTCACAGAGCAGCGCTGTGGGCACTACAGATCCAACTCACAGCGCTGCTGCCACCGATCTCTCCCCCTCTCCTCTCACACTGTACCAATTTGTACAGAGAGGGGAGAGAGGAATGGCATCATGACGTGATGCTGGTTTGTTTACATGTGATCAAACCGTCATTTGACAGGGCGATCGCATGGTAAATGGCCACCATCAGCAGCCATTTACTGTGATCCATGATGCGCCGGGTCCTCTGGATCTGGGTGATAAGCACTGAAACAACTTATTGCTGACTAAATTGGGCAATAGGGATATGAAATATGAATACTAGAAGGGCTATTGCACCTGGTCTATAACATAAAAGGTTTTTTCCAAAAAAAGTGTGCTTGTAAAACCGCAAATACAGTGTGTAAGAAAGTATTGCAATGACCGCCATTTTATTCTCTAGGGTGTTAGAAAAATATATATAATGTTTGGGGGTTCTAAGTAATTTTCTAGCAAAAAAAGTTTTTAACAAACCTCAAAACAAGGCTGAGGGTGGTTAAAGAATGTTTAATGTTTTTTGCTGCATTTTAAGCATCAATAAAATGACTGCTCCTGCAAAAAGGATCTTTAAAAAAAAAAGATTTTGCATTGATACATGAGCAGTACCCAGAACCCATACCCTTTTTATGGCCAATTACTTGCATATAAACCTAAAAATGGGGACTTTTGATTTTTCAAGTTCGGGTCCCAAAGACTATAATAGGGCCAATTGGGTTCGGGAGTTTTGTTGTGAACCAAACAGGGGGGTGTCCGGCCAATCTCTATAGACAAGGATTGACACTAAAGAACAAATACTGAAAATTATGAGAAAAAGGAAGAATGTTTTACTCAGGTGCTGAGATTGTGAGTGTAGAGCAGATTTCATCGTTGTCTCTTTGTTATGTCATTGGCACAATGCAAACTGAACTATTTAGGCCAATAGTTGAATAAACTGAGTGCCCACAGACTGAAGGATGCAAGCATGATACATCACTATTTCAAAAGAAAATCAACAGCTGCCCACAGTATGTAAAAGGCAGCCACCTGCTGATTTCAGTATGGTTGCAACACACTGTACTATGATTTTCAGAAAAGTTGTAAGATTTTAGAGATACACTTCTAGGTTTCATAACTTACATATGGGCATGTATGTGCCAGTTCAATCAGTTTAGCTACCGGTCTAATTCAAACTGTATTAGACATAAAAAAACATGTATGTTACGTCTGCTTTTATTTTGCATACACCTCTCTTCTTTTGGAGTTAATAAAATGCATCGTTTTACATATGTCTACACTACTCAATTTGAAATAAGAATTAACAAATTATGAAGATACAGGATTTTAAGTCCACCCTGTGTAGTGCTAAACGATGGTTTGATGGTCTAATTCTAAGGCTGCATTCACACCTTTTGCAGCGATTTGCGGCTAAAAAAAATAGGCGTTTTGTCCCGCGATTTGCGGCGACAAAACGCGTCGTTTTTAAACGCGTTTTTTTTTACATTGTATTGTCGGCTATGCGGAACGCTGAAGCCGCCCGATACGCGCGACGAAAAAGGGTCCGGGACTTGTTTGAATTTCGGCGTTCGGCGTTCTTTCGACGTACGGCATTTGGCGTTAGGAGATGTGAACGATCTCCATAGAGAATAATGTTAATCCGACGGTCCGGCGTATTGTAGCGTCGGGCGTAGGGTGACAAAACGCCTATGTGTGAATGCAGCCTTATTGAGTATAGAGTCAGCATCTGGCCTGAATTTCTCGGCTTGTGTGTGTCTATTTTCCTTTCAGTGCCAGAAATTACAGCTCTATGTTATTACAATGGATTGCTGACACCTAAAGACATCTCCAAATTTCCCATCATTATTCCAAGCTTTGGGGCAGAGCCCATGCATTGACCGATATCCAACTGTTCTATAGGCATTGGCATGCATAGAAACTCGAAACTAGAATTTACCTAGACTTATGGACTTGCTTCAAACTGTTTTCATGGAGATGCTAACCGAAGTTCTATTTATTCCATGCTTTGTTAATATAAATCTTTTGTTGGGTGCCAAAGAAAGCATTATAGTGAAAATGTAATAAATAAGTATGGTCTGAACTATATAAGCTCAAAGGACTGTAAAGTTAAAAGTAAAAATGTTCTTTGTTTCCTGTGGTTAACTGGAAATAATGAGTGACGTATGTCCCATTTGATCTTAGTGAAAGCTTATTGGACTTAATTTATTAAATATATAATCAGCATTTGATGGTTTTTGGTATTGCTATTTTTGCTAGACTTCAATTGCATATATCCATCACTGCTTTCATAAAGCAATTTATTCAGGCAATGCAAAAAAAAAAATAGCAATATAACATACTACTCAGAGTTCTATTTACTAAAGTCAAATAAGGAATTGCTAGACTGACCTATTGAAGCTAGTAACTGTATTTTACATTTAAAAAAAGGGTAACTGGCTCCATCCTGTTTTTTCCACCACATATGGCATACTTTCCTTTTTTGCATTTTGAAGTTTGAAGCACTCATATCTCAGAGAATAGGTAGTAATTGTTTAGGAAATTTCATTTCAGGCAATTTAAATGTTTTTATCCTGGGATTGGTAAACCAGAGTATGTTCAAAGGTCAACCTAATAAGGCAACATGACCATATATTTGGACAATGTCATTAATCAAATTTGGACATGTGGCCATATTAAGTCAAAGAGTGCGCGAAACGTAAGGATGACCTTACACTCAACCATACGCATTATGTTTTTACCTATTCTTTGTGCCCAAGCTAAAATAAACAGCACTACTGATTCAGAAATAGCAGGCACATAAAAGTTGTTAATAGATCTGTGCTTTAAAGTGACCTTGTATTGGGGGAACCAGGTTAGTACTGCCCGACTTGGATAGGTAAAGCCAACATCCTTAAGCCTAGTACGCACAATGAGATTATTGGACAAACGATCGTACGTCTTTTTATTTTTTCATGCTAGTCTCATATCAAAATAGAAGAGGTTACTAAAGTTATGAAAATTCTCATACAACAGACTAAACATTCGGAAGTGATGTCATGTATATTGTAATATTAATATAGATGTGTAGGTATTTAAAATATTGTGGTATACAGTATGTATGGTATGGTATTTAGGTGTTGCATACAGGCATTCAAGGTTACACATCAAAGGGGTGTTTGCTGACCAAATCTTGTGGCCAAACGACACGTATCAAAAGGTACAGAGGACCCTTTGATGTGTAAATCTTATCTAAGAAGACCTAGGTGTGTGAGATGGCCTGGTACTTCCTTACATACATAAGGAAGTATTTATTGATGATAATTAGACTTGAGGGGGGTATTCATTCAATGGGAACATTTGGTTGACCCCCCCCCCCCCTCCAGTGTGAGAACAATATTTTGAGAGAGTCAAGCTGGCATTCAGTGGATCTTGTCACTGAGAAATATGGCATAGGTCTAGGATGAGACTTTGAATTACTCTGGATTTTTATATTGTGTTTGGACTTTGTACGTTATTGGAAGTTAATTAAAAATGCGTTCTCTGGAGAATCTGTGAGTTGCTGCGAAAACAAAATAATTTATAATCATCATACTAATATCTATACATCAATTATCTAATTGGAGGATACTATACTTTTATGAGATCACTACAATGTATTGTATTGCATTTGTATTGTATTTTTTGATGACAACTATACTGATGAAATGAAAATCGTATGATCTGGTATCGTACGAGAAAATTTGTCATGCTTGTTACATTGGATACTTTTTGCATGAATTATCGTGATCGATTCTCAAAAGCTAAAATCAGATTATCGTACAATCAATTCAAAAGCATATTTTTTCATTCAATTTTCTGATCGTGTGTACAAACCTTAAAATTGCTTGCATTTACCTTAACTTTATATTCTTGTAACTCCTACCAGTCATTACAAACCACCAAATATCCCCTGGTTCCACATGACTTTACATAGGTGTGGGGATAGCCACTTTTAACCTGGGAATTCGCCACTGAGGCAGCCAGCTATGTCTCGTGGGATATAATAAGCTTATGTGCTTCATAACATGCATTTGTGTTGTTTGTTTTTTCCAGCACCTAAACTTGACTTTGTATCAGCTTCTTTCAGTCCCTGTACAGCAAAGCTTAGACTGTTGGCAAATGAAGCAGGATAACAATACAAACAGTTGTGCTGCAGTGCACGAAACATGCAAATAAAGGGAGAAAGAAGAGTATTTCTAATCGCTCTGTGCTTCTCCTATCACTGTCCATTTACAGACTGAGGGGACCTATAAGTTTTACTGAACTGCAAACAAAAAGGGCTTGTAGAGGTGTGGCACAGCTGTGTAAAACTTGAAGAACTTGACAGACAGAAATACAAATTCTTTGGCAGGTAAAACAAGTCATATATTTTTTTTTTACATGAGGGCTGGTTAGCTCAGTGCTAGATGCATTTTTTTTAGTGAAGCCTGTGGCTCTCTACACTCTCTCACTCCTCTGAGACTCACATATTCCTTACAGTCCCTTGGACAATCTCCTGGTTGCCTCAGATCTCACTTTGACAGTCTCCTAGACTCTCTAGGCTGTACCAACACTCCCAGTCCCATGGGCAGGAGTACTGTCCCTCAAGTAAATCGCCTCTGTCTCCAGACAGGAACACACACCTGTCTTCAGATGGGATCACACCTCTCATAGCAGAAGGTTCTCAGTCCTTCATTATAAAAGCAGTGTGCACCTGCACACACACTTTGCTGGTCTACAACAAAACCTGCACACTGGGTTGGAGATTTCTTCCCTGCCAAGGCACTTTGAAATATCCAAAATATGGAGCCCAATCTGGGAAAACCAAAATCGAGAGACAGCTGTAAAAAATGATTTCTCAGCTCAAAATCAGAACTCCAAAGTCCCAATCACTGCACATGAAATCCACCATCATAACATGTATATACTGTGTGTATATTAATATATATATTCAGAATGCCAGAAAAGGGGACATACTAAAGATAAGTAATGGATGATTGTAGAAGAGGGATGTGCAAGGAAGTGCGCTGAAAAGGGGAATGGGTGGGCTGGGGGGGGGGTATCGCACACCTGGACCAACAAGGCATACAGGTGAGTGGGCTGCTTAAATACCCTTCCCGGCTTCTCCCATAAATTCAAGCCACCATACTGGCCTTCTTATTCATGGTCGGAGTCCTCCAACCAAGACAGATTTGGAACCACATAAAGATGCCACAAGACTCACAACATAACACAGACCTGAGGTTTGCCCTGGTTAGCTGGTCGTTATGCCAGAAAAGAGGGAACAAATACCAAAAATAGGGAAATAATGTTTTATTGGCATATGACTTATAGAGCGAAAGTAGTGCTCGGAAAACTAGCGGGGCTGAGGACTAGGTCAGCCAGGAGGAAATGAGCATGTCTAATGAACTGGCTAGCACTTAGGAAGCTAGTCGGGGAAAGACAACAATAAGTTGGAGCTAGACTGACTAGGCAGGTGTGATCACAACTGGTCGAGAACTGCTACTGGGCACCAAACTTTGTGGGTCTGAAAGAACTTGTTGTCGATCCCGGTGCCATACTGTTGGGTCTTGGATACTGTTAGGTGAAGAACGAAATGGTCTTGGAGGCGGGTCAGGTGGCACCTGTATATAACCTGACAACCGTGTTCACTGTAGGTAAACATGCCTGGTCATAGAAGACCACAGGAGGCCCGGTAGGTGGGAGATTGGATGACCACGCTGGCCAGTAACCCAATGGGGGACCATAACAGGATGGTTGATGTTTTTGGATGCCACGTAGGATAGCCCTGCCAGCGTGGGCCACGAATAATGAGGGCTTTCCAGGGTCCTGCAAGTAGAGAAATGCTTAATGCTAGTTAGGTAAAGCCAGATAGCGCCAGTTGCATGTGGCAGTATGACACGAAGGCCATGAGTGGACATGCTTGATGTCACCTGTCCCTGACCTGGGGCATGTGGCTGGAACCTGCAGTAGGTGTTCCATGTGGCGTGGTAGGCCTTGAGTGTGTTGCAAGACAGTAACCAATTTATGAGTAGGGTTGCGTTGTGAAGGTGGTCCTTCAGCCCATCGTCAGCTGCGACCAAGGTGGGATAGGAGAAGAATTCGGTTTGGCTCCGGGTTTCTGTTGAAAACAATTGGAAATTAAAGTGTGACTGTGTGTCCTCTGCGAGATTGCACTTGCCCGCAATGTAGATGCACATTAAATTTGTAGTGAAGAGATATTTGCCCAAGCATGCGTAGGAAGGACATGATGGCCAGGGATTTGGACTTGTGTGGAGAAGGCCACTGTCTGCCTTACCCAGGTGTGGCCCAGACTTGAGTTGCTGGCTAAACCTAGGAACCAAAAGGATCTCTTGTGGCCATGGGCCTGCGAACGAATGAGGGACAAAAATGTTGGTGAAGCTTATGGAGGTTGCTGCGTCTGTTAGTACGTGAGGTGATGAAAATTATATGAATATATAGACTATAGCTTTTGCAACCGTGCCTAATTACCTCATCAAAATAGTGTAAGAATGTGTCACAAAAATATTCTCTTATAGATCTATCTACAAATTAACACATGCCATTTGCAACAGTGTACAGGTTAATATCAATTGTATATATAAACAAACAAAAACAAATTATGATAATAAAATAATAAAACTAAATAATACTCCTGAAGTGATCTGGACTAAAGACAGAAAGTTAGAAAGTTCCATGCAGTATGAAATATCGAGGAGATGTTACTGGAAGTGGCAGAAGAAGAGATCTGGAGGCAATACTTCCTAGGAAATTGCCGGTGAGATCAGAGGTATAGCTGCAGTGGTTCCCTGTCCAGGATACACCAAGGAGGAAAGAGCATTTACCGCTTGCTGTTCATCACCGTTCGATGAACTACTAGACCCGTTGCAGTCAATCTATGAGGTGAGAGGCTAGCTCTAGTGGGGGAGGATACAAGAAATATTTCTGTGACATCTACATACATCTGCAGATTTGGACTCCCTTACCCGTCCCTCTCCCCCTCTCTCCAATTTATTTACATATAAAAAAACATCCTGTTGTTTTAAAGACTGATTTTCTGCTTGGATCATCAGACTCTTTGTGGATGCACTATTTATATGCACTTCACATATGGACTTAATGGTTTATTATATTTTCATTTATATGGACTTTTTTCTAGTTGATTGATTTTTATTTATATGCCATCTTTATGTGATGCACTTTATGTTAGATTAATTCATCGTACATCACATATTGTTATACCCACTTAGCACTTTATTAATAATAAGTGATTAATGCAACTTTAATATATTTACACATTTCACGGGGGCTGGCAACACTATAGAAGTTGAGCTGCTTTTTACGTGGACTGCCCTTAGAGCCGAAGGTCAGTTTAGTGGCAAAGAAGTATGAGCCTTCCATTTTATGCTTTGTCATTGCCAAGAGGACGGCTCAATGAGTAACAGTTTGAAGAAATGCGAAATGTCCGCCTTAGACAGCTGTGTGCCCGTGTCATATCCTGATAATTTTCTGCATGGCTATGTTGAGGATGTGGAGGAGGTGGTATTGGCTGTAAGAGGGGGAGCGTAGTTGAAATTGTTGCAAATGTGTGCTTCCCCCAGCGACTGGGCAGGCTTTTTTCTTTATTTGTCCATTGGTAAATGCTGAGTGGTGGCAGGCATGCCCTGAGCAGGATGGGAGGGGATGGTCAGGGAAGTCTGGAATCCGCATTGGAACATCCATTCACCATAGGTTTGAAGAATTGGCAGATGGGGAAGAGCAGGGGACATAAGCCTGCAAGTTGGCCACAGAAAAGTTTGGTGTCCAAGTTGCCCCGGCTGGGGCCAAATTGGAACAGAGACTGTTTGGCTGCTGCTGCATCTGCGAATGACAGATGGTAGTCGTAGAAAGTGAAACATCCAACCCCTCAGAGACTGAGTTCTGCCGTGCTCAGAATCCACGGAGGGGTGTGTTGGAGGGGCAGAGGCAAGATTTACGCTGTTGACCATGACATGGATGGGTCAAGCTGAACCCAACTGACCTGAGAGGGAAAAGACAGACATGTGAATGAGTGGCTGTGAACGTGTGCCACTGGTAGATAATGAGTGGCCATAACCATGCCACTGGTAGACGAGGAAGTAGAGAAACCGGAGTGAGTAAAACGGGGATGACATCAAGAGGCGTAAAGATATATTCTCTGCAGGGTGCCCAAACTTTTGCAGACACCATTTTTTTGTTTTCTGTAATTTTGAAAGTGTAAATGATGGAAATAAAATCTAACTTTTTGACATATTATAAGAATGTCTAATCTGTAAAAGGCAGTCGAAAAGCTCCCTGAATCAACATTGTACTTTCACATCTTCCTGTCACATATTTGCAACAGTTACTTACACCACTTTTCCTGTAGCTTCATTTTATATTTTTTCAGATATGACCAATTAAAATAATACACAAAATGCAAAACTACCTTTTTTACGTTATAATTTTCCCTGACCTTATTGTCACAGCTTAAAGATTACACAAATTATCCCTGTATTTTAACTTCAAGGATATTAATCATCTTTGGAAGATAGAGTCTGCCTTGCTCTAGTTACACACAGGCAAAAGGTTAATGAAAAACAATTACCAATAATGTTTCATATGGCTCTGGCTCCATTATAGACATGGCCATTCAGAAGGGATCTCCAGCACTAATGGCTTGTTGGATAATGAATTTGAGCTGTGTTCTTAGACGCACTGCCCTTTTAAGACTTAAGAATAGCTAAGCAAGTAGAAACAATAAAAACCTACAATAATTGGTCTCTTTGGTTAGTTGGCTGAATTATTATTCGGTGACCCCTCAATAAAGAAAACCATAGGCCATCTTTGTTTTGGCAACCTAATTTCCCACCTTCTGACTTATTCAGTATAGCACAGGTCACAAAGAGATGCTGTAAAACTGAATCTTCTCATTCTTAAATATTCTTCTTAATTTCTTACAGTGCAAATATTCCAAGTAAAACTCTGAGCAGGCCACCAGTATTAAATTGTTTAAGTCTATTTGAAGCGTTGTTAGACAGTCAGACTGAACAAAGTAAAAGAAATTGCATTAGAATTTATTTTTATTTTTTACTTCTAGGTGTGTGTTAACCTGTTGCCGACTGTGCCATACAGAAACATCCTCCCAAAATCTTGCTCCCGCACGCCCCTGGGGCACGCTCCCGGAATCATCCATGACCGCCGGGTCTAGAAGACCTGGCACATCACAGATCCCAGTAAATTGCCGCTGATATCGGCCATTTACCATGTGAACGCTCCGTCAAATGATGGATCGATCACTTGTAAACAAACAAGTCAACAATTTTTGTCAAAATTCATATTCCTCCCCATGGCTAATGGCCTATGTAAAAAGAAGTGTTCCAAGACTGTCACAGGAAGGGCAGAGATGTCTGAACTGAGTTGTGATTGACAGCTGGTTCAATCTTCTCTATGCTGTGTAAGGCTGGGTTCACACTGGTACGACATACGCTCAGACTTTGGGAGCAGATGTCATATGACGTATACAAATCAATGGTTCCCTATGACAGCCGTATTAAGGTCCCTAAACTACTTTGTTGTAACTTTGGTCCTACTTTGGGCCAATTGAATATGCATTTTGATTACAGCAGCAGTAAAAGGAAATTATCTCACACTGGGATTGCTTTGAATGGTCAAAGGACAAGTCAGACTTTCTCAAAGTCGGAGTAAAATCTTAACTTGTTCATTCAAGTTGGATGCAAGTAGAACCAAATTAGGACCGATGTAGGGCCCATGTCGCAGGGCAAAGTAGGATGACAGTCGTACAACAGACGTGTAGTACCAGTGTGAACCCAGCCTCAGGGCAAGGTAGAATGTCAGTGGTACAACAACAGTCATGTCATACTAGTGTGAACCCAGCCTAAGGCTCTTTTCAAACTTGTACGACTTGGGACTGCAAAGTCGTATGACAAATCATTCCCCATGATTTCCAATGACTAACATTCATGTAAGTACGACTTCAAGACGAACGACTTCAGAGTATTCACTGCACTACTTTGGTCCGATTTTGATGTTAGTTACACAGGCATTCCTTGAAATCGCGGCAAAAATCGTGTCAACTTTGTGGTCGCGGCAGTGTGAAAGGTTCACACTGGTACGACACAACAGTCGTATGACTGTGGATCCCATTTTGCCCTGCAACTTGACTGACCTACTGGCTGTGTGCTTGGATAAGGGTCTGGTATGGATTTTGGGGAGGGCCCCACAACATTTTTTCCCCTTAAAATTCATACCAGACCAAAGGGCCTGGTATGGTCTTGGAGGGGGAACCACATTACTTTTGTTATATTTTACGTCGGCTTCCCCTTCAAGATCCTCAGAGCACAAGTCGCATGCCAAAGTCAGATCAGTTAAGATGATGATCTGATTTTAGTAGTGCAGGACCCTTTTTCATTGTCCGACCAATTAAGACGGCTCTCATAGGGAACCATTGATTTTCACACGTCATGCAACTTAAATGAACAATATAAGATTTGGATCTGACTTTGAGATAGTCTGACTTGTTTTTTGACCAATCAAAACAATCCCAGTGTGACAGAAAATTCCCTTTACTTCTGCTGTAATCATCATGTCGCATGTCACAAGTTAAATGGTCAGGACAAGGATCTGTCTTTGATCTGTTTTCAATGATATTCAAAGGACCAAAGTTGTGCAGAAACCTTTTTAAAAGTCGGACTGAATTGTGTCAGACCAGTTAAGACAACTCTCATAGGGAATAATTCATTTACACACATTAAACGACATGTGTTCCCAAAGTTGGAACATATGTTGTAACAGTGTGAACCCGGCCTAAGGCCGAGTTCACACTGGTATGACACAACAGTTGTACCACTATGGATCCGACTTTGTCCTGCAACTTGAAGTCTGACTTACAATGTACATACAATGTACCCCCATACTTATTTACATGGGGTGGAGGCTGGGATCTGCAGACCTTGACAACCACCAACCAGGGTTATCGGGAATGGGCCCTTGTCCACCCCAACAAAGCACCCACCCCCCATGTTGAGGTCATGCGGCCTGGTACGGTTCAGGAGGGTAGGGGTGCTCAGATAAGGGTCTGGTATGGATGTGGGGGGCCCATTGCTTTTTTTTGGCATTTGGGTTCCCCTTAAAATCCATGCCAGACTGAAGGACCTGGTATGGTCATGGAGGGGAAACCCATGCTGTTTTTTTCCTCATTTGGTGTGGGGTTCACCTTAAAGCTGGTTTCACTGATACTATACGACCGTCATCCTACTTTGCTCTGTGACATCAGTCCTACATCGGTCCTACATCCATCTGACTTGAATGAACAGGATACTACTTTGATCCAACTTTGTGATAGTCTGACTTGTCCTTTGACCAATCAAAACAATCCCAGTGTGACATAAATTCCTTTTAATACAAAAAACACAGTCACTTTCAGCGCCAATGGGGTTTCCAAGGTGTGGCGTAACAGATATCAGATAAAATGATGGTGTGAAAGGTATATATGGTATCCCAAAGCTAGGTGGATGCTGCCTTTTTTAGATGGGGTAATCCAAAAGGAACTACAAGAAAAACAGAAATTGAGTAATACATTTTTTTGTGTAAAAGTGGGTACTCACAAAATGCAACTGACAAAAAGCCATAAACACAGTGCATGGACATGCACAGAACACAGGGTAAATTCCTTTTACTATGTCGGTTGTCAAAAGTTGGATGGTTAGGATAAGGATTCTACTTCAATGATATTCAATGGGCTGAAGTCAGACCAAAGTAGTGCAGGGAGACTTGTGTCGGACCAGTTCAGACGGATCTTATAGGGAACCATTGATTTGCCCACGTCATGCAACATGTGCTTCCAATGTTGGAGCGTTTGTCATACCAGTGTGAACCCAGCCTTGCATGCCTAAGTCGGATCAGTTAAGACAGTGATTTAACTTTGATTCGACTTCAGTGATATTCAATGGGCTGAAGTAGGATCAAAGTCAGACCAAGATAGTGCAGGAGCATTTTCAAAGTCGGACCAACTTGTTAAAACGGCTCTCATAGGGAAACATTGATTTTCACACGTCATGTGACATGAGCTCCCAATATTAGAGCGTTTTTCGTAGTGTAAACCCAGCCTAATGCCGCGTACACACGGTCGTTTTTTGCGATGAAAAAAAACTTTTTTTAAAACGTCATTTAAATTGATCGTGTGTGGGCAAAACGTTGTTTTTTGTCTTAAAAAAAACGACCAAAAAAAAATTCCAACATGCTTGAATTTTTTGTGTCGTTTTTCAAAACGTCGTTTTTTGTTCCACAAAAAGTCACCGTGTGTAGCAAAAACGTCGTTTAAAATGACGTTTTTCAACCCGCGCATGACCAGAAGCTAGTTATGAAGCGAGCTTCAATGGAAAAGAGTGGTGAACGTAACCTCGCTTTTTGTGAAAAAAATGATGGTGTGTAGGCAACATCGTCTTTGAAAAGTGACGTTTCAAAAACGTCGTTTTTTACTTCACAGAAAACTTCGTTTTTTTCATCACAAAAAATGATCGTGTGTACGCGGCATTAGAGGTGATGTGGTGTCCTCCAACAGGAAAATAACTCTGAGGTTTTGATAATTCATTGTGCACAGATCAGTTGTTTATAAGTTTACAATTTTACATTTGGCAACGATGTGTGTATATATTGGCAAAGGAAAGGTCTGCTTTAGGTCACAAGATTATTTTTGCCATTACGTATTGATCGATTATGTGTTTGTATTGTGCACTCCACTGGTAGAATTGTATTAAATGACATCTCTATGAAACTGAAGTTTTTCATTAGTGCCATTGACCATGTGAGCAAAATCCAGCCAGCCATGACTATTATTTAGTGCCAAGTGAAATGAGACTGACATTTTTCCATAAATCATCAGCATCGAATAGAAAAAAGCAGAAATATATACAGTATTTGTTTAGCCAATACTACACCCATAGCACTCTAGTATATTTAACAATCCTACTTTTCCTGAAACATCAACTTTTTGGGACTTGAAATAAAACAAACTCTAGTTTTCAATGGTAATTTCAATAAACACGATACTGAGTCTCGAATAACATTTTGTACTGGAATGCTGGAGGGCAAGCCTTTGCATTTTCAGAAATATTACAACAAATGTATCTTACCTGGGGCAAGGTCATAATATGCTTTTTTGAGCCATTGCTATTTGACTTCAGCATAAAGTACATGTAAACTCCAAATAAGGGATGTTGCTTGGTGTTCAAATGCACCTCAATGAGACGTGAGGTGCATCATAACATAAACAACCTGCCATGTGTGCAGCACCTAAAGTGGAAGTAAAACCTCCTATTGTTTTCTTTTTTTTTTTTTACTTTTGAAATGTGTTTATTCGATTTTTAAGGTATAAGGTTACAAACAATCTCATTAAAGCAATACATACAATTCATGCGTGTCTAAAAAAACAACACAAATACACTGCTATTTAAGTAAAGTACATAAATTCAAATAATAAACATTAAATATGCCACAACTTGCGTTGTAATTCTTAACAATAAACAATCATTATGAAGGGGATAGGGTAAGAAGAGGATAGGAAGGGGTATGCGATCAAATGAAATAGGCAATAACTGGCGCTCCAATCCTGGCCTGGATATACAGTATATATATATATATATTGGCCCAGATTCATAAAGCAATTACGCCTGTCTAACTGGTGTTAGACAGGAGTAATTTCAAATTTCGCGCGCCGTATCACTAGTTTGAATCCTCAAACCATGATACGGCGGCTTCGGGCTTCGATCCGAGAGGCTTACGTCTTCGTAAGCCTTCGGATCTACGCTGCGATATTTTTGCGGCCGCTGGGAGGAGTTTGCGTCGTTTTGATGCGTCGGGATATGCAAATGTGTTTTTACGGCGATCCACGAAGATACGAGCGGTCTTCGCAATCGCTTACGTCTGTTTTTTTTTACGTACTGTTAGACCAGCTTTTTGCTGGTCTAACGGTGCGTAGCCCATGTTAAGTATGGCCGTCGTTCCCGCGTCGAATTTAATTATTATTATTATTTTTTTTGCGTAACTCGTTCGGGAATAGAAATGTCCGTAAACGACTCAAACAACGAATGACGTAACGACGTGATTTCGCGCAATGCACGGCGGGAAATTTGTGAACGGAGCATGCGCAGTTCGATCGCCGCGGGAACGCGCCTATTTTAAATCCTTCACGCCCCCTACTCGTGTAGATGGATTGCGACGGGAGAAATACACTACGCCGCCGTCGTTTACTGGACAAAATCTACCTGGATTCCACGTAGAGCCAGGTAAAAAACGGCGGCGTAGTGTATTTCTGATACGCTACGAGAATCCAATTCTCTCTGAATCTGGGCCATTGTTTTCAAACAAGGAAGCTGACATCTTGGTCTCTGTTTAATCTTCAACTGCAATGATGCTGCACATGCGATCAGTTATGACAGCGGACATTGGATGAATTGACAGTTAGGCTGAGAGCACAACCAATGTGACAGTTACATTCCTGGCACGTGCCAGAGCCATAACTGTTTTTTGAAACTGTTAAATCAATAGGTTTACTTTCATTTTAAAGGCAACAGGATTTTGTTGCCCTGCATTTCATATTTATTCCAAATGCACATTACCTACATGGAAACAACACCTGTCCACATAAGACCTTAATTTTCTAAATAAATAGAAGAAAATCAAAGAGGTTGCACTGGCCTAGTGCATTATCTAACATGAATTGTAAGAAAAAAATATATAAAATGTCTACTCACATATAGGGATTGGCGAACAGTCCAGCCCAAACATTGGCTGTTGGCACGTTCCCTGAACAACCAAATTATCAGGGCATTCAACTGTTTGTTTGGCGTGTCAAACGACCACATTGCACTGTGCCACAGTGCATTGAAAGCCCTGATTGGCTAAAGCAATGAAATCAGGGCACAAAGCACTGTCAAAGCCATGAATGGACATTGTCGTGATGACTCTATCAAATCATGGCTCATTGTTGTTAGTCTTGCCCCACACTATAAAAGTATTATTTCAATAGCGGCCATTTTTAGTGTGATATTGGCATTGAGAGCAATGGAACAGGGCTTCCTTCAGAGCTATTAGACAGTTAGTGTGCTATTCTGATTCTATCGTCAGTGTAGAATATCAGTTTAGTGTAAATCTAGGGATAGTTCAGTGTGAGTGTAGTGTGATCACTAATCTTTACATTAGTGTGTGTTCGTGCACGCTTAATGCAGTATATTTCAGTGCGTTACTGCAATTTAAACGTCATACAGTTCAGTGCATTATTGCAAGTTTAACGCCGATCAGTTCAGTGCGTTACTGAAAGTTTAACGCTGTATATTTCAGGGAGTTATCTTCCGTTTAACGTAGCACAGTTTAGTGCGTTACTGCAAGTTTAACGCTGTATATTTCAGTGTGTTACATGCCGTTTAACGCAGTACATTTCTGTGCGTTAGTGCACGCAGTATATTTCAGTGAGTTATCTTCCATTTAATGATCTACATTTCTGTGCATTAGTGCACATTTGACGCCATATATTGCAGTGTGTCAGTGCAGTTTTACTTCAGTATATTATAGTGCATTGTGCATATCATTGCGATTTTTGACAGCAAGGCTAATTCTTGCTTTCATCAAGAGTACCTCTATATGGTTACGGTGTGAAGGCATCCAAAGACAAATTTTTCCGCAACTGTTACTTCTATCCTTCTTCTGTGGACGAGCCATCAGAATTTATCCAAAAAATCTCTAATCTTGTTCCCAGTGCACTACATTGTAGCCTTGTCATACAGACTGGCTCCACAAGCCATTGCTTACAAAATAAAGAAGGCTTGCAGGGAAAACTTAATTGTCTTGGCTTTATAAATGCAATTATTTTTGAAGCAGCTTCTATACACAGTACAGATGTGCCACTTTACAGGTAGGCTAATGCACTATATTGAAAGGTATTTTTCCTTTTTCTGCTTTCACTTTAAGCATCAATAAATCACTGCTTGTTTAAAAATTCATTTTTTTACAAACTTTTTTTCATTGATACATGTCCTCCCAGACCCCTATAATCATCGTATGCCCAATTACTTGCATATAAGACTTCAATATGGGCATGTTTGATTTTTCACGTTTGGGTCCCATAGACTTTAATGGGGTTTCTTATTCAGTTCTGAACTTTAGCGATGTTCGAAGGCTCTGGTGCGAACCGAACTGGAGGTCATTCGGCCCATCCCTACTCACAAAACATAAATGTTAAAATTCCTTATCAAGCCACATGTGTGGCTAAATTCTCCTTGGATGCCTGGAGCCTCAAGCTGTGGAGGGGGGAACCAAATCCTGGTCCCTGCTGGATGACACATTTCGAAGGACAATCCTTCAGAGCCTCTGAAGGAAGATTGTATTCTACTACTACTCTTTTCTTAGCAACATATTTATACTAATATTAACTCGAGACAATAACTACATACATGGTTGAAACACATATATGGGTGATGCACCTACTATATTTAATGGTAAAACACAGTTCAGCTTCCTGGTAATGTATTGTACTATGTACTTAGCTATTTTCCTGGAATTCCACTTTTATAGTGGTAAATGGAAACTGTGTCATATTTTGTTGGAATTTATTGAAATGTACAGTGAAACAGTAAAGTACATATTTTGTTATTAATAACTACTGTAATAAGTAAATGGAGCATAGCATCATTCACTTTTAAACTATGTACTTAACTGAAAAACCCAGTATAAAGACAGTAGGATGACTTTTAAGTCTGCTCCAACTGACAGGTGGTACAGATTTCTTTACATGTCAGACTATTATTAATAAATGAAACTATCTTTTTTAAATGTAGAACATGTTCCTGCTAACCAACAAGCACGGAACCAATGTGGGAATCTGAAGAGTGAAAACACAATATCTATGTTTTACAATAAGATTGATTGAACAGCTGAATCTGTCACGATGTACTTCTTGTGAATGTGGGCACAAGATATTTTCTGTCAGAATTTTGAATTTAGGATGTCAAACACACATATTTCTGGTAAACAAATGTTCATTTTGTTCTGTATTTTGCCAGTAGGTTGCCAGTAGGTTTGCCAGTAAAAATAAACTAAATATAACATTATAATGTTTTGTGTATGTCAGTAAATATGTGATGCTATAAGATTCTGCACATTGTGTCAGTAAGCAATTGTTTCTATACGATTCTATACCATGTTAGTTAACATTATAAATTACTGTATGTCAATAAACATATGAAACTACAAGATTATGTACTGTAACATAGGCTGGTAAGCAATTGTTACTACAAGATGTGGTACAGTTTGTTAGCAAACATTTAGCAATCCACTGTACTGTAAGAGTAGTAATCAAAACATTTTATTTCTATGAGATAATGTTCATAAGAAATCTAGCCTCAGAGGATGATTTAGGCTAACTAAATACATGACACCCCCAAAAATGTGTTATAAAGGTTCAGACCTGGGGACAGGGGTGGGGATGGGGGCATGCTATGTCTGAGAACTTTAATAGATGACCACCTTTAACATAGAGGAAACACCGGGCAATGATAAATGATAAATAAATGATAAATGTAGCAAATAGTCAAGAGTTATTTCAAAACTTGAAGTGTGGGTGTAATTTATATGTACAGGGCCCATTGCAGACTGGCACATTTGGTAACCAGTATCAGTAAACAATAGATAATAGAACTAGTAAATTCCAGTCACTGGTCAAAGAATTATAAAAATTGTGTGTCATTGAAGGAATCTTTCACAAATGTTGGATCACTGGCCCAAACACATCTGGCCACTCAGTGCTGTACTGTAATTTAGCGTGGGTTTTATGTTTCATTCTGGCTCAGATTTGGCACCAGCTGTACACAAATAATAATGGATCTGACCGCTAACTAGTCTTATATTATTCAGCTAATAATAATAATAATAATAATAACAACAACTTATCCCCATTCTCAAATCCTAAAAGACCACAGTTTTAGTGAAGTTGTTCTGTACAGGTAAGTGTCATTCCCTCACCCCATTGCCCACTTTAACTAATTACCTTCAGATTCCCTCCAGAGATCTTCAATGTGTAACCCTACCTGCCTTTCTGCTTAAAAGCAACGTCACACTCCAGGAAAGGAAGTCAGCTTTTTAACCACTTCCTACTGGACGTACTTGACTTTGAGTCGGGATATCTGAATGATGGGGGCAGATACAGGCATCATTGAGATATTGTCATTTAGAGCCGGAGATTCTGTGCATCGTAAGAACGATCATAGGGGCTGTTTCACTGCTTGATCATTCTTAAAGGCGGCGAGAGGGGACACACATTTTGTCTTGAAATTCTCCTGCAAAAAACAACAGTTGAGACTGTCTTCAGTGTGTCTAGGCACTTTAGTGCCTTCTGCCTCAAAGAAGTATATCTGCACTGTTAGATCATCTAAGGAACAGGTCTCTCTGATTGTCAAATCTCTCTCCAGATCACGAGACTACCAATGTCACTACAGTGCTGATCACTGTTTTCCATGATGGAGAGAAAGCTGTACCTGCTATGCATTGGCCTTCCTATTTTTTCTCTAATTATTCTGTGGATCTGTGCTTTATCCACTTCTCTTGCATCTTGAATTTTCCCTCACTATTCAGAAGATCACTAGTCATTACAGGTGCAGCTCCACCATAAGGAAGCAAAGCCCTGCTTTACCAAGATGGATAGCTTTTTGGGGCACACCTGTCAACATTCAGGTCCTCTTTAAGAAATATATCACAAGTATTCACAATTTTATTCTAGGCTTTAGAAAAGTATTTTGAATATATTACAAATAAACAAATCAAAATGATCTTCATGAGTAAACATATGCAAATGTTACATTAAAGATACAACATGATAGTAGCTACATAATCAAGAGCAATCATTAGGATTGCAAATTCATCTGTTGCAACATGATAATGAGTATATATTCAAAACTAACATGATTGATCCAGAGCAATTTATCTTCAGAGATCATGATCTGGCAGACATACCAAGAATGAATTTTAATGACATTAAAGGCCTAGAACATGTAGAATACTGGGCTCTGTGTCTTATAAGTAACAAGGAAACCATAAATGAATTAATGAGGTTGTAAAGGTTAGTTTTTTATTTTCTAAATAGGTTCCTTTAAGCTAGTGCATTGTTGGTTCACTTACCTTTTCATTCGATTTCCCTTCTAAATGTTTTTTTCTTTGTTTTCTTTGTCTGAATTTCTCACTTCCTGTTCCCCAGTAAGCTCTTCAGTAAGCTGTTCTGGCTGACTAACCACCGTTTGGATAATGGTGGAAAGCTTACTGAGGAGAAACAGGAAGTGAGAAATTCAGACAAAGAAAAAAAAGAAGGGAAATCGAAGGAAAAGATAAGTGAACCAACAATGCACTAGTTTACAGGAACCTATTTAGAAAATAAAAAACAAACCTTTACAACCCCTTTAAGCAACCACAACTTTGTACAAATTTGAAACCTTGTAAATGTGCATTTTCTACAGTCTGCAATGTAGAACAGAAATTATTCCCAAATGCCCCAAAAAATACAGATACTAATGCATGCAAAAGGAAACCACCATATAAGCAGCCCCAATTGCAGAGATATTAGGTATGGAAACCAAAGTCAATGTCACCTATGCCAAGGTAGGTGTATGTTGACTGTAGTGCCCCAAAACAGCAGCTGTCATATCCAATTATTACAATTTAAGTTCATATTCATAGCTGCCACTCGGTTGCCGTCAGCACTCAGGCAGTGGAACTAATTCATTGTAGTCAAGGTTTAGATTTATCCTGAAGGTATTTGCCAATACTTACTTTATAGCTCTGGCAATGATATACTTTGTCTCTACACTTGTCTTCAGAGGAGTGACATCCTCTCTGCCTGCAAAAGAGGAAGCCACTGCTTGACTCCTCCTAAATTACTGTGTCCCTCACTGTTCCCACTCCTGTAAACTAAGTGTGTTACTATTTATTCACCAGCTCCACTCACTGTTGTTTCTGGATGGAGGGGTTTCTGGCTGCTGGGGAGTCTATTGTCACTGGCACCTGGGGGAGGGGTGTCCATTCTTGCTGGCTGCAGGGGATCCGCTTGTTGCTGTTGAAGCTGGAGGGATCTATTGTTGCTGGTAGGGGAGGTCAATTCTTGCTGCCTAAGGGAACAATTGTTGCTGTGGCGGAGATGATTGCTCGTGGTGGATCTATTGTTGCTGCTGGGATTCATGATCCCTGCTAGGCTATCTAATATTGCTGCTCAGGTATCTGTTGTTCCTGGTGGGGGATCTACTTTTGCTACTGGGGGATGTCTATGCAATTTACTTATATTCTCTAAAAGGGACAGTGCTGGAAGTTGGATAGGGGCAGAAACAAGGGTCAGTGCTTGGAGGAGGGTAGGGGGTGAAAATAAGGGAGATACAGGTACCTTGGGGAAGGGGACAGAATACCTATTCTCTGAGGGAAAAAAAGGCTTGGTTATTGGCACTTGACATATTGAATTCTGCTGGAAAGTTTTAAGGTAAAGTGTTATGTAAACACTGACATCTACTGCATGGTCTTCTACTTATTCTAATAATCATATGTTTGATATATTGTTTTCACGTAGATGAAAAGTAAGGCAACCAAACAGCATTCTTTTGTTAAATCTGATGTGTTTTTTATGTGCTGTATGACATTATTTCAGTCACAGGGAGATTCTATGAGTATGAAGAAGGGGGTAGGTAGAACCCGCGCTACGGACCTGATATTTTTAAGTGTGCCAGTGGTGTTAATATAGATGTATATGTTATTAAGTGGCTGCCCCTACATGTAATTCCACCAAAGTGGAAAGTGAATGGGGATGAGATAGTAGGTGATGGCGCCTCTCAATTAATGAATTACAATGTGTAAATAAAATTAAAAATACATAAAGTGCTTATCCAATATATCCTTATAGTGAGGTCCACATAGGACTTGGTATTGGTGTGTGAATCAAACCATGTATTGAACCAAAAAACTTGTAAACAAAGTGACCATAGTAGTGGTTCAGAAAAAATAATAATTAATAATAATAATTAATAATAATAATAATATTAATTAATAATAAAAATAATAAATATGATAAATAAATAATAAATAAATGAACAGTTAAAGTGCTCTGTGCCGTGAAAATCAACTGCACAATTTATTTTACATAAAAGGTCAGGTACTCACATTAAAAAGATTAAAATCAAGCATATGTGATATCTCACGAGTGTTTTGCGTCCAGACGCATCCAGACGCAAAACACTCGTGAGATATCACATATGCTTGATTTTAATCTTTTTAATGTGAGTACCTGACCTTTTATGTAAAATAAATTTTTATCAACAATACTACACTATGTGGGCATTCTCTCTCTTCTGAGCTATATGTCACACTGAAGGGGTCCAAACAAGTGGATACTTGCCAGAGAGCAACACAGGGCTAATACGAGTAGCCTAAAGATTAATTTAGTCATAATTCCACATATTGCCGCAAATTCAAAAGATTAAAAAAGATTAAAATCAAGCATATGTGATATCTCACGAGTGTTTTGCGTCTAGATGCGTCTGGACGCAAAACACTCGTGAGATATCACATATGCTTGATTTTAATCTTTTTAATGTGAGTACCTGACCTTTTATGTAAAATACATTTTTATCAACAATACTACACTATGTGGGCATTCTCTCTCCTCTGAGCTATATGTCAGACTGAAGGGGTCCAAACAAGTGGGCTAATACTGTGAAGGCTTCCTACCCTTAATTGGGTACCTGGATCTGGTGAGTGAGGGACCCAATAGAGCATGAAAAGAGGGATCACAGAGTGAACACTGTCATCTGCAATATACTATATGAAGCACAAAGCACCTTTTTTTGCATGGACTGTAAAAAATAGTAGCAGTTGATTTTCACGGCACAGAGCACTTTAACTGTTCATTTATTTATTATTTATCATATTTATTATTTTTATTATTAATTAATTATTATTTTTTCTGAACCACTACTATGGTCACTTTGTTTACAAGTTTTTTGGTTCAATACATGGTTTGATTCACACACCAATACCAAGTCCTATGTGGACCTCACTATAAGGATATATTGGATAAGCACTTTATGTATTTTTATTTTTTAATTTTATTTACACATTGTAATTCATTAATTGAGAGGCGCCATCACCTACTATCTCATCCCCATTCAGATTCTATGAGTAGCCTAAAGATTAATTTAGTCATAATTCCACATATTGCCGCAAATTCAATTACACAAGAAGCCCAAAGTTTCATGGTTTCCAATCTCTAGATACTGTACAAGATATTTATTTAACAGTTGCTATTGGTTGATTGTTCTTTAATCAATATCTAATTAATGTGCTGCTCTGATGACTAATACATATATGTGTGTATTTCTTTTTGTAGCCTTGGGCTATATGAAAAGGTGAACAACAAGGAAAAGTGTAATATTAATGATAATTTGTCTATATTGTACAGCAAATCTGTAAATCTGATGTGTCCTGTGTGATGCTGAATATTACTGTGTGGTTAAATAGTTAATGAGTGTGTTTGAACCTATTGTAAGATGCATATTAAACCCTTCAATATTTTACTACAGTTTGTCATAGAATAATATTTTGTTATTACAACAAAGCACTAGGAGTTTTACGTCTAAACTATAGGCTTGTAGATCAAACTGTGAAATGTGATTTACTGTTTAATTTCTGCTAAGGCGGCTATTCAACCTGTTCAATAAGATTTCATCTGTACGCAAATATAAGTGGATGTCTGGCTTACAACCCATAGCGCTATTTGGCATAACACTATTTCTTCTTTAGGCTTGACAATGATTCATGTGACGTGTATGTTTTAACTTTTGATTTGCGATTTCAATACTTTTTAAACCATTAAACAGAACTAGAGAAAAACTGCAATAACCACAAATTTTACAGGGTGAAATATATTGCACTACAACTACACAGCCTAAAGTGTTACATGTAATACCTTCCATACGTTTTATACATTCTTTCATTAACATGTTACCTATGCCAGCATAAAGTGGAACACCAGCGAAAACCAGCAAGATACAAATAAATGACCCATTAAAGGAGAAAACAATAAAATATTTACTTTCAATTCAGGGATTTTCACAGCAGTTATTATTCTTGCCAATAAATGTCCTCAGACTGATGGCTAGCTTCATTCTACCCACTTCTTCTGAGACCAGGTTATTATCCTAGACCCAGCCCAGGCTTTTATTGGCAAAAAAAGATAAGCAGCACAGTGATGAGCTAATTTCTTGGTCACTCTGTTTTGCCTTCTTACTAGTATGCTTTTTGATGGCACATACACTGACTGTCTCTTTCTTCTGCTTCTTCCTTTCACACTACAGCCCTGCAGGGACTGCAAGAGACTGATACCATGAGCTGAATTATTAGTTCAACTTTAGCAACACATTACACCTGTAGCTATACTATAACATGTTGCTAAGCGCACCCCCCCCCCAAATTACAGTGTGAACAAGTTCTTCTCCCCATATCTGCCTGTCACTTTTGAATTTTGAGTGGTTGTGCAGGACTCTAAACACACAGCCATGTCATTCCTTCACAGAAAAGTCTTGCCTACCACCACGTCCAGCAGACTTGTAACTTGCAATAGGATTCAGTGTGGTAATCAGCACACTCATAGTCAATTGACACTTCCTCCAGCTCTCTAAAAGAGATACAGGCAGACAGCTGGAGGAAGAACCTGTAGGAGCCTGGCATTGCACCCACGATCCTCTGATCACAGTTGCAATACTTTGCAGGCTCCTTTGAAAAATAAATAATAAATTCACATTTTTTTTCAAATTAATGCATGAACAGGGATGCTTTGAACAAACGTCAAACTCGCTTGAAATTCATTTAAAATCTTTATTTGTTAGGAACAACAGATACAGCCAACATGTAAAAAAAACTGTGCAAGTGTACCCAAGAGAAGTTTACAGGCAATAGGTGGATACATAAAACATTGATTTTATTTAGGTTTCTTCTTTTTTAGAAACTCTTTAGAAATTATCTAATTGATAAATAAAAACAATATGTTACATTATTTGTGAAAGCATCCTACTTTACAGCATTAAAGTGCCTAAAACTTTTGCACAGTACTGTTTATGTATATCTATACAGTCTGTACCTGTCAAATATATACCTTGAAAACACCCTTACATTGCTCTTATGGCAACTTAACTTATATGGCCACATCCATTTGGTTTTTACTTGTGCTGTTATTTACTGACAAATAATGGTAAAAGGAACAGGGCAGTTCCCATCTAAAACTCCTTGCACACAGGACCTATTCTGTGTTCTGCCCTTGAAGGCATAGGGCCTTAAATATGAGTACCATTGGGTATAGTGTTCAGTCTGGTCCACCCACAGCATATTGCAGTCTGCCATAGACCTTGACAGGTTTCAGGCAGCAGGGCTGGACGCTGCACCTATTCCTCAGGGGTGCACCAACAAACTCGGATTGGACACACAGGGGCTAACATGCAAGGATCATGAGAGATACAGCACCTGCTACCATTTAACACACATAAGATTGCAAAATGTGTTCCAATAATTTGCTTACATTTAATAATTCTTATAAAGAATATTTATTGAAAAGCCAAAGAACATTTGTAAAAAAAAGTCCATCTAAGTCGAACCTAAGTAGTCCAAAAACATAGTATTGATTTGTAAACAAAATGACTCTACATGGGCGCTCACCTCCTTGTAAAGCCAGCATTGCTTCTAAATGCCAACAGCTAACCTTCTTGTAACATGGAAAGGTAAATGAGACATGCTACATGGCTCACCGTGACCAATGACAGTCACAGACAATTACAGTACTCTATGCTTTTTACAATTATTTAAGGTTCCCACAACTTCTAAGTAAAGGTGATATTCAAGTATGCAGCAGAGTGACCACAGGATTCCCCATGCAATAAAGCCCTAATGATAGCATATCACAAATAAATGGTAAATATACTGGTTTATGGTTTTATGTTGCCTTTTTTGAAAATGTACAAACTCTTTTGGTATAATTGCTTAAATGCTTATATGAAATGTTCCTTTTACAAATAAATATTTTTATAATGGGTACATCCACAAAAGTTTTAAAATCATGCTGGGCTGTCTAATTAAATGTAGGTACTGCCTGCATTCTTGGAGCTCCCTCTGTTTAGCTGAGTCAGTTGTAATGGTCCTTCTGCCTTATAAGATGTTAGGAGAGAGAGGGAGGCGCATATGCTTCCTCTGTGGGTCATTCTGCAATGTGCATAATCTGATCTCCTTTCTGTTTAGGTCCATCTCCTTCATCTATTATCTGAGTGTCTTGAAAGCTGCTGTTCCTGCTTAAAGCTCACCACTTGCTGCCTAAGAATGGTAAAGAAACATTCATATGCAACATTTTATATCCACACAATTTACAAAAAAACAAAAACTATATAAAACCTGGTCCTGAATATAACAAAATGTTTCCTTTCACTAAAATCTTTTCAAATAAGCTAAGAAATACTACAACATCTGTTATCTCTCAATGAAGATACTGGTTATCTATTTAAACAGACTATGATGCCCAGGATTTGATCAACAGGGCTCCTGATCTTGCCGCCTATTAACTCCCAAATGTCAGTGAGCTCAGTCTTAGTTCTAGGGGTGCTGATGAAGCATGCCCTAGAACAAAACAGAAACATATATTTGTGGCAACTGGGCACTAAGTCTCACCTGTCTTGCCACTGTGTATATGTGAGACGCTAATTTAAAGTGGTTAAACATTGTAAAGTTAACCTAACAAAAATCACATGTGTGCTTGTTGACAGCACATGACACACATTTGTTTTTTACTACTAAAAGAACCTGTTAGTTCTAATGTATACTATAAGTATACAGCACCTAGAGCATCGTGTACTTGAATGTAGCACAACCCCTCTGCCCAAGAGAGTTGTAAGTCTTGGATTGCTTTAGGTAAATGTCTTTGTTCTTCCCAGCAGAACACGATCTACACCAGGTGAACAATGACTACACATCTGGATCAAACCTTCACATATGAGCTACGTAGACCGAAACTGGACAGATGGGAAACTCTTCTGTACTACAGTTTATATTGTGTCAGGTCTTAAAGGAAACCTAGTCCAAGAAGTAACTGTTGGTACACTCAGCTCTGATTTAGGGGAGGTTATGGAGCACATGCTGTATGATCAATTTTTCTTGGGGTTCAATTTAACTTAGCCGTTCCCTACAGCAGTGTTTTTCAACTCCAGTCCTCAAGGCACACCAACAGGTCATGTTTTCAGGCTTTCCATTATTTTGCACAGGTGATTTGATCAGTTTCACTGCCTTAGTAATCACCACAGCCATTATATCTGAGGGAAATCCTGAAAACTTGACCTGTTGGTGTGCCTTGAGGACTGGAGTTGAAAAACACTGCCCTACAGAATATTATTTTTCTATTGCACCTCACTCACTGCTCCGTTTAGCTTAGAAGAAATCCTTGCACAATCTACAAGTCGTCGGCGGGTTAGAGAGAACAAGAGCAAAAGCCCTGATTGGCCTAGCACTGTCATATGGGGTAAGTAACATGCTTTTTCATACTGGGTACTTCATTTGGTTCCTGGCCCTGAACAGAGTCAAGTGAGCCTAGTGATTTCCCCTGAATAGGCAGCACAGGCTTGCTTTAAGCTGACTGCAGTACATAAACAATTACGCTGTTGTTTACACTCTTGAATTCCTGTGGCGATATTAGTTGATGGAGATTGACCCACAACATTTTACTACTACTTTAATAGGCCTCATGCACAGTGGACATTTTTAATGCAGCTGTTAGGGGCATCTTGCATTTTTTTCCTACCTCTAAACACCCTTACATGTTAGTCTATGTGTCCATGCACACAGAAGCATTTAGAGGAATTTAAAGGCAGGGGCATGTAAATGCATATAAAAAATAAATAAAAATCTTAGCACATTCAGAAGCAGCAGTGTTTTGACATAAAAAAACTCCTACCATCAAAATTAATGCTTAAGGGCTTGACGTGCCTGAATGTGCCTAAACACACCTAAATACGTTACACACATTTACACGTGTCAAAGTGATTTTTTCGGCCAAAATGCTACTGCCAGGAGAAATATCTAAAAAAGATGGGCACATGTCCAGTGTGCATGACATCTTACTGTAGCAAAATTAAGATTTTTTTTTAGGGTTTACTGTCTTTACACAACATGATTACTCTTTGCACTGCTCAGTGAGCAGGATAGGACTCATACTAGTTTGTTACACATACTAGTTCGGTAACACAGGTTAACACATATGTACAATATCTTGAAAAATATAGTACACCCCTTACATTTTTGAAAATATTTTATTATATATTTTCATCTGACAACACTGTAGAAATGGCACATTACTACAATGTAAAGTAGTGAGTGTACAGCTTGTATAACAGTGTATATTTTCTGTCCCTTCAAAAAAACTCAACACACAGCCATTAATGTCTAAACCACTGGCAACAAAAGTGAGTAAACCCCTAAGTGAAAATGTCCAAATTGGGCCCAATTAGCCATTCCCCTCCAAGGTGCCATGAGACTTGTTAGTGTTACAAGGTCTCAGGTGTGAATGGGGTGCAGGTGTGTTAAATTTGGTGATTTTGCTCTCACTCTCTCATACTGGTCACTGGAAGTTCAACAAGGCACCTCATGGCAAAGCACTCTCTATGGATCTGAAAAAAAGAATTGTTGCTTTACATAAAGATGGCCAAGACCATACAGCGATTTAACAAGACAGGTTCCACTCAGAACAGGCCTTGCCATGTTCGACCAAAAAAGCTGAGTGCACGTGCTCAGCGTCATATCCAGAGGTTGTCTTTGGGAAATAGATGTATAAGTGCTGCCAGAATATACTGCAGAGGTTGGGGGTTTAAGGGGCAGGGGGGGTCAGCCTGTCAGTGCTCAGACCATATGCTGCACACTGCATCAAATTGGTCTGCATGGCTGTGGCCCTAGAAATAAGCCTCTTTTAAAGATGATGCAAAAGCAAGCCTGCCAACAGTTTGATGAAGACAAGCAGACTAAGGAAATTAATATCCTGGTGTCCGATGAGACCAAGATAAATGTATTTGAGGTCAAGCGTGTGTCTTGCCTACAATCAAGAATGGTGGTGGCAGGGTCATGGTCTGGGGCTGCATGAGTGTTGCCGGCACTGGGGAGCTACAGTTCATTGAGGGAACCATGAATGCCAACATGTGCTGTGACATACTGAAGCAGAGCATGATCCCCTCCCTTCGGATACTGGTCCGCAGGGCAGTATTCCAACATTATAATGACCCGAAACATATCTCTAAGACAACCACTGACTTCCTATAGAAACTGAAGATAAAGGTGAAGCACTGGCCAAGTATGTCCTAAGACCTAGACCCTATTGAGCACCTGTGGAGAATACTCAAACGGAAGGTGGATGAGTGCAAGGTCTCTAACATCCACCAGCTATGTGATGTCATCATGGAGGAGTGGTAGAGGACTCCAGTGGCAATCTGTGAAGCTCTGATGAACTCAATGCCCAAGAGGGTTAAGGCAGTGCTGGAAAATAATGGTGGCCACACAACATATTGACACTTTTGGCCCAATTTTGACATTTTCACTTAGGGGTGTACTCACTTTTGTTGCCAGCGGTTTAGATATTAATGGCCAAGTTATTTTGAGGGGACAGCAAATTTACACTCACTCATTTACATTGTAGCAAAGTGTAACTTCTTCAGTGTTGTCACATTAAAAGATATATTACAATATTTACAAAAAATGTGAGGGGTGTACTCACTTTTGTGAGATGCTGTAGATATGTGTTACAATGCAGCACCACTCACCTCATATACAATATAAAAAATAAAAATTAACCTGTACTATAGAACACTGTAATGCACAGATATGAAGTCTCCATTGTCAGAATAGTACAGGTGTTTTTTTTATTCTTGCTTTACGGCGTGTGCAGAAATCATTTAAAATGAATGGGATGGTATAACACAAAGTGCTGAACGCAGCACAACTAGACCAAGGCAGCGTGTCTGTTAACACATTTTTAGGTGTGAATAAGACCTAGACCAGATGTCAGCAGCAGGTAATAAGGACTAGATTGGAATTCCCAACCATCTGGAGCCCTGCACTTATAGAACAACATACTATGCCAATCTACCACTTGCATATAGCTTGTGTGTCAGACTTCAATTTTCTAACAATTTTCACTTCCAATTTCCTACCTGTCTCGTTCTTCCTTCATCTTTTCCACATCATGCTCCTCCTCTTTCCTGGCGGTTTTAGGACTACCTTTCTGATCGACCTTTCCTCCTTTATCATCTTTATTCTTTTTCCCAAACCTAAATAAAAATAGAAATAATTAGATCTCCCTCTTCTGAGAATTATTCCTATTTATTGACAGAACATGTGTGAAAATGCAGCTGCTTTAATACAGAACAGACAGAGAAACCAGAGATCAGCCAACAAACTCTCATTGTTCAAGGAACTTATTTTGACAAACATCCAACAGGAGTAAACATGTTCTTACCAGCACAACGCTGATAAAGATTTTGCTCTATATTTAGATAGAGAGCTGCTTTAATGGCACACTGTAATTTAATTCACTGGAGAGGCTGAAACACAAAAGCTGTTAATGTTGAAAAAAAAAAAAACATATGGAGCACAAACTATACACTGTTACACATCAGCGCTACAGAAGGAAAACAAAGCTGAATAAGTCAATGGACAAAAAGCAGGCAGCAGGAGCCCAATTCATTATTAGTTTGGTGTTTCTGATAAGAAAATTAGAAAAGTACATTTATAGCAGTGACATTGAAAGCTTCCAACGGTGTCTGAAAAACATACCTGGGACTAATTAATTACCCACTCACTTGTCAGCTTTTAATTTCTCGCCCCTTGTTTAGTCTAATTAATCACCATCTTTAATAGAGCTGTTACCTTCTCTTTACTGCAGTGGCATTACACGCACAGGCAATTCCTGATATCAACTTGTTCAGGTATTGAAGGAACAACCTACTCTTCCAACAAGCAAGACGTGTGTCTGTTCTATTTTATTACTCAGATATGTACTGTTATTCTTTCTGCTTATATTATATTACATAAATTAGAAGTTCTGCTACATTCTATGCAAAGCACAATAAATTAAAGGGTTGTTCAGTTGTTGGGAGATGCTGAGAATTTCCTCTATCTCAGAACTCTTTAGGGGTGATTTACTAAAAACAAATAGGCTGTTTACTTTGCAAGGCAAGTTGCACTTTGTATGGGAATTTTAGTAAATGTGGTACAGTTTCACTTTGCAAATAATATTCAATCAGATGCAAGGATGATGAAAAAACTACTTGCACATGTCTGGATGATGGAGGTCAGCAGGGCTTCACCTCATTCGCTAAGTTCTGGGGAAAATGATCTTGCAAAGTGAACAGCCTATTTGCCTTTAGTAAATCAATCACTATAAGTAATGTATCTGTGCTTTAGCTCCTGATTCTGCACCTCCGTTGAGGCAGTTATTAACAGTTTCTTCTTTCCCTGTTGCATTTTGTATTTATTTACGCTAACTGGAGATGTTGGAACACACAAAGGTGGGCATAACAGCCCAAATCCACCATAAATGGTAACTATGGTAGAGCGATATCACCATTACAATGTAATATAGGTCATGACATGAATAATAAGCCTACCGGGGTGACTTATTATTTAAAAATCCAAAAAGAAAGATAAAAGATTTCCATTGATGGCTGCAAAATTGTACGGACTGATCCAAATCCAGCTACAACTTTTGTTTTAGCTTTGGACAGATTTTAGAAAAGGAAATACTTCTACCAAGTCTGCTGTTAATGATCATATAGGGGAGGTTTTACCTTCATGTTCTTGTGACAGCAGAACAAAAACAACTGAAGGGACATGTCACCAGGACAGGAAGACACAGTTAGTAATAATAACCTGACAAATGTAGATATTTCTATTTACTACCTTCCCCGGCAGGCAGTAACAGAAAATATCTCCAACCAGGGCATAGGCTGCTAATAAAAAAATGATGGGAGCTCTATCTTTCTGTTAAAAACTAACAAACAAGTTTGGGCTGGAGTTAGGCCTAACTTATGCAGCACATGCTTTCAGAAAGATCTATTTTTTTTTCTGAATTTGACAATTAGGATGTCAATTATTTTGACATATGCCACGGTTAACAGAACTATCAAGCTATTGTTTTTTCCCTGCTATAACATAGCCATGTTCAAATGAGCAGAGGTGAATATATATTTTTTGTGAGTACAGAACAAATATGTCCCAGTTTGTATGATCACTGGTGCCAAACATTTCTGGAGCCTTTACATAGCCATCATTTTGGGTGTTTTTGATGCATCAAATGACCAGTCAAGGAAAACTGACTACCCAAGCACTTGAAGCTACATTTTGCTTGTAAAGCATCAAAGTCTTAAAAATCTCCCCATATTTCCTAACCATTTACTTATCACCGATATCACAATGGAATTACTTTTTAACATAATTGCAAAAGCCCTTTAGGCAGTCCTGAACATCTCTGGCAAAGTCATTCTGTGACACATGACCTTATCTTTATAATATCACCATAAACTTTAAGCTTCTAAGTGGATAAGAGCATACTAACAAAAATTTAACAGTACACCAGAAAATTGGCGGGGGGGGGGGGGGGGGGGACCTCCAAGAGCTAATTTATGTCTTGTGATGAACAGATCTCCAGTTAAGGTAATGCCCGAAGCAAGCCTCCGGTGATTATAGTCTTTTTGTGCAAATTACAGCACTGAGGATATGTGTCTGTTTTATGACTTCCAGGTCATATTATCTCACTTCATTATTTATAAGGTCTAGTTGTCACTTTCTGCATAACTACATCTTAAAAGGTATCACATGAAAGCCTGTGCCATTTGGGGATAATGTCACTGGTTAATTTATGCATCTGCTATAAGGAGAACAAAGATTGAAATCTACATGCAGTTTTAAAACAGTAGTAGATATATTTAAAACTAGATTATTAGGTTGTTGTTAAAGGTAAAACAAAGGGTTTCAGTTTTATTTAAAGATATAAACTTAAAAAGTGATTAGCTTAATGTAAATCTTATCACTGTTAATGTTGTAAATGTGTTTTTTCTATTTATAGTTCGTAATCATATATTATATGTAGAGTATCTCACAAAAGTGAGTACACCCCTCACATTTTTGCAAATATTTTATTATATCTTTTAATGCGACAACACTGACGAAATTAGACTTTGCTACAATGTAAAGTAGTGAATGTACAGCTTGTATAACAGTGTAAATTTGCTGTCCCCTCAAAATAAGTCAACACACAGCCATGAATGTCTAAACCGCTGGCAACAAAAGTGAGTTCACCCCTAAGTGAAAATGTCCAAATTGAGCTCAAAGTGTCAATATTTTGTGTGGCAATCATTATTTTCCAGTACTGCCTTAACACTTATAGGCATGGAGTTCACCAGAGCTTCACAGGTTGCCACTGGAGTTCTCTTTCACTCCTTCATGACGACAACACAGAGCTGGTGGATGTTAGAGACCTTGCGCTTCTCCACCTTCCATTTCAGGATATCCCACAGATGTCCAAAAGGGTATAGATCTGGAGACATGCTTGACCAGTCCATCACCTTTACCCTTAGCTTCTTTAGCTAGGCAGTAATCATCTTGGAGGTGTGTTTGGGGTCGTTATGTTGGAATACTGCCCTGCAGCACAGTCTCCGAAGGGAGGGGATCATACTCTGCTTCTGTATGTCACAGTACATGTTGACATTCATGGTTCCCTCAATGAACGGTAGCTCTCGAGTGCCGGCAGCACTCATGCAGCCCCAGACCATGACACTACTACCACCATGCTTGACTGTAGACAAGACACATATGTCTTTGTACTCCTCTCCTGGTTGCCACCACACACTTGACACCATCTGAACCAAATACGTTTATCTTGGTCTTGTCAAACCACAGGATATGGTTCCAGTAATCTATGTCCTTAGTCTGCTTGTCTTCAGCAAACTGTTTGTGGGCTTCCTTGTGCATCAGCTTCAGAAGAGGCCTCCTTCTGGGATGACAGTCATGCAGAACAACTTGATGCAGGGTGCGGTGTATGGTCTGAGAACTGACAGGCTGACCCCTCACCCCTTCAACCCCTGCAGCAATACTGGCAGCACTCATATGTCTGCATATGATGCTGAGCATGTGAGCATTTAACTTCTTTGGCCGACCATGACAAGGGCCTGTTCTGAGTGGAACCTGTTCTGTTAAACCACTGTATGGTCTTGGTCACCATGCTGCAGCTCAGTTTCAGGGTCTTGGCAATCTTCTTATCACCTAGGCCATCTTTATGTAGAGCAACAATTTTTTTTTTTCAGATCCTCAGAAAGTTCTTTGCCTTGAGGTGCCATGTTGAACTTTCATTGACCAGTATGAGAGTGACAGCAATAACACCAAATTTAACACACCTGCAAGTCACATGATGGAGGAGGAAAAATAGCCAATGGGTAAAAATTTGGACAGTTTCACTTAGGGGTGTTCTCACTTGTTGCCAGCGATTTAGACATTAATGGCTGTGTGTTGAGTTATTTTGAGGCTACAGCAAATTTACACTGTTATACAAGCTGTACACTCACTACTTTACATTATAGCTAAATTAGATTTCTTAAGTATTGTCACATGAAAAGATATAATAAAATATTTACAATATTATGTGAGCGGTGTACACAAGGGAGCCATATTTGCTCATTACTTCAGGCTCTGCTTCCTGCTTATTGGTACTGAATTACTATTCCCAAAGGTTAATGCATGGCTGCCAGTTATGTTTATTGACATCTCTCCAGTAAGCTATATTCACCATTCCACACCCTTACCACCCTGCCACTGCAGGAGTTCACCTTGAATAGGCTCTGTTGGATGATGTCAGAGCTTACTCTGGTGTATGATGTCACTGTTCCCCACGTGTCATATTCAGACCTGCCAATTGGTTGCTCAGGTCTCAGCACTGTCACATGGATGAGGTCACATGCTTTCCCATATTTTGAAGGGGAAGGAGATGGCAAATGCATACAGAATATACCTTACTTGGTGAGTATACCTAGCTATCAGGAGGCACTGCCCTTTGCTTTGATTATTACTATAAGCAGTCCTTATGTAGCACTTTTTTATTTATGTTGGTTTTCAGTAAACAACCAAATTTTCATGAAAATAAATGTTTCCACAGAACATAGATGTCTACTCATTACCTGCCCAGGTGAGTTACGTGTCATGTTTATTGATGTCTTAAATTATATTTTCTGGTTGTCACAAGCCAAGATATGGGAAAATCTCCCCATTGTAGTCTTGGGCAGAAAAATAAGCCTGTTAAAGTTTCCAGCCTTCCACACTCTATTCAAAAACAAAACAAAATGATGTCTGGAGTGATTGTTATGCCGCGTACACACGGTCGTTTTTTGCGATGAAATAAAACAACGTTTTTTAAAACGTCATTTAAATTGATCATGTGTCTTAAAAAAAACGACCAAAAAAAAATTCCAACATGCTTGAATTTTTTGTGTCGTTTTTCAAAACGTCGTTTTTTGTTTCACAAAAAGTCACCGTGTGTAGCAAAAACGTCGTTTAAAACGACGTTTTTCAACCCGCGCATGCCCAGAAGCTAGTTATGAAGCGAGCTTCAATGGAAAAGTGTGGTGAACGTAACCTCCTTTTTTGTGAAAAAAACAATGGTGTGTATGCAACATCGTCTCTGAAAGTGACGTTTCAAAAACGTCGTTTTTTACTTCACAAAAAACGTCGTTTTTTTTCATCGCAAAAAACGACCGTGTGTACGCGGCATTAGGGTTAACTTTTGAGATACAACAGTGTCTTTATATCTGCAGGATTAAACCATAACATTGTGGTTCCAATTTCCTGGAAAACGATGAGGCTACCTGAGTGTTAAATCCATGTATATATACATGGAGATGTCTCCAGAAGTGGCAACTTTTTATTGTACAGTTTGTACGTTGCTTTCAAGTACAAAGTGTAGTGTATAGCTAAGTTATATTCTCTTGGAAATGTCCTTGAGCAAAGTACCATTGGAAAAAAAACTATCCATTTTAACATTTAAAACATTTCAGTACTCGTGTGGAAAAAAAAAAAGATACAAATTTTCTTTTTTTTTTTTTTCATAGATTCAAACAACAAACCTGTCAATCCCACTGTGCAAGTCACAGCAACCTAGTAAAAACAGTACTAAACAAACTGTGCACTAAAAGTCCACTGATCATAGGAAACTAACATAGAGCATGGCATTATGCAGCTGCTAAAAAATCTAGTGTCAGTGGGATGTGCTTGTATTTTATTTCCCTTAATGTACTGTACATGCAAAACTCAAATTTAAGCACAAAATAATTTTTTTTTTGAACTACTAAAAATAATAATTCTAATATGTATGTTTACTTTACTTAAAAGATGCCCAGCAGGGTAAATAAAAACATGAAAAATGTACTGATGGAACACATTTTTTTTACTGACAACCTTAAATTTGAAAACAATTACTATTATAAACTAAGAATCAATATTAAAAGACTACATTTTTCAATAAGGAATAAAAATGCACTTTATTTACAGGAAAAAAATGTGCATATAGTATTTTTATCCACACAAGCCTGAAAAGCATAGCACCTACGATTAGTAGATTATGGGTGCAATGTCAAGCTCCTGCAGAAACTTCCTCCAACTTTTTCAGGTATGTTGGTCAGGGGGTAAGGTTTGGGGTGCGCAACATATAACATAGGTGTAACAAATAACATGTTTCTAAAGCCGAACTTAGCCTTTAAACAGTACAAGCAATATGTAAACATAAAAAAAAAAAAATGTAGAGTAACACCCCCTACAGTTAGTGCAAAACAATTCATAAACAAATAAATCCCTAAATATCTGAGAGATTACTCTCATATATCCTACTAGCAGTTAAGACAGCAACAGCACTACAGTGGAAACAGAACATGGTTCCGATCTATCTCGTTAATATAACTTAAGTTGGGTAATGGTTAAAGGATCACTAAAGATAAAATATATATATATATTTTTAAAACAAACATGTTATACTTGCCTCCACTGTGCAGCTCGTTTGGCACAGAGTGGCCCCGAACCTGGTCTTCTGGGGTCCCTCGGTGGCTGTCACGGCTCCCCCCGCAAGGACTCAACACCTTCATGCAAGCGAGCTTGCATGGTGTTGAGTTATTGTGGCCGCGCTTCTGTGATACAGCGGCGGCCATAGCCACCGACTGTATCACTCAGCCCCACCCCCGGCGTGCTGCGTCATTGGATGTGATTGACAGCAGTGCCAGCCAATGGCTGCACTGCTTTCAATCCATCCACTGTAGCCAATCAACGGCCAGGCTTAACGGCGAAGAGGATGTAGGGGGCGAGCAGGGGACTTTCAAGAGGTCAGGTGAGTATAACGGGGGGGAGATATTATCGGATGTTTTTTCACCTTAATGCATAGAATGCATTAAGGTTAAAAACTTTTACCTTTACAACCCCTTTAACCACTTTAGCCCCGGACCATATTGCTGTCCAAAGACCAGAGCACTTTTTGTGATTTGGCACTGCGTCGCTTTAACTGACAATTGCGCGGTCGTGCGACGTGGCTCCCAAACAAAATTGGCGTCCTTTTTTCCCCACAAATAGAGCTTTCTTTTGGTGGTATTTGATCATCTCTGCGGTTTTTATTTTTTGCGCTATAAACAAAAATAGAGCGACTATTTTGAAAAAAATGCAATATTTTTTACATTTTGCTATAATAAATATCCCCAAAAAAGATATAAAAAAACATTTTTTTCCCTCAGTTTAGGCCGATACTTATTCTTCTACATATTTTTCGTAAAAAAAAAATCGCAATTAGCGTTTATTGATTGGTTTGCGCAAAATTTATAGCGTTTACAAAAAAGGGGGTAGTTTTATGGCATTTTTATTAATATTTTTTTTTTTACTAGTAATGGCGGCGATCAGCGTTTTTTTTCAGTACTGCGATATTATGGCGGACACATCGGACACTTTTGACACATTTTTGGGACCATTGGCATTTTTATAGCGATCAATGCTATAAAAATGCATTGGATTACTATAAAAATGCCATTGGCAGTGAAGGGGTTAACACTAGGGGGCGGGGAAGGGGTTAAGTGTGTTCCTATTTGTGTTCTTACTGTGTGGGGGGGGGTGAACTCACTAGGGGGAATCATTGATCTTCCGTTCATACATTGTATGAACGGAAGATTAGCGTTTCCCCCGCTGACAGGAACGAGTGCTGTGTGTTTACACGCACAGCTCTCGTTCCCCGCTCTGTAACGAACGAGCGCGCGCGCGCCCGGCGGCGATCGCGCCCGCCGGGCACGCGCGTGGGACTCGGGGGCGAGCGGGGGGCGCGCGCGCGGGCCGCCGGCGGCGCGCACGTGCCCCCTAGTGGCCGCGAAAGTCCCGACGTAGGATGACGGGCTCTCGCGCAGGAGAGCCGACCTGCCGCCGTATAACTGCGGCGGCTGGTCGGCTAGTGGTTAATGAAAACTGACCAGTACATTTCACAATTCCCACATGTCTTTTTTTTTTTTTTTTTTTTTTAAAGAGGGACCTGTGGGTGATCAAATCGCCTGCCAGATATGTTTTTCATATTCCTGCCCTGAGAAACAACGGGAAGTTAAAGGAAATGTCTTTAAAGTGAGGCGAAATTCCGCTTTAGGGAGCTGTCATAAATGTCCCCATTTAAAGATTTCTCTTTACCTCCTATTCTAGTGACTGTACCGTTTCATATTTCCCATAACTTTCTATCAACTGATAGTGGTTAGTAAGGCAAATGGAGAGGGTGAAATTGCTGCAAGCAGTAATAAAAACAGATGCACCTTTCAATTTCACATGCTATTAACCACTTCAATACCGGGCCTATTTTGGCACTTCTCTCCTACATGCATAAATCATAATTTTTTTGTTAGAAAATTACTCAGAACCCCAAAACATTATATATGTTTTTTTAGCAGACAACCTAGGTAATAAAATGGCGGCCATTGCAACTTTTTATCTCGCATAGTATTTGCGCAATAATTTTTCAAACGCCTTTTTTTGGGGGAAAAATTTGTTTTGTGAATTAAAAAATAACAAAACAGTAAAGTTAGCCCAATTTTTGTGTATAATGTGAAAGATGAAGTTACGCTGAGTAAATAGATACCCAACATGTCATGCTTTAAAATTGCGCACACTCATGGAATGGCGCCAAACGTCAGTACTTAAAAATCTCCATAGGCGTCGCTTATTTTTTTTTACAAGTTACAATTTTAGAGTTACAGAGGAGGTCTAGTGCTATAATTGTTGCTGGTGCTCTAAAGCATGCGGCGATACCTCACATGTGTGGTTTGAACGGCATTTACATATGTGGGCGGGACTTACGTGTGTTTTCGCTTCTGAGCGCGAGCTACCGGGGATAGGGGCGTTTAAAAAATAAAATGTTATTATTTTATTTCACTCAATTTCTTTTATTTTTACACTTTTTTTTTTTTTTTTTGATCACTTTTATTCCTATTACAAGGAATGTAAACATCCCTTGTAATAGAAATGGTTCCTGACAGGTACTCTTTATGGAGAGATGCGGGGTCAAAAAGACCTCACATCTCTCCTCCAGGCTGGAAAGCATTAAATCGTGAAAAGAAATGCACAGATCTAATGCTTTCAGTCGCGATTGCGGCTGTGTTTACATTCCAGGACCTGGGCGTGATGTCATAACATTGCGCCCGGGCCTCCGACGATCATAGAGATGACTGGTGACCATCTGGTCACCAGTCTACTCTATGGTTTACATCCGACGCCGGCGGATCGTTTCTCCGGGTCTCCGATGGCAAAGGAGAGCCCGGAGAAGCACCAGATGGCGGCGGGAGGGGGGGCGTCCCCTCCCGCCACCTATAAGAATGATCAAGCTACAGAACCGCCGCTATGATCATTCTTATGGTGCACAGAATCGCCGGCTGAAGAGATGGATATCTGAATGATGCCTGTGGCTGCCGGCATCATTCAGATATCCCCACTGAAAACCAGGACGTCATTTCACAATGGGTGGGTATTGAAGTGGTTTTAAAAGTGAAAAAAATAAGTTTTGCTCTCAATACACTTAAAAGTGAATTATTTTACAACTTAGAATACAATATGCAAATTAACAATACAATGATTTATTTTTTTATTATCTACCTGCAATGAATTTTAACTATGCTTACTGACAAATCTTCCACTAGTGACTAATATCTTATGTATAACTTCCTAGGCGACCTGGAAAAGGGGCTTTCTTGCAAGTATAATCACAGGTTATTTGGCAATGTTGTTGCAAGGGGATGTTTTTAAGATCATTCAATTGTAATGTTTGTGCACCTGTACAATGTACAGTATTTTTCTATTTTTCAAATATTCCAGACTATGAGATCCTGTCAAAAAAAAATAACCTTGAAATTTTGTTCCAGCAGCCGCAAAATCATGTAACGAAAAACAGATATTGACCTACAACTGAGACCACTCAGAATTCATGGCTTTTGCTCTGTATGTGATGTTTAAGCAAAGATGCTATGCTTTTATTTACACTGAAGGGCATAGCAGACAATATGTAAGAGGAAAAACTCATGACGTGAAGCAAAGAGCATGTCTAAAAATGTCTGACATGCTACATTTTTGGAGTTGCTTTGCAGAGTGCAGATCGTGGTCACACCTGCCTAGCAGAAAGGAAACCTTGGAAAATCAAATTCAAGCAAGATGAACTTCATCATGTTGCTGAATACTGAGGACGTGATCTGTAAGTGGAAATTCCGCTGCAGTAACTCTGCTGGCTTAGCCACCCCTGGAGTGGCACATTTAAAGTGCCACTCTAAAGGTCAATACATTTTGACCAACTTGAAATGTGCATAATGTCACTTGCTTTATTAAGCTTCAATAAGAAATTAAACATTGGATAAAAAATGTGGAGAGGTCTCTTATCTTGAGAACAAACAATAGGATTGTGACCATGGCAACATTGTGTTTCTGTTGTGCGAGACATACCCAGATTTCCAATATGGTGATATTTGCCAAGGGGAAAAACTATGAGCATCCTGTTTAGGCACACGTGGAATAGACATCTGTTACGTAGCAATAACCAGCTTGCACAGATTAAACCACTGGGAGATCTTTCATTACAGAGTTTCCCCCTTGTGGGTATATGTCAAGAGGATCGAAGCATTGCATATTCATGTGTTCCGAACACAAAAAGAAAACGCAAGATATAAGATAACACAAACGCCTTCTCCATTATGTGCCAAGCTTTTAAAATTCTTTAAAAGGGTGTCGCCTCCTCGAAAGTTTAGCAAACCATTCCAATAGAGCCAACACAACCATTGAAAAATAATAATAATATAGTTTATGCCCATTTATCGATTCCTAAAAGACGAGACATTGCTGCTGCATTTTAATGAGCTTATTTTCTAAGAAGAGGAGCGCAAGTGGTGATGGTAGGGGGTGAGCAAAATAAAAGAAAAATAGATAAGTTAGCAGCAAACAGATAAAGTACTAATGAGGTCTTATTTTGAATACCTCAAAGGGACTATAAAAACACAAACTGCCACAATGCATGTGTAAGGACAAATTATGCTACAGATTTTCCCTAGGAAACAAAGGCAGTCAAAAGCTCTAAGTGATAAATGATGATCCAATGTGTTCATGCAGGCTAAAATATTGGTGTACTTTTACTCAAGTAGGTAACCGTCATGTACAGTGTATGGAAGCCTTAATACCAAGTTAAAAGGCCCCGAAGGCAGCGCAAAATGTGGATAATTATGGTTTCCCAGGTTACAAGTCAACTGCACAAAGGCTTTAGAGATTTAACATATGACTATGAATTTTTTATTAGAAAAGTCAAAATTTTGTGTACGTTTCTGTAACCTGCTATGGATTATCCATTAAAAATTAAATTCTGTGGTATGGGACCACACACTGCAACACTTCTATTGTTCGAAAGTAAAACCTTCAGGTAAGCCATATGACAAAAAACATTTTAGCCAAAATAAATAGTACATTTTTTCCTTCTAGATGAAACTGGTAGATACGGTATCTGATCTTAAATAAAGCTGGGTAAAAAATCTTCACCTGTATGCCCAACTTATAGGTTATGCAAGGTGTCATGTTTGTATCTCATTAAAATATGCTGCAGTCAGAAACACCCACCACTGCCTACACTGATCTGTGTGTGTAAAGGAGGAAACTAAAGGTAGGTCAGATGTAAACATTAATTACTGAGAATGTTCTATGCATTGTCTTCACAACAAGCTATTTCCATTCTTACCCAAGTGAGTCTCACACTATAGACCCTATCACACAAGAAAAGGTACAGACCAATATTAATTTATGCACACAAGGTCTGTCCCATGTTCTTCTCATTTTGGATGAACACTAGTCCTTGTAACCTTTTAGGAATTTCAGAGGTAGATTTCTCAGAGAGCTATTTTTCTTATGGCCTTAACCCATGCATCTCTCCAACCAACAAGGAGACCCCATAAAATAGCTACAGAACGTTGTTGGACCTGTTAGCTCAGGGGTGGAAATCATCCTAATTGAGACCCTGAACAAGCTGCTCTCTCTTCCCTTCACTGCAACTCTCCCTTTCCTATTCGATGCTGGAGACACTCCCCTTGAGTGGCGTCATCATTGCTAGGCAGTGGGTTCCATCTTTCCAACCCTCTCTCTCCATTCACTGCCGGCACAGGGGAAGATTTTTTTTTTTAAATGTTGAAAGCTCAGTACTCTGTAGTCAGTTTAGTCTTTTCACATACTATACAATATATTATCTTGTCGACATACACAGTTAATAAGCGATTCCAAGCAACAAGTTTGAGTATATGGTGAGCTACAAAAATTATCCAGTAAACAAAGTAAATGTAATAAACGCAGAGAGATAATTTAATTTACCTTCATCTAAGTAGAAGGGCAGTAGGGTGGCACAACCAGAAATCTGTGCTGTGTGACATTTGCTTCCTGCTTTGTCCATTAAGTACAAACGTAAAGCTTTAATCTGATGGTGGATGTGAGAAAATTCTCTATTTCTCTATTTGAGAGACAATCCAGAATCCATGAGGATTGAAGCATCACCAGTTGGTACATTAAAAATCAACAGGTTACAGAAAAAAGGTAATGGGCTGAACATTGGCAGGTCACAGGGTAGCAAGCTACTTGGGGACAAAGTTGTGTGAATGTGAACAATTTTTACATTGGCTGGTCACAGAATGAGACATCAACCAAAACGGCCTGCTATTCACACTAAATATCAACGATGCATGCATTTTCTATCCATATCAAAGGCAATAGGTGGAATTTAAAGTCTTGCCTTTTCCAGCACTTACAGGAAAACTGCTGTGTCCAGTATACCCTGTAATGGGTTCATATTTAGGAATCTGTGCTAACACAAAGAGCAGTATGTGGCTCTTATTTTGTGCTTGAAGAAATACCAATGCATATAATGACATACACCCTTTTAGAGCTATGCGTCAGTAAATAACTGTTAAAAGGTCTTTACAAAGAATTCAGGAATACACCTGCAATATGAAATGAACTATAATGGGTGATTTAAGAATGATAACATGCATACTAAGCTTACACAGTTTATGCATCAAATGTCATTTAAACTCTGGCACTGTACGGTGCAAAATAATAATTGGATGATTAAAAGAAAAATGGTTGCCGAGTACATAAAAAAGTGTTTACCGAATGGCTTCTTTCAATACCTTAGATCTCTGCCAGATCCTCTGCTCCATTATCTATCTGAAGAATATCATGTCACATGGGGTTAGATAAACAAGTCAACAGAAGCTAGAATGACCTTTTAAGTGTCCCTTTATAGTTTTCACCACCGGGCTCAGGAAGAAATGCCAATGTGAAGAATATTTCATAAAGTCATCCACGGCCATTTAATTGACGGAGAACTAAGACATTTTAAACAAGGTCACCAGTGGATGTATTAATGCACTTACCTTCATACATACCCCCTGGGTTCCTTGATTCAGCCTAAAGAAAGCAGAATTTATCTGTATAACGCTGATTGCACCAAGAAATTATCACATCTTTGATGCACAAATTAGCATCTTTTCTTCACTATTCTGAATTAATCAGTTCAGTAACAAAGGCATTAGTCCAGATAGGATCAAAGCATATACTTTACTAGTACAGCATTTCAAATGAATGATGCATTAACTCACTTATTTCCAAAGCAAATAACGATAATTTCAATGAGGGCAATGAGCTAGATCTCTTTCTTCAAATATTGTGCCTTCACTTCTCAGATTTCTAGTAAAGGAATGATGGACAGCATGCATTTCAATACAATATTCAGAAAACTATTTAGAGCATCTAGTATACCACACAGATTCAGTTTAAAGAGTAAGTCCACTTTTGTTGAGAAAAAACATTACCCTCTGGGTGATCTATGAACATTGCAAGGATTTTAACAAACTTTTTTGCAGATTCCAACCTTTTGTTCTTCTGAAGAAATCACTGTTTGTTACTCTGTGCCGATTGAGTCTAATGGGAGTGGTTTCATAATTATCAATCAGCTGCAGCAGCTGAAGGGCTCTAATTAGGAAAGCTACTGGGCCTGCATTTCTTCCCTTGTTCCTATTGGGAGTATCTCACCAGAAATTGCATTTTTTGTTGCAGGGGATGCCTGAAATCTGATTTGCATCTTAGTGCAGACTTCTGGGAAAGTAAGCCAATCACATAAGCAGGAAATTATGTTTCTGTGGGGCGTTCTGTACACAGTCTGTGTACAGAACTCCTCCAGGTAGCCATATTGCATTGCATTTTCAAAGAATTACAGTGGCTGCAGAGTAAAAAATAAAAGTACTGTATTTTTGAATAACATTCAATTACAATATGTCTTGTGTTGCAATTTTATACGCTATATTATTTTTTTGCTATTTTTTTCATCCACAAAAGTGGAAGTAACTTTTATGTAACTTGGATTAAGTTTGCGTAAGTCAACACAAAAAGTACACTTTAGCTAAACCAATCACAAGGCCCTACCCACAGCAATAAACATAAGATCATCCCATCATTGGCAGACATTGTCACCAAATGGCTCCGTGAGAGGCCAATATTTGGACCCATCATGCAACTACTAGCAAAGTAATAACACATATTAACTATACATCAAATGACAGCTAGATGAAGTGAGCTATGTTCAGGTTTGTGTGAGAGTAGGAGGGGTCCCTTATTTAGCTGCACAGCCTGAATTTTCATTGATGTCTGCACTGGAACTCCATACTGTGATTTAGGTAAACAGAAGCATTTTACATTTCATATTATCCACAAACTATAAACTATATGCTGAACTGTGTTTGTACTGAGCAAGGAATTGGGTTTTATTATATTACAGAGGTTTGATAGGGGCCGTTAGTCACTGTGTTCTTCCCAACTTTTACGTATTTTTTTTGTATTGTATTGAACTGCATTATTGTGATTTTAACTCAACAATTGCATTATTGCTATGTTGTATGCAGACATCTAGAGGAGTCTTTAAACCACTACAAATTGTTTACTGTGTTATTTTGGTCTTACCTCCTATTGCTTGTTCTTTCACGCCTAGCTAGACACTCCCCATTTCATCCACTCCTCATAATTTTTTTCTAGAAAATTACTCAGAACCCCCAAACATTATATGTCTTTTTACCCTAGGGAATAAAATGGCAGTCATTGCAACTTTTTATCTCGCACAGTATTTGCGCAATAATTTTTGGGGGAAATAAAAAAATAACAAAACAGTAACGTATAACGTGAAAGATGATTTTTATCCCAAGTAAATAGATACCCAATTGTCAAGCTTTAAAAAGCTTTAAAATTGCGCACACTCATGGAATGGCGCCAAACTTCGGTACTTAAAAATCTCCATAGGCGACACTTTCTTTTTTACAGGTTACTAGTTTACAGAGGAGATCTAGTGCTAGAATTGTTGCTTGCGCTCTAATGTCCTTACGTGTGGTTTTAATAGTGTTTACATATGTAGGAGGGACTTATGTGTGTTCGCTTCTGAGCATGAGCTACCGGGGACAGGGGCGTTTTAAAAAAAAAAAAAAAAATAACTGTATTTTTTTATTTTACTTTATTTTTTTATTTTTACACTTTTTCTTTTATTTTTTTATCATGTTTTTTCCTATTAGAAGGAATGCAAACATCTCTTGTAACAGGAATCTATCATAACAGGTCCTCTTTATGAAGAGAGGTGGGGTTAAACAACCGAACATGTTTTTGTCATTTTGGATAGGTAGGGTAGGTCCTGAAGAGGGAAGGGTGGTGCTTCTGTTAAATTTTTAGTGCAGCATTAATGCCTGTTTGAGAAGATTCCCCTTTGATTGATGCCTACCATGACACAACACTGTTTTAACTGCTCAACATTCTATATTTTACAGTAAGAATATTTTGCTTTAGAGTAAAAATAGGTAGATGGCGCACGATTAAAAGGCACAATCGATAATAAAATTAAATAATAAAATTAAATTTAGCACATCATAAGGCCCATGTCAATACCAGTAAGCAATATTCAGAGGAATGAACGAACAAATAAATGACCATACAATAATAGTGAAATAAAAGTCCAATGAAAATTCAATAATAGTCCAATAACACTAGTGGCAGCATAATCCTGAAGCAGAAGCAGACTCTGAAAGATATATACAAACAAGAAGGACATGCGCCAAACTAAGTGCAGTAAGTCGAGATTTAATAAAAGTAATTTTATAAACAATAAATTGGCTACTCACAAACAAAGTGATAACATGGGCAAATAAGGGTAAACGGCTGGTCCGGTGTCACAACCTATCATCTGCAGCTGCAGGGGCTCACACTGGCTGGCTTCATACCATGGAGTCGTGGGAGATGTAAGTACCCATCTTGTGGAAGCCTTAGAGAGACAACAGGAGATCCAGGGCTCTAAGGCTTCCACAAGATGGGTACTTACATCTCCCACGACTCCATGATATGAAGCCAGCCAGTGTGAGCCCCTGCAGCTGCAGATGATAGGTTGTGACACCGGACCAGCCGTTTACCCTTATTTGCCCATGTTATCACTTTGTTTGTGAGTAGCCAATTTATTGTTTATAAAATTACTTTTATTAAATCTCGATTTACTGCACTTAGTTTCCCGCATGTCCTTCTTGTTTGTATATATTTTGCTTTAGATACTTCTACTGTGCAACTGTGGCATAAAGGCCAATGTCTGGTGGCATTGTTCTGTAACCTTTTGAATCCTATGATTTACCCCTGTGACCATGACTAGCATAAACTCTTGGGCAGCATTACTTTGCTTATCCCAAAGTAAACCTGCCAAACCAGCCAAAAGATTAAAGCCTCGTGGACACAGTATGATTGTTAGAAGGGGATTGTCTGTTGAGAGACTGTTGTCCTAAAATCTTACCGTTAGTACACTCCTTTTGACAATTGTTGTCAAACTTTCAGCAAACAAATATTGGATGACAGGCTAGTAAATTTTCAGCGGACAACAGTTTGACGTCAGAGTTTTGTATTGTCAGTACACAAATCCGTCACACAAAAGTCGAAAGTACAAACATGCATACTCGGAATCAATGCTCACCAAACACAAAATTAGCAGAAGGGGCTCAAAGGGTGGCACTCAAGAGCTGAAATTCCTCATAGTATGTTACTACGTTCATGTTTATTGTACGACAATTGTGTACCGTTAGTATGCAAGACAAGATCCTGGCACACACCCCTTTGACAAAAATCTGACGCTTGGTTGACCAACAATCGTACCGTGTGTACGAGGCTTAACTCTTTGCTTCCACATGGTGTGCATATGATGATGTGGGCATACTAGCTGAAAGCAGACTATAGTTGAGAATACAGCTGGTTCACATATATGTGCGATGCATTCGCACTGCGCATTTCCCAAAGTACGTGTCATGTATAGTAGTTTGTCTGGGTAAGGTACCACATTTTACTTTACCTAGGATCCCTAGTCTTTAGATTCTCAAACAATATTATTGCTCAAAAAAAAATAAAAAAATAATAGATACTCTGTCATGAAATTAAAAAAATACTTTTGCAGGCATACCTGCAACAGTCTAATACATTTGTGCCGCACTTGCCAAAACAAATATGCAGCAAGCAGGATAGAACAGGGAAGCTTACTCACTATTAGAACGGGAAGAAACACTGCTGTTGTCAGAATGATTTGTGATAACATGTTTTGGAGGTTGCTGTAGGTATGTGTGCCTGTTTTTTTTTTTTTTGTGCCATTCTACAAAATGAACTAGCAAGCATATATTAAATTACGTGTGAAAATTTGACAAATAACAAAAAAAAAAGAAGTCTTGAATCCCACTTCATATGCACTATAAGGAACAGATTGCTAAATATAATCCACTAATAAGGCATGAAACACAGTTGATCTCTGTTCCATTGATGGTACTGGAGTGCATGCTGTTGCATCTGTATAACAGAGTTGGGCAATAGCTCTTCAGTACATTCTTACCACGCTTCATTCATGCATGACCCACAAATCAATAAGGGCGCAACAAAGGGGACTATTTTATGATAATCACAAGCTGCCTCTGTAACATAAGATACTGCTCCATACACAAGGCAGTGTTTGTGCATCTGTCCTTTATTGTGAAGTCTCTCACTTTTCAGATAAGAACTGATTAAATAATTTCTTGACAATGACAAGGTGAAGAGCGTGGCCTTTAATAATGTACAATAACAACAAACAGGGGTAATTAGTGTAGAAAGAGAGCATTTTTTTGTTAATGGTGTGTGATTCACGCACCATTTGCTTTAAAAGTTACTCACACAAAGGACTCTTCAGATATGCAAGAGTGAAGAGGCTTTAGAGCAAATAAAATTATGGACTCAAATCACCTCTATGAAGTGACCTCTTATCTGGTGTCCTCAACATTATTCCCACACAATACTCTTAACAACGAAAATCTCTGTGTAATTCTCTGTTGTGTGCCGAGAGACAAAAAAAATATTTTTCTAAAATATAAATTTTCATGTTTTTACGTCTGTTGATATATTTTGTAAGATCTACCTGATATGACATGGATGTTGTCCTTAACACAACAGGCATGGTCAGGATATACACTGAAAAGTCTCACTGACTGCAGCCATTTCCAATGGAAAAATAAGCATATAATACACATTATGCTGAAAGACAAAATATTTCAGAGAACAATGATAGCGGATACACCTGTCTGGGGATAATCCATGAAAAGAAACATTTACAAATAACTGTTTTTTGACCTTAGGGAATATTTTCATATGGATTAATATAGTGTAATTTGTCTATGACAGATAGTTGTAAATAATAGCAACTTTCATACTGTATTTATATTTTGTAAGAATGTTTGTGCCTTTCCATGTAACTCATATTTTTTTTGTTCCTCAAGTACCCTTTGTACGTACCCCTAGCAGCTGAAGGTACATAAAGTCACCCTTTGACGCCAGGTTCACACCTATGCGAATTGTGTGCGGCTTAAACCACATCAAATTTGCATAACATTATAAAATACATAAATTAATGAGGCTGGTTCACATATATGTGCGATGCATTCGCACTGCGCATTTCCCAAAAAAATGTACATTTTCTAGGCATTGCGGTGCGGCCCAGGTGCAAATTCAGGCCCATTATTTTCTATGGGCATGCATCTGATTCGCAGTTGTGTTTATTTCTCATCAGGATTTCTCTCATTCTCCTCAATACACTGCTCTCCTCCCCCTCCCCTCTCCCAGGTCTCCAAATTCGCAGCTAAAATGGAGATGATCTGCTGAACAGCTCTGTTATCTCTTTGCAGAGATAACAGAGCTGGAATTCGCACTGCAAAAGCGTGAATCCAGCCTCAAACTTCTAACTTTAAGTTACAAATTTCACTTTCAGTTCTGTTTCATCTAGAAGTGTACAGTATGTAAGCCCTAACAGTAAACTTCCCTTGTTTGCTTTCTGTTGCCATGATAAAGTAAAGTATAACTAAATGCAAAACAGTTTTATAGATTTGGATAGAGAGCTATGGGGTGAGAACACCTGTTAGTTTTTAATTTCTGTCTGTGTCCCCATTAGGGAGATTCTCCCTCACTAATTGTCCTTTGACCAGTGTCACCAGCAATAAAAGGAAGGGTAAAGCCTAAAAAATAAATAAAAAACAAACAAAAAAATAATACAGCCACCACATCTACGGATCTACAGACTGGTAAGCTGTAGGATACATTACAATTTTGTTCTGGAGTTTAGATGCACCTAAAATTGTAGGTTTTATTCTGGCCCGAACACAGGCTTCCTCTCCTCTAATCTCTTTACATTCACTACAACTTCATTGTCCATTCACCTTCTCTGGAAATACCTCTTGCATGCCAACTGACCAATTTAAAATATTTCAATCCTTTGCTAGAATCCTTCAAACATAATTCTTACCCCAAGTACCCATATAATCTAGTCAAAAGCACTCTTAAGCCGCGTACACACGATAGGTTAACCAGAGGACAACGGTCTGAAGGACCGTTTTCATCGGTCAAAACCGATCATGTGTGGGGCCCATAGGTTATTTACCATCGGTTAAAAAAAAGCAAACTTGCTTCAAAATTTAACCGATGAATTGATAACCGATAGGTCAAAAACGATCGTTAGTATGCAAAATCAAGTCGACGCATGCTTGGAAGCATTGAACTTCATTTTTTTCAGCACGTCGTCGTGTTTTATGTCACCGCGTTCTGATACGATCGGTTTTTTAACTGATGTTGTGTAGGCACATCAGACCATCAGTCAGCTTCATCGGTTGACCTAAGACAACTGTCCTTCAGACCATTCTCATCGGTTTGACCGATTGTGCGTACGCAGCTTTAAATTACCAACAGTGCACTACTTCTTTCTCCAATATCTGGCAAGATACAAAGAGGTTAATTTACTAAATATGATGCAGCTCTGGATAAAAACCAATCAGCTTCTAGTTTTTTTGCCAAAGCTTAATTGAACAAAATGGAGTTAGAAACTGATTGGCTGTCATGCACAGCTGCACCAGATTTTGCACACTTCAGTTTTAGTAAATCAACCCCAAACTATCACCTTATGGAGAAGCACTTTCATTTTAGTTTACGCAAGTTTATGTAAGATGCCCATAAATATATTGTAACACGTATATATTGTAACACAGAAAATATCTCCAAGCCTACTTAATGGTTTTTATGTGTTCATCACATGCTCAAAGCATACAAAAAAGCTGCAACATTGTAAATCCTGTAGTATGCCATATTATGTAGCCTCTACTATCCCTAGAAATACAGACCAGCCTACCACTTGTTCAAAATCCAAACATGCCCAAAGTGTCCCTGCATTGCTTCTCCAAATATGCAAGTGTTACATAAATTTGTGATAATGCCAGTGCAGGTATTATGACATTGCTTGGCATTCTAAGGTCTTCTTGAAATTTCAGAAAAATAGAAAGAAGGAAAAAAGGGGCACATGTACAGTAGAAAACATGAAAGTTTTTCTCAGTGTTAAAGCAGAACTTTTTTCAACTTTCCATCTATTAAAACTTTTGCCCTTCTTGTTTTAACTTTGGATAGTAAAACATGTTTTTCTGCCAGTAAACACCCTATACAGCCCATTTCCTGTTTCTTGTCTGGTAAAAAGCCTAGGCTTATAACATCATGCACAGCTCTCTCTTTTACTCTCGTGAGTGTTTTGACAGGAAGAGAGGGGGGTGAGTTATAAGAGGGCCAATAAAAGCTTCAGGGCTGTAGGTGTGCCTCGTGTGTGTGTGTGTGTTTGTAAATCCAGGAAGTGAACAGGCAGCATCTTCAGCTGCCCACAGTTAAAATGCTTTCAGCCAGACTCAGTGCAAACTAACGGAAGGTATTTACCACCAGGTACAAAGCAGCAGGAGACATTTACCACCAGGTACAAAATGCTAGGACTTAAATTGAAGCAGCGAAAACAGAAACATGGAAACCATCACTGGTTATTCTTTCTTTTGTGCAAGCACCAGAACTATCATATTCTCCATTGTTCAACTGTTAATGGTTTACTGATTAGGAACATGTATGCAAAACAGGAATTCTAACTTCTCACCCACCACTGGTTGCACACATGGGAATAAAGCACAATTTTCCTTTGTGAGTATTCCTGTGACTATTCACCTCAATGGTGGTGCAGCATGGTTACCTCATAATATTATTAGAACTTGTGAACATTTTATTTGTTTTGACCATATACATTTACTGAGAGAAACATTGGGTATAATTCTAAAACCAATTCTAAGGATACTAGCTGCCTGGCTGTCTCTGGCTTCAAAACATTTTAAGTCATGCAATTCATGGGGACATTTCCACTGCACAGACATTTATCCCACTTTATCATAACCTGTACTAATCCACTCTCAACACTCTCCTCTTTTGACCTTGCTACTACCAAAGAAGTCTCTAATGTTCTCTCAGAAGCCCGTCTTACCACCTGGATCCTGTTCCCTTACATCTACTACAGTCACTATCTTATGCTCCCTCACTCACATCTTCAATCTCTCCCTCTCTACTGGCACCTTCCCCTCCCTTCTAAAACATGCCCTGATCACCCCCATACTTAAAAAGCCCTCACTGGATCCTACCAACCTGAACAACTTAAGACCCATCTCCTTGCTCCCGTTTGTGGCAAAACATTTAGAACGCTTAGTCTACAACTGTCTTAGCTCCTGCTGTACTGACAACAACCTTCTAGACCCCTTACAGTCAGGCTTTCGCTTGCCACACCCCACTGAAAACGCACTAATGAGCTAACCAACTGCTAAAACCAATGGCCACTACTCCATACTCATAATACTCAACCTCTCTGCAGCCTTTGATACTATTGACCATCCCTCCTTCTTAAAAAACTCCACTCTTGGCCTTCAAGACTCTGCTCTCTCCTACCTATCACAGCACTCCTTCAGTGTGACCTATTCTCTCCACTTCCTCTTTCTATAGGGGTACCTCAAGGTTTTGTCCCCGAACCCCTTCTCTTCTCCATTTACACCTCCTCCCGTGGTCTGTAAATAAACTCCCATGGCTTCCAGTACCACCTCTATGCTGACAACACACAAATATATCTCTCTACTCCTCACCTCACTCCTTCAGTCTTCTCTCGCATTACCGACGTATCAACATTTATGTCACACCACTTCCTCAAAGTCAATCTTTCTAAAACATAATTTTTCCTCACGCCCGTGCCCCTCGACCTGACTTCTCCATAAAGATCACAATACAACCATCAGCCTCTCCAATCACTGTCCAAATTGTCCAGACTTCATCTCCGAAACAGCTCCAAAATATGCCCTTTTCTAACCATTGAGACCACTAAGCAACTTTCTCACTCCCTTGTTATCTCTTGCCTTGACTATTGTAATGCCTCCTCATTGGCCTACCTCTCCACAAGCTATCCCCTCTTCAGTCTATCATGAATGCCACTGCCAGACTCATCCACCTTACCAACCTGTCAGTGGATGCCACTCCTCTCGGTCAATCCCTCCATTGGCTTTCCATTGCCCAACGAATAAAAATCAAAACACTAACAATAACATACAAAGTCATAAAAAATTCTTCCAAGCTACATCGCCAATCTTATCTCCAAATAACACCCAAACCATCCTCTCCACTCCACCACCCATGACCTTCTGCTCCCTACAGCAGGTGACCGTGATATTGTGTTTCCAGCACAACGGCATCGCACTGATTATCGACAAAAGGGTGCCGACATCTCGCACTCGCTGGAATAGGAAAAGCACATTCCAGTCAGTTCAACACAGAAGCATCAGGAATCCGACTTGGATTCCCGCCAATTCTATCCGCAGCATTTGGTATAAATCATGAGGGGGAACTCCACGCCACTAAGCAACTTTCTCACTCCCTTGTTATCTCTTTATAGAAGCGTCAGGAATCTGACTTGGATTCCCGCCAATTCTAGCCGCAGCAAATGAATCATGAGGGGGAACTCCACGCCAAGTTTTAAATAAAAAAAACGGCATACCTCAGGAGCATACCAGGCCCTTAGGTCTGGTATGGATTGTAAGGAGAACCCTACGCCAAAAAAATTGCGTGGGGGTTCCCCCACAATCCATACCAGACCCGTAACCGAGCAAGCCGCCCGGCCGGTCAGGAAAGGAGTGGGGACAAGCGAGGTGCCCTGCACCCCACCCCAAAGCACCCTGTCCCCATGTTAATAAGGACAAGGCCTCTTCCCAACAACCCTGGCCGTTGGTTGTCGGGATCTGAGGGTGGGGGGCTTACCGGAATCTGGGAGCCTCCTTTAATAAGGGGGCCCCCAGATACTGGCCCCCCCACCCTAGGTGAATGAATATGGGGTATCGTACCCCTACCCATTCACCTGGAGGAAAAGTGTCAATAAAATAAACACACAACACAGGTTTTTAAAATAATTTATTAGTCAGCTCCGGGCGTCTTCTCTGCTCTCCAGGGGGTCTTCTCTGCTCCCCGGTTCTTCTCGCGCTCGCTCTCCGGTGCCTTTTTCAGGGCTGGCCGCCGCTATCTGCTTTGAAGCCCTTTTACTAGAGACAGTCAGCCCGGCCTTCTGCCTTCTTCTTTTCTTCATTTCTTCCGATCTTGACTACCCGCTCCCTCCCGCTGTAATTCCAGGTGTGCGGTGCGCAGCGATTTATATAGGCCTCTTAGGACGTCACAGTCCCAGCGTGCTACTGTTGGTGTAGTGTCTCCCTACATTGTAAAGCGTTGCACAAACTGTTGGCGCTACATAAATCCTGTATAATAATAATAAAGTCACTGACCTGAAAGAGTTAATTTAGAGATCCTGACCTGCATGTTTGCTTTAGGTCTGTTGCTAAGAATTTATTAAAGAGACTCTGTCGATAAACTCTGTGGGCACTCATTCAATGTCCTGGTTTAGGGCTGAACACGTTCCAGGTTTTTCCACATTCTGTTGCTTGCTCACTCCTTGTTTCTGACAGTTTCCTCTGTGTGTTTTCCTTGCCCAAATTTTGTGGACCCTCAAAGTTTCCAAAGCCTGTTAGACCACAACCGAAGTTCCCTCTTTTAGACAACTACGAGTTCTCACTCCCCCGGGTTTTTACAGAGTTTGCAACATTTAACTTATTGCTCTGTCTCCCCATGACCAATTTCTGTGCAAATTCTGATCAACATCCTCCACATTTGAGTCCCTCCCGTTTCAAGTCGTGTTTTCTTGGGCAATTTTTTCTGCTTTCCAGATTAGAGAACTTGTACGGTTGGCGGTATCAGTGGAAGATGTGCTGATCATGGATTCCTTTGTTTCCATTACGTTCCTTCAAAAACTGACAGATCAGCCAAAGAAAAGTAGATATTCTTGAAAGATTGGTGGTCCTTTTACCCGGTGCCACTGGCTTCTATGTTTTCTCTGATTGTCACACCTTGTCACATTCCAGTTTTCTGTGGGTCTGTCTTTTTGCTTTTCATGGCTGTGCCTATCTCAGAATTTTCCGTGCATTTTTTGGCATTAACACAGCCACTGCTGCCTCTGCATTGAAATTTTTGTATGAGGAGCTACAGTATTTAGGCAGCTGAGAATCATCTTGTTTTTCTTTGCATGTTTACCGTCGCCCCTTGTTCCGATTTCAATTCCCTCCCTTGGAATCAATATAGATTATCAGTGTCTCTTAATTTGTTGGGTCTTTCACTGCGCCAATATATGCAGATACAAGAAGAATCTCAGATTTGACTTTGCTGTCACCAGAGTTTTTCAGGATGGTTTCTGGGGTCTCCAGTGGTATTGGGTATTACCTGATATGTTGCACTTTCGGAAATTTGTTTCAGACCCTATCATTCTTGTCATCCATGCAGGGGTATTCCCGATCGGTGGACTTACATTTCCTGTTGTGCTGTTTTACTATTTAAATATATTTTGGTCTGAGATTGTACCTGCCCAGTTTTCCATATTTTTCAATATAACAGTGATTTGTTTAGACCTGATGAGGTTAATTTTAAATGGCATTGTCCTTAACCATTTAAGGACCGCCTAACGCCGATATACGTCGGCAGAATGGCAAGGCTGGGCACAATCACGTAAGGGTACGTCCCTTTAAGTGTCCAGCCGTGGGTCGCGCGCGCCCACGACCCGGTCCAAAGCTCCGTGACCGCGGCTGCGGGACCTGATCGGCGCCGGTGTCCCATAATCGGTCACAGGAGCTGAAGAACGGGGAGAACGGCAGTGTCAGTGATCGTCTGTTACCTGATATAGGGAAAGACAACCACTGATATCACACGTCCAGCCCCGTCCCCCTACAGTTAGAAATACATATGAGGTCACACTTAAACCCTACAGCGCCCCCTAGAGGTTAACTCCTAAACTGCAATTGCCATTTTCACAGTAATCAGTTCATTTTTATAGCACTTTTCGCTGTGAAAATGACAATGGTCCCAAAAATGTGTCAAAATTGTCCGATGTGTCTGCCATAATGTCGCAGTCATGAAAAAAATTGAATTTATTGAGCTTTTCAAAATGTAGCAAATAATCAAGCTGTGGCCTTGCCCTTTACATCTTAATCAGCCTCCATGTCATTTTTGGGCAAGTTATTGGTCTGTTAATTGGTTGTATAAGCATATACTTCTCAGCAGTCAAGACTTCAGCTGGCCATACATGCTACAGTGCGGAGAGGAATTTCTGCAGGTGGCTGCTGAATACAGTGCCTGCCCAGCAACTCGGTAACCTATTATCCATAATCCTTTGTTGCTCGGTGACTGCAAACATTGTACCACAACTCTGTTTTTAAATGATTTATCACAGCCAGTTTCAAATACAATTTTCACTGACAGGCATTTTACAGACTGCAATCCTCTGAATGAACTAGTTGTAATGATTACTATAATCCCCCCAAAACAGGAAATTCCCAAAAGGGAAAACAAATAATGGATTTAACATCTTTTACATCATTTAATACATAACTTTTCCCTTGGGTAAATAAAAAAAAAACCTGTGATGAACATGTCCCAGAGGACAAAACCAAACTAAAATATAATAGATTATTAAATAATGTGACCCCCAGGTGTTCAGAAAAATCCTGCAATGTAGTGATATTTCATTTGGTTTTGTACTTCCTTTGACATATCCCAGAAGCATGTCCTCTGACCCCCTGCATCCTGTGTATCTATGAAATGCACAGTTGTGCATCTTCATATATATTCATGGTTCTCTGGCTATTGTACTTCCTCATGAAAAAAAAAAAGGCCAAGTGAACTTTTCTACTTTGTAACCAGCAATAAAATAAAAGCAGAACACCCACATGAGATGTTTGTGAAAGTTACCTCATTTTATATGGAAGAAACTGTAAATACAAAATCATCATAGGGGATGAGTATGTAAAGTTTCCACCCATGTGCTTACTTTTAAACACATTTAATAGCACCAGCTCTCATTGTAAGTTCTACTTCATATGCATGCTAAAACTGTGTTCCCCATGAGAGTGAATTGCTCTCATGACACCAAAGCCAAAAGGGCAAGCACACTAAAAGCGGAACTTAAGTCTTAACTGATCACTTCAGGCAGGCACCTTTTGCAGTTATAGCTATGCAACACGTTAAAAAAATACATACACAGTTTAAAATTCAGTAATGCACTGCATCACCCTGTTTTGCACATGCTCAGTTGCATTCAATTCTTAGCACAGTGACTAAAATCAGAACCACTAGAAGCCAATCAGGTGACAACTTTAAGTTCTATTATTGCTGAAGCGGGAAGAAACAACAGGAATGACACAGACTGTGGGGAGGGAACACAGATTAAGAAGGGAGAAGAGAAAAGCAGGAGAGGTGAAAGGACAAACTCTCCCACCAGGGAGACACAAAATAGTTAAAGGGGTTGTAAAGGTTTGTTTTTTATTTTCTAAATAGGTTACTTTAAGCTTGTGCATTGTTGGTTCACTGACCTTTTTCTTCGATTTCCCTTCTAAATGATATTTTTTTCTTTGTTTTCTTTGTCTGAATTTCTCACTTCCTGTTCCTCCTCAGTAAGGTGTTCAGTAAGCTGTTCTAAATGACTTTCCACCGCTCTGATGGTGGAAAGCTTACCGAGGAGAAACAGGAAGTGAGAAATTCAAACAAAGAAAAAAAACATTTAGAAGGGAAATAGAAGGAAAAAGTAAGTGAACCAACAATGCACTAGCTTAAAGGAACCAATTTAGAAAATAAAAAAAACAAACCTTTACAACCCCTTTAAACTTACAAGGATAGAGTTTTATCATATCTGCCTGATATTCTCTACTATCTCCCCTATTGGCATCCTGTGAACATCAGCACTGTAAAACTTACGTTAGTCTTCCTCTTCCTCTAACTGACCCAAGACATACAATCAAGGCTGGAAATGTATATATTTTAATTACAAATTTTACATCATTTTTTAAACCAAGAAGAGGGGGTAGTTTCTAATATGGAAGAGGCTGATCTGGGCTTCAACAAAATAGCAGCCTCCAGCAAGAAGAAACAGGAGCCACGCTGGAGGCAATTTACAGCACACTGTGATTTTGGAAGCATAATTATTGATGTGAAATGTATGTTCTTTTGTTAAAGATTATTGTTATCAAACTGTTATGGGTAAAGTTCTGCTTTAAGGCCGAATCAAACATTTGAGTTGTGGTAATGCATATGACATGTATTGCAGTGCCATTATGACCACAGTTAGACAACATAGCATGTTGGCAACCCATTTAAAATTGTAAACACACATTCCAGTTCTGTGAGGAGAGGAGAGGCAGATTGTGCGCTCCTACTGGCTAGGAACTATGATCTGCCATTTCCTTCAGTCAGTCCCCTCCCCTTACAATTCGAACACACACTAGGGAACAGAGTTAACCCCATTGATTGCCCCTTATTAACCCCTTCCCTGCCAGTGACATTTGCACAGTAATAAGTGCATTCTTATAGCATGGATCGCTGTATAATAGTCAATCATTTTTTTACTGGGGATATTTATTATAGCAAAAAGTACCAAATATTTTTTCAAAATGGTCACCCTTTTTTGTTAATAGCGGAAAAAAAATGCAGGGATGATCAAAAGAAAGCTCTATTTGTGGGGGGGGAAAAGTCTGTTAATTGTGTTTGGGTACAGCGTCGCACGACCGCGCAATTGTCATTTAAAGCGACACAGTGCCGTTTCACATAATCATGATCACGTAACATTTGGTCTCAGCTCCATAAGGGAGAGGCATGAGTGGAGAAAGAGAAGTACACTTATCTTACCAGAAAGTCACAGGGCCCTCTGATGTGGCCTGAGCGCCCCTGCTCTGGGGTGGCAGGTCAGCAAGCCTAGATTGCGGGTTGCCGACCTGACATCCCAGAGCATTAGTGTTGTGAATCGAACTGGAGGTAGAGAAAGCAAGCGGCTGGGGAGGGAGCAGGGATGCTTAAGTCAATGCTTCCTTTATAGTGCCAGCTCTTGTCCCAGGTGGATATTTTCTACAGCCGCAGATGCAGAAAGTGAAGGAAGGTCATATTATCAAAATCGCAGTTTGGGCATCACAGCAATGACCATAATATCAGAGTTGTGCAGCATTTGGGCATATATGAGCAATAGTTTTGTAATGGTTATTAGGCTTCTTTCACACTGATCCTGCAGGTTACCTGCACCGAGCCTTAGACATCTATTTTATCTTGGGGGTCTGATGCACTTTCTGAAAACACACCAAAACTCATTATTAAAAGTGCCCCACATGCCCAAATTATAAGTGTATGGTTGCAGGAAGGCCATTGGTGCACCGCACTCACAGTGTGGGTAAACCACAGCACATCAGCATGAAAGCAGCCTTAGAGGAGGCTCAGAACAGTAAGGACTTCTTTACATTTGTGGTTTGGGGGGCAGTAAATATATAGTTCATTGTGGCCCGAGACTGGTAAACAAATCACTTAAGTTGCTCTCACTCTTCAAATGGTTGAACACCCCTGCTTAAACGTGTACACATTAACGCAAACAAAACAATAACAACAAAGTATGTATGGGCCCCTAGGCTTGAAACACACAAGCAGTTAGTATGACTGTGCTATTAAATTCATTAGTGATTAAATGCTTTGAGTAGTGATTATTTGCACACATTAGAGGCATTGTGCAATCATTACTAATTCACCACTACCACATGTTACTTGTGTATCTCACTCCATTATGAGCCATTAGATCCAAATATGTGGTGATTGCACACCACACTTAGAAATAAATTGCTAGCAATTTTGGTAGTGCGATTGCCCATGCCCATGTGCTCTGTGCCTTAAAGAGACCCTGTCACCAGATAATTAATTTCAACAGCAATCGTCCCAAAAGATTATGGGCCAGATTCATAGAGCAATTACGCCTGTCTAACTGGTGTTAGACAGGAGTAATTTCAAATTTCGCGCGCCGTATCACTAGTTTGAATCCTCAAACCATGATACGGCGGCTTCGGGCTTCGATCCGAGAGGCTTACGTCTTCGTAAGCCTTCGGATCTACGCTGCCATCTATTTGCGGCCGCTGGGAGGAGTTTGCGTCGTTTTGATGCGTCGGGATATGCAAATGTTTTTTTACGGCGATTCCCGAAGATACGAGTGGTCGTCGCAATCGCTTTCGTCTATTTTTTTGTACGTAATGTTAGAGCAGCTTTTTGCTGCTCTAACGTTACGTAGCCCATGTTAAGTATGGCCGTCGTTCCCGCTTCGAATTTAATTTTTTTTTATTTTTGTTTACGTAACTCGTTCGGGACTAGGATCGCCCGTAAATGACGCTACATAAACAACGAATGACGTCACGACGTGATTTCGCGCAATGCACGGCGGGAAATTTGGGAACGGAGCATGCGCAGTTCGATCGCCGCGGGAACGCGCCTATTTTAAATGATTCACGCCCCCTACTCACGCAGATGGATTGCGACGGGAGAAATACACTACGCCGCCGTCGTTTACTGGACAAAATCTACCTGAATGCCACGTAGAGCCAGGTAAAAAACGGCGGCGTAGTGTATTTCTGATACGCTACGATAATCTATTTCTATGTGAATCTGCCCCTATAAGTGCATTTATTATACACTATATTATCAAAAGTATTGGGATGCCTGCCTTTACACGCACACAAACTTTAACCACTTAAGGACCGGACCAATACACTGCTAAATGACCCAAGGGGTTTTTGCGATTCGTCGCTTTAACAGACAATTGCGCGGTCGTGCGACGTGGCTCCCAAACAAAATTCGCGTCCTTTTCTTCCCACAAATAGAGCTTTCTTTTGGTGGTATTTGATCGCCTCTGCGATTTTTATTTTTTGCGCTATATACAAAAATAGAGCGACATTTTTGAAAAAAAATCAATATTTTTTACTTTGTGTTATAAGAGAAATCAATAATCTAAATTTTAGTCAAACATTTAGGCCAAAATTTATTTAGCCACATGTCTTTAGTAAAAAAAAAAAATCGCAATAAAAAAAATTAGCTACCTAGCGGGAACAGCGACACTAATACAGCGATCAGAAAAATGATCGCTTAGTGATGCTGGCAATAGGGAGTGAAAGGGTTAACTAGGGCCGTGATCAAGGGTTTTAAACTTTATTAGGGGGGTACGGGGGCTACCCAGGACCTAACACTAACTGCCTGTCACACTGACACTAAATACAGTAATCATACATGTATGATTACTGCATTCAGTGACACTGTGACAGGGGGGTGGGGGGGGGGGGATGATCACGGGGGTTAAATGTGCCTGTGTGTCTGTGTGTTAGTGTAGTGTTAGTGCAGACTTACTTGTGATGTGATCTCTCCTCAGCGGTGGTTGAAAAAAACGCTGAGGGAGAGATCACATCGCTTCCTCCTTCCTGTGTTTACACAGGAGGAGGAAGTGACAGGGCGGGGGGGCACGCGCATTGGCTGAGAGCGATCCGGAGGGGGCGGACAAAAACGAATAGCCGCCCCCTCTTGTTGGATCGCTTGTACAGCCGCGGGGACCGCCGCATGTACCGGGGGGGGGTCCCGATCGGACCCCCGACCCACCTCAAGGCACCAATGTATATATGCGTTGATGTGCCTGTCGGTGCCATTCTGCCGACGTAAATGTACATGTGGCGGTCCTTAAGTGGTTAAGGATACCCCAGTCTTAGTCCATATGGTTCAATATTGAGTTGGCCCACCATTTGCAGCTATAACAGCTTCAACTATTCTGGGAAGGCTTTCCACAAGGTTCAGGAGTGTGCCTATTGGAATGTTTGACCATTCTTCCAGAAGCATATTTGTGAGGTCAGGCACTGATGTTGGACGAGAAGGTCTGGCTCGCAGTCCCGCTCTAATTCATCCCAAAGGTGTTCCAACGGGTTGAGGTCAAGACTCTGAGCAGGGCAGTCAAGTTCCTCCACCCCAAACTCCCTCATCCGTGTCTTTATGGACCTTGCTTTGTGCACTGGTCCAAATCATTTGGTGGAGGGGGTATAATAGTGTGGGGTTGTTTTTCAGGGGTTTGGCTTAGCCCCTTAGTTTCAGTAAAGGGAACTCTTAAGGTGTCAACATACCAAGACATTTTTGACAATTTCATGCTCCCATGGGGACAGTTTGGGCATGGCCCCCCTTCCTTGTTCCAACATGACCACGCATACAAGAGGATGAATATCCTCGCGGAGACAATCTCAACTTGTCTGCCTCCTGTTTGAAAGAACTATCCTCAGAGCCGTTTTATCTCAAACTCAGATACTGGCTATATGGTATTGATTCAACTAGGGGTCCCCTTCATTATCACTTTCAGTCTTCGGTGTTGTGAAAGACAATTACTTGATCATGCAGCGCTGTACCAACACTAACGTTATATAATTTTTTTGAGACAGGTGGTCTTTTACTATGTAAAGAAAAAAAAAAGTCCCCCATAACTTTTTATTAAATATATCAAAATGCCAGGACAGTTTGAAAACACACTGTAGAAATAAGCACCCTTTGTTGTTCATAAACAACTGGCAATAGATACATGGTTAATACTTGTCAATGTTTTTGTTCACCATTATGTCCCTTTCCTCCAACCAGAACACAGTCTGCTGTCAGTTATGTGTGCCTGAATTTGTTTTATGGGTTTATGAGGCTGACCTGGGTCTTTTGTGTGCTAAAAAAACCTGATCTATACAAAGGAAGGAAAGGTTAATGCTTTGTGCACTGGTTCCAAATATATATAGAAATACATTTATTTTAGAGATCTTTGGATGTATGTGTTATTACGGAAAAAATCCTTTTGACCTCTGTTGCCTCTTTTGAGATCTGTCATTGACTGGTACTAGTCCTTTTACTGATAAGAGTATTTGATAATGATTGTTTTTATAGCACAGTAATTATGTTAAATCTTATTGGTACAAGAACAGCAGACTGTGTACAATGTATCAAATATGTAGGGCTAGACTCTATTTCACAATGTTTTAACCCTTTTGCCTGCCAGGCCCTGTGCTCCATTTTGTGCACTCAGGTGGCCAGACCATTTTTTTTTTCCTTTGCATTTTTCATTTTTACCTATAGCTTTCAGAGTTTGAAAAATACCCCCCAAACAATATATTTTCTGAAAGCACAAGACCAGTAGAATAAAAAGAAGCTAATGATTTCTAAGGTCCCATGATATTTGCACAAATGTTTATCATACTATATTTTTGCTAAAAATCCACTAAGATCATGATTAGCAGATAAATACACAGAAATTGTTCCCTTTCAGCTTTTAGAATTAGTGAAAGACCCCAAAACCATATATTTTCTGAAAGTCTATGACCTCTAGAATAAGAAGGTGCTACAGATTTTTTAGACCTCACAGTAGTTGGTGTTAAGCAAGATAAAATTGCGCCTTTTTGCAAATTGGTGAAAAACTAACGTACGCAAAAATGTAAATATCCAAATTTCTCAAAAAATTTGAAGGTTTTAATTTTTCCCTTTCAGTTTTCAGAATGGGTGAAAGACCCCCAAAGCCATATATGTTCTGAAAGTATATGACCTCTAGAAGAAGAAGGTGCTACAGATTTTTTTTAGATCCCACGGTAGTTAGTGTTTATCAAAACAATATTGTTGCTAAAAATACACTAAAATCATTATTAGCTCATATTAGACAAAATTCCTGCTAAATATAAAAGCTTATCCTGTGTTGAGTTAATAAATAACAAATGTTTGTAAAATTGCAATTTTTTTCAAACTGGCGGAAATCAAACTTATGCAAAAATGACTCCAATTTTGGATGTTTTCATAACACTTACAGCTTTTGAAAAAGACCCCCCCCAAACCATACAATTTCTGAAAGAACATGAACTGTAGAATAAAAAAAGAAGATGCTACTGGTGCAAATGTTTATTAGATTCGCATGTCCGTGATTCACTTGGGAAAGCTGTATACTAATAATCAGATCATCATACGATAGGCAGTATATTTCTTCCGATTTTCTGATCGTGTGTACTAGGATTAAGTCATGCCCAATATTCAGGCCAATTTATCCACTCTCATTTCTGGAGCAGTAAAAATTACAGGGTCTTATAGAATTGGTTGAGAAGAGGCTTTTTAATTTTCTGGCCTATTAGCACATCCTCTTTGTAGCAGATGGCATTTTGCATTGGTAGATGCAGTAAATGTCTATACTGTACACCTAATGACATCCTCCATTCTGTTTTTACTACAATAATGACAGTGGGGGGACACCACAGATCCCCTTCTAAAAAGCCTGGCTTTTAGCCTTCCCCGTTCTCTTCTGTCAGTGTGTCCCTGTATCATTAACCACTTGCCCATGGTGTCATAGTCAAAATACGTCATGACTTTAAAGATGGATATCTCGGTAACGGCAGCAGCTGCTGCCACAACCGAGATATCCATCTTTTCCATGGGCAGTGCTGTACACGATAATGGCGGTCCCAGCGGCGGATTCGCCGCAAGATCGCCGTTATCGGTGGCGGGAGAGGGCCCCCCCCCCCCCCGCCGCTCTCCCGCGCTCTCCGCCGCTTACCGGAGCCGTCGGTAACGGCGGAGGCGATCGGGTCCTCTTGCTGGCTGTGTTGGGATACGAGTGAGGGAAAAATCGCCCCCACCCGTCCCCCACAGCTCTGCTGGGCGGAAGTGACGTCAAAACGTCACTTCCGCCCAGCGTCTTAAAGAAACATTTTTTTTTTCTGAAATTTGAAAAATGACATTTTTTTTTTTTTTTTCTTTTTTTGCATTTAAGCCTAAATATGAGATCTGAGGTCTTTTTGACCCCAGATCTCATATTTAAGAGGACCTGTCATGCTTTTTTCTATTACAAGGGATGTTTACATTCCTTGTAATAGGAATAAAAGTGATAATTTTTTTTTTTTTAATTTATTTCGATGTATAAAATTATAAACTAATTAAAAATAAATAAGAAAACAAAAAAAAAAAAATGTAAAACGCCCCGTCCCGACGAGCTCGCGCGCAGAAGCGAACGCATACGCGAGTAGCGCCCGCATATGAAAACGGTGTTCAAACCACACAAGTGAGATATCGCCGCGATCGTTAGAGCGAGAGCAATAATTCTAGCCCTAGACCTCCTCTGTATCTCAAAAAATGCAACCTGTAGAATTTTTTAAACGTTGCCTATCGAGATTTTTAAGGGTAAAAGTTTGACGCCATGCCACGAGCGGGCGCAATTTTTAAGTGTGACATGTTGGGTATCATTTTACTCGGCGTAACATTATCTATCACAATATATAAAAAAATTGGGCCAAATTTATTGTTGTCTTATTTTTTTATTCAAAAAAGTGTTTTTTTTTCAAAAAAAGTGCGCTTGTAAGACCGCTGCGCAAATACGGTGTGACAAAACGTATTGCAATGACTGCCATTTTATTCTCTAGGGTGTTAGAAAAAAAAAATATATAATGTTTGGGGGGTTTAAGTAATTTTCTAGCAAAAAAAACAGTTTTAGTCTCGTAAACACCGAATCTGAAAAACAAACCCGGTGGGCAAGTGGTTAAGAAGGAGTGGGCTCTCTCCAGGCAAACCTGTCCTTAATCTATCCAATACTATATGTGCTCCAATTAGGAGACTCTTAAAACTATCAAGTGCCTGTAGAGTATACAGGCACTTGATGTGGGCACTATGGCTTAACCACTTAAGACCCGGACCAAAATGCAGGTAAAGGACCTTGCCCCTTTTTGCGATTCTGCACTGCGTCGTTTTAACTGACCACTGCGCAGTCGTGCGATGTGGCTCCCAAACAAAATTGGCGTCCTTTTTTCCCCACAAATAGAGCTTTCTTTTGGTGGTATTTGATCACCTCTTCGGTTTTTATTTTTTGCGCTATAAACAATAGAGCGACAATTTTGAAAAAAATGCAATATTTTTTACTTTTTGCTATAATAAATATCCCCCCCAAATTTATATAATTTTTTTTCCTCAGTTTAGGCCGATACGTATTCTTCTACCTATTTTTGGTAATAAGCGTTTATCGGTTGGTTTTCGCAAAATTTATAGCGTATACAAAATAAGGGATAGTTTTATTGCATTTTTATTAATTTTTTTTTTAACTACTAATAGCGACGATCAGTGATTTTTTTCGTGACTGCGACATTATGGCGGACACTTCGGCCAATTTTGACAAATTTTTGGGACAATTGTCATTTTCACAGCAAAAAATGCATTTAAATTGCATTGTTTACTGTGAAAATGACAGTTGCAGTTTGGGAGTTAACCACAAGGGAGCGCTGTAGGATTTGTGTGTTCTCTGTGTGTGTTTACAACTGTAGGGGGGTGTGGCTGTAGGTGTGACGTCATCGATCACGTCCCCCTATAACAGGGATGACGTGATCGATGCTGCGGCCACAGTGAAGCACGGGGAAGCCGTGTTTACATCCGGGGACCAATCGCCGCACTCCAGCGGCGATCGGGTCCGCGAGTCCCTTTGGACACGGGCACGGGCGACCCACGGCTGGGTACTAGAACCAACGTATATATACGTTGATGTGCCCAGCCGTGCCATTCTGCTGACGTAAATGTACAGTAGGCGGTCCTTAAGAGGTTAAGCCTCGTACACATGATCCGATTGTTGGCAGGGGATTGTCTGATGACAGACTGTTGGCCTAAAATCTGATCGTTAGTACGCTCCTTCAGACAATTGTTGTCCAACTTTTGGCCAACAAATGTTGGATGGCAGGCTAGTAAAAACACGCATGCTCAGAATCAATGCTCACCAAACACAACATTAGTAGAAGGTGCCCAAAGGGTGACGCTCAAGAGCTGAAGTTCTATGTAGTATGTCACTACGGTCGTGCTTGTTGACCGACAATTGTGTACCGTTAGTATGCAAGACAAAATCCAGGCACACACCCTTTCGACAAAAGTCTGATGCTCAGATGGCCAAAAATCGGATCATGTGTACAAAGCTTTATACATATACTTGCAAATTTGTGCAACTAACCCTCTGTCTTTAATGTGAATAATTACGGTCTTTTTGCAGATTAGCTGGTAAGTGTGCTGGGAATATTTGTTTGTTTGTTTGTGATCCCCTTGTAAAAAGCCCGTACCTTGTAATTTCTTGGGCACTCAAGAGACATCTCAAAGTTTTCAGCCTTCCCCATTCTGCCTGTCAACTATGGAACACCTATTTTATGAAGGAGAAGGAAGATGGGGCAGGGAATTTCTGTAGTCCTGATACACCTCTGCTAGGAAAAACACTAATCCTCCATAGATACTGAGTAGAGTATAGTAAAGATTGTCACCATATGATGCTTCAATAAAGGACCAATAAATTGATAATCAACATGTCACACATGGGAAAATGGATTTTAATTGATAGTTGGAAAACACAATCATAAATTATCAAGTGCTTTCTGTTTCTACGATGCAATCTCATAATCTGATCAATTAAAATTAGATCAGATTTATAACCAAAACATCTCAGTGCTATGGATTAGTGCACAACAATCAAAAGTTTTCCGCCCTGGCCGATTGACTCAGTTTGATCAAATCCAATCTAAATGAAGTCTAAATTGTTAGTAAGGAAATTATGGCTATTTGATTATTTGATGATTCAAACATAATCACACATCACACATGATCTAATCACACATAGATCTGGTAATATTCAAAGCGTATAAAAGCCACCATTACTGTCACGGTCAGCAGTACAAAATAAAGGAAAGAAAACCTAGAAATAAAGTCCAGCCACTACAGCTCCACATTAATCTGCAATATATTACATTTTTGTTTGTGTGTTTCCATATGCTTTTTATAGTATCTAAAAGTAACAAATTCAGAAGTACCGCCTATTTATGCTACAGGAATTGATGGAGTCCAGTGGGAGTAATTGGCCTCTCAACATAACTTGTTTATACTGCACACACCTGATATTCTACTGTGGCTTGTTTTATGTTTATACAGTATATGCTGCATATGGGGAATAATATCACTTTCTACAGCTACTCAATTTACTTGTGAAAAATAGTTTAGCTCCTGATGAATTAATCACATGAAACAGCACAGCAGGAGGCGATATTATCACACACAGAATTATAGAACCTATTCTATAAATTTTAATTTCAGATACTCCTTTCGATCCATAGATCAAAATGACAGAGTTTTAGGCTTTACGATCATCATAAAAAATCTAGTGAGAAATATATGAACAAAAATAGCAATACATGGAAAAGATATGCAGTGCTGGTGAACAATGAAATGAATAACATGGAACACTGTACAATTTTAGCAAACTAACCATACAATCTCAAACTCAGATTGCAAGTTACACTTAATATGAATACAAACATCACAAAACAGCTGGATGTGCAAGCTATGCACCACTATTTTATAATGTCTTCTATTTCAGTCCCACGCAGGGCAAATCAACACGTCAACATTAATGCTTGTCCAAACAGTTGCTTCTATTCAAGTGTTACAAAACCCAGGACCCTGCATTCACTATATCTGGTCTCCCACAGTACAAGGAAATGCAAATATTTTAGTAAATATAAACTGCTAAATACCTTTTCTCAGCAGCTGTATATAGCAGTCTTATGACCTCTATCAGTGTCCGGCCGAGGACTGGGTAAAGCTTTTATTCTCGTCTGACTGCCCTATAATGATGCATGTCTCCTGACCCTATGTCTGGAAAGTGCTGATTGGCCCTGTTCTGATCACATCAAGCCCCCCCCCCCCCCCCCAAAAAAAAATGTCTAGCAATACACACCAAGCTGAGCACGAAGAGATTGCCCCCAAGGCTCTGTATTATCAGATGGATAGGGGACAGTGAGTGAGTGAGTGAAAAACCATGCAAACTGAATTGCCTCTGGGCGCTGTATCCATTCCGTGAGTAAGATCCTTTGACCTCAGAAGAGATGCGTTTTAATTCCTCTCCTGAAGGCCAAGTGGTCCACAGTGAGTATAAAAAGCATGTTTTACTACATACTGTATATAGACTGATTTTACTATTGTGGGTTCAGTAACACCAGTTCATATGGTCAAAGCAGTTAGGAGAACTCCTGTATAAGTAACAAGTCACAGTTCTGAGGACTTCTTAATGCGCCCATATGACACCAATTTCCAAGAACCTGTGCCATGATGCAGGAGTAAGCCTTAGTTCATACTTGAGGTTTGGAAAATGGAAAAATATAATAGCCAGTTGAGTCACTTTTTTACTGCCCCCAACTAACTCCTTTAAGCTGCAAAGACAGTAGGGCGGAGATGTACATACTGTATATGAAGTGAATGGGGCTGAACCACAGCTGTGAGCAAAATGCTAGACTGGCTCACTCTTCTGAGGCCAACACAGATGACAATGTCACCTTACTTTGTTTGTGGTGCTCTTTGCTTTTCTGGGTACCCACTTTCCAGGCAGACAATGAACTCTTGTTAAAATTAACCGGCTTCCTTGCTCAGCAACAGGACAACAGTTCTCATTATAAACCCACTCCACTGGACTCAACTAGGGTGCTTCCCCCATCCCCATGAAGCTCCCCCAGTGTGTTTTGTATGCTATTTGTTTTTTACTTACGGTACTTATTACACCGACTTCAGGCTGGTTTACCGCATAGATCTAATCCTCTTTACTCTCTGCATTGGTGCATTATAAATTAAGTGCACTGTTGTGATAACGCTCCCAGCGTGGGCCCATGATATTTTGCATTCAACCATATTTCCCAGTGTTCCAGGTTAAAGTGGTTGTAAACTCTGTTACACCTCTTACTATAGGCTTGCCTGTAAATACTGTGAATATCTCCTAAACGTGCACTGTTTAGGAGATATTCAGAGTGCATGCAGCCAATGACATCATCGGTTGAATGATTACTGTGATGTTTTTTGTTACTTGTATACACATTATCCCATCCCTTATTCATATGCTTTCTCATAACACGTTGATAGGTATGGAACTTAACCTCCCTGGCGGTCTTCCCGTGTGTGGCACGGGGTGAGATTTTAAAGCTACGATCGGTAACCCCGTGCCACACACGGACTTGCCTCGCTGGATGCAGAAAAAAGTTTACTTACCTTTTCTCTGCGATCCAGCGATGAATCCCCGCAGTACACGGCGGGCGGATGTCCGCCTGATGCTGTGTGTTCCGCCGATTCCCTTCCCTGCGAGCGTCGCGACGTAGGGGGGGGAACGGCGCCAAATTTAAAAAAGTAAACAAACACTATACATACAGTACACTGTAATCTTATAGATTACAGTACTGTATGTAAAAAATACACACCCCCCATGTCCCTAGTGGTCTGCCCTGTACACTACATGTCCTTTTATATAATAAAAACTGTTCTTTCTCCCTGCAAACTGTAGATTGCCCATAGCAACCAAAAGTGTCCCTTTATGGCAAAAATTGTTTTAGAGCAGCTAAAAAACAGCGATAATAAATCAGAATCACTTGCAGAATTTAGCGATAGCGATTTGTGGGGAAATTCGTCATAAAAAAAAAAAAAAATAATGACAGCAAAAATTCTGCAACTGAGCAAATTTCAGTGATTTTGATTTGATTACATTATTGAATAATTTTTACTATAATTATATTATTATTTGTTATAATTTTTTATAATTATTTATTATATTATAATTTTTAATAAGAAAAAAAAATAAAAATCATACCCAGGATGCCTATTAGACTCTTGTTTGGATAGATTTCAGTGAGTTATTCCTAAGAATTACAAGCCTACAGTATAAAACGCCAAATTCCCTTGCAAATAATGGTACCGCTTTTAGCACCTAAAATCTGAAAGAATCATACCGCCAGGGAGGTTAATGGGATAATGGTATAATGGTATAATTTCCATTCATGTACAACGTTTTTTGCTACACACTGTGACTTTTTGTGAAACAAAAAACGACGTTTTGAAAAACGACACAAAAAATTGAAGCATGCTTCAATTTTTTTTGTCGTTTTTTACAAGACATAAAACTACGTTTTCCCCTACACACGGTCAATGAAATTGACGTTTTTAAAAACGTCATTTTTTTTCATCACATAAAGTGATCGTGTGTACGCGGCATTAGTAATATCTGCTCGACGAGAGACAATTATTTTCCATTTCTTCCAGCCTTTCCTTTTTCTTACCCTCTATACTAAATTGTATGCAATCCTACTGTCAGAACTCAATACATATTGTAATTGAATGTTACTAAAAATTACCTTTCCTTTTCAATTTGCAGCCACTGTAATTTTCTATGAATGCAATATGACTACCTGGAGTTGTTCTGTACACATAATTTGTACTGACCACTCCCCAGAAACATAATTTCCTGCTTGAATGTTTGGTTTACCAATTTTCCTAGAAGTCTGCCTAAGATACAAGTCAGATTTCAGGCATCCCCTGCAACAAAAATGTCATTTTTGGTGAGATATTTCCAGTAGGAACATGTCTAAAAGGAGGCAGGCCCAGCAGCTTTCCTCATTAGTGCTCTTCAGCTGCGACAGCTAACTGATAATTATGAAACCACTCCCATTAGACCTACTCGGCACAAACACACACAGATTTCTTCAGAACAACAAAAGGTAGGAATCTGCAACAAAGGTTGTTATAAGCCTTGCAGTGTACATAAATTACCGGGGGGGGTCTCAACAAAAGTGGAGTTGCGCTTTAACATTCTTATTATGCAACACCTTATATTACCAATATGGCCCCCTTAAACATTTTGACGCTAAATGTCCAAGGTCTTAATATTTCACAAAAACACACTAAAGCATTCCATTTATTTGCCACAGCTAAAATCCACATTCTTTGCCTACAGGAGACCCATTTTACTGAACAATCTACACCTAAGTTTTTCAGCTCCTCTTATCCACAGGTATGTACAGCCTCTGCAGCTACTAAACAACAATAAGCTCTTATAGTTATAGCTATTCACCGAACAAAAACCCTATTTGTACTTTCATCTGAAATTAAAGATCCTGAAGGTCACTACCTCATTCTTATTTAGCACATTTCTGATGTTGCTTTAACCATTGTATCATTTTATGCTCCTAATAAACATCCATTATAATTTATTTGCCATATTTTTCATGTAATTGATTCACACAAGTTAGGTACAGTGATATTATGTGGAGACTCGAACCAAGTCCTTTTTCCATTCTTGGATACATCTCCCCCTTCTCCCACCTCCTGTTCCCCTAGGCTTAATTTTCAGCAACTTACTGTATCTCTAAACATAACATACTAGACTCTTGGTATGAGCTCAATCCAGCTGATAAACGCTTCACATATTACTCCCATCCACACAAATTGTTTTCTAGGATTGATCATATCTTCCTAAAGCCTCGTACACACGATCAGTCCATCCGAAGAGAACGGTCTGAAGGACCGCTGTCATAGGTTAACCGATGAAGCTGTCTGATGTGCCTACACACCATCAGTTAAAAAAACGATTGTATCAGAACGCGGTGATGTAAAACACAACGACGTGCTGAAAAAAAAATTAAGTTCAATGCTTCCAAGCATGCATCGACTTGATTCTGAGCATGCGTGGATTTTTAACCGATGGTCATGCCTACTAATTAGGAATCCATAGGTTAATTTTAAAGCAAGTTGGCTTTTTTTAACTTAAGGTTAAATAACCTATGTGGCCCACACACGATCGGTTTTGAACGATGAAAACGGTCCATTAGACCACTGTCCTCTGGCTATCCCTATCGTGTGTATGAGGCTTAAGTGTTGGCATGGCCCTAGAGATCCTATCATCAGTTATTATGCCCTTTACTTGGTCCGATCATAATGCAGTTTGTACTACCATCTCCTCTCCTCACTGACTCTGCAGATAAATGAATACCTTTTACACACAACACCTTTATTACCTCAAAGCAAACACACCAGATACCCTATTAGCTCGAACCTTACATTTACTGAAAAAACCTACAACATTGTGCGACTCCACTCAAATTTTGCTAAATTATATTTGCCCAACCATAATTTTGACTATGCTGCTGCTGATTCCCTGTTTTCACAAATTACCCATCGAAAACTCTCACAAACCCACTGTGAACGACTTGAGTGTCCCATCTCTGCAACAGAAGTCATCATGGCTTTTAAGGCTTTAACACTTTATAAACATCCTAATCCAGATGAAATTTCCGCTTCCTACTAAAAGAAATGTTCCGATATATTATCTCCTATACCAACGGTGTATATGTTGTTAAGGGGACACTTTTTTTGTTCAGAATCCTTAAGGTCATAATTTTCATGCTTCCCAAATCTAAATCTGATACAATCTCTTGGACAAATTACCATCCTATTTTGCTTCCTAATATTGACATGAAACTTTTAGCTAAAATACTTGAAACCCACTTGCATCAAGTAATAGGCAAACTTGTTCATCAAGATCAAGTTGGGTTTCCCCCTCGTGCCAAGCAAGTGATAATATTTGTAGAGCTTCTTTATTCACCCATGTCGCTAAATCCAGACGTCTACCTGCACATTTTTTATCACTTGATATAAGAAAACATTTGACACTATCTCATCGCCATACTTCTTCAAAAATGGGATTTTGGACCACATTTTTTTAAGTGGATTTTATCCTTACACGACAAGCCATATGCATTTATCAAATATGCTGGTATTAAATCAGACCATTTCCCTATTGGGAGAGGCACCCGTCAAAGATGTCATCTCTTCCCCCTCCTATTTGCAATCCTCATTGATCCCTTGGCCCATTTAATTGGATCTGAACAAAAAATAAAAGGTATTGAATTAGCTGGATGTCATCATAAAGTATGTCTTTTTGCAGATGACATCTTACTATTCATGTCATCTCCCCAAATCACAGCACCTAATCTCCTCTCTGTCCTAAACCGTTTTGCACACATTTCTGGTTCACTACGAAAAATCAACTGCACTCAACATTTCCTTGTCAACTTCAGACCTTCAGCTTGCCAAAGCTTCACTTCCCTTCTCTTGGACACCTTAAAGACTTCCATACCTACGAATACAACAACTCACTCCTAAAATAACCAACGTCTACTCAGCTAACTTCCCTCCATTACTAAGACAGGTTAAGGAATTATTATCACAATGGTCCTCTATCCCTCTATCCAGGATAGACAAAATTTATGTAATTAAGATGGCTATATTGCCCAAGTTTTTATTTCTTTTTAGAGCCTTGCCCATCCCAGTTCCATCTCATTTTGTATTATTATCTCCCTTATCTGGGGTAAAATGAAACCTCCCAAATATTTCTGCTTACTATCATGCTGCACACCTTGTACATTTACCAAAATACCACTCTATTAAAGAAATTCCTTTATAGGTAAAAATGTAGTCTATTGACTGTGACCCTATTTCAGTATCCAACATGATATGGTTAAGACCAACTGATCGTACTTGTATTTGCAATCCTATCACAAAACATTCCTTATCCATCTTGGCTTTCAATCTCCTCATTTCCCGCTCCCTTCTTTTATCAAATATCGCACTTTTTACCCTGCCTGGTTTGCTCCTAATTCTTTCAAAGCATGGAATACAGATAATTCATCCTGTTTATATAATTTGGTATCTGCCTTCTTCATACATTATTTTTCTACTTTGTGTGGTACATTTGGACTTCCTCAATCTGAGCTGTTCTGATATTTGCAAATCAATTTTTGTTTTCCAACCTTACCTCAATTCCAACTCCCAACTATCCCAAAAAATTCTGCAAGACAGTTTTTGACTCAGCCTCCAAAATATTTGATACACCTATACAGCCCAATCCTGCTACAGCACTATTAAACCTGAAACCTGATGGTATCACGCAGAACCAATTTTGACTTATTCTTTGACTTATTTTGACAGCTCCTAACAGCCGCAAACCATACCATTGCTAAGGCATGGAAAACTTGATATTTAATTCTAGCAGAAACCATACCCAGAACTAATAAATCTCTTATTCATGCTAAAATGGAAGCAATCAAAAGAGATCAAATCACTCAATTTGCGAAACTCTGTCTTCTTTGGGTTAAGCATTGGTTACTTCCAGACTTTGATGACACACTATTGTTGCCTTGGTAATTTTACTCTATTTGCCTTGACTAAACTTTCTAATAATTTGGGATTGCATCATAAACTTGTAATCCCCCCCCCCCCATTCTCTTCCCCTCTTTTCTCTATCTACTCCTATTTTTTATTTTATACCTTTCTTTTCATATTGTGTGGTACTAATAAACATAATATATTTTCTGTTTTTAATATATACCTATTAGATTGATCTCCTTAAAATGAACCAATAGTCACTAGCTTACTTGTTTCCTTCTGTTGGAATTTTCTAATGCTTTTGATGTAATACTTTATTGGTTTATTTTTACATTGTTATGTACTCATCATGTTCATAAATCAATATTTTTAGCTTTATTGCTATTTAAATATTGTGCCACCATCCTTTTATGTACTTAATTTGTCAATCTTTGTTATATTTAAAACATAATAAACAAATTTAACGAGAAAGTACTGCAGCCTAGAGTTGCTTTTCCCTTTAACAAAGACTAGGAAATAATTTTGTTAGATACAAATGTAGCCCAGAGAGGGTCTTCAAGTGTCCAGGCAGCACGATGATAGTGAACAGCACTTGGTATATTCATAAGTATTGCTCTGCATTTAAAATTACGTATTTACAAAGTACAGTTATTGTAAAACACTATAAAATATACAAAATAATTAACTCAGATGCTAGCAAACACAGTTCATGATTATTCACCTGGGCACTCGCACTCTTAGGCCACGTACACACGACCAAATCTGTCTGCTGGAAACGGTCTGCCAGACCGTCCCAGCAGACAGATTCGATCGTGTGTACGGGCGAGCAGACGGATTTGACGTGGCGTGGCGGTGACGTTGACGCCGCAACGTCACCGCACCAGGAAGTAAATCACTTCCGCGCATGCGTCGAATCCATTCGACGCGTGTGCGAGAAGACATGTCTGCTGGTTAGCGTACTAACCAGCAGACATGTCTGCCGGCGGGGATTTTGGTTTGAACGTGTGTACTCGATCAAACCAATATGTCCCCAGCAGGCGGCCAGTCCTGAACAGAAAGAAGGCACCGGAGAGCGCCTAATCAAGAGCGGAGAGCGGGAATAGACCCCCGAAGATCAGAGAAGACCCCCGGAGAGCGGAGAAGACCCACCCCCCCGCCGAAGATGTCGGAAGAAGCCCCCCGAGGGGGGGCTCTTTTATAAAAGCGACCATACACACCCCCCCCCCCGGCGGCCAACTAATAAAATATTTCAATACCCTGTGTGGTTTATTTGTGTTTGCACTTTTTCTTGCAGTTGAATGGGTAGGGGTACCCCATACTCATTCACTTAGGGTGGGGGGTCGGTATCTGGGGGGCCCCCTTATTAAAGGGGCTCCCAGATTCCGATAAGCCTCCCACCTGCATACCCCGACAACCAACGGCCAGGGTTGTCGGGAAGGGGCCCTGTCCCCATCAACATGGGGACAGGGTGCTCTGAGGTGGGGGGGCCGTAGTGCGCCCCCCTGCCCCAGAGCACCTGACCCCCCCCATGTTTATGTTTTTATCAAAGACATGTAGCAGTATAAATTGTGGCCAAAATTTATGAAGAAAAATTAATAATTTGCAAAATGTTATCACAGAAACTAAGAAAAAATAATTTTTTTCCCAAATTTGCGGTCTTTTTTCATTAATAGCGCAAAAAAAAAAGCCCTCCCCAAAAAAGTGCAATTTTTACATTGATCAGTGCATTTTTATAGCACTGATCAATGTAATAATGTTATATGTAATAATAATAATGTAATAATAACTGGTCCCTAAAACGAGTAATTTGGAGTCAGATATGTCCGCTGCAATGTCGCAGTCCTACTAAAAAGCAGATCGCCGCCATTACCAGTAAAAATAATAAAAATAAATAAAAGGTCCCTAAATCTATCCTCTAGTTTGTAGCCACAATACCTTTTGCGCAAACCAACCAATCAATATACACCTATTGCAATTTTTTTACCAAAATTATGTAGAAGAATATATACTAGCCTAAACTGATGAATACATTATTTTTTTTTTAATATTTTTTGGGAGAATATTTATTATAGCAGAAAAATTAAAAGCATTTCAAAATTGTCAGTCTTTTTTTGTTTATAGCGCAAAAAATAAAAACAGCAGAGGTGATCAAATACCACCAAAAGAAAGCCCTATTTGTCGGAAAAAAAGGACGTCAATTTTGTTTGGTGACAACGTCGCATGACCGCGCAATTGTCAGTTAAACTGACACAGTGCCTTATCGCAAAAAATGGCCCTGTCAGGAAGGGGTAAATCCTTCCAGGGCTAAAGTGGTTAAAGCACCCCTGTCCCCCTGTGCTTGTGCACAAAGGGGAGCGCACATGTTGGTCCTGCACACATGCATGCATAAAAGATGTATTTTATCATTTATCAAAAAATAGGGTTATATATTTTGTTTGTGTGCATTAAATTTGCAGTGTGTAATTTGAAACAATTTATGCAAATACTGTATGACATAAAAAAAATTGCAAAAATCCACCATTTTATTCTCTAGGGCCTCTGCTAAATATATATATATATATATATATATATATATATATATATACACAACCTAGAACCCTCAAACATGCATATATATATATATATATATATATATATATATATATATATATATATATATATATATATATATAAAAGCATGTTTGAGGGTTCTAAGTAATTAAAAAATATATATTTTTAAAAAAGTGTCAAAAAAAGGCATGGTCTTTGAATGGATATAGATATGGATATATACAGTGTTAATAGCAACCCTGCTGGTTTCAAATCATTTAGCTCATAGCCATAGAAAACCTACCCTACCCCTAGTTTGAAAAATCCTAGCTGGAGACAATTCAATTATATTTTTAGGTCACATTAACCTATATTTCCTTTTACAATGCCCCTGATAGTAATCTGTGTTTACTTAAGATTTCTGTAGAAGCTTTAACTATTTGTGTTGTAATGAACACCACTTATAGATTTGGAGCCTATGAAACCTTTAAAAAAAAAAAAAACATAAGTGGTGGAATTTTACTTTGACAGAAGCCTGTACAACAATAACGGCATCTCATTGTTGCTGCAACAAACCTCCCTCCAATGTAATTCTCTGTAACAAGTGAATTCTAGGTACATCCCATAGAGAGGATACTGATAAATCAGATTCTCATTTAGTACATTTTAAAGCAGGAGACTGCTATTTGCATTTTATCCTTCTGAATGAGAAATGATCTATACAAATACAAAACCTTACACAAGTTATCATATAACCAACAACCCAAAAACAAAATATTATCTAGTGCAGCCTTAGTTGAGGTGGCTGCATTACTTTTTTTTTCCGGGTCCTCTCTGGCTGGGAACAGGTTAACATCTAGGGGCAATCAAAGGGTTAACTGTGTGTACTTATAATGTGTGTAATTTGTGCTCATGTTACTAAGAGATGTGACAGTTTTATCTCCCTGATTTTCAAGGAGAAAAAAACAGCCACATCTCTGCTCCATGTAGAGAGCCCTGTGTTGTTAGTGTGGGGATATGTTTTTTTTTTTTTTTAAAGGTTTCATAGGCTCAAAAACTATAAGTGGTGTTCATTACAACACAAATAGTTAAAGCTTCTACAGAAATCTTAAGTAAACACAGATTACTATCAGGGGCATTGTAAAAGGAAATATAGGTTAATGTGACCTAAAAATATAATTGAATTGTCTCCAGCTAGGATTTTTCAAACTAGGGGTAGGGTAGGTTTTCTATGGCTATGAGCTAAATGATTTGAAACCAGCAGGGTTGCTAAAAAACAAACAAAAAACAAGTGTATATTGGTTTGTGTGAACTTATAGCATCGTTTTATCAATTTTTATATATTAGTAATGGCGGTGATCAGCGACTTATAATGGGACTGTGATGGTGCGGCAGGCAATCAGACACTGGATGCGAACTGACACAGACATCTCCTGTGACACTAATACAGTGATCAGTGATAATACTATAGTATTACAAGTATTACAAGTATAGTATTACAAGTATTATAGTATTATAGTATTATAGTATTGCACGTATTACAAGTATAGTATAACAAGTATTACACTTGTTTTTTGTTTGTGTTTTCAAAAATATGTAGCAATAAATTTATGAAGAAATTCAATTTTTTATATTGGATATGTTTTATAGCAGAAAGTAAAAAAAAAATATTGTTTTTCTTTTCGTTGAGTCTTTTTTTATTCATATAAAAAAAAAAAAAAACTGTGGTGATCCAATACCACCAAAAGAAAGCTCTACTTGTGTGAAAAATATATAAATTCATTTGCGTACAGTGTTGACTGCACATTTGCCAGTTAAAGTAGCGCAGTGCCGATAAGCAAAAAATGGTCTGATCATGAACCTTCCAGAGCTGGAGTGGTTAACAACCCCAAACTTAAGCTGTAGGGTGCTTTAAAAGCTTTAAGGAAGTTTATTGCAGAAAGCTTTGCAAAAATTGGCTGTACACACTGCTCACATAAAAGCTGTGTATAAATTATAAGAGGAACTAAGTTCTAGGCTTTTTTAGAAGCCAAAAAAACGACAGGTCTTTTTCAAACCAACAAGATATTGTGCCCATAGAGTAATGGACATGTTAAAAGGCAGCATTATCTATTAAAACTTGCATGGGGTCTCCTTCAGTTGGCTGTAAATGGATTACATGAAACAGTGTACACCTTTAGATAGACAGACATTAAAATGAAATAAGCTAGAGTACATACGATTTAACCTTTACCGCCCAGAAGCATATAACAGCAGTAAATTCCTCCAGCTAAATCAAGTGTAGTTAATTAATGTGTGATACTGATATGCCGCTTAACACAACCCCCAGAATTATTTCTGACACAGAAAAAAAGAAAACAGAAGGGTGTCAAATTTAAAATAATAATATAATATAGTGCAAGTAGGCGGCTTGGCTTTAATTTTTGGCGTGGTACTTTATAGCAGAATACATTCCATGCAGATGGTACACATGAATATTACTGAAAAATATATATATTTAAAAGCAATTTACTAAATTCACAATAAATTATTCTTTGATAAAAAATAGAAAAACATTATTTAAGGATTCAATTAGAGCAACGTATCTCTGAATCATCTTAATGCTTCAATGTTTCCACAATGAAACCAGATGGAAAACTTATTTGGGTAAAAACATAATGAAGAAAATAACTTTTCACTGAGATACGCTGGATTTGAAAGGGGGATAAATGTAGATTTAAGATGGGTTATTTATATGTTAATATGAAATGACCTCAAGACACAAAAGGCCACATAATGATTTGGGTGGAATGCTGCAGCTGTGAATGTTTTGTATATAAAACCAAATCTCCCATTTTAAATCTGGAGAAGATACAGTCAATGTGTTGAATCTGGGCTTCTCATTGAATATAGATTTATACAGCACATTCTATTCATTTATTTTTTTATTTCAAAGAGGTCAATGGACTTGCTCCTAGAACACAAGAGTCTATTTTTGACAACTGATATTAGAGGAAATCTAGTGAAATGATTTAATGAATAGAAGATTACGTCTGAGAGGAGACGATCATAGAAACGAAAGCCCGAAATGGAAATATAAACTTCTCCAAAAGCTAGAAGATGCTACAGTGGAAAAATAAAAACCCTGCGGATTAACTCAAGAGATGGCCATAATGGCTATAAAACCATACCAGAGATAAGTAATATAGCCAATAGGAAAGAGTTAAAAAAGTTCTCTGTAATACAGCACTTTTCAATTCATGATACATACCTACTTCATTACTCTCATTAACACCTCTCACACAGTCCCATCAACTCTTTTCTACCTTTACCACTCTACTTCGTCCTCCATTACCTCCACACACTAACTTACTCACTGCCCAGAAGATTGCTAATCACGTCAAAAATAAGATTGAGAAAGTTTGTCTTGAGATCTCTACTTTACAGATATCTCCCTCACTTCTCACTCCTACTCCTCCTGCAGAATCAATACTTCCCTTTTCAACCCGGCTATTAAAGAGGAAGTCACTAAACTTTTTTTCTAATGCCCCCCTAACCTCCTGCCCCCTGGACCCTGTTCCTTCTCAAATACTACGGTCACCACCTGGCCCTATCCTACACTCTTTATCTCATATTTTCCACCTCTCACTCTCTACTGGCATCTTATCTAACCCTCTAAAACATGCGCTAGTCAGTCCCATACCAAAAAGAGCCTCACTAGACCCCACCAATCTTAACAACCTAAGACTCATCTCTTTACTCCCTTTTGCCTCCAAACGTATTGAATGTTTAGTCTACAACCGACTGAGCGACCACCTCATTGAGAATAATCTTCTTGATCCCCTTCAGTCTGGATTTCACCCACAGCACCCCATAGAAACTGCCCTCCTAAAACTCACAAACGACTAACTAACAGCCAAAACCAATGGTCTTGGTATTAATACTCTTACTCTTGAACCTCACTGCTGCCTTTGATATAGTTTACCATCCCGTCCTCCTCGAAAAACTAAATTTGCTTGGTCTCCATGGCTGCGCTCTTCGTTGGTTCAAATCTTAACTATCTCATTGCACCTTCAGTGTCACTTCTAACTATACTTCCTCCTCTCCAACTCTCATTGTTGTGGTCCCCCAAGGTTCTTTCCTGGACCTCTACTATTCTACCATAGCTTCCACTACCATTTATATGCCGATGACACCCAAATCTATCTCTCTGCCCCTCAGCTCATCCCATCAGTCTCCTCACGCATCACTGATTTACTAACAGACATATCAGCCTGGATGTCAAACCACTTCCTCAAACTGAATCAATCCAAAACCGATCTCTTAATAGTTCCTTCCCCACGTGCCCCTAACCCTGACTTCTCTGTCAAAATCAATGGCACACCTATCAGTCCGTCCCCACATGCCAAGGTGCTAGAAGTAACCGTAGACTCTGAACTGTCCTTCCAGGTCCACATTCAATCCCTGTCCAAATCATGCCACCTTAGCCTCCGTAACATCTGCCCATTTTTTAACTAATGACACCACCAAGCTTCTAATTCACTCCTTGGTTATCTCTCGCCTCAACTACTGCAACTCCCTGCTCATTGGATTACCTTTAAATAGACTACCCCCCCCCTTCAGTCCATAATGAATGCCGCTGCAAGACTCATCCACCTTACCAAACATTTAGTATCCTCCACCCCTCTCTGCCAATCCCTCCACCTGCTTTCATTCACCCAACAAATACAATTTAAAGTACTACCAATAATTTACAAAGCCATCCATAACTCTGCCCCCAGGTACATCCCTAACCTATTCCCAAAATACCAAACTGCTTTCTTTGGTCCTCCCAAGCCATCCTGCTCTCTACCTCCCTCCATGTCACCTCCTCCCATACTTGCCTCCAGGATTTCTCCAGAGCTTCTCCCATCCTTTGGAACTCCACACCCCAATATGTCCAACTGTCCCCTAATCTATCCATCTTTAGATGATCTCTGAAAACCCTTCTCTTTAAAAGAAGCCGGTCTTGCTTCTAAATAATACACTGTTTTACTCCCTCCATCAGCTCATCCCCGACAGTTATTACTTTTGTATAAATTGACCCTCCCTTTTTAGATTGTAAGCTCTAATGAGCAGGGTCCTCTGATTTCTCTTGTACCAAATTGTAATGTAACTATAATATATACCTTTATTTTGGTAAGCACTGCGCACACTGTTGGCGCTATATAAATCCCGTATATGTAAAAGGAGAAGCAATCAACACAGACACTAATAGGTAATCACAAGCCTAAAATATATATACAAAATGATGGGTAAGTGCAGCACAAAAAAAAAATTGTATAAATGTTCATTCAAAAATAATAAAAGGAACAAGCTGAAGTCCCAAGAGTGAACGACAACATCCCTTGTGAGGAAAGGTGACATGTGATTCTCTGGCAAGATACGTGCGATAGGATCCTCCACCACAAACACAGTTGCGCTTACCAGATGAGGTGGACCTCTATGTTAGAAAGGGTCATAAATGCATGTATTTACAGAGGGATGACAGTGATGTCCAGTGCAGCTGGGACGCCTCCAATCAGGTGGGCAGGATATCCAGGACTGACCTCCGGTGTCAATGGTCTCTGATAGACAATGTTGAGTGGTGTAACAATGGAGCCAGAGTTAGCCGGGATATATAAATAAAAGGAGACAATCTAAGTGTACGAAGTGTGAGGTTTATTCAGAATAAGGGGGCATATAAAATGGTAAAATAGACAATAAAATAGCCAGTATACAGCTGGCAACGGGTGATGTCTGTGCATAAGCTCCTCCCCCCGCCCTGAGTTTTATATGCCCTTTTATTCTAAATAAACCTCCCAGAGTACACTTAGATTGTCTCCTTTTATTTATATATCCCAGTTAACTCTGCCTACTGGGCACTTCACCCCCTTACTGCCCATGACAATTTTCAGCACTGTCCCAATTTGAATGACAATTGCGCGGTCATTCAACACTGTACCCAAACAAAATTGTTATAATTTTTTTTGAGACAGAGGTTTTTTTTTGGTGGTATTTAATCACCACTGAGTTTTGTGTTTTTTGCTGAACAAATGAAAAAGGGCCAACAAGTTTTTCTTAAAAATGTTGGAAAAAATAAATGTTTCTCCTTAACTGATGTGCCCTGATGAGGCTGCATTGATATGCTGCCCTGATGGGCACCAATAGACGGAACTGATGGTTACTGATTGGCCGCACTGGTGGGCACAGATTGGCAGCACTCGTGGGCACTGTTAGGGCTGCACTGATAATCAGGACACTGATGATCAGTGCCCCGATTGTCAGTGCAGATGTCCCCTGTGTGGATTTGCCACTTTTTGGCTCTCCTCTTCTTACACCATGTCAGCATGAGGGGGGGATTGCCGATAACCGGAAACTCTTGTTTACATTGCGATCAGCTGTGGTTGATCACATGGTAAAGAGCTGCCAATATTTGTTCTTTACCCAGATCTGTGATAAGCTGTGTCAGAAGGATGCAGGGATCACAGATCACTGCCGGGGTGCACTGCAGGGGGCGCACAGGCAGCTTGAGCGCAGAAGGACATCATATAATGGCCATCTGGCAAAGTGCAGCTGTGCTGTAGCTGTCATTCAGCTATAGCGTGGTCACAAAGGGGTTAAAAATAAATGTAAGGCCTTAGCTAAGCTCACTAAAGTCAAATGTATAAACTACCCATGTGTAGGTTTCTGTCTTCCTTCCAGAAACTAACACAGATGTAGGCTAACCGCCTCCTACCAAAAAAGGTCATAATGTGTGTGTATGTACTGTATGCAACTTCAGTAGCAGAGGCTGAAGCGTATGGTTCAGCAACCTCTATAAATCAATGAGAAAAGGTGTTAGCACTAAATAAATGTGTAATATAAATTTATATAATAAGAAACAGTGTGCAAGAACATTATACATGCTGATAAAATGCTCACTTCAATAAATGAATTAAAACAAATCCTTTAAAACCTCATTATTGCCACCTGTTTCTAGTCAGTTGCATATGGCAGTCAACAAGAAAAGAAAAGCACTAAGCTATAGATTCACAATTACAATTAGCTGAGCAGCAAACTGGACACTTGACACTAGTGATTTTAAAGACAATATCCACTAAGTTACAGATGGAAGTAATGTAATGTTTAATGGGCTGGAAGAAATTAGAATGCCTTATCTTGTATACAGACATTTGTACAGCTCAACAAAACAGCTTACCCACTAATACTACAAACTGCAAAATTATAGGTCAGATGTTATGCTGTTGTGCTAGATTGAACTTGTATAGTTTACTATGTATTTTTTTTATTTACTTTAATCTGAAATTATCAGAAACTACTGAGAAAAGTTTCAATGTAGGTATTTTAATTATTGTTTTAAAAACGAATACTGTATATGCAAAATATAACTATTATTAGATTGCAATAAGATGATACTTGTGACTACATTACATAATATCACATTCGTTCATACAGTATACTAATATAGCAGGTTATTGTGCCTCACTGTATGTTCATTCAATTGATCTGATTGTGATATTTAGATTCAATGAGTTTAATTTACTAATGGATTAAAGCATGAAGTAAAGTGAAGATTCACTTTGAAAAGTGCACCAACAGAGAAAAAAAAAGGGAAGTGACTGGCTCAAAAAACAACGTGATCATGAACCTGGAAGCCCTGCAAGTAGACACATGTACACATGGACAACATTAAGTAAAAAACATTCCTTAAAACAGGCTAAAAAATGTCCACAAGACCAATGTATAACTTGTGGTGGAAGCGGTCCTCAGAGATAAGCCAACTCTGTGGGATACAAGCAGGAAGGACAAAGCAAGGATCGCCACCTAAGTGTAGTATTAACAACAAGCAGTTTAATCACAGAAGTAAAAACACTCACAGGGAGAAAATTTCAAAATGGAAAGTAGGCTCATCTGGTGCAGGAGGGGGGGGGACTGCTCCAATCTTTCCCCGGACATCATGCTGCTCACAGAAAACTCTGGTGCTGTGGAGAGGCTAAATGGTAATTTGTGGCTGACAGGGAGGCCGGAAGAACCACCATGGACTGAAGGGCGGACGTGACGTCATCAGAGGTGGGGAGACAGTCGGGATACACACAAGAAGAGCACAATGGGACAAGACAGGCTACACGCTCTGAGCTTCAGCGCCTTCTACTGGCCTCTAGTAGAAAGAGCTGAAGCTCTGAGCATGATTGGACACAGCTGATTACATGGTAAAGAGCCTCCCCTAGATCGTGGTTGCGGTGTGTCAGACTGACGCACCACCACACTGCACGCCCCTGTCATATGACACTCAGTCAGGATAACTGAACCAGCCAGGCGGGAAGTGCTTGTTTTTAATACTACACTCAGGTGGCGCTTCCTGCTTTGTCTTTCCTACTTTAAAAAGTGAACTTGCTATATATATCTTTAGTAAATGATGCCCAACAATGTTCTATGTTGTAAACACATTATGGATATTCATGTGATCTCTAGAACTCTTACATTTCAAATTCCTGGTCCATGGTTTGCCTACTTTAACCTCCTCAACCTCCTGTGATGGCTAGTTCACACTATTGTTGTTGGTTGCAGGTGTGGGGATCACACCTGTTTCCAAACCTCCAACCACCTGTAGCCAAAATGCTGCTCTTTAAAAAAAGAAGGACTGCCATTCATTCTTAATGGCACCCCTATATATAATTTAAAAACACAAACTCGTTTGTGTGGGAACCACTGATGCTTTTACACCATGCAATTTCCCTGCCACTGCATTTTAAAAATGGTGTAGGAACCTTTTTCTTGCATGAAATACAGGCATAGACCTCCATTAAAATGAATAGTGAGAACTAGGCCTAACAGCACAGAACTCTCTTATTCAACTCCTATTATATCTTTATGATATTAAATCTTAAAATATAGATTTTATAGGTAACATCAGCCACCGCTGCCACAGGGGGAACAGAGTGTGAACTGTACATGACCTACAACAAGGGAGAGTGATAGCACTTGTGATGCTGGGGGTATCTCAAAAGGCCCACAGGTATTGCAAGAAAACTTGAATTTTTAATCAGAATGTGAAGCCTTTAAACATCTGAGGACTTTATTACCCAGAAAATCCAAGATAATTTTATTTTTGAACCCTGGACCTGCCCCAGCATAACAGTGAAAAGAGAAGCAGTACAGTGATGAGAAAACAACAAAAAAAACTGCGCTAATATAAAAGGTCATACAATTTAGGCAGCAGCTGGCGTGTGATAACAAGAAACAAAACTAAAAACAAAGGCGTGCCAATGGTTATGTAAATTAAATTACATTCAATTAATTAATTAATCATGTAAATCAAGTCCACATTTGAACAATAAACCCTTTGAAGTTGACTGGTATATGGAGTTTCATGCAGATAAAAATCCTTGATTCACCACCAATTGTGACTTAATGATAAGGATGTACAAACATTGTGATAAAAGTGACCCTCCACCGATAAAAATTGTCCGCTTACCAGAGGGCAAGCTTACTGTGCGATCGGCTATAGCCCAGCCGCAGCCTTTGATAGACTCACAGGTTACACAAGGGAAGGCAGATCTCAAGGAATACACTGTTGGGATGCACTCACAGCCTCATCCGATGCATAAAGTTGTAGAAAGAAAGACGCGCCATAGTGTAATTCCATAAAAACAAATTGTTTTATTAAAATAAGTAAAATACTCACAAACGTTGCATTAAAGACAGCGTATAGTAAAACAAACAGACGGTCGGCAGATTCAAAGAGCCCTTCCTCTTCAGCGTGGTGACGTCACTGCACGTCTTACTAGGCACGCTCCATCATCAACAGGACGTTCTCAATAGGATAGGGCGTTACAGTGATTCACCAGGTTAAATGGAGCCAAGCCTCAATTTGAAATGGAAAGCAATAGCGACATAGACGCCATTTTGACTATGGTAAACATGCCCATAGACAGCTTGTGCGGCGCTACAGCACCATGGAAGGCAAATTTAACTAAATAGCGTTGCCGCATTGGATTAGGAAACAAGTACAGTGATGAGCTTATTACTCTGTCAATCAGCTTTTAATTGCTATCGACATGCTTCTTGGCGGTACATGAACTGATTGGCTGCTATCACACCATCTTGCGCAGGGGGTTCCCAAAACATCTGCATGTATTGAGATATGGCACAGATGACAGAAGCAGAGTAATACAACTCAATAAATAAAGAAAATGTCACATGGACATAGGTAAGCATATTTGTTTATGGTTTCTAGTTTGTGATAATTCATCCAATGTATTAGAAAGCACAGCAACCATATACCATTAAACTATCAAGACTATTTTGGCTTTTGGAGCATTACTGCTCTGTTATCTGTGTTAGCACATACTGTATTCTGCCCATAAAAAAAATAACTTTTATCCCAAAAATGCTTAAAAGGTTTGAGAATTGTCCAGGTGCTCACTTGAAAGTAGGAGATTTATTTTCTTCTGGTTATCAGATTTAATCAAAGAAACCATTTTACTTCCTTGTTTTCCTATTTTCCAATTCACTTATTTTCTCTAAAATACCCAACATCTTTTTCTTCAAGAAAAAAAAATATTGCTTTTCAAATATTTATTTTTGTTCCCTAATCATCCCACATTTCTAGTGTCTCTCAAATGCTGTATATAGTAGGAGTCTTCCAGGAACACTTTTATTAATATAAGAGAGAGAGAGAGAGAAAGCAGTGGCTTTGAAAAGAAACACAAACTTTGCTATATGTCCTTTCATTTTAGCTCCCCTACAATGCTCGGCATATTAAGTCTAATTTCAAACTTTAATCAAATAAGGATGAAGGTTTTTTTTGCATGTAAATTGCTGGAAGTAGTTTATAATTCAATGAAGAAGACAACAGACTTCACTTTGTCTCTCCTTTAAACATCCCACTGCCTAATTAAATACTGTTTTCTTTACCTATTATTCCAGCCAGCATGTGCACATATTGTTTTTACTAAGTGATTGTCTGTTTCAATTAGGTGATTGTCTGTTCTTTCACTCAGAGCTCCCTTTCCACCGCCTGCTTTTTTTTCAGTCTCATTGGCACTATTTTCCTGAATTGTGTAATATCTACTCATCTGCTCTTTTGTTATATTATGAATGTATAAAAAACAAAACAAAAAAAAAAACAGCAGTATTTATATTATATATATATATATATATATATATATACACACACACACACACACACATTGTAAATATATACAGTACCTAGCACTAACATATTTCCAAAAAGATTATTGCTCACCAAGTATAAATGCAGATTTGTTGTTTAAAAACAAATCTTGCATGGAAATGATGAATTCATTTTTTTCTCTAAGCACTCACTCTTCTTAGTGTAAAAACTAAGATGGTTTTAATTCATCTTCAATCTGTGTGATGATATCTGTATTTCTACTAAACATCATGACAATAGCAAAGTGACACTATTTGCAAAGTGAATGTAGAGAAAGTTCTGTACATTCTATTTTAATGTCTTTACATTTCCTCTGTGCTTAAATCCTGCATTTAGAAAAACGCTTATTAGTTTGGGTAAATATCCCTAGGAGGCCGACCAAATACACAATTTGCTAATTCTCCTAATTTCTCTGGAATACTGCAACTTTCCACTTGGTGTCAGTGAATTGACATACTGTTCCCTGTTATCATAAAAAAAAAATAAAAAAAATACACATTCTCAAAGAGCTATTCTACATGCTGGACTCTTCTTGCATTTAATACAAGGCCTAGTTGTGGAAACTGATCGGCACTTAACACATCTAAATTAAAATCATGTTGGTTAGCACAAGTTATAATTGGGTGCAATTGTGATGGTCCATTAACCTTCTTACACCTAATCTGAAGATCATCTGAAAATCATTAGATATTTATAGTCAGAATAACCCCCAAATATCGGATATGGAACATGAGGCGGTATTTGTAATATACAGTACAGGACCATCATATAACAATTTTTATTATGGCTTTAAAAACACAATCAAACTCTTTTTTTTTTTTTATATATATCTTGCAATATCTTGGCCTTCATATGAAGAAGAATGGATTGCAAAGAACTCTGATTAAAGAAATACTGTCATAAGAGAAACATGGAGGCTGTCATTGTTGACCTCTGATTCTGAAAATGCTAAATGCCTAAATGGTACACTGACCTTCTGGTAAAAAAGTTTATGATAAAAAACTTATGACAATAATTCTCTAACTTTCATCATCTGTATACATGCTCTAAGAGAGACATTCTGAGAATATTGAAGCTAGTGGGCAAGTACAAAAACCATCATCCAGTATTTTCATTTTGAGGCTGTCGGCTTGTAGTCCTTAATGAACCACTATGGCAATGTTAAGCACTGTGGTAGTTCATCGATATTCCCTGTCAGTATAAAACTGCCTGCTCGTACAATGTATGGGCAGAAAGCTTACACTGAGGCCGGAATCACACTTGTGCGGTGTGAATTTCAGCTCTGTAATCTCTGCAGATAGATAAGAGAAGTGTTCAGCAGATCTATTGCATTTTAGCTGCGAATTTGGAGACCTGGGAGAAGTTCCGGGTGAGAGGAGAGTGGGGGAGAAGTGTATTGATCTGAATGACAGAAATTCCTGAAGAGAACTGAACACATCTGCGAATCAGCTGCGTACCCATAGAAGATAATGGGACTGAATTTGCACCTGAGCCGCACCGCAAGGCATAAAATTCGCACCCGCACGCGTTTTTACTGCAATGCGCAGTGCGAAGTGCGAATGCATCGCACATATGTGAACCACCCTCATTGAAAACAATGTATTTAGAAATGTTCTGGGTATTAGATGCGGTTTAGGCCGCAACCAATTCGCATAGGTGTAAATCCGGCCTGACAGTCTTTAGGAGACCTGCATGGCATAAGTGATCTGCTGTTTACTGGTGCAATGCTTTCCAGGCTCCTTAAATGAAATAAAAATGAAAACAAAAACAGTAAATGCACACTTTTTACCTGAAAAATAGCATTTATTATAAAAAAAAAAAAATATGTGAACTTATCCTTTAATTTTAGAAACTTCTGGCCTGTTGTGACATGCTGTAATTTTCCCTTTTTGAGTTAATTCCCTGTATCTTGTATCTGGCCAACATCCATGCTACCGCCGTGAAGCTGATTTAGCAGTTTGTGTAGTCTTGTGGACTTGACCTCTTAGGCACTGTGTGAATCAGGCCTTCATGGTAGAATATCTGCTAGGAAACCACTGCTAAAGAAATGCAACAAGTAGAAGAGATTTGTTTGGGCTAAAGAACACAAGGGATGGACATTAGACCAGTGGAAATCTGTGCTTTGGTCTGATGAGTCCAAATTTGAGATCTTTGGTTCCAGCCACCGTGTCTTTGTGCGACGCAGAAAAGGTGAACAGATGGACTCTACATGCCTGGTTCCCACCGTGAAGCATGGAGGAGGAGGTGTGATGGTGTGGGGGTGCTTTGCTGGTGACACTGTTGGGGATTTATTCAAAATTGAAGGCATACTGAACCAGCATGGCTAACACAGCATCTTGCAGCGGCATGCTATTCCATCCGGATTGCGTTTAGTTGGACCATCATTTATTTTTCAACAGGACAATGACCCCAATCACACCTCCAGGCTGTGTAAGGGCTATTTGACCAAGAAGGAGAGTGATGGGGTGCTGTGCCAGATGACCTGGCCTCCACAGTCACCGGACCTGAACCCAATCGAGATGGTTTGGGTTGAGCTGGACTGCAGAGTGAAGGCAAAAGGGTCAACAAGTGCTAAGCATCTCTGGGAACTCCTTCAAGACTGTTGGAAGACCATTTCAGGTGACTACCTCTTGAAGCTCATCAACAGAATGCCAAGAGTGTGCAAAGCAGAAATCAAAGCAAAAGGTGGCTACTTTAAAGAACCTAGAATATAACATATTTTCAGTTGTTTCACATTTTTTTGTTATGTATCCCACAAGTGTTAATTCATAGTTTTGATGCCTTCAGTGTGAATCTCTTTGAATGAGAAGTTGTGTCCAAACTTTTGGTCTGTACTGTATATTTACATCCTCTTTAAGAGCCCAGCCACCGACCCGGTCCGAAGCTCCGGCTCCGTGGCTGTGATCGGGTCACAGGAGCTGAAGAATGGGGAGAGGTGAGTGTAAACAAACCTTCCATGTTCTCTGTGGCAGTGTCATTGATCGTCTGTTCCCTGATATAGGGAACGACAATCGCTGATGTCACACGTCCAGCCCCGTCCCCCTACAGTAAGAAACATACATTAGGTCACACTTAACCCCTACAGCGCCCCTAGCGGTTAACCCCTTCACTGCCAGTGTCATTTTCACAGTAATCAGTGCATTTTTATAGCACTTTCCATTGTGAAAATGACAATAATCCCAAAAATGTGTCAAAAGTGGCCGATATGTCCGCCATAATTTCGCAGTCACAAAAAAAATGCTGATCACTGCCATTAGTAGTAAAAAAAAAAAAATATCAATAAAAATGCCATAAAACTATCCCCTATGTAGTAAACGCTATAAATGTTGTACAAACTAATCGATAAATGCTTATTGCGATTTTTTTAAACAAAAATATGTAGAAGAATACCTACCGGCCTAAACTGAGGGAAAAAAAAGTTTTTTATATATTTTTTGGGATATTTATTATAGCAAAAAGTAAAAAACATTGCATTTTTTTCAAAATTGTCGCTCTATTTTTGTTTATAGCGCAAAAAAATAAAAATCACAGAGGTGATCAAATACCACCAAAAGAAAGCTCTATTTGTGGGAAAAAAAAGGACACAAATTTTGTTTGGGAGCCACGTCGCACGACCGTGCAATTGTCAGTTAAAGTGACGCAGTGCCGAATCGCAAAAAGGGGCATGGTCCTTAACCTGCATAATGGTCCGGGTCTTAACCGGTTAAACACCTTTTCAAATGCATTATTCCTGTGATCTAAAAAAAAAAAAACACATCCATGACTACAAAAAAGTGTGTCATGGTAGTGTGCCCATTTTTTCCACCACTGTACAGTAACATTGTTGGAAAACCACACAATGGGTAGCCTCCTAATGGTCACAGTACTGTGCTACTTGACATAATTTCATCTTATACCAACAATTCATAGGCGTGCGCACAGGGTGTGCCAGGTGTGCTCAGGCACACCCTAATCCCCCTATGCAGAACAGATTCCCCCTACTGACCTGGCTCCCACTCCTTCCCCCAAAGCACCGCCAGCTTCCCCCCTCTCCCACCGGTTATTGCTGTGAATGTTTTAGGGTGAGTAAGAAAGGGGCCAGTAAATATGACATTTACCAGCCCCTTCCCTTTCTGAATGAACATTGCGAGTGATTAGTAGAGTGTGTTTGAGCTTTGGGGTGCACACCCTAATGCCAAAGGCTGCCCACACCTATGCAACAATTATAGACTTTCTATTTACATATGAAAGGCATTGCATTAGACATTTTATTTTCTTTCCAAGTCTAAACTGTGAAGCAATGTATACAGTAACAGAATGAAACAGGAGCATCCTATCTGTTTATCAGCTGACACTGCAGGAAACCGAGCATCGCCTTAATCTCTATAGGAAAAGCAAACAAAGATCTTAAATATGATTTTAATATTTACCACTGAACAGGCGTCTTTCTTTGACCTGCGCTGTTCTCTAATATAATCGGGGACTGGAGCTGCTGTAAAGATGAGAATTACTGCAGCGACAGCTTTACAATCACCAGCCCTGACATGAAAGCAATGTGAATTATAGCAGAATATCTTTAACAGATTACCTTCATCTCCCTGCAAAGCCTATTCAGCTCAGTTATGCACTTTGTTTGCTGTTTACATTCTCAGAATTATGTGACAATATCCAAATGTTCTTAAATCCTACCCTAACAAATGAGCCAGAAGCATGTCATATCACAATGTCTGGCTTTCTATGTTGTGGCATTGATGGGTTAACATAAAAACATACTCGATTTGTGTTTTGCAAAGAGAACATTACAGCAGATTCCCATTAGATGTTTCTGGAAAGAAACTGATTTGAAATTATTTAATTAGAAAACAGGGCTTGCAAAATGATTAGGGGTACTGAGCTTTCAATCTGGCACTGTGGTGGCTCACAGGAGGGGCTGCTGGTAGCCAGCAAGCAAATCTGTGCTAACTCCTTTTAGCTGTTTTTATGAACGACATACACAGACAGAGCACGCCTTCCCTATAATGTTACCAGCCCTGAGACCTAATAGAATGATTTTAACACAGAAGGCTCTCACTAAAGCTTCTTAAAGGAAGCCCCAAGTAATAGAGCATGAGTAGAAGATAGAATGTCTGAGTGCAGCAGTCTATCTCAACACATATCTACCACCATATGGCAGGAGCTTTGAGATTCCCTGTAGCAGATTTTTGCTGGTAAAGGGTAACACATGAAGGGAAGAGCACAATAAATGCAATAGGGTAATGAAGGATAGTAAGATTTAGCATTAAAAATCAAATGCGTAGGAGCTTGTTTATAAAACAAAAATTGAAGCCTAGGAGACTTATTGGTTTCACACCGTGTGAATGTGTGTGCTGTAATATTCTCCACTCAAGACATCAGCCTGACACACGGGAATGTAAGGAATAGTGGAGAATTACAACAGTGTAGGCCCCAATGTATGCTGACAACTGTGCCAATGACAGAGTGCTGGTCGAAGTGTTCTGGTGGGGGGGGGGTTTCACTGTGTCAGAACACAACAGTTCAGGGGGGGGGAGATTTCTGTACCAACGTCAGATCCTTAGTAGAGCGACGCCGACTGAAGCTGTCAGTTTTTTTTTCGTTCAACCAAAACTATTAGTGTGTATCAGACTTAAAGGGGTTGTAAAGATAAAAAAATTGTTTCCCTAAATAGCTTTCTTTACCTTAGTGCAGTCCTCCTTCACTTACCTCATCCTTCGATTTTGCTTTTAAATGTCCTTATTTCTTCTGAGAAATCCTCACTTCCTGTTCTTCTGTCTGTAACTCCACACAGTAATGCAACACTTTCTCCCTGACTGCACTAAGGTAAAGGAAGCTATTTACGGATTTTTTTTTTACCTTTACAACCCCTTTAACCACTTCCCGACGGCCGTACGACTATGTGCGGCCGCAGGGTGGCTCTAATTCTCTGAGAGGATGCATATATGCGTCCTCCGCTCCTCCAGGCCACTAGAGGGCGCGCGAGCGCCGCCACATTCCTGAGATACCGATGCGCGTGCCTGGCGGCCATGATGTCCTTCAGGCACTTGCAATCGGCGGTTACAGTGACGAACACATGGATCTCTGGGTGTAAACCCAGAGATCCATGTCCTGTCAGGGGAGAGAGGAGACCGATCTGTGTCCCTTGTACATAGGGACACAGATCGGTCACCTCCCCCAGTCACCCTCCTCCCCCCCCACAGTTAGAACACAATTCAGGGTACACATTTAACCCCTTTCTCACCCGCTAGTGTTAACCCCTTCAATGCCAGTCACATTTATACAGTAATTAGTGCATATTCATAGCACTGATCGCAGTATAAATGTGAATGGCGCCAAAAATGTGTCAAAAGTGTCGGATGTGTCCGCCATAACGTCGCAGTCCCGAAAAAAATGCAGATCACCGCCATTACTAGTAAAAAAAAAATAATAATAAAAATGAATTTCACCTGGTCAGGAAGGGGGTATACATGCCCAGTAAGGAAGTGGTTAAGACACTGCTGATGCCCTAGGGGGAAGTGAAGAAATATCTCCATGGCAAGACTCCACTCCTTATTTGATTGATGCCCTAAGACAGGAGGTCCCTAAGGGCTACATTTTTTATTTTAGTAAACTGTTAAACAAGAGGAGTTGATTATTTTAGTTGGGTGTTTTAAAAAAAATGCACTGGATTCAAAATGGCAAAGTTTCAAATGGCTGCTCCCAGACTTCCTGCTTAAAGTGTATGCATAAACCCCAACTATACATTTCTCTTATTTAGTCATTTAAAAAAAAATCAACAACTTTCTGTCCTACTTGTGCTGCACTCCTATTTAGTAAGCACTATTAAATCTATCTACAGTATATACTACAGAACTCCTCCGTATGTTATAAAGAAAAACAGAAATTAGGTCTTCCCTAGCTCTAAAACATTTCCTGTCCTAGGGTGACAACATTACTCTCCATGAAACTTTTATATACACTGGTGTAGATATGCACCCACACCACACAAATAATAATCTCTAAATGTTTAGATAAGTATTGCGATTATGAGCAGCTGCTGTTTACAAACCAATAGGTTGGACTGTAATATGTATTACACTAAAGAAAAGCTTTGTGTTTAACAGTGTTTTCTATTATATACAGTATCTCACAAAAGTGAGTACACTCCTCACATTTTTGTAAATATTTTAATATATCTGTTCATGCAACAACCAGTGAAGAAATTACACTTTGCCACAATGTAATGTAGTGAGTGTACAGCTTGTATAACAGTGTAAATTTGCTTTCCCCTCAAAATAACTCAACATACAGCCAATAATGTCTAAAATGTCCAAATTGGGCCAAATTAGTAATTTTTCCTCCTGTGAAACCTGTGAATATCTGGTGAACTATATCCCCAAGAAGCTTAAGGCGATGCTGGAAAATAATAGTGGCCACACAAAATTCTGACGCCTTGAAACTAATTTGGACATTTTAACTTAGAGGTGTACTCACTTTTGTTGCCAGCGGTTTAGACATTAATGGCTGGGTGCTGAGTTATTTTGAGGGGACAGCTAATTTACACTGTTATTCAAGCTGTACGCTCACTACTTTATATTTTATCAAAGTGTAATTTCTTCAGTGTTATCACATGAAAAAGTGTAATAAAATATTTACAAAAATGTGAGGGGTGTACTCACTTTTGTCAGATACTGTATTCACCAAATTAGTGATTAACAATAAAGTGACATTGTGCAAACTGCAAGTGTAGACTAATTGTGAAATAAATCAAAAACCCTAACAATAACAAAGTAAAGTATAAAGTTATCTCAGGTTTACAAGAAGCCTTTACTGTATGTGACCCGCAATGGCTAATTGATAATCAAGATATTCCTTCCCAATGGACGAGCACATCAAAGATTCCTTTGATGTGCTCTTGCTTATCAATTAGCCATTGCGGGTCACACGCAGTAAAGGCTTCTTGTAAACCTGAGATAACTTTACACACAGGATCACAATATTACTCTCCATATCTCTAGTGAGTAAGCATTGTCACATGACAAGGAGTGTGTTAATGGTAGGATTACCAGATACAGTGAAAAAAAAAAAAAAAAAGAAGAAAAAAAAAACTAATATCACCACTATATCTAAGGACTGATGAGTTGTGATATGTTCAATTGCTGTTCCTGTGTTTACATATTGTTTTAGGAAGCAATCATGCTCACAGTAGTAATTTGCAACTACAAGAACAGGAAGTAGAGAAAGTAATACACCTTAGATATAAATACACTACACACATGAAATCTGCATGAAAACTTTTAGTGCAATATTTTAGATGTTTTGGAACAGTAATATTCGGCATCTTCAGAAAATGCTCAGTTTTGCTTTCAGTAACTCATATTACTAATACCTTAGAAACCCATAATGATGTTCTGGCTCTCATCCTAACAGCTATTACTTTAGAAAGGTACATGCAATTCTAGTCAACGATTTGCAACGAATAGCATTATTAACATGCTTCACAAACCTTTCTTTGTCAGATTAAAATATGAAGATATTACCTGCAAGAATGCAGTATATGACATACCATTAGAATGTACCTTGTAAACTACTTGAGTGCACATTCCAATATTTTTTTCTTTCTCATATTAGATGAAAAATAAGCCAACGTTTATTACTTGTGACATATGGAAGCATTATACTATGGGAGGAAAACTTTAGTTTGCCTTTTTCTAGTCTGTAGAAAGTTAAACAATATCTGTTTAATTATTTAAGCATGTCTATTTTTGTTCCTACATATACATATAAATATTTTAAAGACCTTAAGGTCACAATGGGCGGCGGATCCCAGGTAAGACATCACTGTGGGCTGGAATGTCTCTACCTTTTAACTTCCATGTACTGTTTAGCCTTGTGACTCACATACGGCTGGTTTCTCAGTTTCTTAGCCCCTGGTGTATAACAACTATACCTTCCTCTTGTTTATTGGCGCAACTGGTGAGTTTCGTTCCTTCAATGTGGCTTTCCATGTGGATGAAGGGTATCTACCTACCTTCCTTTCTGTCCCCCTCCCTCTCTCTTTCCTCCCTCTTTTCCCCCCTACCCACCTACTTTTTTCCCAATTCCTCCCCCTTTCCCCCCATGTCAAATGTGTATCACTTCTGGGCCATGTTGGTGCAATAAGAATCACTGAAACTCTTGGACATCTTTTTAGATAGATGGCATAAACCTGCTTGAATGGAGTCCAAAGAATCACAAGCACATCTGCTGGGAAGGCTAGAGAATCCCTTGTCTTGATGAAAAATGTGTTCAGCTTGATGTTGAACCTGGGTAATCCAATGATTGGATTTGCTTGTTCCACATCATAAGTAGTGTATGTTGGATTTAAGTGGTCTGCAGTGAAACAAGACAGAAATAACCATCTCAAAAGAGGCTACTACCAAACTCAGGCAGAAACCTCCTGCCGTTGAGCCTCCAGTGCCTTGCCTATTACACAGGAAATGTGTGCCCCAGCAGGAGCAGCATGACTGACTCGCCACGGCTCACCATTCTGGTTGCCTTTTTGAATGGTGACAAAGCAGTACATGTCTTAAACAGGAGCCACTAACAGAACCCCAGATCCCAAAAGCTTCCCTTGTCCGATACTCACACAAATACTCATGGAGAGCCCATTGCTACAGGTGCCATTGCTGCATCATGGCCAACAATGAGTTTCAGTGCATGAGAAATGCTGCATATCAAAAGGTTGACAGGAAGCTTGTGTTGCCACTGCATTCTGGACAAGTGAACACTCACTGGGTATGACCAGCTAAAGTAACTTTACACTCTTCTGCCCTATTGCAGGACATGTGAAAAGTCAAGGTACCTAACAAGGAACTGCTGCACCATGGTTGCTTTACATCTATGTGCTGCAGTTTATTGTGAATGAAGAAAGAAAATTCTATGCATCTAATGACACCAAATTGATTGTGTGTTTGGCAAGTTGCATGCACATTGAAACGTGTGAATCAAGCCTGTGTTACAGATGTATTTTTTTTTAGCATAACCACATGTTTGTGTGTCAGTAATTTACATCACTATAAAAATTGTATGCTTCAAGATAAACTCAAGGATAAAAAGTATTGTCTAAGACACAAGGTTTATTTACTAAAGGCAGATCCACTTTGCACTACAAGTGCACTTGGAAGTGCAGTCGCTGTAGATCCGAGGGAGACATGCAAGGAAAATAAAAAACAGCATTTTACCTTGGATGATAAAAATCAGCAGAGCTTCCCCTCATTTCAGATCCTCCCCTCAGATCTAAAGGGACTGCACTTCCAAGTGCACTTACATTGCAAAGTGGATTTGCTTTCAGTAAATCAACCCCAATGTGTATTTCTTGTGTGCTTTGTGTATTTTTTCCAGATGAGTGCGTAACTAAACTATAAATCTTTGCCTCAATGCAAAGGCATTTGGTGCAAACAAAATGAATTTATAACCATTGTGGGTATTTATGCATATATTTAAATGGAAGTCTCAAATTTAGTTTTAAAAATAATACAGAACTGATAGATCTAAGTAAACACAAAAAGCTACAATCTGCATTTTTTTTCTGAGAAATGTCTATTATAGATTGGCGAAAATCACTAAGGCCGCGTACACACGATCAAATCTGTCTGCTGGAAACGGTCTGCTAGACCGTCCCAGCAGACAGATTCGATCGTGTGTACGGGCGAGCCGACGGATTTGGCCACCCGACAGATTTCAAAGCATGCTTTGAAATCTATCGGGTGGGAACCCGTCCGCCCGACATGTCTGCTGGTTAGTACACTTACCAGCAGACATGTCGTCTCGCACCGGCGCCGAATGGATTCGGCGCATGCGCGGAAGTGTTTTACTTCCTGGTGCGGTGACGTGGCGGCGTCAACGTCACTGCCACGTCACCGACACGTCAGCGCGCCGTCTGCTGGCGGGGATTTTGGTTTGCTCGTGTGTTCACGCGAGCAAACCAAAATCCAAAGAGACAGATTTGTTCAAATCGGTCGGACAGACCGTTTTGAACAAATCTAATGCCTCGTGTGTACGAGGCCTAAGGCTGGCCACAGACGGTTCGAAACAGGAATCAGATCCCTGTTGAAACGGCCGAGATTTGAACCGTGTGTGTGCAGTCTGAATGCACCAAGTTGAGGAATCATGCAAATTTCTTTCCTACAACCACAGGAAATTTGTACTATGCCTACCTTAGTTCTGGCCTTTTTCGTGCTATATAAATACTACCACAGCAAGGTTGAAATACAACTGCAACCAAGTCTGAAATAGTTCATGCCAAAGCATGTTAAACAATATGAAAATATACAGTTTTACTGTGCATCTCTACAATAACCTTTTTTGGGTGAAATGGTAGGGGTACAATGTACCCCGTTACCAATTCACAGAGTGGGGGGGGGGGGTGGAATCTGGAGGTCCCCTTTGTTAACAGGGGCTTCCAGATTCTGATAAGCCTCCTGCCCAAAGACACCCACAACCTCCGGGCTAAAGTTGTGGGGATGAGGCCCTTGTCCCCATTAGTATGGGGACATCCTCCCCATGTTGATGGCATGTGGCCTGGTACGGTTCAGGAGAGAGAGCGCCCCACCATATTTCCCTGCTGCCTGCCAGGTCGCGTGCTCAGATAAGGGTCTGGTATACATTTTTGGGTAAAACCCCATGCCATTTTATTTTATTTGGCACAGGGTTCCCCTTAATATCCATACCAGAGCTGAAGGGTCTGGTAATGGAATTTGGGGGGACCCCAAAGCATTTTTTTTTGGTTTGGGGTTCCCCTTAATATTCATACCAGACCCAAAGGGCCTGGTAATGGACCGGGGGGAAACCATGTCATTTTTTTAATGACTTTTATCTGAGTAGTTTTATATTTTTATCTTTTATCTGAGTAGATTTAAATGACTCTTTTTCCTTTAGAAATGTTATTATGTGCAGGGACTGTTATAAACATGGAAACATGAGCTACTTTACAGGCATACTATAGACCATGGGTGTTCAAACTACGGCCCTCCAGTTGTTCAGGAACTACAATTCCCATCATGTCTAGTCATGTCTGTGAATGTCAGTGTGTTACAATGCATCATGGGAGGCATAGTTCTACAACAGCCATAGTTTGAGGATCCCTGCTATAGACACCCCCCAGGTATGAAATTGAAAGGAATATTTCACTTTCATTGTTTCACTTCAAGCATTATTAAAATCACTGCTCCCTAAAAACAGCAGTTTTTAAAACTTTTTTGTATAGATACATGTCCCCTGGGGCAGGACCCAGGTCCCCAAACAGCTTTTATGACAATAACTTGCATATTAGCCTTTAAAATTAGCACTTTTGATTTTTCATGATGTGTCCCATAGACTTTAACGGTGTTCACGTGTTCAAACACATTTTTTGCCTGTTTGCATGTTCTGCTTCGATCCGTACCGGGGGGGGGGGGGTGTTCAGCTCATCCCTAATTTTTGGTATACTGTAAATTGTCTTAGGTAGCTTTCGATTACCCAGTGTAGAAATAATGGTTGCAGGGCTATTTAAATTAACACCGATCACAACACTGACTTTGTCAAGATACAATTGACCAACTTTAATTTCCCATATGCAGTATTCCTGATAAATCACTACCATACTAAATCACTGTGTGGGTCATCTAGGGCAATCCATTTTTCTTCTAAATGTATTTATTTCAACTGAATAGCTAGACTGCGAATAACTGCAATTGATCACTGAAAATCCAGCTCGCTGAATAACTGTATGAAGCACACTGGCTGGATTTTCCCATTAAGGAATGTAATTGTTTTCTGCCTCTTGTTTTAACATCTACTTATCCACACTGTGATTTTTAGAAGCCAGAGTGTATTCACCTTGGGGCTTTTTTTGTTTAGAGCTTAATCACTCTCTTCAGAGCTACAAAACAATGCCATCTTCAGAACTATCATGTACAATGAGAGCTAAAATGTAAGCTCACATTTTATTATGCCTCCTGCCCCAGCATGTAGTTGGTTTCTTACCTGCCAATGACCCAGTAAATGCTATGATACATTACTATATATACTACCATGTGGACTGAAATATAACTGTTCTGGAAATCGCTATAATTTAAGAGAAGTTAGAAGAACAAAGTACTGTATGATTCTTGATACACTGTGTAATGACCCAGTGCAGAGTTGAACAATGTCAAGATTCATTCATCTAAATTACACAGTAGCCTAGTCTGGCACAACAAAAAAAGTAATCTTCAACATGGGACACCATAGCAACAGATGAGTATAGAGCTGCAAAGGAAGCAGAACTCTTGTAGAATCTGATACTGTCACGTATTCACAGCAGAAAGGACAAAATATAGGTAACATGCTTCTTTAGGGAAATACATCACCATCAAAATTATTTTGTGTATAGACTATGAATGTGATGTGTGTCTACAATCACACCCCAGATAAGTTGTTTAATTCATTAATATATTTGAACATGCATTTTATTTAGGAAAAAAAAAGTGCCCACAGAAAAGGTAATTTACCTGAATAAAAAGAAAAAAAAATGTTTTCCCTTAAAATCATTTATTCAGCAAAAACAACAAATATATTCAACGGTGTACTGTGGAAAAAGTAAATACGCCCTTTGCATCAAAAAAATGATATTGATCCCTCTAGCAGAAATTACTTCTCGTGGGCATTTTGTAAATCTGCCCAACAGTAGTGCTGCAGGGTTTACATTTATTTATACTGACCCTGCAGCACTAAAGTGCGATTTTAAAACTTTAAAAACTTTGATTTGAATAACATTAATTTTGTATAGATTCATGCTATAAGGAGCATGTCTTTCCATCCACCCATATGTGAGGGTACCCAATGACCAGACCCACCGTGGAGGAGAAGATACCACCAGACAAGAGACCAGAGACAACCCTGCTTGAATGCGCTTTACCCTTGCAGAGGTACATCTTTCTGGTGAGTGTGAAACCAAGAGGGGAGCACATGTGGAATGCACCTACATTTTCACCAATTGTTAATCCAGGCACAACTCAATTTGTAAGTTATATATTTTTTTTAACTTAGATTTTTTTTGTTTACAGCAGTAGATTCTTACATATATATATATTTTTATACGGAGTATAATCCATTTTTTATGAACACATATTTTGTATGGACACCTTTTCCTCAATAAGCACATTTTATGGAACTTTTTATTAGCCATCCAGGATTGCTGTTATATGGAGCATTCATACAAGTTAACACTAATAATTGTCTGATTTGAAGAGATTGGGCATGGTATTAGACGATTTATTTTTCCAACTTTTTTAATACAACCACTTAGATCTAGGCAGTGCCATTTTACCTCCCCTTTTCTTTATATCTTTACTACTGTTACTTTGACCAAACAACTCAATCTTAACTGATCAGTCTGTAACACATTATTCCAAAAGGCCTGGTCTTTTGCTATTTTTTTAATTGCAAAATGCAATCTTGCTCTAATGTTCTTTCATGGCTTCAGCCATGACTAAGCACTAACATAGTGTGAAACGCGTCGGCTGTCCTTTTCTGTGGCTGTGTTGATTTTTGTATGCCCATCTTTTATCAATAAAGACAACTTTTTTGGAAGTTTTCCTGGATATCTGATATGTGACCTGAACATTTGTATGTAAAATGATCATGTGATGAAAAATGAAATGATCTAGAGTCCTACTGAGGTAGCCAACTGACCCTATTAAATACAAATGCCTCAATATAATTAGTGAGCATTCATCATCCAATTTTTATCAGAAAGCACAAACAGCAATAATCACAAACAGCAGTTCATAGCAAGCAGTCCAAAATGATCTCATTCTTGAGCCGAGTATAGTCAGGTGAAATACTATTAGCTGGTTCTCTAATCAATAGCTTACCATACACATGTACCTAAGCCTAAATTTTCCAAATGTTTGTTCAATTTTTTAATGGTTAGTGGAGTCAAATTGATGATTTTTCTTGACCGTTGAATGTGAAAATTTACAGAAGAGGCAGAATTCTAACTGTGAATATTGTTTTGGTCATGAAAAAGCATACATATTTTTTGTGCATGTTCTAGGCACCAAATAAACCTATTTATCACATCTGGGATGCCATTCAAGTAGCAAGTCTAGATAAGATTTTAAGGGCTTTAGAATAAAATTAATCGACTTAATGAGGGCAAATCTGACATAAGATTTTTTAGAATTGTATGAACATTAGATTACAATTCTTCTAGCGTATGGTCAGTGTATATGTTGTGGGTCTTGCATTACTTGGTTGAAAATGGAAGCCATAAAACTGCCTATAGCAGTCTATCACACCTTCTTTAATACTTCTAAAGCGGTATGGTAAAATTACTTGGACAGATTTAGCTGTTTCTATAACCAACAAAATAGTTCTTATTTGAATCACTTTAAATCACGCTCTTATCACTCAAACATGGAAGGTATCATTACGACTTGGGTCACATGACTCGTTTTCAAAGAGCTACATGGGGATTTCAAAACTGTAAGGGAAGGTAAACAGATCATATTACGCAAGAAACACTTAACCTCATATATCAAAGTGCATTTGATAAAAAAATGTGTTCCCATTATCAGATATGAGCTTTTTTCCCCAATCATTTTCCTTTGCCGTTTTGAATGTGATTAGTTGCTATGAAGCACTGCAGACAGTTCTCATCAGACACTTTGATACACAAAGAGCTCTAAAACTAGTGCAATAGAAAACATCACTTTCACCCACTCAGCAAATTATTGTGAATTCCCTCCACTAATAGAATGATATATTGTCTACTTTACAAAATATTAAAGATCATGAAAAATTACATGACCAAAAGATTAAAAAACATATTTTTCATACAGTTTATAGAACTCTAAGAAGACCCCCATTAACTTCTTTTATGCTCATATGTTTAATATGATAGAACACATACCATCATATATCTCCCAGTGGAATTCAATAAAATGTCACAATTCACAAACGGCACATACATTTATACACATTATGTCCTATAGTTGTAACCCAAATGTCAATTCTGTTATTGGTTCAGCAATATTCCGCAAAATCGGCAGAGAATATGAGGTGAAATTATTGACATCCCCTGCCAACAGGAGTTTCTTTCAAACATTTCTGCACATATAAATGGGATACTGGGGCTGCAGCATTCTTGATACATAACTGGGACTAATCACAAACTTCCACTTTAATCGACTTTTAGCGATCACTTGCAAACAAGCACACAGTATCTATAAACCAGCAGGTAACATATGGCAAATACATTTATTGTACTTTATTTTACCTAGTAATCCTTCAAGTAACACACTCCCTGTTCCTGGTTTGCTACACCACTCTTCCATACTATATATGGAGGAAGCCACTGTTGTCACCCTCGGCTGCTCTCCTGATATGGACTACAAACATAGCTGTATCTCTTCATCTCCATTGCATGGGGGGGGCAGGGCAATTGGTAGTTTACAGAAGATAGCTAGGAGTAAAACATTCTTCTGTGCAGGTCACAAGAAGTTATAAGGTCACTGCATTTTTGGCAAGATCAAAAAGTATTTTCTGAATTTGCTGAACATGTTCTTAGCTTGGGAGAGAAAAATAAAATAAAAGGCAGCCATCACATCTGAGCACATTTGACCAAACATTTGTTTTCCTTTAGTGACCCTTTAAGTTTGTGAAATTTCTAGATATTAAAACATCTGTTACATATGTAAATGAAGATAAGAAAATTAGGAAAATAAATCAGGAAACAAATAAATAAGCCAGAATGTAATCTTTAGAAGTCTATTATTTGTGTTCCTAAAACATTGTATCCATTCTGACAACTTCATAGACTTAGTGGTCCAGTATAATTCTCATGCAGTTATCTTTCTGAAAGCATGCTGTTATCTGCGCCACATTAGTATAACTTGCAGGCACTCAGCGCTTTCATATTGTGTTATGTTATAATATTAACTTTCAGCTCCTGACTCCTTGTGTAATTCAGCAAGGAACCTATCACTCACTCAGCGTTTTCCTACAGCCATTGGTGAATGTGCACATTTTCTGCTGATGTCATATGCTTAGCTGTCTGCAGAGGCAGCTTCGGCTATTTGCCAACAAGACAGCAGCAGTTCTACCTATCTGGCACCAGCAAACGAAAATGATTTACGCTTTCATTTCAATCTCTTTAAAGCTAGGAGAGTGATCACCATCCAACACTTGCTCAACATACATCAATCACATTAAGTTTCAGGGATGCTGGTATAAGAAATATATTACAAATAAATAATTCAGCCAGCTATCTTAACCTCTTCTTGTTTCACTGTGCTACAGACTCATCCAGCAACATTGCAATTTGCTCAAGCATTAAAATGTATTAGCAAGCATCCCTTTACCAGATGACTGAATCGTGCCAGTGACATCCAGGTAACCTCTAGCTCCTTAGGGATTAGACATACAATATTAAATTAGGAAGCACTTTTGGGTAAAAACATTTATAAAAAATAACCAAAGACACCTAAGTAATTACTTTATTATGTAAGCCCAATTTAACATTTTACCAAACCCAGTAATATAAATTAACATTTTACCAAACCCAGTAATATAGATTTACAAACGGGCATTTTTGTGTTTCTGGAAGTTTTAAACACATACTGTACATAAAAAAAAAAAAAAAAAAAACATTTTGTAAGCTATAAATTATACCGTTATGAACTGCAAGGTTGATTCTAAAATAAAGGATGCAAGAGAGAACTTTGGGAAATCAGCATGTATCAAAAACAATCAGACATGCTGGAAGATTTTATCCAGTTCTGCATTGGTAAGTATGGAATGTGCAGCAATTCAGTCTTTCCAGAAATATGGTTCACTGTCCATATCTGTACAAGCAAAACAGCTAATGGTATGCAGCCCAACTTTCATTAACACAATGTAGAATAACTTTGTCAATTTGCATTTTTCACCATGCACTAACCTCAACCTAGTGCAATGTAACAGAAATAAGCCACCAAGTCTCTATGGCACAAAACTTACTGAATCCATATTGGAGTATTGCAGATGCCAATCCAGTGATGCTGCAATGAATGTTTGTATCTTTCCACTAGTATACTTCCCCTTTCATGACAAGTAAATTAAATTAAAATAGAATACAATTTTAGTAGTTTCATGTCTTTTCTTTCAAGCAGTTTGCTAAAATAGTATAAAAACAGGGCAAACTTATTTACTTCCAATTCTTTCTCCATGATTTGGGCACCAATGGTCTAATTTACTCTGATTATACTGTTTTTGATGTGATCGCATCACTATGATGTATTATTGTTTATGGTCGTTTCCATTCTCATTTCAATCTAGGTTGATTATACTCATCTCCTTATGACACTGTTTGAATGTGACATGCTTATTGTATCTTGTCCTTTCTTATCAATACAATATGTGAACAAGAAAAAAGGACAAATTTAATCTTCCTCTCGTTGGCTACCCCTTATTCCCTCCAGATATGAAGCAACCAGATAGATTTTCATGGTGGGTGAGAAATGATTTCCACAGCCTCAACCCCTCCTTATTTGGTATGGTTCTTTGCCCTTCTAATAGCTTCATGAGCTCAAAAATATTTCCAATTTTTTTTATTTCCTGAAGATTTGACATACAGTAATGTAGAATTAGAACTCACATACTTACGAAAACCCTTTGCCTAATATTTAAGGGCCAGTTCACAACAGAACCTGGGTTTCTTGCATCATGTTCAAAACTTGCAATTTGCATTGGGCGTCAGTGTTAACATAATCACTTAAGCCCTGGGCCATTTCGCTGGCTAAAGACCAGAGCATTTTGTGAGATTCGGCACTGTCGCTTCAAATGACAATTGCGTGTCATGTGATGTGTCTCCCAAACAAAATTTACTAATTTTTTTCCCACAAATAGAGCTTTCCTTTTGAGGTATTTGATTGACCTCTGCAGTTTTTATTTTTTGCGCTATAAACAAAAACACAGCAAAAATTTTGAAAAAACAATATTTTTTACTTTTTATATAATAAATAGAAAAAATTGCACTGCAACCTAGATCGCATGTGAAAAACACATCTTGTTCCTGTGTGATTCATGGTGTAAACTGGTCCTAACAGACTTTCAGCATAGGTGCCAGGAGGACCCGCATACTCCATGGTTGATCTAATTTTATTATTTTCTTTGCTCTCGAAACTAACAAAAAATCTCATACAATCTTTCTTTGGAAAAGCAACAAAGAGATTCTTTAAAACCATCTTCAGAAAAATTCAACAAAGTATTGTTACAGTACTCCAGTTAAAATAAATATGTACTGTTCTATTCCCTCAACTGCTTTAGGGGTGTCAGGCACCTGCTGCCATGCCCTGTATTCAGTGAATGTGTCCCAAGGTCTAATGCTTTGGAATAGGAGAAAAACATTTTCTTAATTCCATCCTAAACTTCAAACTTCTGAAAAATCCCTTTGTATTTCACAAACCAACTAACACATCTAAGTGGGCTTATGCCCTGATTTTTCAAAAATTGATTATTGCGAAATCTTTGAGATATGGCAGATATGAAGGTAATAGAGATGATTTAAAACAAAACAAAAAAAAGCCTCACTTTGCAAGGGAGTTTGTCCTCAGAACCTAATGAATAATGTGAAAAAAAAATATTGCTTGCACATGATTGGATGATGAATGAGTTTCACCTGATTCACTAAGCTCTAGGATTAATTCCTTTGTTGCAAAGTGCAACTTCCCTTGCAATGTGAACAGCCTATTTGCTTTTTGTAAATTTACTTATTGTCTGCCAGTAGAGAAATTAGGAGAATAAGACAATTGGAAAGCAGGCCATCAAGGCACAAAATATTTGAATATACTGATGGACAAAAGTCTGGTCAACAGCAGATGACAAAAAGCTCTCATACACATGAGGAAGACCTGACTTACTGGCTAAATATACAGGTGAAAATAAAGGAAAAGGACTTAAAATTTAGTAATATAATGTAGCAACTATATCTAAGAGCTGTACTTTACTAAATTCTTGTTTTTTGGGTTTGAGGTTGCAATCACACTTCACATAGCAGGAATGTGCATTCTCACTTGCATTTTCTTTGGTAATTTACATGCATTTTCATGTATCGCACATAACTCCTGCACCTTTTTCAGTGACAAGCTTAGTGCAATTTTTTTAATGCACATTTTGGTTGCACAACAACATGGGACTTCATTTTGGTTGCCAATAAAAATGAATATCACACAAACATGCATTGCATGTTTTGCTGCCAAATTAGGATGATTTAATTTCACAAAGAGAAATGTGCCAATTCTATCCATGCTTCCAAATCGCTAGTTGTGAATGGGGCCTAATACTGCTTTAGGATATCTCCCTGTCTCCAGTGCTTGCAATGGACCATGCTTCTCAAAGTGAAATCATAACATTTTATAAATGAAGGATGTATTCTTCACCCTTCCTCATCATGCAGGATGTTAAAAATTGCAATGCAATAAAACATATCCAAGTAAAAGAGATCTCAAGGCCACCCATTTCCTTTGGGTACTGCCGGAAGTCCCAAAATACCCATAACATTTCCCCAAAACATGCAGCTGAAAGAATGATTAAAAAAGCAAAGCAATTGTTGCATCCACACCAATTTTAGCAGACTTGTTCTTTCTGCCACCGATAAAAGATTACACCATACATTACACTTGCTCTTAATTTTTTTTAAAAGAAGTACCAAATTTAGTGGAATATAATTCTGATTGCACATGTTTAAAAAGTATGCTAGGATATGAGGGCATTTAGGTGGTGGACGGATAAAGGCCTGTATAGGATAGGACACTTTCTCTCCCCAGCGGGCCCACTTTCCCTTTCGCATTGCAAATCATCTCTAGACATGCCCGACAACGAAATCTTTAGGCTCTCTCAAATTTCCCACTTCCTCCGTTCTACATGGACGGATAAATCGGTACCCCCCAACATAACGCCATATGAACACTGGTGTGTGAACTTCAGGGATCAGAGGGGCGGGATCTCACTGATATATGTAGCCCTAATGTCCAGGACTGATAAGCCTTCGTATGCAAGGGCTTGGGAGGAGGACCTGAACACCACATGGAGCACTGAGGTTTGGTACCACGCTTCGAATCAAGCGTACAAAGGTATTCTTAATGTTTGTCCCATAGAAGCCAGTCTTAAACTTATGCTCCGGTGGTACTACATCCCTGCCAGGCTGGCGAAAATGTTCCCGGGGTCATCCCCACTATGTTTTCGTGGATGCGAATTGGAGGGTAATTAATTACATACATGGTGGTCCTGCCCCCGAGTTAGATCCTTCTGGAAAAGGGTTTTTCACACCATCGGATCCTTACTTGGGATAGTGGTACCCCCGCAGCCTAATGTGGCACTGCTGAACCAACATATCCCAGGCCTTCCTAAACACTCTCGGTCTTTAAGCTTTTTTATTTTTTTGGGGGCCAAAATGACCATTGCCAAATCATGGAAGAAAACCTCAGTTTCCTTCCTGATGTTTAAGAGAAAAGTATCCTGGATCATGTTCCAGGAACGAATTGTTGCTAAGTGGGCCGATCAGGAGGACAAATTTAGGTCTATTTGGGAACCCTGGGCCACCTACTGTAACGTTTCGCTCATTTCTGGAGCTAGGCCTGGTAGTGAGACCACTCCACTCCCTGTCTGATTGTATCTCTCTGTCCTTCTTCTCCCTCTCTCTATCCTTTTTCTCACCTCTCTTGGTGTCCTGAACTGTTATCTGGATCCTTACGATGTTTTGCATTGAGTTTCAATCTTTAATGGTTGCTTTGGAACGGGTGAACTTTGTCCACAATGCTTCTCTGGCGGCGGCTGGTCTGTGGCAGAGCGGATCTTGGGGCCCCGGATCTCGGGACCCTTTTAGGGGCGTCGTGGGTGAGGGGGGTCGCGGGCGCCGCGCGGAGCTGCAGTATTAGCTAATGCGCCATTGGAGCATTCACGGGACCAATTCGCCCTAGACTACTTGATAAGTTTTGGGGAGATAGTCTGCTAGATTGTCTTTTTATTTTTATTGTTAATTTTGTTATGGGGATTTGCTCTCCTGACTATATTCAACTGTATGGAATGGCTCCATCTCTTTCCTTATTGTTGTTCTACTGTCTTTGTTTGAAGTTTACTGGAAAATTCTTCAATAAAAACTTTAAATATTAAAAAGTATGCTATGGTGGATTATGGTGCACATAAAGCATGTCTGATTTGGATGGACAAGATTTGTAACCACCACAGCCAGCATAATGGTCAAAACCTTCACCAATATCTTACATCTGTTTTCAAATGTGAAAATGCATGAATGCCAATGACTGATCTTTGTCCTCAGGTAAAACCACTATAGTAACCACCCTCATTGATGGGGGCGCACTCTTGGCTGCAATGCATCATCAAAAGTAAAAGAGACCCGGCTCGGAAGCAAGCACGCACTAGTGTCCTCCACAGCAAGCGGTTTTCTCTGGGGGGCAATCGGCAAGGAGTGGGGGCCCGAGAATAGGAGGATCGGGGATGCTCCATGCAAAACAATTGCAAATAGAATATACACATTTTTTTTATTTCTTTTACAAACACTTTTATGTCTCCAAATATTTTGTGTTCTGGGTCCAATACAGTAGGTTATCAGGCCACAACAACCAGTGAATGGTCTGATAAACCTCTATTAGGAATATTGTTTGACGAAACAAACAATCACATCACAAGTATATTTCACCCACACTTTGAAAAAGGGAGTCAATGCAGTCACCTGCCATTTGTCTCTTTATCTCTTACATAAAGGATTATTGAAGCCCTGACCACTAATGAAGGAATAAGATATTTTAATAAGCCACATAAAAAAACATGCTTAAAGTGGTTGTAAACCGATATTTAAAAAAAAAAAACACCTTCAAGACAAAGGCATAATGAGCTAGTATGCTATGCATACTAGCTCATTATGCAATACTCATCTAAGATCGAATCCCTCACTGTGGTGCCCTTACACAGCACCGGCCGCCGACATCACTCCCGGAGTTACTTCCGGGTATTGCGGGGCTCAGGCGCTGTGATTGGACAGAGCCACAATGACGTCACTCCCAAGCATAATTGTGGGAGCTACCGGTAACGGCACAGTCTAACGGCACAACGGCACAACGTGCCATTGCTTCAGTGCACATGTCTTCGGCAGATACAGGGGATATCTCCTAAACTGTGCAGGTTTAGGAGATATCCAGGGAAGCAAAAAGTGGTTTGTAAGGCCGCGTACAAATGGAGAGACATGTCTGCTGAAACATGTCCTACGGACCGTTTCCAGCGGACATGTCTCCTCCGGATTTGCGTCCGACGGTGTGTACACACCATCGGATGAAAATCCCCTCGGCCAGGGAACGCGGTAACGTTGACACCGCCACAACACCAAACCCGGAAAAAAAATGCTTCCGCGCATGCATCTAATCCATTCGACGCATGTGTGGACAGTTCTGTCCGCTGGTTAGTGTACTAACCAGCGGACAGATCCGACGGACAGGTTTTTAGCGGACAAATTTCAAAGCATGCTTTGAAATTTGTCCAATGGACAAACCTGTCTGCTCGCCCGTACACACGATCGGATTTGTACACACGATCGGATCGGACCGTTTCAGCAGATAAATTTGATCGTGTGTATGCGGCCTAAGGGTTTACAACCACTTTGAACGTGAACCCTTCATATGTTTTTTAATGTTAATTGTACACATTAAGTGTTGTGTAACTGTAAAAAACATACAGGTATTTATAACATCTCTCAGAGATTACAATATTTCCCATAACTATTCCGTCAACTTATTTTCTCTTCAAAAGGAAAGCTCCATCTTTGATCAGGCAATAACCGGGACCATCATTTCCTGGACTGAGATACTGGCTCAGAAATGACATTCTTGGATGTGTTCACAGATGTCTGACACAGATCAGTGCCTGCTGAAGCCTCTCTTCTTCTGACTTGATACAAAATTAAAATGTAGAACTCTGATCACTGAAGGACTAAGGAAATGCTTAATCCCGCCTGTAGCAAAATTATGACATCATCTCAACCTAGGCAAAGTCACTTTCCTGAAGCTTATAAACTGCTTTATTATGGAAAAAAAAGTTCTTGCTTTTAAAAAAAGAAATATGCTGTTTATGTATATTGAGACAGGCCAGCAAAATAATGAATGGAATGGCACTTCAAGTCTGAAATGAGCCTTTGCCGCTTATGAACATATTATGTAGAATGTATTTGTTAGTTTGGCCTATGCTTGTCATAAGCGAGAAAAGGACATCCATGAAGGTCTAAAGCAGGACTTTTTATTTTAGGTGCAAACACTCTTAAACCTTCTTAGAACATTCAGTTCCTAACATTTCATTCTCCAGATCTTATGAAAGACCAAGAAACTGCAATCTTAGACACAAAATAATCTAATGCTAATTCACTCTGTATGTGTTCTCTTATTATTAATACTGCCTGGAGCACCTTTCTGCAATATATCCCAAAATATCCCTTTCTCATCTAGATACTTGTCTTTCAACCATGTACAAACAATGCAATATTCATATTAAAATAAATGTAATATCTACAGTTCATTGTCAGATGGGCAAGTATAAAATATTCAAGAACTTAATAATAATAAAACTGTGCACAGATAATGGAAATAAAATTAAAATTATATAGCAGCTAAAATGAAACTTCTGACCGTGGAACACTTGCCCTGGATTCAGTAATGAACCGTGAAGTATTACCATGGTCCTAAGTGACCGCTAACATTTTGTGACTACCAATATCACAACACAAGGCAGGTTTTTAGCATCATTTGTGCCTATTGTGCTTGGATGGAATGCATTGTTTAAGTTCTGTGCATTGAAAACTTTTACTTTTTACCATACAAAATACTTGTGTCTAATCCTTATGTACAGTGCCTTAAAAAAGTATTCATACCCCTTGATATTATATGAAAGACCAACACAAAGTGGCACATAATTGTGAAGCAGAAGAAACATGATAAATGGTTTTCACATTTTGTTACAATTAAGTATCTCAAAAGTGTGGCATGCATTTGTATTCAGTCCCCCCAAGTCAATACTTTGTAGAACAACCTTTCTCTGCAATTACACACGCAAGTTTTTTTGGGGTATGTCTCTACCAGCTTTGCAAATCTAGAGAGTGAAATATTTGCTCATTCTTCTTTGCAAAATAGTTCAAGCTCTGTCAGATTGGATGGAGAGCGTCTATGAACAGCAATTTTCAAACTTTGCCACAGATTCTCAATTGGATTTATGTCTGGACTTTGACTGGGCCATTCTAACACATGAATATGCTTTGATCTAAAGCATTCAATTGTAGCTCTGGCTGTATTGTTTAGGGTCGTTTACCTGCTGGTTATCCACTGCCCCAGTCTCAAGTCTTTTGTAGACTCTGAGGCCGCGTACACACGACCAAATAAATCTGTTCAAATCGGTCTGACAGACTGATTTGATCAGATTTGTCAGCTGGGCTGTTTTGGTTTGATGGCTGTACACATGATCAAACCAAAATCCCCGCCGGCAGACATCGCGGTGACGTGGCAATGACGTTGACGCCGCCACGTCACCGCACCCACCAGGAAGTAAAACGTACTAACCAGCAGACATATCGGACAGACGGATTCCCAGCAGACAGATTTTAAAGCATGCTTTAAAATCTGTCTGCTGGAAAAATCTGTCTGTCCGCCCATACACACGATCGAATCTGTCTGCTGAAACGGTCTGTCAGACCGTTTCCAGCAGATAGATTAAATCGTGTGTACACGGCCTAACAAATTTTCTTCTTAGGCCCTGTACACACGATCAGACATGTCTGATGAAACTGGTCCGACGGACCATTTTCATCAGACAACTCTGAACTTGTCTGATGGTCTGATGTGCGTACACACCATCGGACCAAAATCCCGTTGGACCAGAACGCGGTGACGTAGAACCCAACGACGTGCTGAAAAAAGGAAGTTCAATGCTTCCAAGCATGCGTCAAATTGATTCTGAGCATGCGCGGGTATTTGGTCTGATGGTTTGTGTACTAACCATCGAATCTGTCCGACGGACAGGTATCCGTCGTACAGATTTTAAAGTAAGTTTTAAAACTTTCGTCGGACGGTCCGATAGGCCGTACACACCATCGAACTGGTCCGATGAAACTGGTCATGTTCGATCGTGTGTACGCAGCCTAAGATTACTCTGTATTTGGCTCCATTCATCTTCCCATCAATTCTGATCAGCTTCCCTGTCCCTGCTGAAGAAAAAAATTCTCCCAACACTATTCAGCCACCACCATGTTTAATGGTGTGTTCAGGATGATGTGAAGTTTTTGTTTTCCGCCACACATAGCATTTTGCTTTTAGGCCAAAAAAGTAAGATTCACCCACTTCCACATGTTTGCTGTGTTTGTAACATGACAACATGGGGAACATTTCAAGAGATATGAATACTTTTTCAAAACACTGTATTCACAGAGTTTGAGTTGCCATATTTAATTCAGCAATTCAGAATTTATAATAAGTCTGCAAACAATTAGAAAACACCATTGCATTCTAAATTTTCTAAACCAAACAGGCTAGAAATTTTTTACAAGTCTTAATATAGCTCCTGATGACTTTGTTTACATGCAAAAAAGACAACTGCTGCACTGCTGGCGTATCCTTCTAAAACTGCTGGTCACCTGGCTGTCACACTGATCCCCCAATTTCCATACTTTCTGGGTCACTAGTAGTTAATGCTGAAGCACAGACTCCATTTAACACTCACTTATTCTAGGACAACTCTAACAAAAGCAATCAAATGTTTTAATCAATGCACAAGCAATCATCCCCAAGTTTACCTATCGTCTGCTTGAAGATTGAGATGTCTCTTGATAAAAAATGAAATCAGTCAACCTATGTTTATGACCAGCTTTTTCTACCGATGAATATGGAAGTATTGGTAAATAAGCTCACCACAGTCAGTATATAATGGTCAGATATGCATGCATGAGCCATCCCCCCCTCAGGATTCTGTGCTAGCCCCAAGTTCCTACATCAAAAACCATTGTCTTAGACCACCATATGACTCAGAATTACACTTTCTCCTGATTCAGCCAAAAATTACCAGATTGGGGCATGGGTATCATAAGGTTTGAGCTGCCATCCAGCTTTTTGTAGGTCAAGTGTAAACTCTGCATGGAGCTCCACTAGCAAGATAATAAAAAGGGGCATTTAAAATGACTTGTTATTGTACCTTCTATCAAGAAATTCAGGGTATATTGGAAAAGTCTTTACATAAATTACAAACTATTTCAATGAAAACTACAACAAATGACAAACAAAAAACATCTAACTGCTTATAGTTTTTTTATTTTAATTAAGCCCTTTCTGGTTAGAAAATGACAGTTTCTAAAAGAGGAGACTTAAAATTTATTTCCATAGTAGAACTGGTTAAACTCAGGAGCAGATAAATACAGAAGACTGCAAGGCCAGCCATACATAATCTGTGAAAACAGTCCAGCCACATTACATAATGGAATCCAACACCAACAAGGAAATTAAACATATGTTATATTCAAAAGATCTGACTGTATAACAAAACAAATCTGTGCACTGTATCATTGGCTAGTAATGGGGAATCCAATAAAAATCTTCAGGGTGGCAGATGCAATTTTTCTTTTTTCCATCCTGGGTTCATCAGCCATGTTCCCAGCATATGTATATTTTTTTCAGGTATTGCATCCTTCAAAGAATGCTTTGACTAAGCACTCTTGTTTGCGAGGCAAAGGATGGCTGCTATTGAGCTACAGTTAAAAACAATCCAAATCTGTTCAAGAACACCATTATTCAGCAAGAACTCTGCAATGCTACCTGAATTTCTTATATTAACAAAAGCATACCAAATGCACTAAAATTACAGATTTCTTTTGGCTTGACAATGAAAAAGAATATTACTACTTGCTGTGGTATTACCACCAATCTGTAATGCATGTCTTGCAAACCAGACTTTCTGAATGCATAGATACATAACTGAAACACTATACCACAATAAGAATGTTTTGGCACCACAGAACAACTCCTCTGTCACAACAACTTACTGCTAACATGTAGCTTTGCTCCTGCTACAGGTGCCAGATCATTCATATATAGGAGCTAAGCCCCTTTTTCCACAGTGCTTACGTTTAGAAGAAAAAGTTGCAACACAGCTACATATGTAGACAGCAAGGATATCAACAAATTTTCTTGTTCCTCGAATGTAGGAAAAAAGGTACAGTGATACTGCATGATAACCAAATAACACAGTATTATTTCTGGACTTTTAAGGTACCACTTTCGCTGAAGAAGCACAATATATTTAAAACATAGAACAATGTTTTTACTGTTAAGAGTCCATAAAACATATACAGACTTAAACAATTTTGTTGGTGCCAATGTAGCTCATTGAAAAAATGCTTAATTCCTTCTGAAAAGTGAAGAAACTAAACTAACCTGTCTTATGCATACCTGCATGCATTTGGTATGTTATAGGGTAAAGCAAAGAAAGTGTAAGATAAATGATTTCTTATTGTACAAAGATATTTTAAAATGGCCTGGACAGCTTTGTTTCTACCCCTAAAAAAAATTTCAGGCATTGCCTACAGGCAGACAGAGTAAGAGATCGCTGTACAAGGAGGAAGCGATGAGGGCGCTATAGATCTGTCTTGGGAGGAGTAAATAGCATGGTTTGGTTAATATGTTAGATAAGGTTGGAGATGTAGCTGGGAGCAGAGTTGTGGATACTGTTGCATGTTGTTGGGTAATCAGAATCCAGGGGGTGGGATTGGCACAGAGGGGTGGCAGCCAATGAGTGGTTGGTAAAGTGGGTCTGGTAGCAGCATTCATGATAGACTGATATTGAGTTGTTATCATGGTGGTTTTTAAAGTCCATGGAAATGTAGATGACCTCCCGGACATGGCAGCTAGAGGAAAATGTAACCCAGATTGAACAGAAAGATGGTGCTAATGGTAGACAAGGAGTCGAGGAAAACACTCAAGCAAATAATTCATAAGTCAAGGTACATTAGAAAAAAGACCCAGGAAGCCTCTTCTGTTGAAAGAAAAACAAAAAAGCCAGGCAGGAATTTGCTAAAATGTTTATTGTCAAGCCACAAATCTGCTTTTTGGCAACTCAGATCAGCACTATATGTCCAGATTAAAAAAAAATATTATTTTTTAAAGACAATTAACACTTTAGTCACTGTGAAATATTAAGGAGCCCTCACCATGTTGAAGGGCTGCTGTGCTGTGTCAGGCACAGGGTGCCTAAAATCTGTATGAGGCACAATAAAATCTCATGAAATACGGGAGTGAAATTTACTGTCCAGAGTCAGAAACCCCTGTCTTGGCCACAGATCATGGATTCTCCTACAATATAAACACACAACTACCAACACCCAAGAATAGCAAATAACAAAACATAGCTTTTTCTGAAGTGACCATGATCTGGTTCCTATCAAACATGAAAAGGGTTGAGAAGCAAAAGGCACCCTTAAAACCTGAGTTAGCTGGAGAAAGTTGTTAAAAAAAAAGTGTACCAAACTACCTGTTGACAAGTGCAAATGTTTTACTGAGAGCTACAGAAATAATTTGTATGCAGTGATTGTCTCTAAAGCATGCACATCAAAATATAAAGTTAGGCGGCATTTCATAATTTTGGTTTATGTAATTTTCGTTTGTTTCATTATTCAAAACATTCTGTCGAATCAAGAATCAAAAGCAAAGTCTGATTTTTATTAAATATGGAAAAACATGAAGAATGCCAATAACTTTGGTCAGTTTCAAATACTTATGTGGTTTCTTCTTTTTTTGTGGAAGGGTACCAAAATATTTGTATAAAGTAAAATCAGACACACGCCAATGCATCTTCATTAATGTATAGTTCGGTGTGTTCATATTATTCTCCTAGACAAATCTCACAGCTCAATGCCTGGCTATCCTACATATCTATCTATCTAGTAATTGTTATGTTTACTTTACCTGACTATTTGGAACTTATTCATACAGTGGGATAATGATCATTAACTCTTAACATGTTTCTAGATATCAAATCTGCTTTACATAAAGAGAAATAGGGGAGGTTGATCTGTTAAAAAAAAAAAAAATCCAACCATTCAAACATTAAACTTATTATGCAATATATGGGAGGAGCTGCAGGGGACAACAGGGTTCCTGAATACCAGTCTGTTATAATATTTTAGTAGTCACGATCCAGCATCAAAAGCCACATAGATAAGTTATCCTGTAGTTTGAAAAAACTACGTAGCAATACTGAAATCAAAAAGGAAGTATGTTGTTTGATGCCAAAAATAGATACATACTGTAAACCAATAATAGGTACTGTAGACTTCCCCCAACAGTCATATGCTAGATAATGCAAGTAACAATACACAAACCTGTGCTTGTTGTTGGTTTAAAGATGCATCTTTTATTATGAAGATAGTTTGCATCAACTTTGGGCCTGTGGCAAAAACCCATTGCATTTCCATACATGGCTGAACCGTTCGGCATTATAGTTAGAGACCTACTCTAAACCTATAGGAGCCGTTTATAACCTGAAACCTTAATTGTCCACTCACACTATTATATTACATGTGTTGAGGAAATGTGGTGGATGTGGAAAAGTGCAGCGCTATTAATGAACAAAGTATAATCATATATGTGAAAAAATGAACATACACATAAGCATAAAATTATACGTAAAGAGACAACCACCACCGATGATAAGGCTTGTTGGGAAATGGACCTGATGGGTACAGCTGGTTTGGATCCAGAATCAGCTGTACCCATCAGGTCCATTTACCAACAAGCCTTCTAGGACTTTGGCAGTGTATGCTTTTCCAAGTCACTGACAACTTTACGTATATAGCCAGAGGGTCCTACCTATTTTTGGACTGTGTCCACTATTTTGGTTCAGTTTTCCATTGCCTGGATTGTATTAGTCACTTTCATTCACTATATGGACTATTTTTGTGCACTCAATATTGTTATGTTGTTAACATATGTATAGAGACATTTGTTGTCACAATCACATTGGGTGAGGCATTCATATTTCTATAATTTTATGCTTATGTGTATGTTCATTTTTCACATATATGATTACACTTTGTTCATTAATAGCTCTGCACTTTTCCACATCCATTAGTTAGCTTTTTTTGTGCACAAGCTGTGCTGGGTGCTGTTTTTTTTTAACTTGTCATAGCACAGTATTTATTTTCTATTTTCTACCTTGAGGAAATATGGTGTCTTTAATTCTGGACCCTAATGCACCTTGCCACCAAATATGCATTGCATCGTTATACACACATATTACATGCACATTTTTTGGTGCATTTTGGTGCATTAGGCAACCTATTCAATTGAATGGGCTACCTTCACCCAATGTACATTAACCGGTTAAGACTCGGACCGTTATGCAGGTTAAGGACCTTGCCCCTTTTTGCGATTCGGCACTGGGCTGCTTTAACTGACAATTGCGCGGTCATGCGACGTGGCTCCCAAACAAAATTGGCGTCCTTTTTTTCCCACAAATAGAGCCTTCTTTTGGTGGTATTTGATCACCTCTGCGGTTTTTATCTTTTGAGCTATAAACAAAAATAGAGCGACAATTTTTAAAATAATGCAATATGTTTTACTCTTTGCTATAATAAATAACCCCCAAAAAGATATCATTTTTTTTCCCTCAGTTTAGGCCAATACGTATTCTTCTACATATTCTTGGTAAAAACGAAGCAATAATCGCTTATTTGTTGGTTTGCGCAAAATGTATAGCATTTACAAAATAGGGGATAGTTATATGTCATTTTTATTAATAATTATTTTTTCACTACTAATGGCGGTGATTTTTTTGTGGCTGCGTCATTATGGTGGACGCATTAGACACTGTTGACACATTTTTGGGACCATTGTCATTTTTACAGCGAAAAGTGCTATAAAAATGCACTGATTACTGTGAAAATGACACTGGCAGTGAATGGGTTTAACCACTAGGGGGCGCTGTAGGGGTTAAGTGTGACCTAATGTGTGTTTTCTTACTGTAGGGGGCGTGGCTTGATGTGTGACGTCAGTGATCGTCGTTCCCTATATCAGGGAACAGACAATCACTGACACTGCCACAGGTAAGAACGGGGAAGGTTTGTTTACACTCACCTCTTCCCATTTTTCAGCTCCTGTGACCCGATCGTGGGACACTCACGGTGATCGGGTTTCACAGTGCCATTCTGTCGATGTATATATTCATCCAGTGGTCCTTAAGTGGTTAACAGGCATGTGTTAATGCACTGCAATAGTGAGAATGGGACATTAGTGTGTTGGGAACACTTTAGGTCTTGGTCGATTTTCAGTTAAATTCAGTTTAACACTTTAAAAACGGCAGATGCACTCTGTTTAGGTAAAATGAAAAAAGTACACACTGGCAATAAATATGAACAGTTACTGTCACATGTCTAATTACAGTGTAATTTTCATTATCATGTACTCAGGCTGTATTTAAAGCTCTCATGATTAAAGTGCCAGCTATTGAAAGCATCCAATGCTGATAACACCCTGCATGAATGAAAGGGAGTTGGAAGGTATGTAAAGCACAAGAGCCTATGATGTTACAAGTGGTATTGTAGCATGATGGTGTTCATAAAACATCAATTGAATGAAGAGGAAAATCTGATGTTGCAAAAAATACTAAAAATTAAGACTTGTTTTAACCTATCTAGCTGGCCACACACAATGGGGACTTCTCCTGTGTAACTATGAGCTATTTTACACATTCTGCGAGTGACAGTCAAAATGGAGAACTAGGTCTTTAGATGTACGTTTATCAAACATTGGTAATTTATCTCATTTCAGTTCTCAGCAGTTCTCAGAAAAATATCTTCTCTGGCACCCTGTTTATGAAGCGGTGAACATTTGTTCTCAGAATGAGATGAGATGAGAAGTTTTTCCTCTGAGAACACCTGAGATCTGAGTAGAAGAGGAAGGGCTGCCTGTGATCTCCTGAGAAACTTGTGTGATTACAGAGCAGATGAGTTTTAAAAGTGAAACCAAAGTTAAAAAGGCCATGTTATTACATGAAAATATTAAGCGCTTTTGTAACTTTTTTTTACACACATTTTGGGGCATTCTTTAAATGTGTGTTGTGGCCCTTTTTTAATTGCTAATTTGCGCATTATTTATGTATATCTTGGTGTTTTTTTTAACATGCCATATTTTGCCGTAGGTTTTTGTGCATTTTGGCGCTTTTTTTAAACACACATTTTGGCCCATTAGCACACATTTTGGCACAGGTTATTATAAGATGCATTTTGGTGTGGTTTGTAATGCACACTTTGGCACTTCTTTTAGCATATAGTTTGACACCTTTTTTAACGTGCATTTTGATTTGCTTTTTATGCATATTTTGGCAAACCACACATTTGCTAGTCACTTTGAGGATGCCATTAACAATTAATGACAAGCATATCATGCATTTTGCATGTGTTTCTGAAACGCACTCCAAAACACAGGTAAAGAAATGACTCAAAATACATGTTAAAAAAGCACAAAAATATACATCAAAAAATGCATTTTAAAAAACAAGCCAAAATGTTTGTTGAAAAAAAGCAGCAAAAAGTGTATCAAAAAACAGTACCAAAATGCACATAAAAAAGGCCCAAAAAGCCAAATTTAATTTTTTTGGGGCATGGAGCATTGTGCATTTTGGTAAGTTGCTAGAGTATTTGTCAAATGACAAAATGTGTGGCAAAATGCATGTTTACTAACTGAATTTGGGGTGCCATTAACAATGAATGGCGCCCAAAAACGCATTGCGTATTTTGACAGAATTTTAGAGCAATTTGGAATCGTGTAAAGAATTGCACAATTCTGCATTGCTCAGATGTGAATGGGTCCTAAAAGAAAATACATTATAACTATTCTGTGTGTGCAATACATTATCACATCTATATAAACATATATAGTTATTATTTATATCAATCTTTAGGCTTGCTTTTGCTGATATTAAGGGCTCATTTCCACTGGCGTTTTTACAGACACTTTTCTGGGCGTTTTTTGCAGCTTAAAAACGCCTGTCCATGTTAGTCTATGGCCTCATGCCCACCATCACGTTTTTGAGCTGTAGATGCCTGAGACGTTTTTAAGCTGCAAAAAAAAACGCGGGACCAGTGCGTTCTGAAGCTCCAGCAATAGAGCTGTAAAAACGGCAGACATTAAAAAACGCTCAAAAACGCGCAAAAACACTGCTGCTTCGTTTTTAAAGCTCCAGCTCAAAAAAAAAATATTTTTTTTTCTAAAATAAACATGGACAGGCGTTTTTAAGCTGTAAAAAACGCTCAGAAAAGTGGCTGTAAAAACGCCAGTGGAAATGAAGCCTTAGAGGAAAGAAACTTCCTTCTTCACATCACAGCAGCTTCTCACCCATATTCTCAACCTCTGAGCTGGAGAATCTGGGACTGAGATATTTTACTGAGATAGCCAGTGAGATCCTCAGATCTCACCTTCATAAACTGGTCATCTGTGTAAAAGTGAATGACAGAAGGGTGTGTCTTGTGATGAGAAGTGAAAAACATGTTCTCCACTCCTCATCTCAGCTTCATAAACTGGCAAACCTGAGAAATCAGCCGTGATCATCAGGATCTCAGCTCTTCTTAGTTTGATAAACGTACAATATAGTTCAAAGGAACCTTGGTAACTTACTATGCCATGTTGCAAGCACAGTTCAACAAGAAGGCTGTTTTGTTATTTACTCCTACAATTTCACTGGACAGATTCCTGTTTTTAAAATGTTTTGTGTTTTGTTGTTATGATTATGGTGACATTATATAAATAGCTGTAATAAATACATTAAAAAAATGTATATACTCACAGCCATGCGTTTATACCCAGAAAGGGTAACATTTTTATTCCATTGATCATATGACCATAAATCAAAAGTTAGCGAAAAACTTAAAAATTTGAAGTACATCTGATGCTGCGTACACACGATCATTTTTCGGCGTGTAAAAAACTACGTTTTAATTTTTTTTTATTTCGGGTTCTGAAAAACGACAAAAAAAAAAAACGTTTTAAACAATGTCGTTTTTCGGGTTGTAAAAAATCATTGTGTGTGGGCTAAAACGACGTTAAAAACCCGCGCATGTTCAGAAGCAAGTTATGAAATGTGAGAGCTCGTTCTGGTAAAACTACCGTTCGTAATGGAGTAAGCACATTCATCACGCTGTAACAGACAGAAAAGCGCGAATCGTCTTTTACTAACACAAAATAAGCTAAAGCAGCCCAAAGGGTGGCGTCATCCGAATGGAACTTCCCCTTTATAGTGCCATCGTACGTGTTGTACGTCACTGCGCTTTGCTAGAGCATTTTTTTTAACAATCATGTGTGGGCAACATCGTTTTAATGATGAAGTTGGAAAAAACTTTTTTTCTAGAGGCTGAAAAACTTTGGGCCAGATTCACGTACATCTGCGCATTATTGGACCGGCGTAGCGCACCGCCTTTACGTTAGACTTGCGCAATGTAGCGGCGCAATCACCCTATTCTTGTCGCTTTTACGCAGAAATTTGCGCATGCGTAACGTTATTTCAGAGGCGCAAGGCGGAGTAATACAAATTGGGAAGGACGTGGGCGTGTTACATTGAAATGAGCCGTGACCCCATGCAAATTAAGGGCCGTCCGGCTCGCGCATGTGCGCTTGAAGGAGACCATGGTCAGCACCTCTGTGCGCATGCTCACAACTCGGGAACGGCGCAATCAGTGAAATTGGAAGTGGACTAGGGCAAATTAGAGAACTACGCAGACAGCATAAATAGACAGACACAAACGCCCTTCCTTTGCAAAAGTACATCCCTTTGTATCCCTCCCTATACAGCAAGGTGCTTTTGTTCTGTTGTTAGTTGCGTTGTGGTTTGTCTTTGTCATATTTGTGTACTGTGTGATCTAGTGTTTGTTAGAAGATATTTGAAAGTGATTTTTGCTGACTGTTTGTGAGACTTTTTGGTTGATAGTTTTGTGTTTGTTTGTTTTCTTGCTTGATTTTTCCTGCTTGTTTTTGTGAGTGATTTTTGCTGATTGTTTTTCTGAGTGATTTTTGCTGACTGTTTGGGAGAGAGTTTTTGTATGAGTATGACGGAGAGAAAGAGGAAGTTAAATTTTACTTTGGGGGAGAAACAAATTCTTGCCCGGGCCATTTCCGAAATATGGGCGTTACCTCCACAGCCCGGACAGTGCCAACACCACCCCGGCCAGGAGGAGAGAGATTTTGGACAGGATTACTGACGAGGTGAATGCATCGGGGGGGGGAGACCCGGACATGGTCGGGGATTGAAAAGAAGATCAATGACCTCCGGCGTCTGGTCAAAAAGAAGCTGGCCAAAATGCTTGCCCATGCCAGGGGCACAGGAGGGGGCCCACCATGCCATGTTAGGCTGACAGCGGAGGAGCGTGCGGTGGCCCAGACCTTTCATAGGCAAGAAGTGGAGGGCCTGCCTGGCTATGACTCCAGTCATGAAGGTGTGATGCCAGGTAAGGTTTTTTTGCCCTATCAGGTGTGTAGCATGTGGGGGGGGGGGAGGGAATATGTGGCAAGTGTGTGGATCCTCCAACCTGTGAATGTTTTGTGTCATCCACAGATGTGCAGGAGGGTGCTGGGCCATCTGAGCTGACCGCACCATCCCCAGGACAGCAGCCAGATGAGGACCCCCCGACATGGCCAGAGTCCTCGGAGGAGGTTGAAGAGAAGGAGGTTGAAGTGGAGGAGGTTGAAGTGGAGGAGGTTGAAGTGGAGGAGGTTGAGGAGTCCATGTCAGGCACTGGACTTTTGTTTTTGGAGGACTTTTCCCCTCTGGCTGGCAGCAGCCAGCCCTCCATAAGGGGTAGCCCCCCCACTCCTCCCCCAACAGGGCTCCCCTCCCAAGGGGCTCCCCTTCTCCCCGGCCACAAGCATCAGCTGGAGGCAGGAAGGCGACCCAGAAGACTAGGGGGGTGGCGGATCTCCTGCCCCCCACTCTGAGAAAGGACCAGTTCCTTCAGACCCGCCATCTGGGAGAGGTCAGCCAGACTTTGGGGCGGATGGAGGAGAGCCTGTCCTCCATAAAGGATACGCTTGGGAACCTGGACTGCCACTCCCGGGCTCTTACGAACTGCCTAAACGACCTGCAGACTACAACAGCAGGCATTGGGCAGGATGTGAGGGCCCTCACCCAGGCTATCCAGGCCAATACGGCATCATTAAGTGCTGGCCTAGACAGAATTGCCGTGGCCTTGGAGGGCAGGCCGCCAGGTGGGCAGAGACCAGGGGCTGCTCCTCCTTCCCCGGTTTACCCCCTCCCCCATGAGTCTCCCCTGAGGAGCCGGGGCCGTGGCTCATGTCAACAGCATTACCTTGTTTTTCCCCCCTGTTTTTATTTTTGCCATTTTTTTTGTGCTGAACATTTTTTGTTTTTGCTGGGCATTTTTTGTTTTGAGGTTGTGAATGCTGTTTGAATGTGGGGGTGACATTCCTGCCGGAAAAGGGGTGTCACACTCAATTTTGGTGGAGAAGGGTTCCCCAGGACCAGGGAGAAGTGATCCCCAGGTCCGTGTGAATGTTGTATGAATGTACAGTGACATAATTGGAGCCTTGGCGTGGCGTTGCTGCTCACAAGTCCTGCATGGTGGACTGGTGCCAATCCAATTTGATGAGGATGTGGGGTGTGTGTGCTAGGGACCACAGTGGTGTGCATGCATGCATTCTCATTGTGCCATGATTAATGTGTGTGTTTAACGTGCAAAGATGCATAATGTGAGCTGGCATGAGATGGGGTCCAAGTGCATATGCAGAGTCACCTTGAAGGGAAAAGACAGGAGGATGTTAGTAGTGCATGTGCCCCTTGTGATGTGTGCATCATGGGGGGGGGGCAGTCATGCCTGCCACCCATGTCACTCACCATCCAGCCAGCTGTCCCCATACATGTTCTGTTCGAAATCTCTGGGGATGGGGCTCTGATTGTATATGTAGCTGTCATGGGTAGTGTCATGTGTTGGGCTGGTGATGTCCTCCTGCAGGGTTGTGGTTAATTCCATGATGGCATAAGGGGTGAATCTGAAGATGCGAGACACCTCAGAATCACTCATGCCATAGATGTCTATGCATGTGTGATATATCCTCTCCTGTGAAGAGTGAAGAGTGAGGGGCTTGTATCAGATAAGAATATTGTATTAGATTAGATTACATTTTAAAGTTTAGATAAGCCAAAAAAAGTTTTCCAAAAAAAAAAAAATCCCGTGCCATCCTCAGTGCCCTCCTCCTTCTTTGCTCATCTAAAGTCAGTAGTATAGCTATGAGCATGGATGCCACTGGCATGTTGGCATACAGTTTGTTGGGCAACACGTGTGACTGCTCAGCTCCTCACTAACAGTGTTGCTTTATCTGACATGTAGACAAATTGTCTAATTTTATACCAGCTTTTATATGGTCTAATTTTAGACAGGACATTTAGCTGTTGCGCACAGCGCGTAGCCTGCGCTGCACCAACGTTCTTTTGTGGATCCCTTTAACTCCCTCATTAGCCTATTTGAATAGAAAATCAATGGTGTGTCTAGCGCAGTTTTTCGCGGACGGATGCACCTGTCTAACGAAATTACGCTGGACAAAAAAAAGTAGATTTCTTGCGTATCTTGTTTTGGGAATGGCATGCATCGAAACGCACGTGCACAATTAGACTTACGCCGCGCATCTCCTGTAACGCCGGCGTAATAGCTCTGTGAATCTGGTCCTTTGTTTTTTACAAGCTGAAAAAATGATCGTGTGTATGCGTCGATGGTATTATTCTATGACACAAATACTGCCGCATTATCCATTAAAAATAATAATAATACCACCAAAAAGAGTATAATGCAATTATTAAACCTTTGATTATTTTAATAGTTTTGATGAGGTTATTTAAAAAAAAAAATGTTCTATGTAATTTTTCCATGTGTTTTGGGTGTGGTGTCAGAATAACAAATGAAAAGAAACAATGGGGAAGAAAGATAATTACACGGAAGGTTAACATTAAATGGGCTTGGAGAAACTGAAGACTGACTTATTTTCTAATCAGGCACCAAGTGATTGGAAATTTAATTTAAAGGGTGATTGAATCTCTCTTAGGAAGAAGATTACATTGATAAGTCCTATCATTCTTCCTGAACTCACCAAGCTCAGTAAGGAAAGACAGTAGTTAAAAAATCATACCGTCCAAAATATTAATGATAGATACTCTTACTGCCACCTAAATGACCTTGCTCTAGGTTGTACACAGTAGCTCTTAATTTAAGTGAAAGCCTTCAAATATGATAGGAAGGATACATTTTTTGAATACATTTATGCTCCGTTTTAATATGTACACATGAACAACATGTTTTTGGTTGGTGGGCTACAGAGACATTCAGAATTCATGGCACCCCAACACATTTTATTATGGTTTGTTATGGTGCACTGCATTATTAAAAAAAAAAATTACATAGTCAAGTTAACCACTTCCTGACAGCCGTACGACTTTGTACGGCCACAGTGTGGTTCCGAATTGCCGGGAGGCTGTCTATATACGGCCCCCAGCCACTGGAGATGCCGATGCACGTGCCTGACGGCCGCGATGTCCACCAGGCACCCGCGATCAGCGGTTACAGAGACAATGACGTGGATCTGTGTGTGTAAACACACAGATCCACGTCCTGTCAGGGAGAGAGGAGACAGTTAGAACACAATGCAGGGTACACATTTAACCCCTTCCTCACCCCCTAGTGTTAACCCCTTCAATGCCAGTCACATTTATACAGTAATTAGTGCATATTTATAGCACTGATCGCAGTATAAATGTGAATGGTGCCAAAAATGTGTCAAAATTGTCTGACGTGTCCGCCATAATGTCGCAGTCTCAATAAAAACCGCAGATCGCCGCCATTACTAGTCCCCTATTTTGTGGGTGCTATAACTTTTGCGCAAACCAGTCGCTTATTGCAATTTTTTTTTTTTTTTACCAAAAATATGTAGAATATGTATCGGCCTAGACTGAGAAAAAATTTTTTTTTTCTAAAAATTGGGATATTTATTATAGCAACAAGTAAAACATATTGTTTTTTTTTTTTTCAAAATTGTCGCTCTTGCTCAGTGTAATGTCGAATTAGCTGCCTAAGATACGTCAATACACTGCCTACGACGTGAATGTAACCTATGCACAGCCCTATTCACGTAGTACTACGTAAACAAAGTAACATACGACGGCTGTTCCCTGTTCCATACCTTTGAATGGGTTGTGCCACTTATATGCTGGAATAACTTTACGCCGGACGTAAGCCTTATGCAAACCGTGTATATGAAGCGGCCGGGCGCATCTAAGTTTGTGAATCGGCGTATCTAACTCATTTGCATATTTAAAATGGGAACGCCGAATGCGTCCAGCGTAACTATGCGCCCAAGATACGCCGGCAAAGGGAAGTTACGTCGGCTGGCTTAAGCCTATTTTTTGGACGTATCTAGCTTGGGGAATCGGTGCAGAGATACGACTGTGCACATTTGTAATAAGCTGCAATATAATCCAGTTTTTGGGTTTAGGTATAATATCTTCCTTGTTCAGGCAATTATGTATAAAGAGAACATGATCCACAGTCTCTTTGGGACAGCTCCTAAATAAATGTTGTTTAAATTGGCAGCATTATAATTATTTTTCTCCGGTGATCATTAGAAGACTGTTTAGACTCAGAATATTTGCATTAGCAAACAATTAATGACAATTGTAATTAATATAAATGAAACTATATTATTGCCTTAAGTAAAAACAACAGATAATACAGAGTATATATAGAGGTATTGCTCTGAAGTTTCCAATTGGTTGGACACAAGGATAAAAGAGACTTGCTGAGTTCCAAGTGGAGATGACATTGAGATTCAAGCAATGTTCCATTCCACTATATTATTGTCACTGTTCTTGACAAATTGCTTATTCCTCAGCTGATACAAAGCACTAACTATTCTGTCCGAAGTTAAAAAAAAGGACATTTGTCCACTCAGCATTCTGCCTTTTCATTGTCTTTTACCAATCCATTTAATCCAATTCAGCTCTTAGCACCTCAGCATGGTCGAAGATTTATGACAGTACAGTGAGTGCAAGATAAGACTTTGAACTTGCAAGTAGTTTATTCCCATCTTTGGTCTAAGCGGCAACCAAATATAGCCATAAATTATTCGATATTAGATCAGATAGCATATTTCAGGGGGAATTCTGCAAGTATATATATAATGAATTCAAACCACTTCATGTCCATGCACTTTTTGACTCTGCAATAATTTTACCCTGTGTTCACTGAATATAAAGCACAAAACCAAATCATAAAAACAATAAGACAGAGACCAAGATATTGCATGGAGATTTAGGCTAATATACAAGCCAGAGTTTTTTTTCTTTTATTGAATAACATGTTCACAATCATTTACAATAACCTCAATAGAACTACTTGTGATTGTAATAATGTAGAAAACTGAATATTCAGGCATTAATTTTGTTGCTGGCTCACTTATGAAACATTTATATTTTATTCTTGTATATCTTTAATAACTTTATTTTAACCCAACACTTTAGGTGCAGTGTCAGGCCTCGTAAACACGACCGATGAACTCGTCGGGCGAAACACATCGTTTTCCTCATCGAGTTCCTTGTTAGGCTTGTCAAGGAACTCGACAAGCTTGCTTTGCGTAGACACGTTAAAGACCAAATCTCCTCGTTCTCAAATGCGGGAACTTCAACACATACGACAGCAGGGGAAGTTCGATTCCACAGGCACAACCCTTGGGGCTGCTTTTGCTAATCTCATGTTACTGAAAAGTTTGGTAAGAGACGTTTTCACCTTTCAGTCCGTTACAGTGTGACAAATGTGCTATTTCCATTACAAACGCTACTTTTACAGAAGGTGCGCGGGTTTCTTAGCATACACACGCTCGAGTTCCTCGTCGGAAACCAGGCCGACAAGGAACTCGATGAGCCAAATTCGACTCCCGTCGAGGAAGAAGAGAACATTCTCTCTTTTTGGCTCGTCAAGTTCATCGACAGTTTCCTCGTCTAAAAATGTACACGCAACCGGTTTCCTCTGCAAAACACGTCTCCCAACAAGTTTCTTGCTGGATTCTGCCGAGGAAACCGGTCGTGTGTACGCGGCCTCAGAAAGTCATTGGTAACTAGAATTCTGATAGCTGCTGGCTCTTTAGCTGCCTGACATTAGGCTTAAAGTGTTACTTAACCACTTAAGACCCGGACATTTAGGCAGGTAAAGGACCTGGCCAGTTTTTGCGATTTGGCACTATGTCGCTTTAACTGACAATTGCGTGGTTGTGCAACATGGCTTCCAAACACAATTGGCATCCTTTTTTTCCCCACAAATAGAGCTTTCTTTTGGTGGTATTTGATCACCTCTGTGGTTTTTATTTTTTGCGCTATAAACAAAAATAGAGCGCCAATTTTGAAAAAAAATGCAATATTTTTTACTTTGCCTATAATAAATTTCCCCCAAAAATATATATCCCTCAGTTTATGCCGATACATATTATTCTACCTATTTTTGTTAAAAAAAAAAAACAATAAGCGCTTATCGATTGGTTTGCGCAAAATTTATAGCGTTTACAAAATAGGGGATAGTTTTATTGCATTTTTATATATATATATTTTTTTACTACTAATGGCGGTGATCAGCAATTTTTTTTGTGACTGCGACATTATGGCAGACACATTTTGACACATTTTTGGGACCATTGTCATTTTCACAGCAAAAAATGCAATAAAAATGCATTGTTTACTGTGAAAATGACAATTGCAGTTTGGGAGTTAACCACTAGGGGGCGCTGAAAGGGGTTAAGTGTGACCTCATCTGTGTTTCTAACTGTAGGGGGGCGGGGCTGGACGTGTGTCGTCATTGGATGTGTTTCCCTATATCAGGGAACACGCGATCAATGACACTGCCACAGTGAAGAACCTGGCAGCTTCGGGGACCGATCACGGGACTCCAGCGACGATCGGGTCCACAGATCCTGCAGCCACGGTCACAGACTTTCCGACCAGGTCGGTGGCGTGCGTCCGCGACCCACGGCTGGACACTTAAAGAGGACATACAGGTACGTGCTCGTGCCCAGCCGTGCCATTCTGCCAACATATATCTGCAGGAGGCGGTCCTTAAGTGGTTAAGTCAAATATATATATATATATTTATTTTTGTTATGTTATACTTACCTGCTCTGTGCGGTGGTATTACACACAGTGGTCCCGTTCCTCCTCTTCTGGGGTCCCCGTCAGCGATCTTGGCTTCTCCTCTTCTTTTCTTAGGACTACCACAGCCAGCCGTTGGCTATGGGGAGCATAATCTGCATGCTCCTGACCTGTGCGTCTATAGAGGCGCACTCTATAGACTTACACAGCGGGACTTCCTTTTCAGTGCATCAGATTGACAGCAGAAAGATCAATGGCTCCTGCTACTTCTCGAATGTGGTGTAAAGAGCAAAAGATGGGAGAATAGATGCAGCCATGAACAGCGCTCATCTCTTCTCCCCTCTCTTTTACTTTACACAGGGGAAAGGGGGGCACAGAGAAACTGAAAACGTTTTTTACCTTAACGCAAACAATGCATTATGGTAAAAAAAAAGTTTTTAGGTTTAATAACACTGTAATTCAAAAGCAAATGCACCGATGCAACCATTTGCTTGCATTACAGCTTAGTGAATTCAGCTGCAGCATCTAATCCACTGATGCACAGTGTGTGTAAGGTCAGGAAGTTGACAGGCCATCAACTTTCAAAGTTATAGTGATTACTGCCTCTCTAATTAAACCACAATGACACCTCCAACATTTATATGATGATTATATCCTGCCAGGTTTGTTTTGCATATTATCTTGCAAAACCAAATCAGGAACATGGAAGTTAGACCAAAAGAGCAATTTATGAACTTAACCACTTTAGCCCGGACCATATTGCTGTCCAAAGACCAGAGCACTTTTTGTGATCCGGCACTGCGTCGCTTTAACTGACAATTGCGCGGTCGTGCGACGTGGCTCCCAAACAAAATTGGCGTCCTTTTTTCCCACAAATAGAGCTTTCTTTTGGTGGTATTTGATCATCTCTGCGGTTTTTATTTTTTGCGCTATAAACAAAAATAGAGCGACTATTTTGAAAAAAATGCAATATTTTTTACATTTTGCTATAATAAATATCCCCAAAAAAGATATAAAAAAAATTTTTTTTCCTCAGTTTAGGCCAATACGTATTCTTCTACATATTTTTCGTAAAAAAAAAATCGCAATTAGCGTTTATTGATTGGTTTGCGCAAAATTTATAGCGTTTACAAAAAAGGGGGTAGTTTTATGGCATTTTTATTAATATTTTTTTTTTACTAGTAATGGCGGCGATCAGCGTTTTTTTCGGTACTGCGATATTATGGCGGACACATCGGACAGTTTTGACACATTTTTGGGACCATTGGCATTTTTATAGCGATCAATGCTATAAAAATGCATTGGATTACTAAAAAATTGCCATTGGCAGTGAAGGGGTTAACACTAGGGGGCAGGGAAGGGGTTAAGTGTGTTCCTATTTGTGTTCTAACTGTATGGGGGGGGTGGACTCACTAGGGGAATCACTGATCTTCCGTTCATACATTGTATGAACGGAGGATCAGCGTTTCCCCCGCTGACAGGAACGAGAGGAATGTGTTTACACACATACCTCCCGTTCCCCGCTCTGTAACGAACGAGCGCGCGTGCGTGCGTGCCCTTCGGCGATCGCGCCCGCCGGGCACGCGCGCGGGACTCGGGGGCGAGCGGGAGGCCAGCGCGCGCGCGACGTAGAGCTACGGGCTCTTGCCCAGGAGAGCCGACCTGCCGCCGTAGAACCACGGCGGCTGGTCGGCTAGTGGTAAAAGGGGTTGTACACTCTGTGCAAAACGAGCTGCACAGTGGAGGTAAGTATAACATGTTTGTTATTTTACAAAAACAATACTTTAGTGTTCCTTTAATTTCTCTTTTTTAGTTTAAAGAGACAATTATGAGTATAAAAAATTACCAAAACAATTATCAAAACACATACATTATTATAAAATGCAGATATAATATTTACCTTTAGCATGCAGATTGTACACACTATTCTTTCTCTTGCAGAACTAAAGTTGCCACCAGAATCTTCAACATCTGACACCTTCTTTTGTAGACTGTAAAATGACTGCATCTCCCTCCTGTGGATCACTTATTTGTCCCTACATCACTAGTACGTCTCTGGTGTTTTACAGACAACAGCAGGCGACAAACACACCTAGAAGTGCCAGAGTCTGAATGCAGTCACTACAGTATCTCTATAACCCCTTTGTGACAAATTGGCCTTTTATTTGGTGGTAAATGTAAATGTAAAGAAAAACTTGCATCAGATAGTTCAAAAACATACAGTACTTTTTAATTCATAGTTCTCAGATGCAGCATTAGGTTTAAGCCTGGTACACATGTACTGACAGTCGGCCAAGTTCAGCAGGTACTGGCTGACTTTCCATACACGTGTCACTGCTCTCTGTTCAACAAATGCCAGTCTAATGACCGGCTTCTGCTAAACAAACTTTCTGGAAAACCATAATTCGATCAGTGCTTGCAGCCAAAGGTTGTAAGCACTAATCAGTGTACTCTGACTGGGGGAGGGGGTTGTTGGGAGTCCCCATCTGTCAGAATACAATAGCTCAGTGGGAGAGATCTCTGAATCACACATCGTTGTTTTGATGCAGGGATCTGTCAGTTTTTTTTGTCAACCCGCTAGTTTAATGAAAGATAAAAACTGTTCATGTATACCCAGCTGTGTCTCTTATGCCTCGTTTCCACTGCCTCGTTTTCGGTTCGGTACAGTACGCTATTTTGGGTGTTTCCATTATGAAAGCGTGCCGTAAAAAACCGAACCGTACCGCACCAGCAAGGTTCCTGCTTCAAATGAGGGACCAGAGAGAGTGGAACGGTTCGGTTAGGGCGGACCTACAAATACATCTCACTGATTGGTGGATGCGCTAGGAATTTTTTCTAAACCCTGAATGGTCCCTCACGGTCCGATTTGCAGTGGAAACGATCACACGAATAGACCGGTCCCATCCGAACCGCTCCAAAATTACTGACCCGAACCGATCCGTGCAGTGGAAACAAGGCATTAGTCTGGGGTTATGGATTACACTTGGGGGTAGGGTTGAAGTTCTTTTTTCCAGGTGTACAAAACATTTGCATTGCATTTCAATATAACACAGGTTAAGTATAGGTTTGTCTTTTGTTTTAATACAAAAACAGGTACTGATACGTACAAGCCACAATAAATACAACATTGTAAGACAAGTACCACACTAAGATGGGAGAACAGGGCAATATCTGAACAATACCAAGGCATAAACATAACCACCAAATAAATATTTCACAGAATAAAGAGGAGTGTTATTTGTTTTTGTATTCCAGAAGAGTAATCAACCCACCCTCCCCCCGGTGACCCTGGGCTTGTCTCCGTGATACCCACGCCCCCCCCTCTGGGGGGCTGGTCTCTACCGAGCCAATGTCTGAGTACGGTCTCCACCCCCTCAGACTGGTCACGGACGCCTGACGTACACGCGCACAGCTGCGATGACGTCACGGACGCGCCCCCTTCCTAGCGACACTGCAGCACGGCTTCCGCCTGTGTGACTGAGCGTCGCTGGATGCTGGACATATAAAAAGGACCTCCTGCTTCCAGCGATTACTAACGCCGGATCCCGGGACCGCTGTGGCTTTATCCAGCCCAGTGTAAGCAACTTTATCTTTTGTTCTTATCTACTCCAAACCTAATTGGTCAGTCTGTCTCATCTTTTCACCACTTCCTCAATCTACCTCCACTAACCTAATCCTCCTTTACCTTCACTACAGGTTAGTATCATTACCCTGATACTTCATTGGGGACCAGGATTGGTCCCCCTTAACATACTTACTCATTCATTTGGCACAATTGCACCACAAAGTGTGCCATTTTTGGGCGCCTGTTTCCGGGACTCCCCCATTCATCGTTCCTTCCTTCATTACCATGGTATTTATATATTGTACTTATTTTCCTACCCACACTTAACTACATATTTTTCCCCTTCACCGTTTTTCCCACCCTACCCTTCCTTTCCACTCCCCGTTTTCCTTCCCCCTCCTCTCCCTTTTGTTCCCTCGCCATTTCCCGTCCCCCCTCCCTCTTCCCTCTCCCTTTCTTTCTTTCTCCACCCTGCTTTCCCTACTTTTAGATCTGCCCTCTCTCCCCCCTTCTCTTTCCCCCCCCCCCCATCCCCATCATCCTTCTCTGCCCCCCTCTCCCCCTTCTTTTGCCTTCCTTCACACTTGCCTGTCCTTTCCACCTCTCTTCCCAATTCCATCCTCCATTTCTTTGCCAAGCACCTTTGCTCCCCACCCCTCCCCCCCCTTTTACCTGGTTCCCCCACCTCCTCCCTTTCTCCCCCCCCCTTCCCTCCCCCCTCCTTACCCACATTTTCACAACCACTTCATTATCATTCTCTTGCAGTAATCACGTGTGTTGCCCATCACCTTCTACACTCCACACCCCTCTCCCCCCCTCCCCTCATTGCCATAGGTTCAGTTCCTTTTACACCATATTATATCCTCCTATATTTCCTATATAAGACAACCAGGTCCTTTGATACTTGTGTCCTCAATTGACCACCGGTTAGGATACTGTCTGGTCCCGCCTGCTATCTCCTATGGCGAGACCTCTCTAGGTGAGCACCTCAACTTGGGAATTCCCTTTGTGTATACTTTCTGTTTTTTAACTTATTATTGCTGTATTGTTCACTTATCTCTAGATATTCTCCTGATGAAGCGGTATTAATCCAGCAAAACTAGTTGAGAGCCTGTTACAACCCTCAACCCATCGTAGTGTCTTACCCTTCCGGGGATTTCAGCTCTGATGTTGTCAGATGGTTGTCACATTTTAATTTTGTAATTTGTCTTGTCTATGTACTTAATAAAATTACAAACAGTTTTTTTAAATATTCTACTCTATTTTTATTTCTATATCTGTACCGCAATAGTCCCAATTGGCCCGTTTTCTCCTCCCTCCTTGGATCTTTGGCTTCAGGACCATGGATCCAAGTACTCTATATCTTAGTGCTGGGACAAGGCCAGACAGCGCCCAGGGCAAATTTGCCAAACTGCACCCCACCCCATTCATAACGTGGAAGCTTAGGGGATCTACACCCAGTAGTCACTCGCTTGTCAAAATTACTGCTGCTATCACTGCTCCTATTAGCCTTGGAGCAGAAGGAAGGTGACCCCATCCCGACAGTAAACCATTGCACCCAGGACAACCGCCCCTCCCTTGTCCCGACCTGCTCTAAAGAAATAGCTGTTTATCTGTGTCCATGTGAAAGGTGAATATGAATGGGAATGACTTAATAATTATCAATCAGCTGTTGCACTTGCGGGTTCTAATGAGGAAAGGGTCTGAGTCGCCTTAGTTGTGACATCCCTTTGGGAATATTTCACAACAAAAATTATTTGTTCTGCAGGGTACCCAAAATCAAACTTGTGTCTTAGCGTAGACTTCTGGGAAAATCATTAAACCAAATCACACAAGCAGAAAATTACATTTCTGGGGGGGGTTCTGTATACAATTTGTGTACAATATGCCTACGGGTTGCCATATTGTATTGCGTTTTACAGAAAATTACAACCCTGCAGATTAAAAATAAAAGGTAATTTTTAATAGCATTCAATAAAATATGACTTGGTATCTTTTTTTTTTTTTTTTGCAATTTTTTTTCCACAAAAGTGGAGTTACCCTTTAACAAATGTAATCTATATTTTTGAAATGTTCTTAAGCCAGAGTATGGACATTTTGATGTGGAAATCGAAAAAGAAAGGCTGTCAACCCAACACCCAACAGAGTGGATATTATGAGATCTATCGGAGCCCCTGCCAGCGTGTTCTACAGCATAAACACATCTTAACAAATTTATTGTGTTGCTCCAGATGACGTCAGTATGGCAAAACCGGTAGAGCGATCGTTCCTCTGAGCTACAGCACTCGTTTTTAAGGCTTTTGTGCTATATGCTAAATGTGAGTACCCATTCTTGTAAGAATAAAGTATATCTTTTTGTGAAACGGTATCACGCTATTGGGCGCTTTCATTTGTCTCCTCTATGAGCGGTTGAGAGGTTGGAAAGACTACATATGAAAAAACCTGACAGACACAGCAGTGTGGATACTTATTGTGAGAGCCTATTACCCCTGTAGGGGTGATTGGAACCGGTGAGTGCGGGACCATTGGGGGAGAGCACTGAGTGATCCACTGACGGTTGTACCTGCATGAAGCACCTAGCACCTTACTTTGCATGAATCAAGATTGAAAATAGTTTTAATTTAATTTACATTTTTCTGCATGAAGCAGGATTGGAAATTGGACTTTTTGGAAAAATTTTGTTTTGAATACACATTTTTTTGCTATATTCATGTATCACTAATATTGTATTTACCAGTATTTACTTTCAAGGATCCGCACTATACAGCACTTTATATGCACTTAATTTATTTGTGACAACACCCTTGGCACATTATTTAAACACTACAAGTAGGCGCCACCACCTGCTATCTACACTTAATATCTTCTTCCACCCAGGTGTAGATTTTTGTGCAGGGGCTGCCACTTTAATATTATAATATTTTAATTAATTTCCTTTTTGCTATATATACCTCAATTTTAAATCGTTCACATATCACCAATTTAAATTGTCCATAGCGCAGATTCATCCCCTCTTCTTGCTGATACCAACCTAAGGAAAGAATGCATTTGCGTAACCATAGAAGCTGTCAGAGCTAACCACTTCTTTACCACTAACTTTTTGACCAAGAGTAGCAATCTGCTAATAGAGGACACCATAAAGTTAAAATCTAGAACTGGCTCAGAATACAAGTTATTGAGGTATTTTCGAGACATGCACTGAATATTTTAGTTATTTTGTATTTGCAAGATCAATAATGGGTTACCCACAGTAAAACATCTTCGAACAGCAGCATAGCATATGTGTGTGTGTATATATATATATATATATATATATATATATATATATATATTGGTACTAAAGAGGTGCTTTATTCGAAAAGAAAGGTACATAACAGTACTGTATGACTGAAGGTCAAAAAGTCTGCCAACACAAGGTATTGTAAATGTAAAAAAAAAAAAAACTGACATTTTCTTGACATTGCAGCAGTGAGTTATCAGTAAGTAACAGTAAATTACAGGACTCTATACCAACAAGGAACTGTTCTGTGGCTCCGTGACACAACCGTGGGACACCAGCGGACATCGAGTCCGCAGGTCCAGCGGGCCTGGTCACAGAGATTCCGGGGAAACTCGCGCCCAAATGGCAAGAATTTCAAAGCAGCATACCTGTATGTTGCTTTGCCCACAGGAGCCATTCTGCCATTCTGCCGACGTATATCTACTGGCGGCAGTCAGCAAGTGGTTAAGGAGTCTTATACACCATGTGTAGGATTAGGAAATGTGTGAGCCTCCTAAAATTTGCAAAGAGACACAATAGAAATATTTTGTAGAATAGTGTACCTTTGTTTTTTTAAAGATATGTCCCATGCCAAGTTTCCATTTGGCTTTACAAGGAGAGGTAGATATAAGAGCTTGTGACTTTAATTAAAATTGTATAGATATGTGATAGGACTTCTTTTAAGCCATCAAGCAAAATTAAGTATAGTAAACAGGCATTTGGCCCTACAAAAAGTTAAAGGGCAAAGCTTCTGTTGTGGTTAAATGGCATTCTTTAGTTGTAGGTATTGGCAGAAGTGCATTTTGTGAATATGAAAGACTTCTTGCAATTGTAGCACATCAGCTTTTCTAGAGCGTGACACATCCTAAACATAGATAAAATAAATAATATAGAATATATATATATATATATATATATATATTGTGAGGCATTAAGCTCGGTAGCGCGTGTGTGACCCTCTGGATGGGTTCACTACACGCTGAACTGTACAAAAAGGCCGTTGAGGATGATTGAAAACAAATGATATGGTTTATTTGTCCATATTGCTGGATACACGTGCAAGCATCAAAACAGCCTAAACAAAACAAAACATAAAATAAACCCTTGCCACTTGGGGCGTCTACCTTCCCAACACAGGAACCTACCTATGGAGTCTGGCACAGCCTACTGCTGGGCAGAGAGTGCTGGTTCTACAGCAGAAAACAACAACAAGTTTCTTTGATATTTCTCACACAGAAATATCCATCAGCACCTCACCTCTTCAGTACTGTTTGTGACTGCTCCTTCACTCACACAGCCTCAGGATGCAGCAATCAGTCGTCATCCTTAGGCTGTCTTTATATGGGCTTTAATTGCTTCATTCTGAACAGCACCTTACTTTGCATGAATCAAGATTGAAAATAGTTTTAATTTAATGTACATTTTTCTGCATGAAGCAGGATTGGAAATTGGACTTTTTGGAAAAATTTTGTTTTGAATACACATTTTTTTGCTATATTCATGTATCACTTATATTGTATTTACCAGTATTTACTTTCAAGGATCCGCACTATACAGCACTTTATATGCACTTAATTTATTTGTGACAACACCCTTGGCACATTATTTAAACACTACAAGTAGGCGCCACCACCTGCTATCTACACTTAATATCTTCTTCCACCCAGGTGTAGATTTTTGTGCAGGGGCTGCCACTTTAATATTATAATATTTTAATTAATTTCCTTTTTGCTATATATACCTCAATTTTAAATCGTTCACATATCACCAATTTAAATTGTCCATAGCGCAGATTCATCCCCTCTTCTTGCTGATACCAACCTAAGGAAAGAATGCATTTGCGTAACCATAGAAGCTGTCAGAGCTAACCACTTCTTTACCACTAACTTTTTGACCAAGAGTAGCAATCTGCTAATAGAGGACACCATAAAGTTAAAATCTAGAACTGGCTCAGAATACAAGTTATTGAGGTATTTTCGAGACATGCACTGAATATTTTAGTTATTTTGTATTTGCAAGATCAATAATGGGTTAGCCACAGTAAAACATCTTCGAACAGCAGCATAGCATATGTGTGTGTGTATATATATATATATATATATATATATATATATATATATATATATATATATATATATATATATATATATATATATATATATATATATTGGTACTAAAGAGGTGCTTTATTCGAAAAGAAAGGTACATAACAGTACTGTATGACTGAAGGTCAAAAAGTCTGCCAACACAAGGTATTGTAAATGTAAAAAAAAATAAAAACTGACATTTTCTTGACATTGCAGCAGTGAGTTATCAGTAAGTAACAGTAAATTACAGGACTCTATACCAACAAGGAACTGTTCTGTGGCTCCGTGACACAACCGTGGGACACCAGCGGACATCGAGTCCGCAGGTCCAGCGGGCCTGGTCACAGAGATTCCGGGGAAACTCGCGCCCAAATGGCAAGAATTTCAAAGCAGCATACCTGTATGTTGCTTTGCCCACAGGAGCCATTCTGCCATTCTGCCGACGTATATCTACTGGCGGCAGTCAGCAAGTGGTTAAGGAGTCTTATACACCATGTGTAGGATTAGGAAATGTGTGAGCCTCCTAAAATTTGCAAAGAGACACAATAGAAATATTTTGTAGAATAGTGTACCTTTGTTTTTTTAAAGATATGTCCCATGCCAAGTTTCCATTTGGCTTTACAAGGAGAGGTAGATATAAGAGCTTGTGACTTTAATTAAAATTGTATAGATATGTGATAGGACTTCTTTTAAGCCATCAAGCAAAATTAAGTATAGTAAACAGGCATTTGGCCCTACAAAAAGTTAAAGGGCAAAGCTTCTGTTGTGGTTAAATGGCATTCTTTAGTTGTAGGTATTGGCAGAAGTGCATTTTGTGAATATGAAAGACTTCTTGCAATTGTAGCACATCAGCTTTTCTAGAGCGTGACACATCCTAAACATAGATGAAATAAATAATATAGAATATATATATATATATATATATATATATATATATATATATATATATATATATTGTGAGGCATTAAGCTCGGTAGCGCGTGTGTGACCCTCTGGATGGGTTCACTACACGCTGAACTGTACAAAAAGGCCGTTGAGGATGATTGAAAACAAATTATATGGTTTATTTGTCCATATTGCTGGATACACGTGCAAGCATCAAAACAGCATAAACAAAACAAAACATAAAATAAACCCTTGCCACTTGGGGCGTCTACCTTCCCAACACAGGAACCTACCTATGGAGTCTGGCACAGCCTACTGCTGGGCAGAGAGTGCTGGTTCTACAGCAGAAAACAACAACAGGTTTCTTTGATATTTCTCACACAGAAATATCCATCAGCACCTCACCTCTTCAGTACTGTTTGTGACTGCTCCTTCACTCACACAGCCTCAGGATGCAGCAATCAGTCGTCATCCTTAGGCTGTCTTTATAGGGGCTTTAATTGCTTCATTCTGAACAGTTGAAACCTTTTAACACCCCAAACCTCTCTGACCATCTCTGCAGCCGACGCCTAATAGTAATTGGTGTATTGTCTAAACAAGGCAGAAATATATCTCCCGTCTGTGACAACACACACAGATTTACCTGACTTCCTGTCACAATATACACACACACACAATTGTATGTGTCTGTTTTTGTGCCTCTCACATGGGTTTCCATGTGAGTTATATTTACTTTGTTTCCATCTATTGTTGAAACAATTTCAGAGCATTGTTATCTAAAATATGGTGAACATTAGTGATTCCTAATGCTTTCCAGTTTTTATGTATTTCTGTCAGCTCTGGTGGTTTTCTCTAGAAATGGTATATGTATGTTATAGTGTATGTACAGGAGGGGAGGTACACAATTTAAATAGTTGGATGTTAAGTCATAGGGGACTATTTTGGCAATATCTTTCAAACTCATCATTAAATATAAGCCAACACTGAATTCAAATAGACATCTAATACACAATGGTTTGAATAGAGATGACCATTATGGTAAAATGTGTTGTGCCAGGTACAGGAACACACAGAAATCATTACTCATCAGTTATTGTATTTATTACTGTACAGATGAAGTTATTACTAACTGCATTACTGTGAGTTTCTACATTCTCATGGTCTTATTCGATAGCCCAGTGTTCTAAACACTTGATAGAATGCCTTAGAGGGGAAAAGGGGAACACTAAATTGAAAAAAAAAATAGTTTTTCACCCTTAAAGCCACCACGTTGCCCTGTGCAAACAAAAGCTGAATCACTGCATCTTTTAACAAGATTATGTTTCTATGGTGAGGCTGACCCCACCTGAAACATTTTTGCATTCTTAGTTTAGCCATACATATATTACATGGCTTTTCTACTTTATGAGGACAATTCATCATTTAGCTTACTACTAATTCTATGTTTCAGTAAAACTCTAAGCTAGAATTCACAGAGAACCAGAATAATGCATTTATATTAGCACTAGTCTAAGATCACTGGTTCTTGTAGCTGCTCCTACCAATTTTGTACATGCTTGTTTCTGTCTGCTTTTTCCACATGATGAATGTGCATATTCTTAATCAACCTTATATCTCTTTCATCACAACCTACATCAAGAAAGATAAACATCTCTATTAACTTAACTATAACTTTTTTCTCCTATCTTAAACATATTTGGAACCTTCCACTCAGATGCTCAACTTTGTAAGCAACACTGCTCTAAAATATATTTTATATATAATGTATTCTAGCCTTCACACTGCTCGGCTTAATGGAAGTCAATATCTGTATATTATACTATCCACTCTGCAATTCCATTACAGACTCCACACCGCTGGTCATAAAAAGTATCATTCTGAGCACAAGCCCATAACAGTAATGATAAAAAAGGGCCATTTCTCTTCTCCAACTAGAATGAAACATTTAAATCACTGTGGTTCTTTGCTCCAAGGAAAATTGTCAAATTAACACAGCTAAAAAAAAGCTAAAATATTAATGACCGGTGTAAAAAGAGAAGTTAATAATTGAAAACAAATTGCCCAGTTTTAAAAATTCACAATCCTGTGTTATGAAGGGTGACACTGATATGACACCATTTGGGTTTTCGCTAGCCCTGTATTTAATGTTCAGAAAATGTATATACATATACAAATATAGAAAAAATATATGTTGCATTATTATGTTCTTAAATATTTTTTTTAGTTTTGTATAGAGTGGGCTGCTTCTATTTTTACTGTCCAGATTGTGGGAGGAACAAGACCCATAAGTTAAACCTAACTGTGACAAAGAAAATTCAGGTCCCTTGCTTTGCCAGACAGAGTTGGATGTATATAATAAAAGTCCTTTGGTCAAGTAAGTCGGCTCCCATTTTATCTTTGTAGCAGCTTGGCTGCAGTTCAGTTTAACTGCTTGCTGCCCAACCACACTACATGTACAGTACTGGCTACGGTGCAATTTTATCAGCAGGTCCCAGCCAATGATTTTGGCTATGGACCTGCTGATCGGCTGTAGCCAATCACAAAACAGATTCCTGTGTTTACAAACACTCACGACTGTATACAGAGCAGTGATCTGACTGTTTTGTCTCCAGGAAGACAAAACAGACAGATCTGTAGGGAAAAGCAGCACATATTACACACATTGCACTTGGTAGGCACACAGTAAACCCCTTGTTTGCCCCTGATGTTAACCCCTTCCCAGCCAGTGCCATTAGTACAATGTCAGTGAATAGTATTATATCTGACAGCTTAATCAGTGTCACTAGCATCCCCAGAGTGAGTTAGTCAATTATTGTACCTCCCAGCGAGGGTCTGTACGTTTTTCAATCTCTCAACCAATGAGGAAGCAGAAACCCAGGAGAGCAGCTACTCTTGTGTACATCACAGGTTCAGGCAAGTATAAGGGGGGCTGAAGAGAGAGCTGCAAACTGAAGCTTTTTTATCATCATGCATAGAACACATGAAGGTAAAAATCCTTCAGCCTTTAGAACCCCTTCAATGTTAAGTATTAGACTTACAGTGTTTGATAACCCACATGTGCAAATCACTGCCAGCCCCTCTATTATAGGCAGACATAGCACACTTTATAATTCTTTTATAGAAAACGAGTTATGTAAATACAGATTTAGGGCGATCTTTAGGCCGGTCACATGACTTGTGGCAGCTGTACAGCTCCGATGGATGGCTTCTGCAGGAGGGGCCAAGATCTCCCTCGGATGTCAGCTGGGGAGATTACATGGCCGCTCAGCCCCTCCTACAGTAGCCCCCGTAGAAAAGCCGCAAGTCACTTGACTAGCTGGAAGATTGTGCTAAAATTGTATTTCCAAGCCTCATTTTTATAAAAAAAACTTACACAATGTGCTATGCCTGCCTATAAAAGAGGGGCTTGCATGGAACATTTGTAAAAGTATATTTGTACTAATAGTGGCAGGGATAGGGGGGCTGAGACATAGACAAAGAAACAGAGCTGACAGGCAGGGAGGAGTGGGTGAGTGGGAAAGAGGAGAGCTTAGAGCAGGGCTGCAGATGACCAAGGGACATACTCTGACCACGGTGGTCGGGGCTCAGCAGCCCTGATTATCATGGTTAGCACAGAAAGTGGGATACAGGAAGTGGCAGGATCAGGCAGGTTTTTTTTTACGGTTTGGAGGAGGGGGGGGGGGGGATTACACAGCACAGGCACTGTGCTGTTTAATATGCTTTATGGGACTAGAATCTGTATTTTTTTTTTAGTTAACAAACACTTTAAGGTTTAGGGTAAGGGTGAGGTTTTACATTAACTATATATCTGATATCTTTGGGATTCTAATTATTTTATGGGTAGGGGGTAGGTTGAAGTTGAGGATATATTGGTAAATTTATATTATATGTTTGGGATTGAAATTTACATTATTTTGTTTATTTTTGGTGCTTTTTGTGTTAAAATTAAATTGATTGAAAAAGGTCCCACCTTCATAAATACACCCATGCTTAAATCTTTTAGTGCCCCAGATGTAAGGGTTACTTCAGAACAGAACTGCTTGCAGCTGGTCAGCTTAGTAACCCTTTATATATGCATTCACCTAGGCTATAAGCTCATGGTCACTTTAGTGAGGGGATCAGATTGCCGCACATACTGAGGATGATTACATTTTGTTTCCCTCATCACAATGGAAAATATGGATATTGGTAAACACGTGTCTCATATTTACTGACCCTTAATTTTCCTGAATGAACATAGGAGTACTCAATACAGAGCAAACCCATATTCATTCAGAAACTGGAGGGATCAGTAAACACTAAGGAAACTGTCCTTGATCTCTTTTACTATCTCAAAGTTAAGATTCAGAGGTCTCTTTAGACCCCTAATGTGTCCCCAAAGAGGACCTGTCACAGTTGGATACTACAAGCCGCTTCATACACACATAACAATTAGACACAAACAACTAGTGATGAGCGGAATACGCCATATTCGATTTCGCAATATTTCGCGAATATTTCGAAGAATATTCGCGAATATTCGTTAATATCGAATATTCGTGATATTTTATAAAAAAAAAAAAAAAAAAAAAATTGCGAATTTTCGCCAATGCGAATTTTCGCTAATGCGAATTTTCGCTAATGTGAAATTTCGCGATTTTTTTTTTTTTTTTTTTTTTTTTTATAAAATATCACGAATATTCGATATTTACGAATATTCGGTATATTTTATATAAAAAAAAAGCGAAATTTCACATATGCGGTTGCGAATATTCGTTAATATCGAATATTCGTGATATTTGATAAAAAAAAAAAATTGCGAATTTTCGCTATTGCGAATTTTATTGCGAATTTTTTTGCGAAATTTGAAAAATATCGAATATTCGAAATAGCGAATATTCGCCGCGATATTCGAGATATTCGCGAATACTCGAATATGCAATATTCGTAGCGAATATTCGCAATGCGAATATTCGTGAGCAACACTACAAACAACATACACGTGTGCACATATTGTGTCAATGCATATCACAATATACGGTTTGTTGGTGCACTACAGGATGCGTGTTAAGGTGTGTACTTTAAACACAGCTGTTACAGTGCATCATGGTGCCTGATTTTTATTTTTTGTTTCAATTAAATGTATTGGCTACTCCGTTGTGGCAAGTTGCCTTGCATTGTAACATGCTGCTTTTTAATAAAATTTATGTCTGCATCATTTTATCACAACACACAGAAATGTAGCACACATGAAGCTACAGATCTGGTGTTATCACAATGCATAGGTGTGAAGTCAATTTCCTACTTTGTGAACAAAAACACAATTTAAAGTTTACAAATATTTGTTATTTATTAACTAAATTTTATATTGAGAAGGTATTTTGTAAGTTATGTTTTTACATGTGGTCATTCTGCTTGCCTCCCCTCCCTCTGCCCAATCACAGAGCACTTTGTATTATGTCAATTTAATTCACAAAATAAAAAGCCTTCTGTTAATGGACAGCAGAGAGAAGGGGAGGACACAGCTGTTGCAGTGTGAGAAAGCAGTGTCTTGCATGTCAGAGTACCAGAAGTATAAATGATAGCTGTACCTCCTGTGCTCAGGAAAACTTTAGTTGTAAATAAAATAAATAAGTCCACAAGATGCCATGCACCTCATTAGACTTAACCCATAGTAAGCTAGCACATTTTAGAAAGTTACTGAATTCCTGGAGTTCAGTTTTATTAATCCCTTCGCTGGCATAGCAATGTTAACAGAATAAAACCCCCAAAACATTATATATTCCCTGAAAGCAGATGAACCATTAAAAAAAAATAATAATAGTTGCAATTTTTTATTTTTTATGTCTCATGGCAATAGAGCAACTGTTTATCAAATTCTTTTTGAAGATATGAGTTGAGTAAATAGACATAAAATATACAAATGAGGATAAAGGGGCATTTTATTTTTGTTTGTTTTTTATTGTTTTTTCTTCTTTTTCTTAACCTGACTCTATTGCTATGACAGCATACATGAAGTGAAAGGTATTTTTTACAGGGGTAGTCCCTTGGAACCCCCAATGCTGCCTTTGCACTCTAACCAGATCAAGTGCAAACAATACTTGGATTGTCTGTTTTCAATGGGACACACTTGGGGGTGAACCATGTACAACTAATATAAGGGATCAGGTGGTTTTATAGCTACCCATTTCTCTTGCAGAGCACAAAGCCATGGCTGCTAGTACAGCTGTGGGTTTATTTACATCCCTAAAAACGAAACCTTAACATTAAAACGTACCTACCATTTTCCCCTAACACATAACCCTAACCTTGATCCCTAATCTAAACCAAACCATAAACACTATTTTAGACCCTTCCTTACTCCCCTTGCAATCACCAAAACTTTAAAGCTATCCTGCACTAGTTGGAAAAATTACCAGTTCCTGTGCCAAGTGCTCAGCTCTGAAACAAATTAACCAACAAGTAACTTACATTTTTAAAGATTTATATGTTAGAAGGTAGTATAACAATTCCATCCCTTTTTAAAAGTTTAGTTCTCATTTAAACTTCAAAGTAATTATTCAGTGCAAAATTACAGGGAACAAGCGTTTGTCACAGATAAATTGGGAATGAAACACCTGCAAGGTACATTTCCAACCTTGTGAACTCAGATACCAGCACTGTCTGTGGTTTGCAGTACAGAGAGTTTGCTCTGTTAACCAGAAGCAAGTAGGCGGCTATAAACAGCAAGGATACACAAACATAAAATATTTCATTAGCTGTTTATTTTGAGATGCCTCATTAGCCAAAACTGCACTGGAACTCTGTGGTGTACCCTGACCAGGAACATGTTAAGTCAATATTTAAATAAAGATTGAGTTTTGGGCAAATTATCAAGTTCCTGAAAAAATGTCCATGAAAAATTGGTTCTACAAATTAGTCTGCAAAACAAACATTTAGAAATAGGGGCACATGCCTGTACTTCTCCACTAATGTAGCTTATACAGATCTTATTTGGTGACAGAAAGTAAACAACCCACCCCCACCCTATTCAAAATAGATTTACAAGCCCACAAGCAATACGCATAAGTGAAGTAAACTGTATGAGAGTATCATTAAAGTTGTTGCTTATGTTACTTTTCATCGTTTTTTTTTTTACTAACTGTTCCTTGTATTTTGCTAGTATATGTGTATTTTATTCCAGAACCAGGTAAGGGGCAGTTCCCACTGGTGCAATGTATGACATAGGATGCAATTCGCACTGCACTGCAGTGCAAATCACATGCAATCTCTGTACAATGTGATTTCAGCCACACAGATAGTATGGCTGAATTCGTATCACATTCGGACCAAACTCGCACATGACCCTTTTCTTGATCCGCAGCAGAATTGGATCACATGGGTGTTTACACCCATGCAATCCAATTCCTGTCTGAATATGAAGTTTGTTCAGCAATATGCAAACTGATTTGGGGGTTTCATTATCTTTCAATTCACACTCCCGAGTCCCAGTAGTTTGCATAGGGCAGTGTGAACTGCCACTTGGAGACATTCGATGCAGGAACCCGCAGTGGATTTGCAGGGTGTCTGCATCACTGCAGAGTGAACCGAGTATAAATGCTCAATCCAGAAATGCATAACGGTGGGGTATATTTACTGAGGCAAATAGACTGTGCACTTTTCAAGTGCAGTTGCACTAACTTTCCTCAGAGCTTAGAGTGTAGAAAGTTTACTCTTGTAAAGAATACTCAATCAGGTGCAAAGAAAAAAAATAAAAAAAAATCCTAGCACATGATTGGATGATGGAAAATAGTAGAACTTCACCACATTTGCTAAGCTCTGGGGAAAATTAGTGCAACTGTATTTGCAAAGTGCACCGTCTAAGTGTCTCTTAACCACTTGCCGACCAGCCGCCGCAGTTATACGGCGGCAGGTCGGCACGGGTGCGCGAGAGCCCGTAGCTCTAAGTCGCGCCTTTCGCGGCCACTAGGGGGCGCGTGCGCGCCACCGGCGGCCCGCGCGCGCCCCCGCTCGCCCCCGAGTCCCGTGCGTGTGCCCGGCGGGCGCGATCGCCGCCGGGCACACGCAATCGCTCGTTACAGAGCGGGGAACGGGAGCTGTGTGTGAAAACACACAGCGCTCGTTCCTGTCAGCGGGGGAAACGCTGATTTTCTGTTCATACAATGTATGAACAGAAGATCAGTGATTCCCCCTAGTAAGTCCACCCCCCCATACAGTTAGAACACAAATAGGAACACACTTAACCCCTTCCAAGCCCCCTAGTGTTAACCCCTTCACTGCCAATGACATTTTTATAGTAATCCAATGCATTTTTATAGCATTGATCGCTAAAAAAATGCCAATGGTCCCAAAAATGTGTCAAAAGTGTCCGAAGTGTCCGCCATAATATCGCAGTACCGAAAAAAAACGCTGATCGCCGCCATTACTAGTAAAAAAAAAATAATAATAAAAATGCCATAAAACTACCCCCTATTTTGTAAACGCTATAACTTTTGCGCAAACCAATCAATAAACGCTAATTGCGATTTTTTTTACGAAAAATATGTAGAAGAATACGTATCGGCCTAAACTGAGGAAAACATATTTTTTTTTTTATATATTTTTGGGGATATTTATTATAGAAAAAAGTAAAAAATATTGCATTTTTTTCAAAATAGTCGCTCTGTTTTTGTTTATAGCGCAAAAAATAAAAACCGCAGAGATGATCAAATACCACCAAAAGAAAGCTCTATGTGTGGGAAAAAAAGGACGCCAATTTTGTTTGGGAGCCACGTCGCACGACCGCGCAATTGTCAGTTAAAGCGACGCAGTGCCGAATCTCAAAAAGTGTTCTGGTCTTTAGACAGCAATATGGTCCGGGGCTGAAGTGGTTAATTTCAGAAGCAGCATCTATGTAACAATGCTGGTATTTAGATAAACAAACATTTAAAAGAGGACTAGTATCTCTATTTTTCATAATAAGAAATCAATCCATTCTGAGCATCACTTGTAAATGGTTGTAAATAGCAATTCCCTAAAAGTATCACTATATTGGGTTTAAATATATATATATATATATATATATATATATATATTTTTTTAAATGCTACAGTATATGTGCTATTTGTTTTATAACAAACAGTGCATGTATATGACAAAGGATTTACAGGACATTATGGGTTAAGCTGGCCATACATGGTTCCATTTTTTTGTTCCGTTCAGTCAATGGGATGAACAGAAAAAATTGAACCAAATCCTTCATCAACACGTTCAAGGTGGATGTGGGGATCCTGTACCTTTGTATTCCAACGGCAGGGAGACTCTCCCACTGTCAGAATAAACAAAACAGAGCTGCAACATATTTGAATGGCTTCTATCGGACAGGAAGGTTGAACAGATGTTGGTACGTACAGCCGTAGCCAAAAGTTTTCAGAATGATACAAATATAAGTTTTCACAAAGTATGTTGCTTCAGTTTTTATAATAACAATTTGCATTAACTGCAGAATGTTATGAAGAGTGATCAAATGAATTGCAATTAATTGCAAAGTCCCTCTTTACCATGAAAATTAACTTAATGCCATTTCTTTGTGAAGAAAGCTTCAGGGCACCCAAGAAAGTCCAGCAAGCGCCAGGACGTTCTCCTACAGTTGATTCAGCTGCGGGATCAGGGCACCACCAGTGCAGAGTTTGCTCAGGAATGGCAGAAGGCAGGTTTGAGTACATCTGCATGCGCAGTGAAGAGACAACTTTTGGAGGATGGTCTGGCCTGGCCTGTCAAAAAGGAAAGCAAAGGAGCCACTTCTCTCCAGGAAAAACATCAGGGACAGCCTGATATTCTGCAAAAAGTACGGGGATAGTACTTCTGAGGACTGGGGTAAAGCATCCTGAGACAAATCATGTGTGTGGTTGCTTCTCAGCCATGGGAGTGAGCTCACTCACAAATTTGCCTAAGAACACAGTCATGAATAAAGAATGGTACAAATACATTCTCCAAGAGCAACCATCCAAGAACAGTTTGGTGAGGAGCAACACCTTTTTCAGTATGATGGAGTACCTTGCCATTAGGCAAACGTGATAACTAAGTGACTTGGGGAACAAAACATCAAAATGCTGGGTCCATGGGCAGGAAACTCCCCAGACCTTAATCCCATTGAGAACTTGTGGTTAATCCTCAAGAGGCTGCAGACTTTGGGAAAATTAATATTTGTGTCATTCCCTTTTGGCCATGGCTGTAGAAATGCAGGGGCCAAATTTGGTCAGTCCCTGCTTAGTTCCTTTGCAGTTTGAGAAGATCCTGCATCATGGGCCAAGGCTTTAAAAAATGCTTCTCACCAATGTATGATGAGGCCTAACCCTTCTGGACCTTATGCCCTGCCCGTCATTTAACCTCAAATGCCAGAGCCTACTGCTCACTATGGCAAATAACAGTTAAATGAGAGATGGAGGGACTTAATTCCAGGAGGAAATGCAGCTTAATGCAAACTTAAAGCAGAGCTTTTGATGCATTTTACATAGTTTGTTTGTGCCAAGCTGGCCCAAACAAACTATGTCCTTCACTAACATGTGAGGCCACTGGATGTGTTGTATAATCTTTATGTAGCTGAGGCTACATACAGCACTGTGTTCCAGGTTTGAGCCTAGACCTTCCTCTGATTGGAGTCAGAAGTTGCGACATCATCAGCCCGCCTCTCTTACTCATTGCTAGAATATATTGCTTTCTCTAAATGGCTGAGCACCAATCAGATAGACTCTATTGTGTTCTGGGTATGAGACAGGAAAATCTTGGCTCAAACATGGAACACAGTGTGGTATGCTGTATGTAGCCTCAGCTACATACAGTTTATACAGTACATCCAGCAACTTCACATGCTAGTGCGGGACAAGGTTCATTTGGGCCAGCTTGGCCCAAACAAACTATGTAAAGTGTATCAAAAGGTAGAGTTCAGCTTTAAAGAGAAGTTGAGGCTGTATATATTGTCTGGGTCTAGGAGTCATCACTAGCCACAAAGAACTGATATTGTCCACACTTGCTCACAATGTTAGTTTATACACACTGACTGACATGGCAGGCTCACTTTAAGTAGAAGTATTGTGTTTATTATTGTGTAATGGTATTCCGAACAAAAGCGGAACAATAATGTGCCATTTGTTTGGCAAATCTAAACATTTTACAGATTTGAGGCTTCTAGAAGTATCGTATCAGCGTAAAAGTTCTTTGAAAATAAAACGCACTACTAACACCAGTACAGAACATTTTATCTAGTTAGTATGTTGATAGCGTGTGAGAGTTTAATGTACATTCATCCAATAATCTTTACTTGTGCCATGAATGTACTTTTTTACTAAAGCTTAAGGCGTAAGATTTTTTCATACCTCAGCATTGCACCAAAACCTTTTTTCTTAGCTTTCTTCTCATGATCATCAGCTTCTTCCTTTTTCTTATCCTTTACTTTTGCTTTTTCCTTTTCCTTGTCTTTTTTCTTATCCTTCTTTTTTTTGTCCTTGTTTAATCTATCTGTATCTTCTAGCTGTGCATTCTCTATTGGGGCTGCTTGGCTGGAGTGGGAACTCACATCAGAAAGACCATCTAGGTAAAAAGGGTGGAAAATCAATTACACATATATAGTGCTCGTTCAATGCCATTCAATGAGATCACCAAGCGTTTAAGCATGACATTCGTAATGGGTTGGTTTCTCTACAGCTGGTCACTTGATCCACCACATGCTCTGCCATGCATCATGACAAACTGCCCTCATTACCTCATACATAATCTTACAATGAAAAGGTCAAGAAGACACAGGCTAAGTCTATAATTTTCACTAATTAATGAACTGCTAAAAGCTATTTTAAGCAATCCATACAGTATATTCAATTTACATATTGTGAATTTTACAGTGCAAGTAAGAGGCGCTATACAATAAAATAGAGTTAGAATGGAACACTAGGAAATACAACTGGTGCGATCTGAAGACAGTAATTATAATAATATAAAGTCCAGGGGATCAGTGGGCAAAGTTCATGTACTGGTGGGACCAGAACTATATATAAAAGGTTATTGTCAATATCAGTAAGGGCAGCCAGCAGCTGAGAGCAGAAGCGACTCTGTATTCAAGGGTGAGAAAAGAAGAGGGAGATCGGCGCCACTCTGAGTGCAGTAAGTTAGTAGTAATTTGGGTTTAATCAACAAAGTATACACTCACATTGTGTAAAATTAAAACAAGCCTTTAAAGTCTTGAAGTGGTGGTTGTCAGCACTTTCCGGCAGTTCCCAAGGCTCCAGGGCAAAAGACTGTCTCACGGCAAGTGCGTCACCATGAAGGACAGGAGGCATGGTTGAGCTGGCATTCAGAGAATGCGTCCCCCTTCATCAGGCAAATATACAACCACCACCACCCAGCTGGACCTAGGAGCCTCAAGCCTTTATAGACCATTATTGTTTTAACGCTACACAATGTGAGTTTATACTATGTTGATTAAACCTGAATTACTACTAACTTTTTGCACTCAGAGTGGCGCCGCTCTCCCTCTGCTATAGAATAAACACATTAGATAGGGCACGTTAGAAAGCTTTATAAAGTATATAAGCATGTAAACAGACAGTTTTAGACCTTTTTTCGTCGATAATAGCTGTATGTATTTGGCAGAAGTGACATGGACATTCACTGTATTGATCATTTAAGCACACGAGACTCCATTTTGTTCAAGCTGTTGAAATGTGTTCTGTAACCTTTACCTAAGACACAGAAACATCTTCTGCTTGAAGCTCTCTCTGTCTCTTCTCCCCCCTCCCCTCTCAAGTTTTTACTTTTGCAATTGTTCTATTTACCGATCGGCGGCTCTCCTGACGGGGGGGTTTGCGCTGATTGTTCCACAGCAGCCCCCCTCGGATGCCCACACTCGACCATCAGGAAGCCGCCAGGACCACCAGGAAAGCCTTCAACATGTGGATGGCCAGGTACATCCCCCATGGCCATCCACATGTTTCAAAGAAATGCCCAACATATGACATTCAGTGCCCATAAATGGGCACTGACTGGCACCATAATAGTACATACAGTGATGCCCAGCAATGCCACCCCATAATATTCAGTGCCACTCATCAGTGTCCCTCAGTGCCACTTATCAGTGCCCATCCATGCCCACCTATCAGTGCCCATATGTGCCACCTATCAGTGCCACCTATATGAACATATCAATGCCACCCATAAGTACCCATCAGTGCTGCCTATGAGTGCCCATCAGTGCCTCCTATGAGTGCCTATCAGTGCCGCCTATGAGTGCCTATCAGTGCCGCCTATGAGTGCCCAACAGTGCTGCATACCAGTGCCACCTATCAGTGCCCATCATTGCCGCCCATCAGTGCCACCTATCAGTGCCCATCAGTGCCGCCTATCAGTGCCCATCATCAGTGCTTATCGGTGCCACCTCATCGGTGACGCGTTATCAGTGCCCATCAGTGCAGCCATATCAGTGACCATCATTGAAGAAGAAAATGTATTTATTTACAAAAAAAAATGACAGAAACAAATAAAAACATATTTTTTTTTGATTCGTTGCACAAAAAATAAAAATTGCAGAGGTGATCAAATACCACCAAAAGAAAGCTCTATTTGTGGTAACAAAATTATAGAAATTTTGTTTGGATACAGTGTTGCATGATTGTGCAATTTTCATTCAAATTGCGACAGCGATGAAAGCTGAAAATTGGCTTGGCAAGAAGGTGCGTAAGTGCCTGGTATTGAAGTGGTTATTTTTGGCACAACCATATAACAGGTGCAGTATTTTATCCTTTTCTATAAATAATTGTTCACATTTTCACAGAATGGATTGTAACAAGCACATTTTCTTTTACAAAATGTATGTTTTATTCTGGCTACAACCATTTTCCTTTTTTGGGTCTATTGTTTTACAGCAGCCCCCCTCGGATGCCCACACTCGACCATCAGGAAGGCACCACTCACAGGAACTGCTTGCATTTGTTTCAACTAATACAAGGATTTATTTGATTGGAATAGGTGGAGAGGTCAGGCAGTGATATCACAATCTCCAGCTCATCAAATCAGAGTACACCTTGCATTCTTTGAAAAATCTGCAAAGTGTTCTGTGAATAATGCCCATGCTGTGGTTATTATGCAGCAAAGCAGCCATTTGGCACAGTGCCCAGAAGACAACTTGGATCACTGTAATAGCAGCGACTACTACAGTTATTTCCATTCTACACAGGGATCCCAGCGATCCACCAGAATAAAATTAAATATATGCAGAACATGTAAACAGATGTGCGCTGCAGGATGTTAAACACCAGAGTTGCATTTGACCATGTGACATCAACAGTCAAAGGTTAGGGGGGTGCATGAGCAGCAGCCTATGATGTGGACAGGTGATTTGGGAACTCCACCGCAACTGAGCCCTTTTTTTGCTTCCTGTTCCATTCACACAGCTAATATTAGCATCCACTGCTACCCTGGGACGTGGGATAAACATTTTGTGGCAGAAACCAGAACCACAGGCTCCTTCCCTTTTTACCAGGCCTACATCCCTTCAGTATGTACAGTGGACCAACAGAGACCCGAGATGCACCCGCAGCCATGGATGGAGAGGACAGTGAACCACTGGTCAGCCACTTAACACATAAGGTACCATACCTACAAAGCTGCAGATATTATCACAAAATATCACATCATATTTTGATATAAAGGTCTTTTCAAACTCTGCAATGCCCTAGATCGCATGGACTCTCCACCTGAGGTATCCTGGTGATGTGTAATTCCAAAACTCTAGGGCTCACCCTTTAGGGTATGCCTATATATGCAGATTTCCAATAAGATACCATAATATTCCCTTGTGACTTTTTATTTTTTGGTTTACCATTTAGGGTTGTCTCCTTTTTTCTACTCATCTGTGTAGTAGTAATACTGTATAGGCTGAGGTAGGCCCTCATTATTGGATGTCTGTTTTCATGCTCGTGCACGCTCACCATGAATTAGTCCACGGTGTCCTGTGGCATCGTTGCTCAGGTTTAATACTTTTGTTAAGTTATTTTTCCTGGTCTCAGGTAGACCAGATCTACAGTGTATTTTATTTAAAGGGACACTAAAGTCAGGGCTTTTAAAAAAAAAAAATAACAAACATATTATACTTACCTCCACTGTGCAGTTCGTTTTGCACAGAGTGGCCCGGAAAGCTGTCTTCTGGGGTCCCTCGGCGGCTGTCTGGGCTCCTCCTCGTAAAAGCTTTCCATCTTCATGCGAGGGCGCTCGCACAATGGAAATCTTTTGCAAGCGCGCTCCCGTGATACAGCGGCGGCCATAGCCGGCGACTTTATCACTCGGCTCCGCCCCCGGCGCGCCGCGTCATCCGCTCTGATTGACAGCAGCGCTAGCCAATGGCTGGGCTGCTATCAATCAGCCCAGCCTAGCCAATCAACGGCCAGGCTGGGAACCGAAAAGGACGACGTGGACGCACCCGGGAGATTCGAACGGTCAGGTAAGTACAACGGGGGCTCGGGGGGGGGGGTGCTGTGAGATGTTTTTTTACCTTAATGCATAGGATGCATTAAGGTAAAAAAACTTGTACCTTTACAACCCCTTTAACCTTCTTTATTCTTCTGTTCAGTTGTTCTTTTACGCTATGTACCCCCTTTTTATATCGGTGGATCTAATTTACCTATTTGAACGATATACAGTAGCTCTATTCCTCTGGATCCTTGAGAATAAGATCTTAAAATGTCAAAGGTATTAAATCCATCAGGATGAAATGGCTGATTAAGGACCTGCTTCACAAACAATTCACTTTTTATTCCAACTCCCAAAAGGTGTACTTGACTATTTCTTATTGCTCCTCGGATACCTAACATGGCATGGTCAAAAATAAACCCGATTACATGGTTTAATCATGCCTTGATCACCTTAGACCCGGATAGAACATGCCAATGGCGCCTAAATGAATGTCTCTTACAAACAGATGTTATACACAAACAATTATCCCATAGCAAAGTTCTTAGGGCACAATATGAGAAATCATAACTTTATGAGAAGCACATAAAGACGTCATTATCTCTGCTAGTTCCCTTCAACATGAGATGCAACTCAAACTGAATTATCACCTTTTAACCATATGAATAAAGCCATAAAACAGCTCCTATATAACCCCTCAGTATCCCTTCTTCAGACGAGTTCACAAATTAGAGACCAATTAAAGGCTTCAGAGATGTGTAAACTTACTTGCTTTCATGGGTCAAGCAAATATTGTACGAGCTGTCTTGCATGTCCCCTTGGATGTTGGTAAATAAGCTCAGGGCCAACCCCCATTCTCTACTTTGTCTTAAAAACACCCTCCTTTCAAAACCTAATGATTTAGAACATTTCTTAAGGCCTCTTATGCTACCAACATTTGCTTACATTACTCTGGAGGAACTTCCAGAGGTTTTTTAAAGCACCTCAGCTACAGAAGGTTTTACCCCTTTATGACAGTGCTATTTTTATGCGATTCAGCACTATACTACTTTAACTGGCAATTGCTCGGTCATGCAACACTATACTCAAATTACATTTTTATCATATTTATTTACACAAATGGAGCTTTCTTTTGGTGGAGTTTGATCAAAGTACGATTGTTGGCCAACCGAGCGTCAGATTTTTGTCATAAGGGCGTGTACCAGGATCTTGCCTTGCACACTAATGTTACACAATTGTCGTGCCACAAACACGAAGATAGTGACATACTATGGAATTTCAGCTCTTGAGCGCCACCCTTTGGGCCCCTTCTGCTAGTTTGGTGAGCATTAATTCGGAGCATGCGTGTTTGTACTTTCGACTTTTGTGTGACGGATTTGTGTACTAACCGTAAAAAAAGAGAGAAAGGGAAGTTGGAACTTAAATGAAGATCTAATAGAGGATTCAGAGATATGCGACATAATAAAAGCGGACATAGAGGAATATTTTGCAGTAAACAATACACCGGGAGTGAGCTCAGCAACTATATGGGAAGCCCATAAGGCTTACATTAGGGGAAAGCTTATTTCTTTGGGGGCAGAGAAGAAAAAAGCAAGAGAAGCTAATAAGAAGAAAATAATCAGGGAGGTCCAAGAATTGGAAAATAAACACAAGAATATAAAATAAATTGAACTATACAAGGATATAGTCATGAAAAGGGCCCAATTAAGAGACCTAATGGCAATTGAAACAAGGAACATATTTAGAAACGTCTCAAAAGAAAGATATGTTTGGGGGAATAAACCTGGGAAATATTTGGCCAGGATTTCAAAGGAAAAAAGGAATATAAATTATATAGAAAAAATAAAGAATCAAGATGGACAGATGAAGTATAAGACGTCTGAAATTGCTGAGGCCTTTTGGACTTTTTATAAATCACTGTATTCAATTAGAAAGAGAGAAACACAGGAGCAGAAGGATATTAGTTTAAAGAAAATTAGAGAATATATCGAAGAAGCCAATTTACCAAAATTGACGCAAGAAACTGTGGAATCCCTGGAAGAACCAATAACACTGGGGGAAATAAGACAAGCAATTCTAGAAACACCGGGGGGAAAGAGCCCAGGACCAGATGGGTTGCCCATTAAATATTATAAAAAATTCAAGGATCTGCTGGCCCCGGAGATGTGTAATTACTTCAATAAATTGGGCGAAGAAGAGGAAATTAGGAAATAATCCCTCCTTGCCAATATCACAATCATTGCTAAAACAGGAAAAGAGAACACCATATGCTCTAATTACCGTCCAATTGCATTATTAAATGCCGACATAAAGACCTATGCAAAGATATTGGCAACGAGGATAAAAGTCCATATGTCGAATTTAATTAATGAAGACCAGACAGGGTTTATAAAAGGGAGAGAAGGGCGGGACAACAACCTAAAAACAACACTGTTATTGCAAGACAAACAGAAGAAACTCCCAGTCATACTCATGTCAATTGATGCTGAAAAAGCTTTTGACAGGGCTGACTGGGGGTTTATGATGGAAACATTGCGAAGTGTAGGATTAGGCCCAAGATATATGAAATGGGTAGGGAACCTCTATAACTTCCCGACGGCAAGAGTAAAGGTTAATGGTAGCATGTCGTCCGCCTTAGATATGAACAATGGAACAAGACAGGGCTGCCCGCTCTCGCCTCTCTTGTATGTAATAGCTCTAGAACCATTGCTGAACATGATAAGAAATAACTCAGATATAGGGGGAGTGAGAGTAGGAGAGAAGGAACATAAGGTGGCAGTGTATGCCGATGACATACTCTTATACATTACTAGACCAAGACTCTCCATACCTATAATAATGAATGAGATAAGAAAATATGGAGAACTCTCCAATTTCAAAATAAACCCTGTAAAAACTGTAATATTGAACCTGGGTATAGAGACTACAGAAGAAGTAGCACTACAGGAAGCATATCCCTTTACGTGGGAAAAAGAATCAATAACTTATTTAGGGATAAAGATTACACCCAGAGTAGACAGACTATATGAGGCTAACTGCATCCCTTTAGTTAATGAAATAAAACAAGACCTAAAAAATCTTACTAAAAGACAGATCTCCTGGATAGGGAGGATTAATGTATTTAAAATGATGGTCCTACCAAAAATAATCTATAAATTCCAAATGGTTCCAGTAAATGTCCCACAAAGTTTTTTTAAGTTAATAAAAACTATAATTTCAAAATATATCTGGCAGGGCAAAAAAACGAGAATAAGTTACTCAATCCTTTCCCGGAGTAAAAAAAAAGGAGGATTATCGCTCCCCAATATAAAAAGATACTATCATGCCGTAATATTAACTAGACTGGTGGAATGGACAAATAGAAACACGCAAAAAAAAATGGGCACAGATAGAGAGAGAAATAGGCTCGGCACAGTTAGACACAAATGTGTGGATTCCACCTACATTTAGAATAGGGAACACTGACACACACAGCATAACAAAGAATGCACTGAGGATATGGGATTTGTTGTTTAGGCGGGAAAATGGGAATATAACTCCCCATTAATCCCATTAGCGGACACTAAATTTTTCCCACCAGGAAAAAGAACAAAACTAAGTAGGAAATTAGGAAGTAAAAGATTAGGTGAAATAGTCTCACTAGGGAGAATCAAGGAAAAAAAAGATATACACGTAACAGGTGGTAATCAACAGTTAAGTGATTGGGAGTATATACAATTAAAGCACTTTGTGAGCACACTTCCAACTTTAATAAGAGAGGATAAAGCACAGAATTCGATAGAAAATGTATGTTCCACAGAAACACCATTACAACACGGCATTACGAAGTTGTATAGGATATTAACAGATATAGGGTCTAAGGGAACTCTGATTAACATAGAGAAATGGGGACAAGATATTGGGGAAAGGATTGAGGATACTTGCATGATAGGAGCGGTGTTTAATTAGGCACAAGATATAAATACTATTGAAGCTAACTACAAATGTATGATGCGATTGCATTTGACACCGGTCAAAATGAATAACATACACCCATCCAACTGGAGAAATTGTAATCAAGCCGGCACCACAAAGCATATCTGGTGGGACTGCCCGAAGATCCAGAAATACTGGAAAGAGGTCTTAGAGTGTATAGAGGAAGTAACAGGAGTAGGGGTACCCCAAAACCCCTTATCATGTTTGTTCCATGGGTCGGCAAAACTAACAAAAAATTACGGGTTGACACTGGTACCGGTCCTGCTAAACGCAGCAAAGGGCGTAATCCCGAAATTTTGGCTGCAACCAATAAAGCCAACGTTAAATGAATGGATACACCAGGTTAATCATGTCTCAGAGATGGAATATCTAAGGAGGGCCAACTTGGGAGACAAAGAGGGGGGCAACAGTAGATTTGTCTGGGACAAATGGAGATTATTCAAAACTACAGAAAAATATGTTCAGATATTAACAGAAACCGATAGAGGAGACCAAGGAAACAGTAGGTAAAAAGGTGTAAAGGGATGGACAGAACCGCCAAGCAAAATGAATTTGGAAGAAGGGAGAGGGAGGGGGGGAACATCAGAAGGAAAAGGTACAACAAGGGGACGAAGGGATACAGGCAAAAAGGATAAAGGGAAGATTACGGGCAGAGGGGTGTCGTACAGAAATATATATATATATTTTTTCTTCATTGTTTAATCCCTTTTGTGATATCTGACTGAAGGAAAGAGAGAAAAAAAAAAAAGGAATATAAAAAAAAGCACAAATGATGCAAAACCGAGGAGGAAATGCGAAGGGCGGAAATACTGTGAGCATCCCTCACTCCCAACTTAACCCGGTTAAGACTGAAAAAAAAAAACAGACATGGAGCTGTTGTCCGCTTATAATTGACTAGCCTGCCCCCAACATTTTTTGGCAGAAGATTGGACAACAATTCTAAAAAGGAGCATACTAACGGTAAGAATTTAGACAACTGACAACAATCGGACCATATGTACGATGCTTATAATATATATATATATATATATATATATATATATATATATATATATATATATATATATATATATAAAATATATAAAAGCCTCCTAAGAACATGGTACGTTTACAGTTTTAAAAACAAAGATTGGACAGTAACTTGGGGAAAAAACAGCCTGTAAAGTGAAGTACCTTCTTCAGCCTCTGGTCCATCATAAGACTTATCAATTGCAGCCCTGAAGCTCTCATTACAGCCCCTACCACGGACCATGTGTGGTCTAGGTCTGTAGAAAGGAAGATCATTTTTCTTGACTTCTGCCACTGCTGTTTGCAGACTCTCCAGCGAGCTGGACTTTTTTAGACCCAATCTTGGACCAAGATCTTTTCCAGGAAAATCTGCAAGAAAAACATTGTACATTTTTATTGATAGCTGTCATAGTTTAATGTAAATTGTTCTGAAAACTATCACACCATTTTTTTAATCATTTACTCTTTTAATCTGTTTTTAGTTCAGCGTCCTTCCTTTAATAAGTCTGCAAAATTATATGTCCCTGCCCAGTGACAGTATACTGATTGCTAAGCTTTTTTTTCTTGGGTTTAAGTGTTATTTACTTCTGTAGAGATCAAGACGCTTTTTTTTTAAAGAACAAAGGGTGTGTGGTCTTTAATTGAAAGTAATCTATCCCTTACATACACATTATGTGAGAGTGTGGATATACAGTATAATGAAGTTGATTTATTAAGCGTAAACAGGTTGTTGTCTTGCAAGGTTGCAGTTGCAGTTTGCAATGGAACTTTCCCCAGAGCTTAGTGAATGTGGTAAGTCTACGTGCACATCTATGCATTTTTGCATGCAGTTTTCATGCATTTTGCTTTTTATCTCTTTAAACACACTGTAAATACACTGTATTAGCTGGTTGCTAAGGAGCGGACTGAAAAACTGACCACAATGTCCTTCACAACAGATGAGTCACCAGCTGGCATTGGGGTTCCCAGCTAAATGTAAAATATTGCTGGTTAAAAAAAAAAAAAAAAAATAGTGAGAAAAATTGTGTGTGGTTCCCCAGGGCTCTACAAGACAGTTTAGGTCTGGTATGGATTTGGAGGGGACCCTCCCAGGCCAAAATTTTGAAAAGAAATGGTGTGGGGTCCCTCCAAAATCCATACCAGGCCCTTACCCAAGCATCCAGCCTGGCAGGTTCGGATTGGGAGGGGACGAGCGCTCCCCCCTTGACTTGACAATACCAGTCCGCATGCCCTGAACAGATCCTGGCCCCCTCCCTTATGTAAATGTGTTTGTGGTACATTGCATCCCTACTCATTCACCAAAAAAAGTGTAAAAAATAAAGAAAAACAGTAGACATTTTTGACAAGTCCTATGTTAAAAATGAAGATTGTCCCCCCTCTTGGCTCCCTCCGGTGGTCTCTTCCTCTGCTGTCCTCACCCTCTGGTGGTTTCTTCTCCCTTTGGTGAGGTCTTCTTCCTGACCCCCAAAAAACTCCCACTTCCTGGAAGGTCTCCCACTGAATGCCTCCTCTGTGCTTTGACAGTTCTTATATAGGTAAGGGGTGGAGCCATCTGACCACATCAACAGCTGGCGCCACCTCCTTTTGACATCACAAATTGGTGCATGCTGGGCATGTGATGTCAGAAGGGGGTGGTGCCACCGGGTGATGTGTCCAGGTGGCCCCACCCTTTACCTATATTGGAAATGTCAAAGTGCAGAGGAGGCAGGAGCATTTTTTGTTTATTTTTTCGGGATGGCGGGCGGCATGATTGAGGATGGATTTACATTGAGTTACACAATTTTTTTTTTTTTTTTTATAAATTATTGTGACAGGAAGTCAGGTAAATCTGTGTGTGTTGTCCCAGACGGAAGATACTTTTTCTGCCTTGTGTAGACAATACACTAATTACTATTGGGCGTCGGCTGTAGAAATGGCCAGAGAGGTTTGGGGAGTTAGAAGCCTTCAGCTGTTCAAAATGAAGCAATTAAAGCCCCTATAAATAAAGCCTAAGGATAACGACTGATTGCTGCATCCTGGGGGCTTTGTGAGTGAAGGAGCAGACACACGCACTTCTGAAGAGGTGAGGTGCTGATGGCTATTTCTGTGTGAGAAATATCAAAGAGACTTTTGTAGTTGTTTTCTGCTGTAGGACCAGCAGTGTCTGCCCAGCAGTAGGCTGTGCCAGACTCCATAGGTAGGTTCCTGTGTTGGGAAGGTAGACGCCCCAAGTGGCAAGGGTTTATTTTATGTTTTGTTTTGTTAATGCTGTTTTGATGCTTGCACGTGTATCCCGCAAGATGGAAAAATAAACCATATAATTTGTTTTCAGTCATCCTCAAGTGCCGTTTTGTACAGTTCAGCGTGTAGTGAACCCATCCAGGGGGTCACACACACCCACTACCGAGTTAATCCCTCACATTATCAAACATTTTTTAGTGCAGCGTGCCACGCTGGGTGGTTTCTGAATCATTATTCCCCAGTTTTTTCTTAACAAAATAAAACTGAAATTAACTGAAGATACCCAATTGAAAGGATTCTTTACAGGCTAATATTTATGGAGGTAGGCATAGGTGTATAGTGTTACAGTCAAAATGTGTAGAAACAAATTATATTTATTAGGTCATGTATATGGGTAGGTCTAAAATGAAGATGCAGCCATTAGAGAATAGGTAGAATTTGCAAGTTAACAGGAGTATTATAATTGGTACTGATGTCAATGCATCCGACTCTAATTTAATTTCCTTTTAGAGTATCTCTGATAGCAAAAAAAAAAAAATCTATAATTTTTCTGTTTTGTGTCGCCCAGGTCTTATTACACTTTTTTAGCCTCCTGTTTGTATGCTATATACAGAGTGTGGTTTTGTAGCCCCTTCTTCTTTCAATCATCTTGTGTTGAAATGTTTTTGTTTCAAAACAAACCTGCTATTACTGGGAAAAGTAACATCTTCGTTTTACAGGAGGCGATGGCAGTTGTTTTCCAAACTTTTCCTGTTCTTCCCTGACAACTTAATCTAATGACCAGCTTAGAGAAACACCTGGTATTTGTGGGTATAAAAGAATATTTGACACTCCCTCTGCCTGCCCCCACTGAGGTACACAGTCAATTAAAATTGCTATTTGCACATTATCTATTGGTTGTACAAAGTATACTTGCCACTGCACTTTGTAGGTGCCCTAATGTTTCAAGAAGCACAACTAATAATATTGCTGACTAGTGTGAATTCCACTGGATTTTGTCCAGCTCAGGTTCTATATGTAATATTAAGCTTATGAGCATGAAAGTGAAGACCACCCAAATAGTACAGACTATTTCCCACTCTCTCTTTTATGCACTGTAATCTTGTCAAGGTCAATAAACATAAAAGGAACCAGATGGGATAACCAATTGTGTTTCGCATTAAGTTACTTTCAATAAAAGTGGACAGCTAGGCCCCTTCAAGCTAAAGAAACAGAATTCAATATAATCCAACAATTCTTTGATTCAATGTTTTTCCGTTGTAAAAACAAAATGTATAGAAAATAGCACAAACACATAGATAATTCTTGGTTGCCATATAATGCACCATTCTATGGGTGGCACACATACTTTGATTTGTATGTCTTTTAACTGATAAAATGTGCTATTTCACCCACAACTTCTGGTCACTTCTATGATGTCCAAATGAGCTGACTGCTGGCCTCACTATTTCATTTAGTGAACTACTATTTATTTTATTTTTTTGTACATAGAGTTAGAACCTATAGTTGGTTTTTATAGACGTCTGTGATCTTGTTGGCTTTCTTTTCCAATATTGTTATTCATAAGATCAACATTTACCATTGCAATAGGGAGTAATTGTACATTAACACATTGGTTATGATTCGGTTGCATCACTGACAATCTTTTATTTATGTGAAACTTTATGCATCATCATCCACATATTAGATTTTCATGAAGCGGTCAAAACTGAACCGAAAAAAAAAAAAAAAAGTGGAACCTTGAATGTATACAGTAGAGTTTATGAAATGTAGGAATAACAGTGACAAGGTTTTAAAATGTTCTGTGTCTTCCCACTTATCAATCTGGAAATGTACAGTGCTTGGGGGATGCATATATAGTGCAGTTATAATTTTGGAGCCCCCCTTCTCACTGCAAATAGTACACAAATGAACGCCAATGTGTAGCACATGGAACAATCTTGTTGGTTTTATTTCCATCTCTATGACATTAGGCATATAAATCAAGAAAACAGATGCCATAGGGACAAGGAAAATGCCAACAGCATAGGAAACATGATGGGGGTTGTAATCATTTCGACCTCACTACATAAACTTTTTGTGTTGCTCCCTATGTTCCTAGTTGGAGAGATTTCTCCTTTTGTGTCCTGTCCAATATAACCCCTGTCACAAAAACAAGAAATTAAGAGAACACTTGCAAGTGGAGACATAAATAGCAATAAATATAAAAATATGACAGATGTTCTTATTCTTCATCACTGACCCCATTGTCTTTAAAAAAATAAATAAAGTTTTGCCTAAAGTAGACTTAAATGTTCTATTGTATGTACATACCCAGGTTAATAACCATCCCTGCAATCACTGGCATTTACTTTTTTTAAGATGCTGTAGTATAAACAAAGCTCTACTATATATTACAATTAGGTAAACAAAATAAACAGTTTAATGTCCTTCAATAAGAAGTCATCTAAAACAAAGGTAATGGTGGTTGCAACAAGTTATCTCATGGCATATATAAAATGCATACATAGGTACAGTTAGACCTCAACACCTGACACCAACTGTCCTGGGGCACAGTTGTCAGAGAAGATTGAGTCCACAGACCCCATATTTTATCAAACTTGTCTGGCTGTAATTTAGTTTAAGGGCAGGGAAGTGTTATTCAGATTTTTTCACAGTAAGCTATGACCTGGAGGACAGATTCACTTGTGAGCTTACACCTGTAGTCTGTAAATGGGCCATGTCCTTAAGTGGCTGGAGCTGCCAGAAACGGTGTGCTAGAAGCCCATTCAGGGGGGATTTTAACTTAGCTGCCCACCCAGTCCTTGATAGAAGTTCCATATCCCCCCATACAAAATCCTTTTCTAAGACCATAAACCGTCTAATTAATAAGGCACAACTACTAGACACATGGAGAGCTCATAACACGGGTATTAAAGCCTATACCCACTACTCCCACCCACATGACTGCTATGCTAGACTTGACTATGTGCTGTCTACCCCTATACTACTTGCCAACTCCACTCAGGCACAGATTCACCCCTGCCCATGGTCGGACCATGATATCTGCACATTCACCACATCATACATAGGCCTAACCCCCTCTCCTCATAACTGGCGTCTTAATGACTCCTTACTAACAAACCCCGCCAGCAACTCTACTATTTCCTCACATATAGAAAACTATTTTACAGACAATATTAATGAGGAAACTCTACCCACCTCCATGTGGGTTGCCCACAAAGCAGTTTTAAGAGGTCATATCATTAGCTTAGCTGCATCCAAAAATAGAGAACGACAGGCTGACATCAGGCGCCTCACTAATGAACTCCACCATCTATACATCAAACTACATCACGCAGTTGATCCTGCCATTACCCAACAAATACAAGAAAAACGCAAGTCCCTAGATACCCTCCTCTCCGCTAATGTCGAGAAGTCCCTCAGGTTCTCTAAAGCCAAATACATGCTGCACTGCAATTCCCACTCAGCAATGTTTGCAAGGAAACTTAAGCAAGACAGTAACCCTACGCATACATACAAACTTAGAAATAATAAGGGCAACCTAGTTTCCCACCCACAGGAAGTTATGGAAATTTTCACCTCCTTTTATCAAGACCTCATGTCAAACCCCAACACCCCCCCAAATGAAGCTGCTAAATCTTGGCTTGACAGCCTCAATCTCCCCTCCCTCAATCATGAACATTTAGACTCTCTTAACGCACCTTGTACGGTTGAGGAAATTACACATTTAATCAAATCACTCAAAACCTCCACTGCACCTGGTCCTGACGGGTACACCTCCTTATACTACAAAAAATATACCCCCCTTCTTGCCCCCCATTTGAAAAACCTCTTTAATCATATCCTAGAAGGTAATTCCTTCCCAAGAGAAATGTTATTAGCTAATCTCTCCTTAATCCCCAAACCCAACAAAGACCATTCACTCCCCCAAAATTTCCGCCCCATATCGGTCCTGAATAACGACCTTAAGATCTTTGGCAGGATCCTAGCAGACAGGCTCGCCAAAGTCATCTCCCCACTAGTTCACATTGACCAATCTGGTTTCATACCCAACAGACAGATCACAGACAACATCAGGCTTGTTACCAATATTATCCAGGATGCTAATCTCCACTCACGCCAAACTTGTCTTCTCAGCCTTGACATTCATAAGGCGTTTGACAGTGTCAGCTGGTCGTACTTGAATTACTTGCTCCCCAAATTTGGAATCTCTGGTGCATTTCTACAGGGGTTCAATGCTCTATACAATTCTCCACAGACCCGCATCCGTTTACCTGGTATCAACTCTGATTTTTTTCCATTAGGTAGAGGTACCAGACAGGGCTGCCCCCTGTCCCCACTCCTCTTCGCTTTAGCCATAGAGCCCTTAGCCCAGGCTATCAGAGCCAACCCAGATATAAAAGGATATGCCAGGGATCATCAGGAATACAAGATTAGTTTATATGCTGACGATGCACTGTTATACATTACCAACCCCCATACCTCCCTACCTATACTTCTCAAACAACTAGAACTTTTCCATAGGGTCTCAGGACTTAAAATCAACTTAAGCAAATGCTCCGCACTACCCATTAACATCCCCTCAGCGGAACTTAGCCTTCTTCAGTCCAACTTCCCTTTCACGTGGATCTCTTCCTCATTTACGTACCTTGGTGTTAATATCACTCCTCTTTACAACGGCTTATATAAGGCTAACTACACCCCATTACTAGCACGCATTACCTCTCTCCTGAAAACCTGGTCCTCCTATCACATTTCTTTTTTGGGCAGAGTTTGTGCAATCAAGATGAACATCCTTCCCAAACTCTTATATTACTTTCGCTCCATTCCAATCAACATCCCTAAAACCAAACTCGAGGCTCTTCAAAGACACATTAATAAATTCATTTGGGCTGACAAAAGACCAAGATATAGTTACACCCTACAATATAAATCACAGTCTAAGAGCGGTCTGGGACTCCCCAATTTATGGAAATATTTTTTAGCCGCACGCCTATCACAAATTTCACAATGGTTTTCCCCAAATAAAAATATTCCCTGGATGAGCTTTGAGACCTCATCTATATATCCACTGCACCTACAAGGGATACTTTGGTCTAAATATATCCTTTATAAAGACCTCATCAAACGTAACATTATAGTGGCTCATGCATTCAAACTCTGGCAAAATACTAGCGACACTTTCTCACTAGCTTCAACAACCTCTTCACTTTCATCATTCCTAGGCGATCCCAGACTACCTCTTGCATACAAAGACAGACACTCTGTCTCTACCTGGATAGACCTTGGGCTAACTTCCTTGGGCTCACTACAATCTAAATGGAACTTTAGAAGCTTTAAATCCCTTCAAAGGGACTTTAATCTCCCTTCCTCAGAGATTGAGAGATTCCATTTAATCAAATCATTTTTTCAAACACATTTCTCACTCTCCACGAGCCCATCTATGACAATTTTTGAGAGAATATGCAAATCCTCATCCAGAGACAGAGGAATGATCTCTAGGCTCTACAACTGCCTTAATGATTTCTCGGCCTCTGAAAAAACCCAACCCATGTTACGCTGGGAATCAGATTTAGGTATTGACCTCCCCCAGATACATGGTATGCCATGTCCGAAAACCTCAGGAAAAGTAACAAAGCAGTCTCCTTTAGGGAAACCTAACTCCATCCAAAATCCATACCTTTTATCCGACAGTTTCTCCTGACTGCTTCAGAGGCTGCCAAGCTGAAGGTACTCTACTTCACATTTTCTGGAGCTGCCCACGTCTATCACAGATCTGGCTAGAAGTAGCTCGCAAATTCGAGGACTCCTCCAAACATAAGGTCTCCCTCACCCCATTAATCTGTCTACTCTACGGAGATGTCCCCGACATCCCTCCCCCATGCTCCAGACTCCTCCATTCACTATGCAGCTCGGTGCAATGGATGATCGCACTTAACTGGAGATCTGGGGAAGTAATATGGTCACAGGTGCTTGACAGGATGGAACTGTTGAAACTATCAGAGAGAATATATCACACAATTAATGACAGCCTACATGTTTTTGATGCCAAATGGTCATATTGGTAGATCACTAATTGATGTTCCCATTTGTTTTTCTACACATTAAATTATAATGATGTACTACTGACATTATCCTTTACTCACTCAGGGACCATTCATTACGAACTGCCTTACGTGTTACTAATTCACTGATATGCCTATGAAAAGTGTTATGTTTTTTATACCTATGCTTGTATTCCAATTTATACTTCACAATAAACTTTTGTAAACAAAAAAAAGAAGCCCATTCAGGTCTTTGGGAACACAATGGCTGTACAGTTAAATTTGACACTGGTGCAGGTAAACAGCCCTAAATGCTGATGGGTGTAAGCCCCCACGTGGATGAGACCTAAGAGGCTTTTTTTAATAAAAGTATGAGCTCTTCGCTATTGTTTTGAGTGTGAAGGGATCTGAAGATCCTTTACTACACCCAGAAGACACACGCTGGGGCATCAGTGATTAGTGAGGCCTGAGGCCTAAAGCGGTTTCCATTAAACAGTGACCAAAATAATTGGAGCAAGGGGCAAGACCATAGAACATGAAAGAAATGTGCCTCCTGGCCCATGCTCAAAAAACAAAAGAGGGAATGGCTAATCCGTATTCCATACACGAGTAGGAGTTTAATAATTTGGGTGGTCCTTTAGATACTTGAGAATACATCTTACCCCCACATATCAAGCCCTTTTTCAATATAAATATTGTCCTATTTTTTCTCCCATTAGGTTCCTATTGAAACTGTGGTCCTCACTTCATCTCTATTTTTTGGGCAGGGTTATAGCAATAAAAATTGCAATTCTGCTTAAAGTACTATGTTTTTGTATGTCTCTCTTTATACGTCACCAAATCCGTCATAGAGTCTCTCTAGAGAGATGTGAACAAATTTGAAAGGCTTTCCAAGAAACTAGGATTTCACAAAACTCTTTTGTATAGGCTTCAAACTTTGCCTAATCTATGGCTGTATTATCTTGTGGCTAGACTCACTCAAACAACACAATGACACGCTCCAGAAGGTGATGTTCTGTAGCTATCCTTTGAAACACACTCCATCTTGCCATATCATCTGCCAGGCCTGTTATGGTCCAAATCCATATAGACAAGCCTCATATTTCACTAAAACAAGACAGTGGCCCAATCTTTGCATCTTTGGTCTCTTCACAAAAGAAATTCAATCTGGTTATCCGATTTCCTCTTCTGCACCACTTTCCTCCTTTTTAAGTGAACCCCATCCAGGTTCCAAACTAAGGCTCATTCTTCTTTTCTTATTTCCCACACCAGCTGCAAAGGAGTAGATTGTAACTGGTTTCCAAGTGTACTGACATACATCTGCTGATGTTTAATGTACATGATACATGATAATGTACTGTCTTATATCTGTTTGTATCCCTGTTGTATTCTGACATTCCAAATATAATGTTTGTAAACAAAAAAAATAAAATAATACAAATTGATTGGTACCACCTGAGTTGATCTAGTTTATTCCTAGAAAAAATAATTATAGAGGACAGAGTCCTCAACATCTAAAATTTTCTGTCATTAATAGAATACAATGCCACTTATGCTGAATTAGTGGCAGAGTTTGGTCTGTTCTAGTAAGAAGTGCTACATAGTATTGTATAATTATTTCAGCATTATCAAAAGACAGTAGGAGCTTCTCCAGAGGGCTAAAATAATAATATCACAGCAGTAGTTTTAAAGTGATTCTAAAGGTTGTAATAAAAAAAAAAACACAAAAAAAAAAAACATGTTATACGTACCTGCTCTGTGCAATGGTTTTATACAGAGCAGCCCCAATCCTCTTTTTCTTGGATCTCCCTCTGGCGGTCCTGCCCCTCCCAACCGGGTTCTCCCTATAGCAAGCCTTTTGCTATGGGGGCACTCAAGCAGACTAGCTCCCAAACCACGCTCTTGTAAATGGACACTATCAATTCACACACAGAATATGTCTCAACCCCTCCCCATTCTCTCCTCATTGGCTGTGTTTGACAGCAGCGGGAACCGGTGGCCCCTGATGCTTTGTGATCCAATGAGGAGAGAGAGACACAGAAAAGCTGCTACTCTCATGTACATCACTGGATTGAAATGGTGCTCAGGTAAGTAAATGTGGGGGTAACTGCACCAGAAGTTTTTTTTTATCTTAATGCATAAAATGCATTAACAACTTCCTACCCGCCGTATGCAGAATGACAGCTGGGAAGTGGTTCTGTTATCCTGACTGGGCATCATATGACATCCAGCAGGATAACATGCCCGTGCACGTCTGACACACCGCATCTCTAATCGTGATGAGGAGCCTCTGTCAGAGGCTTCTTACCATGTGATCAGCTGTGACCAATGACAGCTGATCATCAAGTGAATCAGGAAGTGCTGGTAAACGGCATTCCTCAGTTCTCGCTGACAGGGAGAGCCCATGACAGCAGCCTGTCAGTGCCCATCACAGCAGCCTGTTAGTGCCCATCAGTCCTGCCTGTTAGTGTGACTGTCAGTGCCCATCCGTGCCACCCATCAGTGCCCATCCGTGCCACATATCAGCGCCGCCTATTGGTGCATATCAGTGCCGCCTCATTAGTGTCGACTCATCAGTGCCCATCAGTGAAGGGGAAAACAAAATGCTATAAAAGGGAACTAAGAAAACATTTTTTTTAACCACTTCAGCCCCGGAAGGATTTACCCCCTTCCTGACCAGAGCACTTTTTGTGATTCGGCACTGTGTCGCTTTAACTGACAATTGCGCGGTCGTGCGACGTGGCTCCCAAACAAAATTGGCGTCCCCACAAATAGAGCTTTCTTTTGGTGGTATTTGATCACCTCTGCGGTTTTTATTGTTTGCGCTATAAACAAAAATAGAGCGACAATTCTGAAAAAAATGCAATATTTTTTACTTTTTGCTATAATAAATATCCCCCAAAAATATATAAAAAAACATTTTTTTCCCTCAGTTTAGGGCGATACATATTCTTCCTATTTTTCGTAATTTTTTTTGCAATAAGCGTTTATTGATTGGTTTGCGCAAAAGTTATAGCGTTTACAAAATAGGGGTTAGTTTTATGACATTTTTATTAATATTTTTTTTTTACTAGTAATGGCAGCGATCAGCATTTTTTTTCAGTACTGTGACCTTATGGCGGACACTTTTGACACATTTTTGGGACCATTGGCATTTTTTTAGCGATCAATGCTATAAAAATGCATTGTGTTACTATAAAAATGCCATTGGCAGTGAAGGGGTTAACACTAGGGGGCAGGGAAGGGGTTAAGTGTGTTCCTGGGTGTGTTCTTACTGTGTGTTCTTATTGTATGGGGGGGTGGCCTCACTAGGGGAAATCACTGATCGGCGTTTCCCCCGCTGACAGGAATGAAAGCTATGTGTTTACACACATAGCTCCCATTCCCCGCTCTGTAGTGAGCAATCGCGGGTGCCCGGCGGGACTCGGGGGCGAGCAGGGGGCGTGTGGGCCGCCGGCGGCGCGTGCGCGCCCCCTAGTGGCCGTCGAAAGTGCGATGTAGAATGACGGGCTCTCGCCCAGGAGAGCCGCCCTGCCGCCGTAGAATGACGGTGGCTGGTCGGCATGTGGTTAATCAAACATTTTGGTATTTTTTAGTTTGTTTAGCAAAAAATAAAAACCCCAGAGGTGATCAAATACCAAAAAAATAAAGATCTATTTGTGAGAAGAAAATGATAAAAATTTAGTTTAGGTAGTGTTGCATGATCGCAAAATTGTCAAAGTGTGGCAGCGCTGAAAGCTGAAAATTGTCCTGGAAAGGGTTGAAAGTGCCTGGTATTGAAGTGGTTAAAGTATAAAAAAAAAAAAAAAACATTCCGTCTTTGAGACCACCTTAAACCAAGTGGTAGGAGCATGTCACAATTGTTGATAGTATAAGAATTTAGTACCTGGAATACCATTATCCCAGTTGAATAGCCTGGAAACTTAGAAATGATCCTTGGGCATAGACAGATTACTCAAACTTGAATTGTTTTGGGAGCATTTTCAATCACTCTTGCAAACAACCCTATTAACACTGTAGTGTTAATCAGAACAGTGCCCTGTAGGTGGCTGAGGTGGGTGATGAACAGAATTATGTAGTCATGAGTGCCTCTTCAGTGACTATACAAGCCCTGGTAGGACAAAGCCAGTCATCTATATGAATTAATTGTTTTCCTTTCTAATGACCTAGTCATGGAGAATTGTCACCAGTGTCAGTATATTTTACAGTCAAAGGTTTGCAAATGCATACATTTTAACTCCTTAAGGACCGCCGCATGTACATTTACGTTGACAGAATGGCACAGACAGGCACATTGGCGTACCTGTACATCCCTGTCTAGACGTAGGTCGGGGGTCCGATCGGACCCCCCCGGTACTTGCAGTGGTCCCAGTGGCTGCAGGAGCGATCCAGGATAAGAGGCAGCTATTCGTTTCTAGCCACCCCTTCGCGAACGCTCCCAGCCAATCGGCGCACTCCCCCACTCTCTGCCTGTGTAAACACAGGAAGGGGGAGTGATGTAATCTCTCCTTGTGGAGGTCTTTTCAACTGCCGCTGAGGAGAGAAGACATCACACAGTAAGTTTGCACCAACACTACACTAACACAGTACACATAGGCACACACCTGTCACAGTGTCACTGAATGCAGTGATCATATATTTACTGATCACTGCATTTAGTGTCAGTGTGACAGTTAGTGTTAGGTTCAGGGTAGCCCCCTAATAAAGTTTTAACCCCTTGATAACTGCCGTAGTTAACCCTTTCACCCCCTATTGCCAGTGTCATTAAGCGATTGGTTTTCTGATCGCTGTATCAGTGCCACTGTTGCTGCTAGGTAGCTAGTTTTTTTTAATTGCAATTTTTTTTTTTTACTAAAGACATTTGGCTAAATACATTTTGGCCTAAATGTTTGACTAAAATTTAGTTTATTCGATTTTTCTTATAACAAAAAGTAGAAAATATATTTTTTTTTCAAAAATTTCGGTCTTTTTCCGTTTATATCGGAAAAAATAAATATCGCAGAGACAATCAAATACCATCAAAAGAAAGCTCTATTTGTGGGAAGAAAAGGCCGCAAATTTTGTTTGGGATCCACGTCGCATGACCGCGCAATTGTCTGTTAAAGCAACGCAGTGCCAAACTGTAAAAACGGCTCTGGGCATTTAGCACCATAAGTGGTTAAATGACATTGCTCATACTTGCTTCCCTTTATCCCTTTAGCTCTTCCCTTTATCCAGATTAATTATTATTATAAAAGATTTATAGAACACCAACAGTTTGCTTAGCACTTTAAAAAATAAAGGGTGTAGGTACACATACATTTTACAATACAAGACAAGAGGATACGGGGGGCTGCTCAGGAGAGCTTACAAAGTAAAAAAAAAAAAAAGGAGCAAATGATAAAAAACGTAATAACTGTGAGGAGGTGATGGAGAACATTAAAGATCAGTTTTAGGTAGAGACAGGATAGGCTTTCCTAAAGAGAAAGGGATCACCTATAGGAGGACAGAGTTGGAAATCGCTAGGAAGATTGGGTTAGAGAGTTCCATAGGATGGTATAGACTCCAAAGTAGTCCTACAGGTGAGCATGGGAGAAGGTGACAGGGGAACAAGAGAGCAGGTGGTCTTGGGAGGGGCAGAAAGGATGGTTTGGTTGTTATTTTGAGACAAGTTTGGTAATGTAGCTGGGAGCAGAGTTGTGGATGACTCTTAATGATGACGTTAGTATTTTGAAATGTATTTATTGGGTGGGTGGAAACCAGTGGAGGGATTGGCAGAGTGGGCCAGCAAGTACTGAATGGCCACACCATTTTACAAAGTGCTCATGTGGAACACTCCATAGCAGTATCAGAAGACCAGGAAATGATTCAGAAGACCAGGTAAATGGCATATGTCTTAATTGCATCAGTCATTGAGCCCTGGTTCACATTGGGCTGCGGGAGTGAAATTGTGCGAGTTCAGCTGATTTGCGCGATTTCACTCCCACTGGCAGTCCCGATTTCGGCCGCAATTTAGGAGACATCTGTGCAGGTTTCTGCACAGATGTCAATGTAAATCACCTCCTGAAATCGCAAAAAGTAGTAGAGGAACTACTTTTTGAAATCGGTGCAGCGCCGCAGATGCTGCGTTGCACCGATTAGGACGGTGTCATTGCTGGCAATTGCTGGAAATGCCGCCGATTTGAGATGCGATTTCACATGTGAAATCTCAAATCAAACTAAAATCGTACCCAGTGTGAACCTGGGCTGAAAGTGGATAGTTCTTCTGAGACACTTTGCAGTCCTTTACACCATGTGCAAATTTAAAGTAGCACAGAAAACGTAAAATGATAATGCTTCAATTTATGTAGCAGTGTTTTAAGGCAGCACATGAATGGTAAGTGGTTAACACTTTGTTGCTATCTGCATATTTATTTAAAGTACAGTCATTCCACTTGAGGCAGCTAAGGACAGCAAGTTAAATCCCCCTTTAACCAGCCATTATCTACTGTGTGCACTTCCACAACTACAAGTAGGCACTACAGTACATGCAGTAATAGAAACTGACCATATTTTAACAGAGCATGTTTGACCCATATGCCTTCAGTGGTCATAGGTTTTGCCTTCTGAGTTACGCAAAGGCAGACTACAACAAGCTGTTAAATTGTTGACATCATTCTGCTTTTACAGAAACTACCAAGCCTATTGTTTTGCTGCATTTGCTAAATTTAAATAGATTTTGAAAACATTTTGGCTGGAACAAGCCTGTCAGCCCATGTGCAAATCGTGTTTCTGAATCTATTCCTGAACTTTCTAATCTGAGAGTAATGGTAGGTCTTGGTATAGTAATTAGTGAACAAAAGAGAAAGGTTGCAACCTAGCAACCACATCTCCTTTTTCTGTTGTGGATTTGCATGGATTTGTAGTAGCTGCAAATTGTGCTATTTTTATACAACACAATCAAATGTTTATATTTGTATTTATTTTATATTACATATAAAAGGAAATGCATGCAGAAGTGGTCAGTTTGTAACTTGATATAAATTACAAGCAATTGGGATAACAAGTCATATAACTGTATTTTTCAGGTTAGGCTAGTTTTGTGGCCAAATAAGGAAATTACAGACCACATCTAATAGACAACAGAACCCTTATAACCAGAAATGGTCATAATTTTGCTAGAGACTCTGATTTTGATTATCCTAAAATCAGGGAAGGATCCCACTAGTCGTGAATCTTACCACCACATGCCCTTAATTCAGTCTGATAGAAACATTTTAGCTGAAGCAATGTGTGTGAGGGATTTGGTAGGGTAAGACCAATCAAGGTTTATAAGCAATACATCCATTTGAATGAAGACCCAAGGGTTATTTACCAAGTTCATGAGCATTGAAAGAGCATTGCAGCGAAATCACTAGAAACACATAAGAAAAAAAAATTGACCAGTGCCAGGGCCAGTTCAAATCTTAGGGCAAAGTCTAAGGTGGTGTACACACGACCGAGAAACACATAGTTTTCCCCGTCGAGTTCCTAGTTCGGCAGTTAAAAAACTAGTCGAGACAAATTTTCCCATTGCCCAACGAGGAAATAGAGAACATGCTCTCTTTTTGGCTCGACAAGTTTTTCGACGGGTTTCTTGGCGAAAAGTGTACACACGATCGGTTTTCTTGGCAGAATACGTCTCCCATTGAGTTTCTTGCTGAATTCTGCCGAGAAAACCGGTCGTGTGTACGCCGCCTAAGGGTTGTAGGATAGTAAGGCCTGTGTAGAAGAGGGGGTCCATTGAATGTGTAGTGAGGATTAAAGTTAGTTACCTTTAGTTGAGGAGTCTGCCATTTGTGCCTGAGGTAAATTCTCATGCAGATGCAACCACAGGTTACTAGTGGCAAAGTGTTCATAAAAATGGGTCTGTGATAGGAAACATGTCATGCTGAAGGGAATGCAACTATGATTATGAGGATTAGACCCAGAGACCCCCAAGCAGTACAAGGTCAGGGGAAAGAGCCAGAGAAAGAGGCAGTGTCAACTGCAGAGGGAAGTGATAGAAGAAATGTTTGAGCCTATGATCAGAGATTTGGCTAAAGAGCCTTTTGTGGGAAAAAAAGACCTGCAAAGCACCCAGAGACATAAAAAATGCAGGGTTTGATTAGGGACCTAATGATATACCACCACACGGTGTAGTGAGTTCATCAATGTAAAAACCACACTAAAATATGGCTAGATGGGAGGAAAAAACAAACAAACATTCTACTGCTTTTTCTATTATAGGTAGAAAATCACTTATAAGAAATATAGTAATGGGTCTATATAAGGCCAGCCAGAGGCCACACTGCTGTGGTAGACTTAGTCACAAGTCTATAAAAGACCAGCCAGAAGGTTGAGTACCAAGGGAGTTATGAACGATGATTGTAGGAGCACAATGAAATGTGTGTTGTTAAGTGGCTAAGAATTAATTATCAGGTTTTTTAAAAGTTGCGGGACGATAAGCCTCTCGTTCTGGGCAGACATCATATGACATCTTTGTCTTCTCGAGCCATTGGGGGTCACTGGGAACCCGATGCACGTACCCGATGGTCGCGATGTCCGCTTGGCATCCGTAATTGCCCAGTAACTGAGCAGGACCGTGGATCTGTCTGTGTAAACACATCGATCCACATCCTGTCAGGGAGAGGAGACTGATGGTGTGTCCCTTGAACATAGGGATATCGATCGATCACTCCCCCAGTCAGTCCCCTCGCCCTACAGTTAGAATCACTACCTAGGGAACACATTTAACCCCTTGATCGCACCCTAGAGTTAACCCCTTCCCTGCCGGTCACATTTACACATTAAACAATAAAAAAATCACTTTTCGCCGTCATTACTAGTAAAAAATAAAATACAAATAAAAATTCTATAAATCTATCCCCTATTTTGTAGCCGCTATAACTTTTGCGCAAACCAAGCTATATACGCTTATTGCGATTTTTTTTAACATAATATGTTTTTTGTTTGTGGAGGGATGTTTATTATAGCAAAAAGTTAAAAATATTGTTTTTTTTTTCAAAATTGTCACTCTTCTTTTGTTTATAGCGCAAAAAATAAAAAAAACGTAGAGGTGATCGAATACTACCAAAAGAAAGCTCTATTTGTGGGGATAAAAATTTCATTTGAGTACAGTGTTGCATGACTGCGCAATTGTCATTCAAAGTGTGACAGCGCTGAAAGCTGAAAAATGGCTTGGGCAGGAAGGGGTGAAAGTGCCCAGTATTGAGGTCTGCCTCAGCAAGTATAAACACGTAGCAGATAATGGAGCGGGGGCAGCAAAATAGATTCTTTATCCTTCACCCTGTCCTTTTGACAGATACTCAAAGACTGAGGCATCTTTGTCTAATGTGGAGCAACTGGTAATATATGTGCCTACCCCTTTTTTGTCAAAGGGAGTGGGTAACCTTTAATGCAATACATTTTTGAGCAGGTCCAGTGAGGCTTAGCAGACTGCCATAAGTTTAGGACTTAAAGTAGATATAGTAATACTTTAGATACAGTAATCAGATTGTATTTGCATTATAAGGGAGATTGGGTATGTGACAGGGATGCAAAAGGACTGTGAGATTGCAAATAGTGGGATGGGAAATCCCTTCCCTCATGATCTGCCTCAATATATTCCTCAAGGGAAGTTACAAACGGAAGCTCAACTTCGAGAATGGCCAGGTCCACATCAGGAATAATTCTCTTCTTAACCACTTCAGCCTGGACCATTTTGCTGGTCAATGACTGGGCCACTTTTTGCGATTTGGCACTGCACCACTTTAACTGACAATTGCACGGTCGTGTGACGTGGCTCCCAAACTAAATTTACGTCCTTTTTTCCCCACAAATAGAGCTTTCTTTTGGTGGTATTTGATCACCTCTGCGTTTTTTCTTTTTTGCGCTATAAACAAAAATAGAGCGACAATTTTGAAAAAAATAAATAAATATTTTTTAACTTTTGCTATAATAAATATTCCCCAAAAATATATAAAACCTCTTTTTTTCCTCAGTTTAGGCTGATACGTATTCTTATACATATTTTTCGTTAAAAAACATCGCAATAAGCGTTTATTGATTGGTTTGCGCAAAAGTTATAGTATTTTTATTAATATTTTTTTTTTACTAGTAATGGCGGCGATCTGCGATTTTTATCGATACTGCGACCTTATGGCGGACACATTGGACACTTTGGACACATTTTTGGGACTATTTGCATTTTTATAGCGATCAGTGCTATAAAAATGCATTGATTACTGTAAAAATTTCACTGTCAGGGAAGGGGTTAACACTAGGGGCGATCAAGGGGTTAATTATGTTCCCTCATTGAGTTCTAACGGAAGAGGGGTGGGTCTGACTAGGGGAAATGACAGATCGCTGTTCATACGTTATATGAACATACGATCAGTCATTTCTCCCCCTGAAAGAACCGGGACACACACAGCTCCTGGTTTTCGCTCTGATCGCGCCCGCCGGCACTCGCATCAGTACAAGGGGTGAGCAGGGACCGCAATGCAAAAATCACGTTATATTACGTGATTTTGTGCAGCCGAGCCGACCCACCGCCGTAAAACTATGGCGGGTGGTTGGCAAGCGGTTAAACTCCCCTTCTATGGGGTACATCGCATCAAAATTATGAGGAGGGAATACCCTCTTGTAACTGGACCAATCATTATACAAGGCCCAATTGCCTTGATCAAGAATAAGGAAAGGTTTTATTGGCATTGTCGTCTTTTTCATGACTTAAAGAATATACGGGGAACGAGCAGCACTAGGTGTATCTATCTAGAGCAGGGATCTCCAAACTATGGCCCTCCAGTTGTTCAGGAACTACAATTCCCATCATGCTTAGTCATGTCTGTGAATGTCAGAATTTTACAATGCCTCATGGGAAATGTAGTTCCGAAACAGCTGGAGGGCCGTAGTTTGGAGACCCTTGATCTAGAGACTAAAACACACTGCTTTAGTCCACAGTAGTGAGAATATGGCAAGTAGCCAAATTAAATATCTGTAGCTTCCGCTAAAAAGTCCTTCTTACATTCTGCAAATGGAAATTACCTAAGTGACCCAGGGTGTAATATCTAAAGGCAATGGAGGTGGAGAGGCAGAGAAGTATTTATGGGTGTTAGTACCTGCCATTTCCATAGGTTATCTATACTCAGACAAAAAAAGTTAATGAAAAAATAAAAATAAGTAAACTGTTTACAAAAAATAAATGGGCAGACTCGATGGACTGATCCTTTATTTATTTGTTCTGCTGTCACTCTATGTTTACTCTGTGTTTCTATGGTGATAACCTTTAGAATATATGAGACATGGTGGCAGAGCATTATGCTTTAGTAAGACAGGCCGCATGTGGCACATCGGTGGGTAAGCCAGATTTAAATAGCTGAAGTGGTGCAACTGTATGAACTTGGTTCAGAATAATGAAAAAGCTATCAACCTGAGAGGTACTTAGAGTTTCTCCAGGGAATGCAACACAATGTCTTTCCCATGTGCTTCCGAGTGCCTGTAATCCATCATTGCTGGGTGGGGATCTTGCAGGATACCCTGCAAGGTTGTCAAGAAATGGATGTGAACTGAGGTGGTTTAGCATGTCTGGTATGAAGGAACCACAAAACCTAGGCCCTGATCAAGTTCCTGTGCCTTGTCTGTGAGGTGTCAGGCAACAGCTGAGATGGCAAACAAGTGGCTTGCTTCATCAGCAGAAATAGCGGCCAAGAAGTGCGCAGTCAGGAGTCATATGAGCACTATCTCATTTACCAGAGAGAAACTTATGGTAGTGATGTGGATACCACATCACCAATGCTAAAGAGATATACCTATAAGGCCAAGTAAGCAACACAATAAAGGTCAGGGGAAAACCTTAGATTACACATAACCTGTGCCTTCTTATACCACTTGTGTGCTTAGCACTGTGGGATGTCTTGTAGGATAAGGATATAATGTGATATCTACTATATCCAGGAAATAATCCAAAAAGACATGTACAGTCAGGAACCAGTATGTAAAGGCACAGAGAATCTGTCTTTCTTTGTCCACATTTCTGGTACTGTCCAGGGGCCAGGCTTCACCTGCCATGGTGGTCATACCCTGAGGGAGACTTCAGGGTCTGAATGCCATACTGATGAACTATGGACCTGGTCTTGTATAGCACTCTGCAGCTAACCAGCTGTTCCAAGGTAAGTACCAAACACAAGAGCTAGTGCCAAAAACAATCATTACAGGCCAGGTTCTGTAGACAGTGCCCAAGATGTACATTGAGGGAAACTGATCTGGAAATTGCTAGTGAGCCATATGGGAATAAGCAGTTGTATCTTGATAGAAGTGTCAGTGGAAGAAAACTGGTAGAAAATAAAAACATTTCTTCTCTAACAGGAGAAGGGGTCCATCACCTAAGGACAAGGTGCAAACGGAGTGGGCAAAAACATGGTCTTATTAACAGGGTACCGGGGTCCATCAGTAAGGACAAGGTGGTTCCCAGCAAACGCTTTTGCCAGTACCTTTATCACTAATGCCGCGTACCGGGGGGCAGTAGGTGGTTCCCAGCACACAACCGCTTTTGCCAGTCGGGTTCTAAAAAAAACGATTTTTTTTAAATGTCATCACTAAAAACGATCAATGCCGCGTGGGCTTCACAGCACAACCGTTTTTCGGGTTCTAAAAAATGGCCAAATTCAAATTCTCTTTAAATTCATTAAAAACGATCATGTGTGGGCTTCACAACGCATTTTTAACGTTGTTCCTTTTAAGGTTGGCCAAATTCAAATTCTCTTTGGTCGTCACAACGTTTTTAACGTTGCTCCTTACGACGTGAAGGTTGTAAATCCACGCATGCTCAGAAGAAAGTTATCGGAGTAAGCACATTCATCATGACGTGCAACAGACAGAAATCACATCATGCTCAGCAATAAGCAGCCCAAAGTTATGGAGGCACATTCATCATGCTGCCGACATGGAACTCACATCCCCTTTCAGCAATAGCAGCCCAAAGCCGTTGGCATCATCCGAATAACTTCCCCTTTATCAGTGCCACGCTTTACTAGAGCAGGTCACCACGCTTTACTAGAGCATTTTTTTTTCATGATCGTGTGTAGGCAAGGCCGTTTTAATGATCAGGTTGAATACGAATTAACTGCTATGTCCTGTACTTTTATCAACATTCTTTTTGGAGCTTTTCATCACACAAACACTTGACTGCTAATAGCATCTATGCTTGGACACAACCTGCTATTTTCTTTTATCCAATTAAAGAAAAAGTCAAAGACTATAATTTTTAACAACATCATAATAAATATCGACACTCTAAGACAAATAGTTTTACACAAGAGTCCTTGTATCCTTGTTTAATGTTAAGGAATTCCCAGCTCCCAGTGAAATTACTGTGTCACGGGGGAATAATTAACATGTCTTATATTTGGAAAAGGAAAATAAATAAATAAATAAATCACAAAAGTACTCTCTCTATGGAATCCAGTTCATTATTTTAATTAAATATATGAATGCAAGTTATTTTAGCTAAGCCACCTAAAAGGTTGCTAGGGTTAAACCTTCAGATTATAACTGCTAACTAGAAATTATTGGTTGCAATCTTGAATGCTAATGGAGGATTTTTTAAATATAAATTTATACGGAATCACAAAGTGTCTATGAAAATAAACACTGAATGTTTGATTTTTTTTTTTCTCAATCAAAGTTTTATTAAAAAGCAAAAAAAAAAAAGAAAGAATGTTTGATGCTTTTTTCACAATCTACAGGCAAATGATTTTGTTAAAATAACAGTAATTTGATCTTCAAATAAACCTTATAGAGTTTTTGCAGTTTAATACAGAAACATTGTAAAATTGCAATGCCCAGTGTTAGGGATTCATCATTGTTATTGGAGAACTCATGCCGCGTACACACGATTGTTTTACGGGTTGTAAAAAATGAAGTTTTTTTATGTCATTAAAACGATCATGTGTGGGCTCCAGAGCATTTTTCACAATGTAAAAAATGGCCATTAAAAATTTAGAACATGCTCTAATATTTCACAACATTTTTAACTTTTTCATTTTTAACAGCATAAAAAATGGTCGTGTGTGGGCTTTAACAACGTGAAAAAATGCGCATGCTCAGAAGCAAAGTTATGAGACAGAAGCGCTCGTTCTGGTAAAACTAGCGTTCGTAATGGAGTAAGCACATTCATCACGCTGTAACAGACTTAAAAGTACGAATCGTCTTTTACTAACACAAAATCAGCAAAAGAAGCCCTAAGGGTGGCACCATCCGAATAGAACTTCCCCTTTATAGTGCCGTTGTACATCACCGCGCTTTGCTAGAGCATTTTTTTTCACGATCGTGTGTAAGCAAGGCCGTTTTAACGATCAGGTTGATTTTTCTAGACCATTAAAAACGTAATTTTTCGCCACAGGTCCCCACCTCTCCGCAGCTCTCAAGGAACAGAGACCTCCAGACGCTCTTGTCGGTGGATGACTGGAACATATATGAATACGCTCACAAAGGCTCTGCAAATGTGGCCATTCAAGAAAATGGTTACAAACTTGATTACTAAGTGGTATAGGACCCCGTCGCGCCTTCACAAATTCTCCCCTAATATTCCTGACACTTGCTGGAGATGTGGTGCGGGGGGTGGAACTATCCTCCACTTCAACCTTTTTGGAGGGAGGTACACGCTCTCATCTAACATGTCACCACATACACCTTGGATTACACCCCAGCCCAATTCCTCTTGCATCACACATCGCTCCCCGAAAGGGACTATTTTAAGTCCCTGGCTATGCACATGGTCAATACTGCTAGAGTTTGCGTCCCTAGACATTGGCGCTCTACCGCGGCCCCCGACAGTCAGAGAATGGCTTAAGCAGATTTCTTCGATAAAAGAAATGGAGCTAATTTACATTTCCCAAGATAGAGTACATACATTTTCCTTCACTTGGGCCTACTGGAACCACTTTGTAACAATTGATCGTGATTTTCAATACATCTCCTGAGCCGTATGAGACATTAGTCGCCCTCATTTTTTATTATGGGGGGTTATGGGAGGGCGGGTGCGGATCCACTCTGCTCCACTCTGTTGTTCCCCTATCGGGTCTTGTTCTTCCTTCTTCCTGCTCCTCCTTTCCCTACTGTCCCATCCCTCTCTCCCTTTCTATTCTCGCTTTTTCTCTTTTTTTTTTTCCTTTTCTTTCCCTCTCTCTCCTGTCTCCCCTTTATCCTTTTTGGGGCACTTGACCCTGGAACTGTCATGATACGCCACGCCCTAAGTACCAGCCATGAATGGTGCCTTACGCCTCCTTCCCCCTTCTGCACTTGGCAAGGGGGGGTGTGGGGGAGGGGAAATTGAAATTACAATCCTCCGCCCCTTTTCAGCTTCATTACATCTCTTGTACTGTACCTTGTTTATGGTCTGATAATGTCAATGGATGCCTTTTTGCTGTATCATACAGCATGTTCTTTTAGTGATCTTGTGTTATTTTCTGTTACGTTATGATTATCTTGTCCTGTAAACTAAACCAAAGAAAGCTAGACTTTTGGGAAGGTAAATCATTACTTCAGCTGGACTGGGAAAGGAGAAAACCCTTGTTTCCATCTACAAATTATTACATTCAAATGTAGTGAAACATATGGGGAAGGGGTTATCACTTATCAAATAACAGAACAATAAATAATATCATATAACACATGCCAGCAAACTGTGAAACCATGTCAGCAAATAGAACTACATCTTTCTATATCTTAACCCCATGCTGACCTTCTCACACCGATATACATTGGCAGAATAGCTCTCCTGCGCAAACCGCAGTACCGGTGCGTCAGTCCGTAAAAGCAGGATAGCTCAATGTCTGCTGGCGGCCCACAATCACGGCAAGGAGAGGCAGAACTGGGAACTGCCTACATAAACAAGGCTTTTCCCTGTTCTGCATAGTGACATGCCAGGGATCTACTGTTCCCAGTGATCGGAAGCAGTGATCTCTGTCATGTTTCAGTAAGCCCAACCCCCCTACAGTTAGAATACACTGAGAGAACACACGTAACCCCTTGATTTGCCCCCTAGTGTTAACCTCTTCCCTGTCAGTGTCATTTTTACATTGAAATATAATGGGTAAAATGGGTCCAACTACCATGACCAATTTAGAGATGTAGAAGGCATATTTAGGAGATATTGGGAGATTTTGAAAGTGAATAAATCTTTAAGGAAGGTACTTCCTGATGGTTCTCTGACAGCAGGTTAATACCCATATTAGGGGGTTGACACATTTTAGATTGACTGCAAATGGTAGGGAGTTGAAATAAAAGAGTTGATTTCATGAATGTCGACTCATGTAGTGTACGCCGTGGAATACCCATGTGGGCTTATGTACATTGGCAGGACTAAAATCATTTTAGGAACATTATTTGCGGAACACATATACAATATAAGTATTGGTTACAAGGATCATTTCTGGTAAAAGACCCAAACAATACAGCCACTACAAACACTTTCACAAGTTCTATTGTTATCTTAAGGGCATCACAGTTTGCCATAGTTCCAAAATTTAAAACCACTTTCGACAATGTATTGATGTAGGTTGATTTTTTACCCAGTGACAAAATACGAATGTTTCTGAAAGCATGCCAATTTTTTTTTTCCCTGAATGCGAGTCATGGTCTTATCAACCTTAAATGTACTGTATATAAGCTGTCCTTCAAACAGCAGATGGTTGTCTACATGCTGAGCAATGCTCTACAGTTTTATGTCAGCCTGCCTAAGAAATGTTTGTGTCACACATATTGGTTGACTGTTAATTCAATTAATAAAAACATTAAAAGTGCTAATAGACAGTAGATTTAGTCAACCAATACACAATGTGTACTATGTGCTGCTATGACCCTGTTAAGATACCATGTTTGTTAAAAATGGATACAGATACCTCAGTATTTACTTCAAGAAATGGCATTTAACTAAAAATACCAATTGTCACCCTTTTGGAATCACATATATTAGGCATCGGTGTCAAAATTTGTAGGAAATTATTGTAAAATAATGTAACAGTAACCCACCTAAGGTTTCTTTAAACATTTCTGCATAATACATAAGTACTTTATATAATGGCTCTTCAGATATATATTTTCCAATATTGATCATAATGGATGGTTCTCTGCAAACAGTGGTTTTCGGTCACATGCATCCTAGTTCAACGACCGATTGATATACAGTATATTTACCATACTATAAATCTATATTTATATATCTATCTATATATATATATATATATATATATATATATATATATATATATACACTATATTGATATAATATGTTGGGGGTCTGTGCAGGTTTGGGAACTGAATAAATAACTAATTATTCAGTTTTATCCTATAAATGTACCTCTGATCACGGTTATTTTATATAAGTAAGGCTGCTTTCACACTAGGGCGAGCGTTGATGGTAAATACTCTGCTCCTTCACCGCCCCAAAGATGCTGCTTGCAAGAATTGTTTTTAACCACTTAAGACCCGGACCAATAAGCTGGTAAATGACCCAAGGTGTTTTTGCGATTCGGCACTGCGTCGCTTTAACAGACAATTGCGCGGTCGTGCGACGTGGCTCCCAAACAAAATTTGCGTCCTTTTCTTCCCACAAATAGAGCTTTCTTTTGGTGGTATTTGATCACCTCTGCGATTTTAATTTTTTACGCTATATACAAAAATAGAGCGACATTTTTGAAAAAAAAACACTATTTTTTACTTTTTGTTAAAAAAAATCAAATAAACTAAATTTTAGTCAAACATTTAGGCCAAAATGTATTTAGCCACATGTCTTTAGTAAAAAAAAAAAAATCGCAATAAAAAAAAATAGCTACCTAGCGGGAACAGCGACACTAATACAGCGATCAGAAAAATTATCGGTTAGTGACGCTGGCAATAGGGAGTGAAAGGGTTAACTAGGGCGGTGATCAGGGGGTTAAAACTTTATTAGGGGGGGTGGGGGGGCTATCCTGAACCTAACACTAACTGTTTTTTACACTGCCTGTCACACTGACACTAAATGCAGTGATTAGATCACTGCATTCAGTGACACTGTGACAGGGGGGTGGGGGGGGCGATCACAAGGGGTTAATATGCCTATGTGAGTGTGTGTCAGTGTTGTGTTGGTGCACACTTACTTGTGATGTCTTCTCTCATCAGCAGCGCTGGGAAACAGCGCTGCGATGAGAGGTGACATCATTTCCTCCTTCCTGTGTAAACACAGGAGGAGGAACTGACAGGATGGGAGCGCACTCCCATTGGCTGGGAGCGATCGCGGGGGGGCGGGTAAGCGCCGACATCCGCCCGCTGATCCCGGATCGCTCCCAGAGCCAGGGGGACCCCCGAACCGCACTTAGGCGGGGACGTAAATTTACGCCCTTGTGCCTGTACGTGCCATTCTGTGGCCGTATATGTGCGTGCGGGGGTCCTTAAGTGGTTAATGTCCTGCCAGTGCATCGCCCCAGTGTGAAAGCACTTGGGCTTTCACACTGGGACTGAAGGGGAGCCGTTTTTCAGGTGCTATTTTTAGCCCAAAAGCCTGAAAAATCCCCCAGTGTGAAAAGGATCTAATAAAGTTGTACAATGTTTTAATACCTTTAGATAGGTGGACTTTTGTAACCCTTTTTATGAATTACTAATGGCATAGGGTCTAGGGTCTCTGCATATGTTCTGTGAAGTCTTTAGAATTCACAATTTTTTTGTTGAGGTTATTATATTTTGAAAGATATGTGTCCTATAGAATATATGTGGGGAATTGTATACACACACACTGCTTAATTGATAATATAACATCTGTAGTGTTTCCTCTTCCAACTGGTATTGTGTTTGAGTCATTTGGAACATATGACATCTATTGTACATAATGAGGAGGAGCTGACCATTATAGATATAACTGGTCTTGTTTAAGTTCTTGGTATTTGAAAAAACTATGATCTACCTTAAAGAGCAAGTCAACTTCCAAAACAGTTACAATTATTACTATAATACAAGACTTATATAGTGCCAATAGTTTACACAGTACTTTACAACATTAGAGCAGACAGTATCGTTACAATACAATTCAATACAGGATAAATCAGAGGGCCCTGTTCAGTAATGCATACAATATGATGAGAACGATCTTGGAAATGTTTCAATGGGCTTGATTAACACAAGAGCCCTGAAAAGAAAAAAAGGTTAGGAAAAAATGCAATGTAAAATAGTTTACAAGGCAACATCACACTTCCCATAAATATGAGTTATATGAGTTACCTACAAGCAAAAGGCCCTGACAACTTCACTGGCCAGTGGTACGATATCTATAACCCAGTCCAGCCAGTATTGGAGCCCTTAGTCTCTATAGCCTGCTCTCTCCCCCAAAGGAAGAACAATACTCTCCTCACACGACTCCTTTTGGCAGGCACAATGTTAACTACAAAGGCAGGATAACGCAATACAGTGGCTGATAGGCCTCTGACCACTCTGGCCCTTGGATTAGGTATTTTCATATGCATTCAGTCCCTGCAATGTCTACTCCCATACTTCAAATAGATGACTATAGGACTGGACCACAACTCTTGCAGGGAATCAGGTGAACGACATTTCCCAGCATTTTGTATTACTCTTGAGCCTGCATTGGATATTGATCCTTTCTTTGGGTCCTGCCTATACAGCAACTCAACCCCTGGCAACAAATGATCGTCTCACAGTAGAATACTACTCCTATTTTAATCAGTGAGCAGGGCTTAATACACACCATGTGACAGCCACTCACGGTTCTCGTGGTCCACCAGCCAATCCCATATCCTTTCTGGCCCAGGGTTACCAAGGACGGGCAAAATCAATGCTGTACATTAGATGCAGCTAGTAAAGTCTTCTTCACTCCTCTCCTCCTATTTCCATGCACTCTGTCCATGTCACGGAGGAGGAAACAGTCTGGGCAGTTGGGAAATTATACTCTACTGGATATCTTAAAGGGGCTGCTGCCCAGTGGACACCAGATATCTATAGGTAATGTATGTGATTTAACATCTTTACAGATTGTACTGCAAATAGTTACATCTTATGTTATGTCACTGAAACAATGAAGAAGTAAATCTGGTTGTCAAGTGAAAAGATTTGCATCTTATCTCTTCAGTCACTACTCCAGTAGATTTTTTTTTTAAATAACTGAGATAAGAATGAGGGACACCTTGCAGAACAAAACATGTACACGCATGACACACCTCCACCACTAGATATGCAACTACTACTTTTCTTTTATATTGGCTTTTCAAGACACACATGCAATATTTTAGAGGTTTGAAAAAAAAAGATAAGCTTAGATAAACACATGTGGATATGTTAAATAGTATTTTTTTATATAGGTCTATACATCAGACAAAGAACAACAAAAGAAAAGGGATAGAGGGATGTTGTTAAAAAAAAAAAAAAAGTGTACATTGAAATGAAGAACAGTTGGAAGTTATGTCAACTTTGTTTTCAAATAAAGCCTAAAGGCTTCAAATTACTGGGTTCACAGAAATTCTCCATCAACTTCTTCAGGCTAAATGTATGCTATTTTACATGCACCAAGTTTGTCTGGATTGTTTAAAAAATTCTAAGAAAGCAAGCACGAAAGGCATTTTGGCCTCAAGAAGGAAAAGGCCAATAAGCAAAGCGTCGCTACCCAGAACAATTAGGAATCATCAATCAACTCATCTGACTAGTAATGGGAATTCTGAAATGGATTACTACATTTTGCAGGTGGTTTACTGAATAAGTCCAGTTACATTGGACACTGAACACTAAAGATAATATTACATCAGGTAGAAAGCCATGACAAGTTTGATGCCAAAAGCTTGATTGATTAAGAAGTAAAGTTATGTATGTTTGGAAAACATCATCTTGCATAGGGCATTTTGAGATAATTTTGAGTTTATTTTTTTTTTTATTAGTTGTTTGGATTTCTAAAATGTCCTTGCTGAGTGATGGCTTTGTAGAGGGAGACCACTTTAATTTAATGTAGTATTTTTTGGAAAGGAACCCTATTTTTTTGTCACTGCAAGATTTTGAGAATCAGCAAGTGTTATCACATGTAATTGTTTCTTTATTCTCTCTGTTAAACATAAAGTACATTGCTTTGCTCTACTGCTCATTCATGGAAATGTATTGGAAAAGAACAGATTGGTAAAAACGGCAGATTACAAAAACACATCTCCCGAGAGAGCTCTGCCAGTTTTCTAATTGATCCATCTCATACAAATGAGCAGTAAACATTCCACTAAGGGGTGATTACTTCTGTCTCAAATTTGTCTCTTTCTACTACGATCCCATATACATTTTGTTTCCTTAAAATTAAATATGGAAATGGGATACACTAAGAGAGAGAGAGAGAGAGAAGACATAAATGAGTTACTGTTTCTAGAGTACTGGAAAGTATACCCTTGCTCATATTAAGAGATAACAGGCATATACATGTGGTGACATGCCAAAGGGCAGATAGATGGCATTCAATGTAATTATTATAGATGGGAGTTCTTCCCTCATTATGCTTAGGAGGAGGAGTGCATCTCACCAGCCGAGAAAACAATAGTGCTGACCTCGGCCATGTTCCTTTATTTCCATTTGCTCTACATAGTGAAATCCTTGAGAAACTGGTGTGAAAAGAAAATTAATTAAGTTGTATCCAAATACATTTTGTGGTCCATTACATATAATATCTTCATTAGTGATAACAAACATCTGGAAGGGACGGGTTGGGCTTTTTCCTGTGACCCTGGGATTTGAGTACAGACAAGTAAACAAAGTGATTAATTTAATAGATACTGCACCGGAATAGACAAATTCAACCATTGCAGTTCCGATTAAAAAAAAATGTAAAATACACACATTTATTAATATAACAGAGGGAACTATAAGCATGTTTAAATGTAACTTATCACACACAAAACATCAACTTTGATACATTCTAAGAATGCCCAGCCTTTAGTGTTGCTTCTAGCCCAATCTAAATACTGCTAGTTTAGTATATAGCCCAGAGAAAAATGTGATGAGTAGGACTCAGTATGGCTGGGCAACTTATCTGTATACATTCTGCTAAAAGCAGACCATCATGATATGATAAACTTTAATGCTGGTGATAGACAAGTCAGTTTTTCTTTCATTCAAACAGTGGGTTGAACCAATGCAGCTTATAGCCTGGTGTAAAGCCAATCATTTTTTTCTAGTTTTGGATTGAGTGGTGAAGGGTTGGAACACACACATAATGTTTTTTAATACCATTTTTAATAGGGGGAATATTTAACCCCTCTATGTTTTGGTGTTTACTGGCAGATTAATACAAAATTAAAGGGAAATACAAAACAAAATTAAAGGGAAATACAAATTGTAACAGTTGTCATTAGATTAGATTCGTTTTCTAATACAGCGATCTGTTCAACCATCTAGGGGTGGATTTCTACTCACTCCCTGCTTCATCTCTGTGGCAGGAACTGAAAATAAATATGCCCAATTGCACCCCAATTGCATAATAAACCGAAAGGGGCTTTAAAACTTTACTGATTTAGCCCAAACTAAAGCTATATATACACTACATTTCTTTTAAAAAGAAAAATAATACATACAAAGTTTTATAAAAGCAACCTGCTTTCACTTTATATTTAGCAACATACTTTCACTTTAGATTTCCTATCAATAATTGTAATAATACAGATGGTACCAGACTGAAGAGTACAACACCCATAGCACGTTAACACATAAATGCACAGTAAACTACATAACAAGCAGCATTATTGTGGCTATATTTTGTAGATACATTTGTCACAAAAGCAATGTGGAGGCCACCATGTCTGACATTTTCTTCTAAAAATGCTAGTTGCCTGGCTATCATACTGATTTACACACCAACCATAATTCTGTACTAAATGTTTCCATGCTACTGATCTGCATTCTTTTCAAGGTCAGTGACATAGAAAGTCTAAACATGTACAGTAAATGCCAATAGGTCAGCATTCAGGCCAGGTAACTAGCAGTTTTGGAAAGGGGTCAGAAGGAAGCATTATGTTTAACAGCACAGTGGCTAAGTGGTTAGCACTTCTGCCTAGCATCCCCGGGTCATCAGTCCAATATCTCGACCACAGCACTACCTGCACAGAGTTTGCATGTTCTTCCTGTCCTTGCATGGTTTTGCTCCCACATTCCAAACACATTATAGTAGGTTTCTTGGTCCTAATATATACAAACACATTTATATTTATATATACAGTACAGACCAAAAGTTTGGACACACCTTCTCATTCCAATAGTTTTCTTTATTTTCATGACTATGAACATTGTAGAGTCACACTGAAGGCATCAAAACTATCAATTAACACATGTGGAATTATATACATAACAACAAAGTGTGAAATCGGGCCTTCATGGTAGAATATCTGCTAGGAAACCACTGCTAAAGAAAAACAACAAGCAGAAGAGACTTGTTTGGGCTTAAGAACACAAGGAATGGACATTAGACCAGTGGAAATCTGTGCTTTGGTCTGATGAGTCCAAATTTGAGATCTTTGGTTCCATCCACCGTGTCTTTGTGCGACGCAGAAAAGGTGAACGGATGGACTCTACATGCCTGGTTCCCATTGTGAAGCATGGAGGAGTAGGTGTGATGGTGTGGGAGTACTTTGCTGGTGACACTGTTGGGGATGTATTCAAAATTGAAGGCATACTGAACCAGCATGGCTACCACAGCATCTTGCAGCGGCATGCTATTCCATCTAGTTTGCGTTTAGTTGGACCATCATTTATTTTTCAACGGGACAATGACCCCAAACACACCTCCAGGCTGTGTAAGGGCTATTTGACCAAGAAGGAGAGTGATGGGGTGCTGCGCCAGATGACATGGCCACCACAGTCACCGGACCTGAACCCAATCAAAATGGTTTGGGGTGAGCTGGACCACAGAGTAAAGGCAAAAAAGCCAACAAGTGCTAAGCATCTCTGGGAACTCCTTCAAGACTGTTGGAAGACCATTTCAGGTGACTACCTCTTAAAGCTCATCAAGAGAATGCCAAGAGTGTGCAAAGCAGTAATCAAAGCAAACGGTGGCTACTTTGAAGAACCTAGAATATTACATTTTTTCAGTTGTTTCACACTTTTTTGTTATGTATATAATTCCACATGTGTTAATTCATAGTTTTGATGCCTTCAGTGTGAATCTACAATTTTCATAGTCATGAAAATAAAGAAAACTCTTGGAATGAGAAGGTGTGTCCAAACGTTTGGTCTGTACTGTATATATATATATATATATATATATATATATATATATATATATATATATATATATATATAGATAGATAGCCTTCAAAAAAATATTCATACTGTGACAGGAAGTCGGGTAAATCTGTGGGTGTTGTCACAGACAGGAGATACATTTCTGCCTTGTTTAGACAATACACCAATTACTATCAGGTGTCGGCTGCAGAAATAGCCAGAAAGATTTAGGGCATTGGAAAACTTCAGCTGTTCAGAATAAGGTAATTAAGGCCTCTATAAGTTATCCAAAGGCTTTTTGAGTTAAGGAGAGCAGTGAGAAAGACTTCTGAAGAGGTGAGGTGGTTGTTGATTTTTCTGTGTGATAAAAATCAAAAAGACTATTGTTTCTCTGCTGTATGACCAGCAGTGTCTGCCCAGCAGTAGGCTGTGCCAGACTCCATAGATAGGTTCCTGTGTGGTGAAGGTAGATGCCCCAAGTGGGCAGGGTTTATTTTATGTTTTGTTTTGTTTATGCTGTTTGGATGCTTGCACTTGTTTCCAGCAATATGGAAGAATAAACCAAACTCTTTGGGGCAGATTCACATAGATGTAATCTTCCGCTGCGTAATCGAAATACGCTACGCTGCCGTCTATCACCAGACTCTACGCCGAATTCAGGTAGTTTTTTTGCGCGTACGCTATTGTATCGTATTTTTTTTCCGCCGCGCAATCGAAATACGTGAGTAGGGGGCGTGAAGCATTTAAATTAAGCGCGTCCCCGCGACGATCGAACTGCGCATGCTCTGTTCAGGAATTTCCCGCCGTGCATTGCGCGAAATCACGTCGTGACGTCATTCGTTGTTTGAGTAGCGGCGTTTACGAACATTCCTATTCCCGAGCTTACGTTAAAAATAATAAAAGAAATCGAAAAACGTTGAAATTCGACGACGGCCATACTAACATGGGCTGTCTAATATTAGACCAGCAAAAAGCTGGTATAGTGAAACGAAAAAAAAGATGACTAAAGGTGCCGTAAGAGATTGCGTTTGAAGAGCGAAATTTTGTGGATTCCAGGCAAAAGCTCATTAGCATACCATGAAGGTGAAAAACAACAGGAAGTCCGCCCAGTGGCCGCAATTTTCAGGCAGCGTAGATCTGAAGGCGTACTAACACGTAATAAAGTCGAAATTTAGCACGCAGGTGTCTTTTCATGGTTTGAGGATTTCGACTAGCGTAAAAACGCTCGTAAATCGAAATTACTCCTGTCTAACAACATTTACACAGGCGTAATCGCTTTGTGAATCTAGGCCTTTGTTTTCAACCGTCTTCGACTGCCTCTCTGTATAGGTCAGTGTGTAGTGAACCCATCCAGGTCGTCACACACCCCCGCTACTGAGCTAACCCCTTACAATACCCTTCGAAATGTTCCACATTTTGTCATGTTACAGCCACAAACGTAAATTATTTTATTAGGATTTTATATGATAACCAACACAAAGTGGCACCTAAGTAAAGTGCAAGAAAAAAGTCTTTTTGGGGCTGTCTCTACCAGCTTTGCACATCTAGAGAGTGAAATTTTTGCCCATTCTTCTTTGTAAAATAGCTCAAGCACTGTTAAACTGGATGGAGAGTAGAGTTGAGCGGACACCTGGATGTTCAGGTTTGGCGGGTTCGGCCGAACTTCAGAAAAAAGTCTGGGTTTGGGACCCGAACCCCATTGAAGTCAATGGGGACCCACATTTTTGACTACTAAAACGTTTCTAAAAAAACGAAGGGAAAGGGCTAGAGGGCTGCAAATGGCAGCAAAATGTTGGTAAGAGCATGACAAGTACTCTGCAATCAAATGTGGATAGGGAAATAACTTAAAATAACATAAAATACACAAGCAGGAACCTTCCCCAATGATGGGAGACTATTCCTCCCACTGATACCAACGATGCGACACTATTTCTCCCACTGACACAAATGATGGGACACTATTACTCCCAATGATGGTGCACTATTTCTCCCACTGACACAAATGATGAGACACTATCCCTGCCAATGATACCAATGATGGGACACTATTCCTTCCACTGATACCAATGGTGCACACTATTTCTCCCACTGACACCAATGATGGGACACTATTCCTCCCACTGATACGGCACTATTTCTCCCACTGACACAAATGATGGGACACGATTTCTCACAATGATACAAATGATGGGGCACTATTTCTCCCAATGATGAGGCACTATTTCTTCCACTGACACAAATGATGGGACACTATTCCTCCCAATGATACCAATGATGGGAGACTATTCCTCCCACTGATAATGATGCGGCACTATTTCTTCCACTGACACTAATGATGGGACACTATTCCTGCCAATAATACCAATGATGGGACACTATTCTGGTGCGAATAGATTTGTGAAGTAGGACTGATTCCTAACTAATTTTCTCCCTATAAGCACAATCAGGAACCTTTCCCTACAGTAGCTAATGCAGAGTATGTTAAAGGAACATATGCATTGCTGGTGCAATATGCAGAGTATCTGACAGGGACATATGCATTGCTGGTGCAATATACAGAGTATCTGACAGGAACATATGCAGTGCTGCTGCAATTAGATTTGTGAAGTAGGACTGACGCCTAACTAATTCTTTCCCTATAAGCACAATCAGGAACCTTTCCCTAATGTAACTAATGCTATGTAGATCGATTGCTGAGTATTGTAATTCGATTTCTGAAGCAGGAAAACCCTATCTAAATCTGTCCCTGAGAGCAGCTGCAGCCTTTGCATACCCTAGCTAAAGCAGAGTGACGAGCTGTGCTGTGTGACTCTAGCTCATATAGAGGCTGTGTCACATGCTGCACTGGCCAATCACATCCATGCCATTAGTAGGCATGGCTGTGATGGCTTGTAGGTCACACAAGTAAAATAAATGCTGATTGGCTGCCCTGCAGCGCACCGTTACATAGTCAAACTCCGAAACCTTAACCCTAATGGAGAGCATCTGTGAACAGCAATTTTAAAGTCTTGCCAGATATTCTCAATTGGATTAAGGTCTGCACTTTGACTGGGCCATTCTAGCACATCAATATGCTTTGATCTAAACCAGTCCATTGTAGCTCTGGCTGCATGTTTAGGGTTGTTGTTCTGCTTTATGGTGAACCTCTGCCCCAATCTCAAGTCTTTTGCAGACTCTAAGGCCACTTTCACACTGTGTGTTTTAGCGGCACTTTACTGCTGTAAAGGGACTAAAAGCGTCCGCATAGCGATGCTTTCAAATCGCCTTTATGGCAATTTGAAAGCGGCTCCCAATAATGCCAGTGGGCAGGGCTGGTAGAAGAGCAGTGTAAACACTGCTCCCACACCACCCCAAAGATGCTGCTTGCAGGACTTTTTTCCCTGTCCTGCAAGCTTTCACGCTGGGGCTGCAGAAGTTGATGTTTTAGGCACTTTATATGCGCTATTTTAGTGCAAAAATGCCTGCAAAGCACCCCAGTGTGAAAGTGGCCTAACAGGTTTTCTTCTAAGATTACCCTGTATTTGGCTCCATCCATCTTAAAAAATAACTCTGACCAGCTTCCCTGTCCCTGCTGAAGAAAAGCATCCCGCAACATGACACTGTCACCACCATGTTTCACGGTGGGGATAGTGTGTTCAGGGTGATGTGCAGTGTTAGTTTTCCATTACACATAGCATTTTGACAATTTTGGTCTCATCTGACCACGTTTGTTGTGCCCCCGACATGGGTTCTCACAAACTGCAAACAAGACTTTTTATGTCTTTCTTTCAACAATGGCTTTCTTCTGGCCACTCTTTCATAAAGGCCAGATTTGTGGAGTGCATGACTTATAGTTGTCCTATGGACAAATTCTTCCACTTGAGCTGTGAATCTCTGCAGCTCCACCACAGTTACCATGGGCCTGTTGGCTGCTTCTCCGAATAATGCTCTTCTTACCGGTCCTCTCAGTTTAGGTGGACGGCCATGTCTTGGTAGGTTTGCAGTTGTGCCATACTCTTTCCCTTTTTGGATGATGGACTCAACATTGCTCCGTGACATGTTCAAACTTTAGGATATTTTTTTATAACCTAGGCCTGACCACTCAGAAATGCGTCGCTTGCCCTGTGACGTCATCATCCCTCGCCCGCCGGTCCATCCGCACCCCGAGTGCCTGACAAGATCCATCTACCGCAGCCGCCCCCTACCACCAGCAGTAAGAAGATCCCTATCTCCCCCCACTCCACAGCGCCACTACGAGGACCAGGGATACGACGTATCGGAGGACATTCACCTCTCCCTCCTGGGAAATCTTTACATGCCTGCATTACACCACCAAAATGTGAGTGGATTTTAAACTATGCTTTTAATAAAAAAATGTAAAGTATTGCACCCAGAGGCGCCTCTTCCCTTGCTTGTCTCTACAGAATTGGAACATGGTTTCTATTCCCCACTGATGGCAGCCCTGAGAGCATACCCCTACCAATACGTATCACATCTCAGACTTTTTCACCCCAATTCATATTGCACTACCAACAGCCTGGACTCATTGCCTAATTTTGACATTTGCTCCATATTCTGTATGCTGGTTATGCTGACTTGATATTTATTATTCTGTTTTTTTTTTGCGCACAATTTACTTGTTGTATTTTTTTAAAACCTAGCCTTGCTTTAAACTTCCCCACAACTTTTTCCCTGACCTGTCCGGTGTGTTCCTTGGCCTCCATGATGCTATTTGTTCACTAAGGTTTCCTAACAAACCTCTGAGGGCTTCACAGAACAGCTGTATTTATACTGAGTTTAAACAGCTGAGCTCTATTTACTAATTAGGTGACTTTTGAAGGCGATTGGTTCAACTAGATTTTAGCTAGGAGTAGCAGAGTAAAGGGGGCTGAAAACAAATGCACGCCACACTTTTTGAAATATTTCAAGGGGTGTGAATACTTTTAGAAGGCACTGTATATACAATATTTTACAAAAGTAAGTACACCCCTCACATTTTTGCAAATATATTTTTTTTTCTGGAGAAATTATACTTTGTTACAATGTAAAGTAGTGAGTGTACAGCTTGCAAACCGGAAAAAATAAGCTGTCCCCTCAAAATAACTCAACACACATCCATTAATGTCTAAACCGCTGGCAACAGCAGTGAGTATACCCCTAAACAAAAATGTCCAAATTGGGCCTAAATAGCCATTTTCCCTCCCTAGTGTCATGTGACTTGTTAGTCACAAGGTATCACGTGTGAATGGGGAGCAGGGGTGTTAAATTTGGTGTTATTGCTTTCACCCTCTCACACTGGTCACTGGAAGTTCAACATGGCGCCTCATGGCAAATAGCTCTCTGAGGATCTTAAAAAAAGAATAAAAAAAAAGAATTGTTGCGCTTCATAAAGATGGTATATGCTAAAAGAAGATTGCCAAGACCCTGAAACTGAGCTGAAGCACGGTGGCCAAGACCATACAGTGGTTTAACAGGACAGGTTCCACTCAGAATAGGCCTCGCCATGGTCGACCAAAGAAGTTGAGTGCATGTGCTCAGCTTCATATCCAAAGGTTGTCTTTGAGAAATGGACATATGAGTGCTGCCAGCATTGTTGCAGAGGTTGAAGGAGTGGGGGTTAGCCTGTCAGTGCTCAGACCATACATAGCACACTGCAACAAATTGGTCTGCATGGCTGTCATCCCAGAAGGAAGATGCACAAGAAAGCCTGCAAACAGTTTGCTGAAGACAAGCAGATTAAGGACATGGATTACTGGAACCATGTCCTGTGGTTTGATGAGACCAAGATAAACGTATTTAATTCAAATAATGTCAAGCGTGTTTGGCAGCAACCAGGTGTGGATTACAAAGACAAGCATGTCTTGCCTACAGTCAAGCATGATGGTGGGAGTGTCATGGTCTGGGTCTGCATGAGTGCTGCCGGCAGTGGGAGCTACAGTTGATTGAGGGAACCATGAATGCCAACATGTACAGTGACATACTAAAGCAGATTGGGCCGCAGGGCAGTATTCCAACATAACAAACCCAAATATTTGTGGCATGTTATGTGCATTAATTGATTGATCACAGAATTGATTCCAAATGTGTTGTGTGAAGTTGTTTAAATAGACATGAGTGTAACTGAAACTTTAGAGCTCCTGGTCCTGTCAGCGGGGGAAACACTGATCTTCTGTTCGTACAATGTAGTGATTTCCCCTAGTGAGTCCACCCCCCCCTACAGTTAGAACACACCCAGGAACATACTTAATCCCTTCCCTGCCCCTTAGTGTTAACCCCTTCACTGCCAATGGCATTTTTATAGTAATCCAATGCATTTTGATAGCATTGATCGCTAAAAAAAATGCCAATGGTCCCAAAAATATATCAAAAGTGTCCAAAGTGTGCCGATCGTCACCATTACTAGTAAAAAAAAAATATATAAAAAAAAAATGCCACAAAACTACCCCCTATTTTGTACATGATATAACTTTTTCACAAACCAATCAAAGGCTTATTGCGATTTTTTTTAATGAAAAATATGTAGAAGAATATATATATTTTTTCGGGGATATTTATTATAGCAAAAAGTAAAAAATATTGGATTTTTTTGAAAATAGTCGCAATTTTTTTAATAGCCCAAAAAATAAAAACCGCAGAGATGATCAAATACCACCAAAAAAAAGCTCTATTTGTGGGGAAAAAAAGGACGCCAATTTTGTTTGGGAGCCACGTCGCACGACCACGCAATTGTCAGTTAAAGCAACACAGTGCCGAATCGCAAAAAGTGCTCTGGTCATTGGGCAGCAATATGGTCCGGGGGTTAAGTGGTTAATAAAAAAATATTTTAAGTGCAGCAATCCTGTGGACTTCTTTATATATATATATATATATATATATATATATATATATTAATGTGAGTTAGGGACCTTTGACTGTAAGCACCTTGAGTGCAGGAACTGATGTGAATGTAATATATTTATGTAAAGCGCTGCATACATTGATGGCGCTATATAAGTACCTGTAATAAATACATAAATTACATGCTTAATTTAAGGACAATACAATAAGGGGTTTCCTATTTTATTATGAAAAGCATATTGTAAGTGAGAATATAATTGCGAACTTCCAAGGGATCCTGAGGGTATTTCAACAGTTACTTATTATTTACAACCATTGACCACAGAACACAGCAAATAATGGTGAGCTTATCAATATAGTGTATCAACTCTCCTGCACATTTTCAAAAATGACACTTTGAAAAAATATTTCAGAACACTTTGCTAACAAAAAAAATAAAAAATAATCAAGAAACAAGCAGCAGTGTTGTATATCATGAACTCAACACTATGGGCCAGATTCACGTAGTCCAGAGCATCTTTGCTCTGGAGTAACGCTTCTCATTTGCGTTGCGCTGCCGAAATTTAAGGAGCAAGTGCTGTCATTCACGAAGCACTTGCTCCTAAAGTTGCGGCAGCGCATCACAAATGAGCCGGCGGAATTCAAATGTAGCGGGTACGGGGCGTGTAGTATGCTAACTACGCGCGATCCCGCCGCCAACGTACTGCGCATGCGTCGAGTGTCAAAACATCCCCGTGCGCATGCTCCAAAATCTGTGAATGAACGTCAATGACGTCACATTCCCATTCATGACCGTTTTACGCAAGCGACGTTTTTTTTTTTTTTTCCCGACGCGATGACGACGCCTATACCTAACATAGGATACTCCAACCCCATGTAGGTATATCTATGCGCCGCGTATCCCGTCCGGAAACGTCGTATCGTCATTGCGTCGCGCCGGATTTCGATCGTGAATTGCCGATTTCCGCTCATTAACATATTTTTTGAGCGTAAATCGGCAGGAACGCCATTTTTAAGTTGAAGTAACGATGCGATGGCGAAACTCAGTTACGCTGCTCGCATCGGAACTTCAACCCGGCGTTTCTTGTTTTCTGGTTACAGAAAACAGAAACGCCGGCTCAAAGCCACAGTTAGGCTGGCGGATCACTCGATCCGCCAGCGTAACCTTTCCTGAATCTGGCCCTATATCTATATGCGTAAGGAACAAAAATACAAACCTTCGGTAAGAATTAGAAGATTAAATAAGAGCCATAATTCAAAAAGGAATATAAAGCTCAGAGAAATGCCAATATGATTTTTTAAATGTAGGAAATACTCATGTAATAAGCTTATATTAAAAGTGTCAGAGGTTAATGCTGTGGGGAGTTATAATATACTTTGAATATAGCTATACTAAAGATAAAATAATGTTCAGGATCAAAGGCAGGCAGGATGTTTCATAGTTAAAGCAGAAATGAGTAGTTACATATTTTATATTTATATTTAGAGCATTCTCTGTAGTATTTTGAAAACTCTGCAGCCCCATCCCTTCATGTTCCACGGAAAGTCTCAACAGGCAGGGGGCAGGATACAAGCTGTCTTGGCAGGTGGCACACAAAGTGCACCACCAGTTTTTTCCTATACCAGGGCCGTGTATTCCCAATTTTTCCATCAGATTGAAAAATGTCTGCAAAAAAAAAAAAAACATATATATTTTGCCCATAGCATACCAGCTGATTTTCTTTGTGTTTCTAGTACAGTAAAGGGAAAATCAAACTGGTTGCTAATGGCAACATACATAAAACACACAAAGTCTCCCATACATGGAATTCAGGAAATCTTTTATTCAATAAATAATCTTTTTGATTTGTTGTTAAGTTTTTTTTTGTTGTTTTATAACAGGGAAGGGGCCCAAAAGGACCGACATGGTACAAAGTAAGGTATGTTATCAAACATCAACACACATAGGCGGCTTGTCATAGAGTGTCACATCAAACTTACAACATCTTCAAAAACATGGAGCATCATGGGGTGGGGGGGGGGCACAAAAACCAACATATGTCATAACACAATATTCCTCGTGCGGACTAAACCCCTCCAAACAATTACATCACTTTGTGTACTTTGGTGGATGGGGCCTTCTATTGCCAAAAGGGGGGGCCGTGTGTACCGGCCAGGTGGTAAACAAGGTGCCGGTGCCTCATGGGCCAGAACTCAATTTTTTTTTTTTTAGCCTGAGGAGCTTCCCAGGTGTATAGGTAAGAAAGAAGAAAAGACAAGGGACAGGCCAGAGGACACTTGCCACCAAAAGAAACTAAAAGAAGAACAGTAAAGATATTGGCCAAGGGGAGTGGTGGAGTTGGCCAGAGAGTGGGGAGTGGGGGGAAGGGGGAGTGTTCCCACAAGCATGGGTACGTTTATACCAGAACAGGCTCCCGTTGTCCAGGGGACAGGGGCAGGCTCAGGGGGGGCATACAGTTGTACGTCGGCAACGGGCCCTCGCAGGGCTTGTCCCTCAGCAGAGTATATAAATATATTCCACAGTTGCCAGGTGTTGGAAAATGCTTCCTGTCTGTCTTGTGCTGTGAGGATGAGGTCCTCCATTCGTTTTATCTCGTCCACTTTTGGGATCCAAAGAGCAATTGACAGTGGGAGTGAGGCTTTCCAGAGTAGCGGGATGCAGGCCTTGGCCGTGTCCAACAAGTGTCTGATCACTTGTCATTAAGTTTATTCTATTTTTTTTTTTTCATTAAATTGGAATATTTAAAAAAGTGAGTTACTAAAAATAAATCAGCTGCGAGTCCTGAGGCAGAGATCTGGAAAGACATGTTCTACAAAGAGTATCTAAATGGATTTGGGAGCTTAATGCAACTAGCCATTCCAGAATTAACAATACTGAGTTTTAGCCCTTTTGTGATAAGTTGCAAACAATAGGGAGGATAAAAATAATAAATACTGTGGCCTAGATTCACAAAGCGATTACGCCTGTGTAAATGTTGTTAGACTGGAGTAATTTCGACTTACGGGCGTTTTTACGCTAGTCGAAATCCTCAAACCATGAAAAGACACCTGCGGGCTTCATTTCGACTGTATTACGTGTTAGTACGCCTTCAGATCTACGCTGCCAGAAAATTGCGGCCACTGGGCGGACTTCCTGTTGTTTTTCACCGTCAGGGTATGCTAATGAGCTTTTGCCTGCAATCCACAAAATTTCGCACTTTCAACGCAATCTCTTACGGCACCTTTAGTCATCTTTTTTTTCCGTTTCACTATACCTGCTTTTTGCTGGTCTAATATTAGACAGCCCATGTTAAGTATGGCCGTCGTTCCCGCGTCGAATTTCAGTTTATGTCTTTTATTATTTTTAACGTAAGTCGTCCGGGAATAGGAATGTTCGTAAACGCCGCTACTCAAACAACGAATGACGTCACGACGTGATTTCGCGCAATGCACGGCGGGAAATTCCTGAACAGAGCATGCGCAGTTCGATCGTCGCGGGACGCGCTTAATTTAAATGCTTCACGCCCCCTAATCACGTATTTCGAAAAAAAAATACGACACAATAGCGTACGCGCAAAAAAACTACCTGAATTCGGTGTAGAGTCTGGTGAAATACGGCAGCGTACCGTATTTCGATTACGCAGCGGAATATTACGTCTTTGTGAATCTGCCCCTGTATGTAGACTGAAGTGCATCTTAAGAAAAATGTTGTCCCTAGAGTTTTGGTTAAGGGGAAATCAGAGGTTTGGAATAAAAATAATATTATAGTTTAATTATTTTTATTAAGCCTAATTAGCATTGCATAAGGTCAAACAGCAAGAAAGCGATAATGGAACAAGAACAATGGAATGCATCCAAGGCAACCTCTCTAATGCCTCATACACACGATCATTTTTTGGCATTAAAAAACTATGTTTAAAAAAAATGTAATTTATAATGATCGTGTGTGGCCTTTACATCATTTTCTGTGTTCTGAAAAACGTCAATTTTTTTTTTCCTAACATGCTGCATTTTTTAACGACGTTTTAAACAATGTAGTTTTTCGGGTTGTAAAAAATAATCGTATGTGGGCTAAAACGACGTTAAAAACCCACGCATGCTCAGAAGCAAGTTATGAGATGGGAGCGCTCGTTCTGGTAAAACTACCTTTCGTAATGGCGTAAAAACATTCATCAAGCTGTAACAGACAGAAAAGCGTGAATCGTCTTTTACTAACACAAAATCAGCTAAAGCAGCCCCAAGGGTGGCGTCATCCGCATGGAACTTCCCCTTTATAGTGCCGTCGTACGTGTTGTACGTCACCGAGCTTTGCTGGAGCATTTTTTAAATGGTTGTGTGTGGGCAACATCGTTTTAATGATGAAGTTGGAAAAAACGACACTTTTCGAGATGCCGAAAAATGATCATGTGTACGCGACATTAGGCTTTATTTACACAAGTGGCAGAGGGATGGTATAAACAGGTGGATGATCTGAAATGTATTGTATCCTGACTGCCTACCCAAAACCAACCATGGAAGCCAGAGAAGTTCATACACATGTCACAAAACAGTTATGTTTTTTAGCCAAGTGACTGAAGTTAATGGGACCAAACCACATATGGCACAGTAATTAACCACTTGACTAACGCCGCACAACGCTATACGTCAACAGAATGGCACGGGCAGGCAGACGGGCATATATATATATATATATATATATACGTCCCTGCCTCCCAGCGGGGGGGGCGACCCCCTGCAGTGCCTGCAATCGTTCCAGGAGCTATCTAGCTATCTGAGATGAGGGGTAGGCCACTGATTCATTGCCACCCCCTCACGATCGCTTCTGGCGAATGAGAAGCTTCCTCAATAGTAAATTGCACCAATAGTACACTGACACCGGTACACATAGGCACACTTTTCACCCCCTGATCACCCCTTGCACCCCCTGTCACAGTGTCACTGTTTGCTGTGTTCATGGCAGTTAGTGGTAGGCCCCTTTAGGTCTAGGGTACCCCCCTAATAAAGTTTTAACCCCTTGATAGCCCCCCCAGGTAACCCTTACACCCCCTGTCATCAGTGTCACTAAGCAATCTTTTATCTGATCGCAGTATTAGTGTCGTGGGTGATGCTAGTTAGCCAGTTAGTTATTTAAGTTTACCGTCAGGTTTTTATAGCGTCACCCCTGTATACTACCTAATAAAGGTTTACCCCCTGATTGCCCCCTATTTAACCCTTTCACCAGTGATCACCCTATATGTGTTACGGATGACGCTGGTTAGTTTAATCCCCTGATTGACCGGCGGGTGATGTCAGTGTCAGATAGGGTCTGAGTGGCCCCAGGCAGCGTCCGATTAGTGCCAGTAGCGCCAACACCCACGCACGCGGCTTACACCTCCCTTAGTGGTATAGTATCTCAACGGATCAATACCTGATCTGATCAGATCTATACTAACGTCCCCAGCAGTTTAGGGTTCCCAAAAATGCAGTGTTAGCGAAATCAGCCCAGATAACTGCTAGCCTAGCACCTGTGTTTTCATCCTCCGCCCAGCCCAGCCCACCCAAGTACAGTATCGATCGATCACTCTCACTTACAAAACACTAAACACATAACTGCAGCGTTTGCAGGGTCAGGCCTGATCCCTGTGATCGCTAACAGTTTTTTTCGTAGCATTTGACTCAGTTGCTGACAGCCTAGGTGCTTTTTTACCTGTGAATCTCACTAGTTGTACCAGTAAATTTAGAGCCTAAAATGACAATTCAAAGGTACACTAGTGACGAGGCCTAAACGTTTCTGAGCATGACAGGTAGTGAAGAAGAAGTCACACATCTGTCAGATTCAGGCTCAAAATACGATCCTGTAGATGACAGCGGCTCCATGACAGATAGCACTGACGATGAAGTTGAGGTCCCTGCCAAGGTCAGGTGTACCCGACCCCATTCTTCTGGAGCAGAGAAGTGCCGCTCAGACTAGTGCTGCTCAACCTTCTGGTGAACTGGCAAGCACCAGCGGCCTAGTACACCCTGGACGTACATCCAGCACTGCAGTAACACTTGGTGACGTGGCGAGTCCCATAAGTGCAGTTAAAGCTGGTGATGTGACAAGCACAAGTAGTGTCCCACTGCCACCAAGAAGACAAGCCTGTCGTGCCCATAGTGTCCTTCCTGCAGAATTTGCCAATCCTGCAGCACCCGTACTTCCCCCATTCACTGGCCAACCCGGATTTTCGCTTGATTTTTATTCGCTGTTTTTTACGGAAGAATTCTATAGATCTATTGTGGAACACAGTAATTTGTATGCTGGTCAATACATTGCTGCTAATCCCCAGTCCTCCCTTGCCAAAGAATGGAAACCAATTACGGTTTCCAAATTTAAGACCTTTCTGGGCCTATCCTTCGGCATAATTAAATTAAAAGAGCTGCAGGTATATTAGTCCATGGATCCAGTTTACTATTTGCCTGTGTTCTCTGCTCTCCATCGCCAGGGCACGATACCAGCAGATCTTGCGGTTTATGCACTTCAACAACAATGAACCTTGTCGTCCTCGCGGAGACCCTGAATTCGATCGGCCCCTCGTAAACCACTTCAACGAATGTTTTGCAGCCTTGTATAATCACCATCAAGTTGTCTGCGTTGACAAGAGTCCCTCGTTACATTTTTTTGGCCACTCATCTTTCAAACATTACCTTCCCAGCAAGTGTTCCAGATATGGGGTCAAGATGTATAAGCTCTTTGACAGGGCCACAGGGTATACATGTAGTTTTATGGTTTATGAGGGAAAAGATAGTCACGTAGAGCCGGAGAACTGCCCAGATTACATAGGGAGTGCTGGCAAGATATGAATTCAAGCATGTGGCAATATGCAACCTAATCACTGGGACTTACCTCAGTGTCTTGTAGATTCCCGTCTTAGGCTGGGGGAGAGAGCCTGCTCAAGGTGTAATAATTTGATCGCTGTGAAGTGGAGGGATAATAAGAATGTTTTTATTCTTTCCTCCTTCACGCAGACACAAGAGTACAAATTCGAACAGTGACTGGTGTTGTGGAGAAACCCCTCAGTGTCCATGAATATAACCAAAATATGGGAGGGGTGGACCTCAACGACCAGTTGTTGGCGCCATACCTAGTTGCCCTTAAGGCCAGATGCTGGTACAAGAAAGTGTCTGTATACTTATTTCAATTGGCTTTGCTGAATGCCTTTGTGCTATACAAAGCTTCAGGATGGACTGGATATTTCCTTAAGTTCCAGGGAGATATCGTCCGAGCCCTCCTTTATCCAGGTGGTGCTGCACCTCACCATCCCCAACCAAATGCAGTAAGCCGGCTGCATGAGAGGCATTTTCCATATATCCTCCATGGTACCCCTACCCAACGAGCCCCCCAAAGAATATGTTGTGTCTGTAGAAAGCACGGATATAGGCATGACACCTGTTATTATTGTCCACGCTTTCCTGACAATCCTGGTCTTTGCATTGGTGAATGTTTTAAACGCTACCACACACTAGTGCAGTTTTAGCGTAGGGTACAGCATTTCACAGACTAGGACACACTTACACAGGGTCTCCCAAGATGCCATTGCATTTTGAGAGACCCGAAAGACCCAAACCTGGAACCAAACCGTTACTGTTACAAAACAAGTGTAAAAAAAAATATTGTTCTGCTTGTTTACTGTATTCTATTCTGCAATGTTTTATTGTTAGGTTTTATTTGCTCCTAAGTTTTGCGGGAGGATGCACCCATGCTTTGGCATATATAAATGTTGCATGTATGCCCATACATGGACTTTAAATGGTTATACCAGAATGATGCCTGCATGTTTAAGTATCATCTTGGTGTCATTCTTTTCAGCCAGCGGTCGGCTTTCATGTAAAAGCAATCTTAGCGGCTAACTAGCCTCTAGACTGCTTTTACAAGCAGTGGGAGGGAACCTGAGAAAGCAGTTGTGGTTCTGTCAGCTGACCATAGAGCTGATCAGAGACCAGAACAGCTCCAATCATCTCTATGGCCTAAGAAACCAGAAGATACGAGCATTTCATGACTTAAATTTTGCCGGATATATACAGCTCCATTGGGAAACTGGAAAAGCATTTTATAACACCGATCTTGGTGGGGTCAGATGCTTTGAGGGCAGAGGAGAGATCTAGGGTCTAAAAGACCATAATTTTTTCAAAAAAGAGTACCTGTCTCTACCTATTGCTATCATAGGGGATATTTACATTCCCTGAGATAACAATAAAAATTATTTGAAAAAAAATGGAAGGAACAGTTTAAAAATAAAATAAAAACACAAAATAAATAATAATAAAAGAAGCACCCCTGTCCCCCCCAAGCGCCGGTCTGGCGTCATATGTAAACAGCAATTGCACCATGCATGTAATTTTAGAAGTAGACCTCCTCTGTAAATCTAAAGTGGCAACCTGTAAAGGCTTTTAAAAATGTATGTAGTTTGTCTCCACTGCGCGTTTGTGCGCAATTTTAGAGCATGTTGTGTTTGGTGTTTGGTACTCGGCCTAAGATCATCTATTTTATCTCATGAAACATTTGGGCAATATAGTGCATTAAAATAATGGAAAAAGTTTTAAGAACAAAATGTGTTTGAAAAATCACTGCGCAAATACTGTGTGGAAAAAAAAAATGCAACACCCACCATTTTAATCTATAGGGCCTTTGCTTTAAAAAAAATAATATATAATGTTTCAATGTAATATAAATATTTTTTAAACAAAAAAGTGTCACAAAGGACTTGGTCTTCAAGTGGTTAGAAGAGTGGGTAATGTGTGACAGAAGCTTTTAAATGTTGTGCATAAAATGCATAAAATGCCCATTTTGGAAAGTAGACACCCCGATTTGCTGAGAGGCATGTCGAGTCCATGGACTATTTTATATTTTGACACAAGTTGCGGGAAAAAGACAAATGAATCATTTTTTTTTTTTTTTGCACAAAGTTGTCACTAAATGATATATTGTTCACATATGCCATGGTCATATGTGGAATTACACAAAACCCCACATTGGAAAGTAGACGCCCCAAGCTATTTGCTGAGAGGTATAGTTAGTATTTTGCAGATCTCGCTTTTTGTCACAAAGGGCCAGATTCAGAGAGCCGTAACTCCTAACTGGTGTTAGACTGGAGTACTTTCAAATTACGCGCGTTTTTAGCTAGTCTGAAACCTCAAACCATGAAAATACGGCTGCGGGCTTCAATTCGACTGGCTTACGTGTTCGTACGCCTTTCGGATCTACGCTGCAATAAAATTGCGGCCACTGGGTGGACTTCCCGTCATTTTCCGCGTCAGGGTATGCTAATGAGCTTTTGCCGGCAATCCCCAAAATTACGATCTTCAATCGCAATCTCTTTTTGCTGCGTTATGTTATACCTTTTAGCTGGTCTAATATTAGACAGCCCATGTTAAGTATGGCCGTCGTTCCCGCGTCAAATTTCAACGTTTTCCGACGTCTTTTATTATTTTTTTACGTAAGTCGTCCGAGAATAGGAATGTTCGTAAACGACGCTACTCAAAAAAAAATGACGCAACGATGTGATTTCGCGCAATGCACGGTGGGAAATTTCTGAACGGAGCATGCACAGTTTGATCGCCGCGGGGACGCGCCTAATTTAAATGCTTCACGTCCCCTAATCGCGTATTTTGATTACGCGGCGAGAAATAGACTACGCCGCCGTATCGTACGGGCAAAAATCTACCAGAATTCGATTTAGAGCCTGGTAAAATACGGCAGCAAATAAGCTGCACAAATTTACGTGTACCTGAATCTGGCCCAAAGTTTAGAAATTTGAAAAAAGAAGAAAATAATGTTTCCTTTCTTAATTTTCAAAAACAAATGAGAGCTGCAAAATACTCACTATGCCTCTCAGCAAAATGGTTTGAGGTGTCTACTTTCCAAAATGGGGTAATTTGGGGGGAGGGGGGTTGTTCTATCTTGGCATTTTATGGCCTTCAAAACTGTGATAGGTAGTGATATCTAGTGAGGAGTGAAATCAAAAATGTACGCCCTTAGAAATCTTGAAGGCAGTGATTGGTTTTCGGGGTCCGGTACGCGGATAGGCTCCCAAAAAGTCCCACACATGTGGTATCCTTGTACTCAGGAGAATCAGCTACTTTTGGGGTGCAATTCCACATATAACCATGGCATGTGTGAGCAATATATCATTTAGTGACAACTTTTTGTATTTTTTTTTTGTCATTCAATCACTTGGGACAAAAAAATAAATAATATTCAATGGGCTCAACATCTCAGCAATTTCAATGGGGTGTCTACTTTCCAAAATCGGGTCATTTTTTTTTGGGGGGGGGGGGTGCCCTGCCATTTTAGCACCTCAAGAAAAGAGATAGACAGTCGTAAACTAAAAGCTGTGTAAATTCCAGAAAATGTACTCTAGTTTGAAAACACTATGGGCCAGATTCAAAAAGATCAGCGGATCTTTCTGCTGGCGTAACGTTTCCCCAATACGTTACGCCGCTGTAATTTTGGGCGCAAGTTCTGTATTCAGTAAGAACTTGCGCCCTTTTTTTACGGCGGCGTAACGTATGTGTTGTGGCGTAAGGCCGCGTAATTCAAATGGGGACGTTGTGGGCATGTTTTATTTAACTTGACCCAGCGTTTGACGTTTTTTTGTGAACGGTGCATGCGCCATCCGTGAAATATCCCAGTGTGCATTGCGGCAATGTACGCCGCAAGGGCGTATTTGATTTGACGTGAACGTAAATGACGTAAATCCCTATTCGCGAAGGACTTAGGCAAACAACGTAAAAATTCAAAACTTGACATGGGAACGACGGACATACTTAACATAGGATACCCCTCATATAGCAGGGGTAACTATATGCCGGAAAAAGCCGAACGTAAACGATGTAAAACAAAGTGCCGGCGGAACGTATGTTTCTGAATCGGCCTAAAAACCTCATTAGCATATTCCTTGCTTAACTATACGGAAGCGCCACCTAGCGGTCAGCCTGAAATTGCAGCCTAAGATATGACGGTGTAAGACAATTAGGCCTCGTACACACGATCAAATCTGTCCGCTGGAAACGATCTGCTGGACCGCTTCAGCAGACAGATTTGATCGTGTGTACGGCCGAGCCGACGGATTTGGCCACCCGACAGATTTCAAAGCATGCTTTGAAATCTATCGGGTGGGAATCCGTCCGCCCGACATGTCTGCTGGTTAGTACACTTACCAGCAGACATGTCGTCCCGCACCGCCGCCGCACCGCCGCCGAATGGATTTGGCGAATGCGCGGAAGTGTTTTACTTCCTGGTGCGGTGACGTGGCGGCGTCAATGTCACCGCCACGTCACCGACACGTCAGCGCGCCGTCTGCTGGCGGGGATTTTGGTTTGCTCGTGTGTACACGCGAGCAAACCAAAATCCCAGCAGACAGATTTGTTCAAATCTGTCGGACAGACAGATTTGAACAAATCTGTCTGCTCGTGTGTACGAGGCCTTACACCTGTCGGACCTGAGGGATATCTATGCGTAACTGATTCTCTGAATCAGGCGCATAGATAGGATGGAAAAACTTAGAGATACGACGGTGTATCTGGAGATACGCCGTCATATCTCGTATCTGAATCTGGCCCTATAACTTTTCAGAAAACCAATAGATATACACTTATTGACTTTTTTTTACCATCATCAGGGTGGAACGATTTTCGTGTGTGTATGTGTATGTGTGTATATATATATATATATATATATATATATACATACATTGCACACAAAAATTAAAGGAACACTTTTGAATCAGAACTTCTGGGATATTGACCTGGTCAGTTAAGTAGCAGAGGGGGAGGGGTGTATACAGAGGGGGTTGTTAATCAGTTTCAGCTGCTTTGCTGTTAATTGAAATTAATAACAGGTGCACTAGATGGGCAACAATGAGACGACCCCCAAAAAGGAATGTTTTTTCAGGTGGAGGTGTCTGACATTTATTTTCCCTATTCATCTTTTCTGACTGTTTTTCACTAGTTTTGCATTTGGCTAGGGTCAGTGTCACTGCTGGTAGCACAAGGCTGCTATAAAGGTTGCAGAGGCAGTCCAACTCCTCCAGGATGGCAAATTAATATGTGTCATTGCCAGAAGGTTTGCTATGTCTCCCAGCACAGTCTCAAGAGCATGGAGGAGATTCCAGGAGACAGGCAGTTACTCTAGGAGAGATGGACAGAGCCGTAGAAGGGCCTGAACACATCAACAGGACAGTATCTGCTCCTTTGTGCAAGGAGGAACAGGATGAGCACTGCCAGAGCCCTACAAAATGACCTTCAGCGGGCCACTGGTTTGAATGTCTCTGACCAAACAATCAGAAACAAACTTCATGGGGGTGGCCCGACATCCTCCAGTCTAGTGTGCTCTGTACTCACTGCCGGACACTGTGGAGCTCGATTGACATTTTCCATTGAACACCAGAATTGGCAGGTCCGCCACTAGTGCCCCATGCTTTTCACAGATGAGAGCAGGTTCACCCTGAGCATATGTGACAGTCGTGAAATGGTCTGGAGAAGCCGCAGAGAACTTTATGCTTATTATCAAGACATGTGGCTGAATACATTTTGGGCTAAATGTATGACCAAAACGTAGTTTTTCGATGTTTCTTAAAACAAAAAGTAGAAATATATATTTTTTTCTAAATTTTTGTTTATATCGCAAAAAATAAAAATCGCAGAGGCAATCAAATACCATCAAAAGAAAGCTCTATTTGCGGGGGGAAAAAGACGCAAATTTAATTTGGGTACAACATCGCATGACTGCGTAATTACCAGTTAAAACATTTTAGTGCAAAGTTCTAATAAGTCCTCTGGTTCTTAGGCTGCCTAATGGTCCCCGGGTTAAGACAGTGGTTGAATTCAAAATGCCCCTTCACCTGTAAAAAAACAAAAACACAAAAACACACCTTCAGCAGACCACAGTATCATCTACTAAATGCCTGGAAGCAACTGCTTTACCACCCTCTGCAAAACGATCCATCACAGATGGCTTTTCAGAGAAGCGCTCTCAGCACAGAAATGTTCACATTTAGGATGAATATATGCGTGACTCCTGTGAGTAAGGCAAACCAAATATGCTATGTATACATTTGCTTATTGTAACCATTTGTGTATGTTCTATGATCTGTATGAAGACATTTGTTCATGTTTATTATTTTCATTCTAGATCTTTTTACTTTTGAAGTCCTCCTTAAGAAAGTTTTTTTTTTTTTTTTTTCCCCACAGCACGTGTCAAGGCTTAACCACTTCTCTACCGTGGGTGTTTTTCAGATTTGGTGTTTACAAGACTAAAACATTTTTTTTTGCTAGAAAATTGCTTAAAACCCCCAAACATTATATATATTTTTTTCTAACACCCTAGAGAATAAAATGGCGATCATTGCAATACGTTTTGTCACACCATATTTGCGCAGAGGTCCTTAAGCGCACTTTTTTTGGAAAAAAATCACTTTTATGAATAAAAAAAAATAAGACAGCAATAAATTTGGCCCAATTTTTTTATTTATTGTGAAAGATAATGTTGCACCGAGTAAAATGATACCCAACATGTTACGCTTAAAAATTGCGCCCGCTCGTGGCATGGCGTCAAACTTTAACCCTTAAAAATCTCAATAGGCGACGTTTAAAAAATTCTACAGGTTGCATTTTTTGAGATACAGAGAAGGTCTAGGGCTAGAATTATTGCTCTTGCTCTAACGATCGCGGCGATACCTCACTTGTGTGGTTTGGACACCGTTTTTATATGCAGGCGCTACTCACGTTTGTGTTCGCTTCTGCGCGCAAGCTCGTCGGGATGGGGCACTTTAATTATTTTTTTTGTTTTCTTATTTTTTTTTATTTAGTTTATAATTTTTTACACTGAAATAAAAAAAAAATATCACTTTTATTCCTATTACAAGGAATGTAAACATCCCTTGTAATAGAAAAAAGCATGACAGGTCCTCTTGAATATGAGATCTGGGGTCAAAAAGACCTCAGATCTCATATTTAGACTTAAAAGAAAAAAAAGAACAAAATAAAGTCATTTTTTCAAATCACAGAAAAAAAAATGTTTCTTTAAGACGCTGGGCGGGACTGACGTTTGACGTCACTTCCGCCCAGCAGAGGTATGGGGACGGGCGAGGGAAATTTTTCCCTCACTCACATCTCCACTGAGCAGACAAGCGGACCCGATCGCCTCCGCTGCTACCGACGGCTCCGGTAAGCGGCGGGAGGGGGGGCCCTCTCCCGCCGCCGATAATGGCGATCTCGCGGCGAATCCGCCGCGGAGATGGCCGTTATATTTTACAGGATCGCTCGTACTAAAGATGGATACCTCGGTTGTGGCAGCAGCTACTGCCGTTACCGAGATATCCATCTTTAAAATGTGGCTGTAAAAACACGTACGGTGGTAGGGAAGTGGTTAAACAAGGCAGATTGGATAAAAAACTCTCCAATATACCATGTATTGGGTGCAACACAAACTATTGTGGGGTCCACTGGATGGAATGTGGCTTTTATCCTTATTCTTATTATTTTAACAATTATCTTTATTTGTTTCTTGATTTTAATCCAATGATGAGTAAAATAATTATTGGTAATATTTTATTGGTTGTTCTTGTGCACCTCAAAAGTCAGTTTTCCTCCTTTTTTGAGTAGGATGTGGTGCAGTTCAAAGCTGACTCTCATTAGATACTAAAATAAGCAATTTCACAAGGTGCGGGCAATAGAAGATAATGTCTAACAGGCCAAACAGGATCGTTCTTCTTTTCTTCAAGGAAAAGAATAACTGAAGGTCCTTACATGACTTTCCTACCAAGGCCAGCATCCGCAGAGGCCTGAACTTAAACCTGGTGAAACTTAGCATGTGTATGAGGGAAGACTAGGTGGCAGTGTTACAGACTGGGGAAACCAAGGTCTAATAAAAAAAAAAAAAAGATCAAGTAGGGTTTTCACCTGTACGATATTGACCCAGACAGTGAGTTTAGACACTTGTGCCCAGGTTTCTGTCTGTCTGTGACCCGGACACAACATACATCCTAAACGTCCAGTTAATCCCTTCCAGGGATGGAGCTAGGGCCAGAAAAGTTCTGGCATTGCACTCCACTCAATAGGCCCTGTTGGCTGCGACTGCTCATTATATCTGCCTTCAGTTCTCCTCCGCCCACCTCTGCTTCAATAATCTCTTTTGCAGTCATTGGTTGCTCTCCTAGCAACCAATAATTCACTTTCTGCTGTTCCTACATTGCACAGTGGGAGGTAAATAGCCCTAGATCAGCTCCACCTACCAGCTCCATCCCCCAGCTTGGCTCTCACACTTCCTTTCTTGCTTGCAGTGGCTCTCGGGTCCTGCTGGTAAGGAAATCTGAATGGATGTCTAAAGGGGGAGGGGGAGCTGATATAATGATCTCTCTGATCTCTGGAAGTCTCTAAGGAAGAAGGGGCACTGACATAAGGGGGCTGTGAGCTAATGGTGGTCTCTAAGAGGGGGTACCGACTGCTGATCTAATGATTGGTGACCAGCAGCACCCCCATTAGCTCACAGTCCCCTTGTATCAGTTCCCCCTTCCTTATCAGTGATGCCTGTCAGTGCTGCCTATCAGTGTCCATCATTGTAACATATCAGTTCAGCCTCACCAGTACTACCTATCAGTGCCCATCATTGCCACCTCATCAGTACACACCAGTGTTGCCTTTTAGTGTTACCTCATCAGCACACATCAGTGCTGCCTTTCAGTGCCACCTCATCAGCACACATCAGTGCCGCCTCACCAGCGCACATCAGTGCCATCTATCAGTGCATCCTCATCAGCACACATGAGTAAAGGAGAAAAATTACTTATTTACACAATTTTATAACAGTAACAAAGAAAAAAAAATACAAAAAATGTATAACAGTAAAAACAAAAAAACAGTATAAATTTCATATGCGTACAGTGTTGCATTACCGCAACACATTCAATGTTTGACAGCACTGAAAGCTGAAGATTGGCCTGTGCAGAAAGGGGGTGAAAGTGCCCAGTAGACAAGTGGTTATATTCACTCCCCTGCAAAGACCCCCCCCCCCCATTAGATCAGAGTCCCCTCATATCAGCAAACCCCCTTAGAGACTAACTAGTCTCTAAGGCGGCGTACACACGAGGGGATATGTCCGCTGAAAACGGTCCGATGGACCGTTTCAGCAGACATCTCCGCTCGTGTGTATGGGCTAGCGGACAGATTTCTCCACCCGACAGATTTCAAAGCATACTTTGAAATCTATCCGGTGGGAATCTGTCCGCCCGACATGTCTGCTGGTTAGTACACTTACCAGCAGACATGTCGGCTCCCACCACCGCCGCGCCGCTGCCGAATGGATTCGGCGCATGCGCGGAAGTGTTTTACTTCCTGGTGCGGTGACGTGGCGGTGACGCGGCGGCGTCAACGTCACCGCCGCGTCACCACTACGTCACCGCGCCGTCCGGCGGCGGGGAATTTGATCCGATGGTGTGTACACGCCATCGGATCAAACTCCCGATCGGACATATCCGATGGAAATGGTCCGCGGACCGTTTTCATCGGATATATCCGATCGTCTGTACGCCGCCTAAGAGATAGAGGGGGGTTGCTTATATAAGGGGCTTCTAAACTTAAAAATAAAATAAAAACTTTCAATAAATTGTTGATAGCACCGATATGTGTCCCCACCTCAAAAAAACTAAACATTGAAAAAATGCAGCACACCCTAGCCCCTATAATCATATTAACTCACATGTGAAAAAATAATTGTTAATGATGGTGAAAACTCCCAAGGGTAGTCCAAATATGAATATACTCCAATCCTATTACAACATATATACTGTGCTTCATACACATGTAATACTGTATGAATAGTGATGTAAACCTCCAATCCCTTCCAAAATATAATGCGCTAAAATCCAACTATTTATAAAGTCCTTTTGAGTTGGATAAGTTGGATAGCACAGGACATTTTAAAATGGGTTGGAGGTCTCCACCAATATATATATATATATATATATATATATATATATATATACATACACACACACACACACAGGGTACAGAAAGTATTCAGACCCCCTTACATTTTTCACTGTGTTATATTGCAGCCATTTGCTAAAATCATTTAAAGGGTCACTAAAGGGGAAAAAAATTGCTGAATTGACTGTTTACAGGGTATAGAGACATAAAAGTTAACTGATTCCTTTTAAAAATGATTAAAAATAGATAAAAATCAATTATATACTGTGCCTCTAGTTTCACTTTCGTTTTTAAACTGGTTTCATGTTTCTGTGAAGTACAGAAGACACACAGAACAAAAACAAACAAATCCAGGGCAGTGTTTTGTTTTTAAAAAAGGGATTTTTAAATACAGCTTACCTGTAAAATCCTTTTCTTGGAGTACATCACGGGACACAGAGCGGCATATTCATTACTATGTGGGTTATATGGAGTACCTTCAGGTGTGGACACTGGCAATCTCAAACAGGAAGTCCCCTCCCTATATAACCCCCTCCCCTAGAGGGAGTCCCTCAGTTTTGTAGCAAGCAGTATGCCTCCCAAAATGGTCACCCAAAAGAGGGGTGGGAGCTCTGTGTCCCGTGATGTACTCCAAGAAAAGGATTTTACAGGTAAGCTGTATTTAAAAATCCCTTTTTCTTTCTCGTACATCACGGGACACAGAGCGGCATATTCATTACTATGTGGGATGAGGGGAGGGAGACATCTTCCAAAGAAGGATTCAATTTAGAGATAAACTCAAATCATAATAATAATTCTAACTTAGTCAAGAAAAAAACTTTTTTTTTTATAACCAAGGGTGTTTCTGATCCCGAGGATTTCAAACTGCAGCCTGTAGTACTGCCTGACCAAAGGCAGCATCCGCATTTCTTCTCACGTCTAGTTGATAAAACCTTGTAAACGTGTGGACTGATGACCACGTTGCCGCCTTGCATATCTGAGCCATAGAGATCTGATGGTGTGCTGCCCAAGAGGCGCCCATGGCCCTGGTAGAATGGGCCTTTACCGACAACGGAGGAGGCAACCTCTTCAACCCGTAGGCTTGAATGATTAATTGTCTAATCCATCTCGAGATGGTGGATTTTGCAGCTGCCTGCCCCTTCTTGGGGCCATCTGGTAGAACGAATAACACATCTGTTTTCCGGATCTTTTCTGTAGCTTTAAGATAGGCCTTCATGGCCCGGACAATATCCAAGGTATGCAGCAACCCCTCCTTTCTAGATGTAGGTTTTGGAAAGAAGGATGGAAGTACCAAATCCTGGTTTAAGTGAAATTTGGATATAACCTTTGGTAGAAAGGAAGGATGGGGCCGGAGAACTGCCCTGTCCTTATGCAGAACGAGATATGGTTCCTTACACGATAAGGCTGCTAATTCTGACACTCTCCTGGCCGAAACTATGGCGACCAAGAAAACCAATTTTCTTGTCAGTAAGACTAAAGGAATCTCAGCCAACGGCTCAAAAGGCTGTTTCTGTAGAGTGGACAGGACAAGATTTAAGTCCCATGGACAAATTGGTGACTTGACAGGAGGATTAATACGCAAGACCCCCTGTAAGAAGGTCTTTACCAGCGAGTGGGTGGCCAGCGGCCTCTGAAACCACACTGACAGAGCTGAGATCTGTCCCTTGATTGTGCTTAGTGCCAGGCCTTTATCCACTCCTAGCTGGAGAAAACTTAACACCCTATCAATAGTATATTTGCGGGAATTCCATCTTTTGGATTCACACCAGCCTACGTAGTTCCTCCACACCCTGTAATAAATCACCCTGGAGACCGGCTTTCTAGCCCTAATCAGGGTAGGAATTACCTGCCTAGACAGACCCATACCCCTGAGAATCAGGGATTCAGCCTCCAGGCCGTCAAATTTAGACGCTGTAATGTAGGGTGGAGGATCGGGCCTTGTGAGAGTAGGTCTGGTTGTAGAGGAAGAGTCCAAGGGTCTCCCACTGCCATCTTCAGGACTAGTGAGTACCAAGTCCTCCGGGGCCAAGCCGGAGCTACTAGAATGACTGGCTTGTTCTCCACTCTGATCTTGCGCAACAGGCGCGGGAGTAACTGTAGTGGAGGGAATGCATATAGAAGTCTGAATTGATGCCAAGGGCAAACCAACGCATCGGTTCCGCAGGCCATAGGATCCCTCGCTCGCGACACGAACCTGTCTAGTTTCTTGTTGAACCTGGATGCCATTATATCTACGTCCGGCATTCCCCACCTCTGGCAGATTGTCTGAAAGACCTGGGGATGCAGAGACCACTCCCCTGGCAACAGACTCTGGCGACTTAAGAAGTCTGCCTGCAGGTTGTCCACTCCGGGAATGAATATCGCTGAAATGCAGGGTACATGAACCTCTGCCCATTGAAAAATCAAGTTCACCTCCCTCTGAGCGGCCTGGCTCCTGGTTCCCCCTTGGTGGTTTATGTATGCCACCGCCGTGGCATTGTCTGACTGGATTCTCACCGGGAACCCCTTTAATCTGGAGGTCCAAGCCAGAAGGGCTAGGCGGGCAGCTCTGATTTCCAAGATATTGATGGGGAGCTGCCTCTCTGCTTTCACCCAAGTTCCCTGGCGGGAGAACCCCTCGAACACAGCCCCCCAGCCTGCCAGGCTGGCGTCTGTGGTAACTACCTTCCAGACAACAGGGCTGAAGGATTTTCCCTTTAGAAGATTCTGAGGGTTCAACCACCAGGCCAGGCTTTGTCGGACCCTTGATGATAGCGTCAAAGGGGACTCTAAGGCATGTGCCCTCTTGCCCCAGGCTGCTATAATGGCTGCCTGTAGGACGCGAGTGTGGATCTGAGCGTATGGTACTGCCTCGAATGTGGCCACTAGCTTGCCTAGTAATCGCATACACAGGCGAATAGTTGGTTTTTTCTTGTTTAGAACCAACTGAACCAACCCCTTGATAGCTTCGATCTTTACAAGGGGCAGGAACACCTTTTGATGTTCTGTGTCTAACCTCATGCCGAGGTATTCCAACTGCTTTGTAGGCTGGAACGCTGACTTTCCCCGGTTCAGGACCCAGCCGAATTCTTCGAGGTACCGAACCGTGAGGTTTACTGCCTTTTGCAGACCCGGCCGTGAGTGATCTATGATTAAAAGGTCGTCCAAGTATGCTAGGACTGTGACCCCTTGGATCCTTAAATTGGCCAGAATTGGGGCTAGGATCTTCGTGAATACCCGGGGGGCCGTGGCCAGCCCGAAGGGGAGCGCCCTAAATTGGAAGTGTCGCTGCCCCACCGCGAAGCGTAAAAACCTTTGATGCGACTGAAAGATTGGTACATGAAGGTAAGCATCCTTTATGTCTATGGAGGCCAGAAAATCGTCCTTCTGAAGCGCGGCGGCTGCTGACCGGATGGATTCCATCCGGAAGGAACGAACCCTTAGGTAACCGTTCAACCTCTTTAGGTCCAAGATTGGCCTGACATCGCCGTTGGGCTTTGGTATGACAAAGAGATTGGAATAGAAACCTAGGCCTTGCTCTTGGGCTGGCACTTCTATAATTACGTCCTGGCCAAGCAGGTGATCCAAAGCTGCCAGCATTGAGGCCTTCCTCGCTGGATCCCTTGGTAGCCTTGATTCTTGAAAATGAGGCGGAGGATACCTTAGAAACTCCAGTCTGTAACCTGTGGTTACAGATGCCCGGACCCATTTGTCGGGGATCTTGGCTTCCCAAACTTCTGAGAAGAAACGAAGCCTTCCCCCCACCCGCAAGAGTGGGGGCGCCCCTTCATAAGGCAGACTTAGGGGCTGTCTTTGACGGCTTGCGATACCACGGCCTCTTACCCCCAGGGGTCTGTCCCTGCGATCTACTGTTAACGTTGGATCGTGCAGGCGGCCGTTGATACTGCCTGGAATTTGAGGGCCCCGAGACAGGAAAGAGCTGCCTTTTAAATGTAGGAGCCCGGAATGTCTTTTTGACCAGTAAAAGGGTACTCTTGCCATTTGAAATAGTCTGAATATATTTATCCAGATCCTCTCCGAAGAGTCGTCCTCCATGGAAGGGAAACCCTGCCAGAAGCTTTTTGCATGGGGGCTCCGCTGCCCAGTTCTTCAACCATAAGAGCCTTCTCATGTGCACCAAACATAGTGATAAACGAGAGGCCTGCTGGATGGAATCTTTTATAGCATCTACCGCAAAACACAGAGCTCTGGGAATGTCAGAAAACTCTTCTGCTTGTTGGGTAGGCATGTCCCTTAACATTTCCTTTGTCTGGTCTTTTAATGCCTGACAAACTCCAATTGCAGCCACCGCTGGCTGCACCACTGCTCCTGCCGTAGCAAAGGATGCTTTTAAAAGTGTCTCTAATCTTTTATCAACCGGATCTTTAAACATATGTATGTTTTCCACCGGGCAAGTTAGTGATTTATTCACACATGAGATGGCTGCATCCACTACTGGGAGCCTCCACCTCTTGGAGAACTTTTCCTCCATGGGGTAAATGACCGCAAATCTTTTCGGTGGCAGAAATCCTGTCCGGCCGTACCCAATCCCGAAAGATCAATTCCTCCAAGAGAGGATGGACCGGAAAAACTGCGTTGTTTAACGGAGCTTTCAAAGAGCCCAGAGAGGATACCGGAGGAACCTGAGGCTCTGGCAATGGTAAACTAAATGCCGAGCGGACCATGTCCGTCAAAGACTGTACCCACAGTCTTTCTGTCTGGGAGTCTGAAAATGGTTCCTCAGAGGCAGATCCCTCAATCCCTGAACCCTCTTGGTTCAGGTCTAGTTGATCCTCCTGTGATTCCAATTCCTCTGGAGAGAGAATCTCAGCATCTGAGGATACACCTCCTGGTGATGGGGATCTAACCCGTTTCTTACCAGGAATAGCTCTAGCGATCAATGTTGCTATTCTCTCTTCTAGCCCCCCTAGGGATACGGCTAGCATCTCCTCTGTGATAAACACAGGGCTGGGCTGATCTGGGCCAGCCTCCGCACCAGATCCCCCTAATGGCTCATCCAAGGCGCTTCTTATGTTAATAAGTTGCGGGGAAAGTATCGGCATATCAGAATCAGAAAGGGAACCCTTTTGTTTTTTGGTCTTTTTTGTACCCTTTGACCCCGAACCCTTGGAAGCCATAATACAAAATCGAGGGACTCCGCCCACACAACAGACTGTAGTGGGCAGGAGTACAAAAATCAGAGTTTAGGGGACAATAGATCACTAATGCCCAAAAACTGATGGGATCCCGTATGTTCTTTTTTTTTTTTTTTTTTTTTTTTTAAATATATTATATATTTTCTTTTGACAACATACCGTGACCCCAAACTAAGTTTGCCAGCCTCCAAACCTGCTGCAAAAAAGGGGGATTTCTTGGCTTAACAAAAAGGTATTGGAACAAAGTCCACATGTACTACCCCTCTTCCGCCACCGGGAGTCACTGTTCTGCCGCTCTGCGTCCTCTCCTCTGAAAATCAGCCTCAGACTGAGCACTGACCATGCCTGCTGTCTATAACAGCACAAAGGCGCGCCCCTGTATGACGCCGCAGGCATGCCCCCCCCCGCCCTCCTGTCTGAACGGCGCGAAAAACGTCAATAAGACGTGCGCGCGCGCGCGCGTATGCCGGAAACAGGAGGAACATGGAGGAGCCGCGCTGCTGGAGATCCAGGAACGCAGAAACAGGCGGCAGATTCAAACCCCCGGCCAGGTAGGACTCTCCAAAGGCCCCTAGGGATCCTTACTAGCCCTGGGAAGAAACAGCAGGTTTAGCTAGCACACATATTTAGACAGGGGGACCTAGTGATGGGGGAGAAAAGGTGTCATCCTGTCTCTCTTTAGACATAGTGAACAAGGTTGCCCATGCAGAGCATACTTAGGCTATCCCCCCTTTTAGGTTACCCCGGAGAGCCTGCTGTCGAACCAAGTCCCGCAGGCTCCCCCTTACCTGCTCCATGCTGCAGGATGTTTGTCCAGCAAACTGATCCAATCTTCTCCCATCTCCGTGGGTAGCGTAGTAGACCTTCAGGCCCTGGGGTCCTATGAAGGTACCCACTGTCCTGGACCTATATAGCACCCTGGCAAACAGGAACTTATGGTTTTTACAAACTCCAAGTCCTGGGCCCAGGGTCCAGCCCTCCAAAGAGGAGCATTATAGGCAAAACCCCACGGCTTGGGGCCCGGGTACTGTCCACTTTGGCACTGAGGCTCCTTGGACAGATCCGGTTAGCCCGCCCTTAATCCCAAGGATGTGGAGCAAAGCTATTCCGTGACCAACACCTAAGACACTGGCGAAAAAACTGAGGGACTCCCTCTAGGGGAGGGGGTTATATAGGGAGGGGACTTCCTGTTTGAGATTGCCAGTGTCCACACCTGAAGGTACTCCATATAACCCACATAGTAATGAATATGCCGCTCTGTGTCCCGTGATGTACGAGAAAGAAATGAGTCTGATTGGTTCTGAGGAGTTTTAGACACACAGCTTAGACCACAGTGAAAAACTGCCATGAGATTTTTCATAAGGAGCCAGACAAGCAGGAAGTGTGGAGATCAGAGCAGAATTACAGCATCTTCAAAGCAAAAATGAACAATGAGAACATGAAAACAGCACTGCATTAAGGTAAAGGAAGCTATTTAGCTAAAAAAAAAATCCTTTAGTGACCCTTTAAGTTCATTTTTTTCTTTATGTACACACAGCACCCCATATTGACAGAAAAACACAGAATTGTTGAAATTTTTGCAGATTTATTAAAAAAGAAAAACTGAAATATCACATGGTCCTAAGTATTCAGACCCTTTGCTGTGACACTCATATATTTAACTCAGGTGCTGTCCACTTCTTCTGATCATCCTTGAGATGGTTTTACACCTTCATTTAAGTCCAGCTGTGTTTGATTATACTGATTGGACTTGATTAGGAAAGCCAGACACCTGTCTATACAAGACCTTACAGTTTACAGTGCATGTCAGAGCAAATGAGAATCATGAGGTCAAAAGGAACTGCCTCAAGAGCTCAGAGACAGAATTGTGGCAAGGCACAGATCTGGCCAAGGTTACAGAAAAATTTCCGCTGCACTTAAGGTTCCTAAGAGCACAGTGGTCTTCATAATCAGAAGACGTTTGGGACAAGCAGAACCTTCCTAGAGCTGGCTGTCTGGCCAGATTGAGCAATCGGGGGGAAGAGCCTTGGTGAGAGAGGTAAAGAAGAACCCAAAGATCACTGTGGCTGAGCTCCAGAGATGCAGTCGGGAGATGGGAGAAAGTTGTAGAAAGCCAACCATCACTGCAGCCCTCCACCTTTATGGCAGAGTGGCCCGACAGAAGCCTCTCCTCAGTGCAATATACATGAATGTCCGCATGGAGTTTGATAAAAAAACAACACCTGAAGGACTCCAAGATGGTGAGAAATAAGATTTTCTGGTCTGATGAGACCAAGATAGAACTTGTTGGCCTTAATTCTAAGTGGCATTTGTGGAGAAAACCAGGCACTGCTCATCACCTGTCCAATACAGTCCCAACAGTACAGCATGGTGGTGGCAGCATCATGCTGTGATGGTGTTTTTCAGCTGCAGGAACAGGGCAACTGGTTGCAATCGAGGAAAAGATGAATGTGGCCAAGTACAGGGATATCCTGGATGGAAAACTTTCTCCAGAGTGCTCAGTACCTCAGACTGGGCCTGAAGGTTTACTTTCCAACAAGACAATGACCCTAAGCACACAGCTAAAATAACAAAGGAGTGGCTTCACAACAACTCTGTGACTGTTCTTGAATGGCCCAGCCAGAGCCCTGACTTAAACTCAATTGAGCATCTCTGGAGATGGCGGTCCACCAACGTTTACCATCCAACCTGATAGAACTGGAGAGGATCTGCAAGGAGGAATGGCAGAGGATTCCCAAATCCAGGTGTGAAAAAAAACTTGTTGCATCTTTCCCAAAAAGACTCATGGCTGTATTACACGGGTCCTCAAACTATGGCCCTCTAGTTGTTCAGGAACTACAATTCCCATCATGCCTAGTCAGGTCTGTGAATGTCAGAGTTTTACAGTGCCTCAAGGGACTTTTAGTTCCGCAACAGCTGGAGGGCCGTCGTTTAAAGATCCCTGCTGTATTAGATCAAAAGGGTGTTTCTACTAAATACTAAGCAAAGGGTCTGAATACTTAGGACAATGTGATATTTCAGTTTTTCTTTTTTTTTTCTTTTTATCTGCAAATATGTCAACAATTCTGTGTTTTTCTGTCAATATGGGGTGCTGTGTGTACATTAATGAGAAAAAAAAAAAAAACAGAACTTAAATGATTTTAGCAAATGGCTGCAATATAACAAAGAGTGAAACATTTAGGGGGGTCTGAATACTTTCCGTACTCACTGTATATATACATACATACATACACACACGTGCATAACGATTGCACAGTATAAATATGTGAATACAATTGGAATATATTAATATTTAGATTACCCTTGGGGGTTTCCACCATCATTCAATTTTTTTTGTTCACATAAAAATGTATATAATTATAGGGGAAGGGTATGTTTTTTTTTTTGGATCTCTATGGAAGCACTGGTATAACGAGACTCTGATCTAATGGGGGAGCACTGAAATAGGGGGCCTCTGATCTAATGGGGGGGTTGCTAAGGAAAGGGGGTTCACTGATTTAAGGGGACTCTAATAGTAGTCTCTATGGAGGGCCCTGTATTATGGTGGGGTGACACTGACCCCTGTATACAGTCTTTCAAAGCCCAAATATTGTCTTTCTACAAAAAATAATGTGGAGAGTTGGGATTAACTCCATATGATTAGAATTGTTATTTAATCACAAAATATATGCATAGTGTATACTACAAACAAAATAAAAATGCTGTGCACCGCTAAAGTGTTCGGGGTTGGCTAGAAGAAAGTGTTACCTCCTGGATAGAGTTGCCACCCTATCTTTCAGCTTATATGCCAGAGTGATGATTTTTCAAATCCACCTAGCAGTTGTAGATGGAGAAGCAGTTTGTCCCTTCATGAATGAGACTTCAGCTTTGTAGTCAAAACCAGTGAATGTGAAGCAGGATGGGACAGGGGATCTTAAGAAAGTCTACATGGTCCGAGAAAGCCCATGTAGAGTGTGCTATAAGTCTGACGGTTACCATGCCCTCCTGGGCCAATGTAGTGCAATATAGACCCCAGAAATGCTTGCCACTTTATCCTCCAAAGCTGATGAGTTAGGGAATTGAGAACACAAAAGATCAGGCTGAGTTGATTCTACTTGGATTTTACCTGAACATGGACAAAAATCTGTCTGGTTTGTGGTTGAGCTTTGATGCCCTTAGGCCTATATCTGGTATCCACACTAGGTCTACATGTGGTATTGTAGGATTGGACTCAGTTCCTGAAGCAGGGGGATCCAGTGCTGAAGGGCGAGACAAATCTCTCTGAGCTCCAGAACATTTATCAGCATCTGGGCTTCCTCTGACAACTATGTTCTATGAACAGAAAGTGAATATAGGAGTCCTTTCCCAGCCTTCAAGGCTGGCATCCATTGTCAGTCATCACAGGAAGAAAGGATTTGCCCAATTCCAGCACCGGGCTGGATAGACACCATTTTAATGATAACCTGGTTTTGCTGCTCGGATACATGGTGTGACCCAAGGACAGAATCCATGCTGTCAGGATGTTGAGGTGCAACAATCTTAAATTAAACCGATTGTACATGACTGCCTCAAAAAGAGAATACCCTTAATGGTCACACCCTCATGCAAAAAAAGTGAATAGAAGGGCATTCTAGGGAATGCAATTCCTGTACTTTGGACTATAGGGTCTGAACCTTTTCCGGGGGCAGAAAAACATGTACCAGGGCCATGTACAGGACAAGGCTCAGATATTCCAGGTGGTACAATGGTTCCAGGGTCAATATCTTGACCCTGGACACTTGACACCATCTGAACCAAATAAGTTAATCTTGGTCTCATCAGACCAGTAATCCATGTCCTTATTCTGCTTGTCTTCAGCAAACTGTTTGCAGGCTTTATTGTGCATATTCTTATAAAAGGCTTCCTTCTGGGATAACAGTCATGCAGACCAAAGGATTCACCATTCTCAGAGAAGTCTGCTTCTTTTGACCATGACTTCTCCTCTTCCATCACAAGAGATGATGAGAGGGGAAAGTCACAAGCTAGCACCTTTAGAGACAAAGATCAAGTCTGCTTAAGATCGTCCCATCGTAATTCCTTATGGATATCTGGCAATTGTTCCAGCAAAGTGGAAAACAGCCAACATTTCCTCTTTGGAAACAAAAATTCCTGAGGAAGAAATGCCTAAAGGAGGGAGTGAAAAACAAGAAGTTACCTGAGCGATAGAGCCAGGTTTCTGCCTGTAAACTAGTTTGTGAACGAAAGACTGAAATGGGGGTGTTTTATCTGATTCCTAGTTCCACTAATGCCAGATTCACCATACTTTCAAAGCCTGCAAAGGATGCTATACTCACAATGCTCTGAGCATCAGCAACAGGGGGGGGTGACAGAAGCAGGGGGTGGAGTCCATATCTGAATACATCAGTGGAGCCAATTCATGCACTATGCTGAGCACCAACACAAATTACTGTGAGAAGAAACCCACAGGCAAGGGCTTCCAAACACAATGGGGAACCTCCAATTGCAGTCTCCCAAAGTCTGTAAATGGTCCCACCCACTTAATGGGCAGCAGTCTCAGTTTTTACCATCTTTACCTGAGTGCCAAAATCAGGGTCCTGTGCAATTTTGGGATTTTCTTTCACTCTTGGTGACAACCATAAACAGGACAAAAAGAGAGGGATGATGTCCCTAATGGGGGTACAAACCACAATAAGGACTTGGCAGGTTTCCTATTCTCTCTCCACTCTATCCTAAACAAAAAACAATTTATGCTTTTAGTTACTTTAAGACATGAGTCTTCAAACTACGGCCCTCCAGTTGTTCAGGAACTACATTTCCCATCATGTCTGTGAATGTCTGTGAATGTCAGTGAGTTACAATGCCTCATGGGATGTGTAGTTCTACAACACCTGGAGGGCCGTAGTTTGAGGATCCCTGCTTTAAGACATCCTCCATGCACTGCATTTAAGCAATGCATGTTGGGTAAAGAAGGATTACACACTAGAGTCGGATCATTTTTTCCAAATTTCGGTGTACCTCTCTGTTCATCATTCAGTAAAGTGAACATTGCAATACAATTCAGAGTCTTCCCTTTAACTTTTAAACCCCAACGGTATGTAAAAAAATAAAAATAAAAAATGTATATGCATTTTATACATGGTGGATCCACAAAATTAACAAAACTCTCATTCGAAGCAAGGTTGCTTTACCATTTATGCATTCTGGTGTATTAGATGCAGACAAACAAAAAAAAACTTTAAAACACTACTTTTACCACAACATTATCCATACTGTTTATATATCAGCGCTCATTTCAATGACAGTACAAGGAAACTACTTGACAAAGACTGCATGTTTAACACTTACTAAAATGCAACACTTATTATTCTGTTTTAGATTAGCAATTCCAACCCAGTATTAATGATGACTAGTTTACAATTACAGGTTATAAAGGCTTTAATACACAACTAAAATAAAATATTACAGCAGAGGGTCACAGAAGGGATGAAGAAAGAAGCAAAACAATCTCCTAAGTATCCAATTCTAACCTACATATTGCTGTATATCTTCAGACACTAGACTTGGGCAGCCACTTTACCGAAGAACTTGAGCGTGAAATGAAAATCTCAAAGACAGGGTCACGGAAGTGGAAATCTATATCTCACTTCCAGAGATTTAACCTCCAGCTTCTTCAATAAAAACTGAGAGTGGGACGATTGCTACAATGAAAAATCTTTTTCTTATTCTTATCCATAAATTAAAACGCAATCAGAAAACTCCATCTCTGACTCTAACAAGACAGAAAAGAAAGACTTTTTTTTTTCCTGGTTAGTGCACTGTCTTCATTCACCTACTCACTCTAGTCACAAATCTTAACAGTTATTTAAACCTTAGATGTTCTCTCCACTTCCCACTGGCCTACTCTCACTCCAATTTAGAAATCACTAAATACAATATGTCAATTGATGACAGTGAGTGGTGGAGCATATTACATTTCTGTAATAAAAAAACATTCAAAGAATTTCAAGTGTTGTTCATATTAAGGTTTAAAATGCACTACCATTAAAATAGTGAGTCTGGTGTAGGTCAAGTTAAATGATTGCTAGTAATAAAACAAATCAATAAGAGACAGCAATCTGTGGCAGACAGAGCCTGGAAAAACACTTCATCTAAATCCAGTTGCCCATGAATTAGGCAAGCATAAAATCGTTTGTTTACTGGCTGTGCCCCAGTTTTGTCAATAATTCACAAAAGCTTGAACCCAAGAACTCCAGGGCGGAAACAGTGCAGCAAACGTTTGTTGATCGTGAGTCAGTTAATATGGACATACAGTCTCTTGAGTAATTATGTCTGCTTTAACCTTATCAGGGAAACTACTTGTAGATTTGGAGCCTAGTACAAACATTGTAAACACTCAAAACAGACTGCAAATTCCTTGGTTACAAAAGACTTTCCAAACACAATCAAATGCTCTACTTCACATTCTCCAGAATTCTTTAGGAACTAAAGAAATTAAAATGTCTTTAAATTGTTATTTCAATTATCTTGCCATTTTAAGGGTTTGCAAAGCAACTCTAATGAGCATTGAGCGAAGGTCAAATGAAATATTTACTTACTGATGGATGAAACTATAGTCTTAATTATTCAATGCAGGTGAAAATCAACATTCCAAATAAGATTTGTAAACTATCAAACAGCAATTGTATAGAAAGCCATAACAAAATCCTGCAATAAATAATTGGATGACCTCTGTTGTACTATTGCAATTGGCAGTGAATAAGCTACAATTGACTTATGCCGCGTACACACAAACGGTTAAACCGATGAGAATGGTCTGATGGACCATTTCCATTGGTCAAAACCGATCGTGTGTGGGCGCCATCGCTTATTTAACCATCGGTTAAAAAAAGCCAACTTGTTTTAAATGTAACCGATGGATTCCTAACCGATAGAACAAAACCGATGGTTAGCAGGCACGACCATCGGTTAAAAATCCACACATGCTCAGAATCAAGTTGACGCATGCTTGGAAGCATTGAACTTTTTTTTCAGCACATCGTCGTGTTTACGTCACCGCGTTCTGACACAATGGGTTTTTTAACCGACGGTGTCTAGGCGCGACGGACCATCAGTCAGCTTCATCGGTTAACCGATGAAAACGGTCCACCACGTGTACACGGCATAAGGGGTCGAACTGTGGAAGTTCATTGAAAACTACAAACCAACAGCTGCAAAGGCTGCCAGACCTTGTAGTTTTCTATGCACAGAGCCCTGTCAGTCATTGATGCAGCCGGGTGGGCAGAGTTCCACTCGGCCATGTTTTTTCCATCTCTAAGAATAACTGTGGCACAAACATCACATAAAATTGGCCTACACGCTGATATCCTAAAGACCCCCTGAACTCACTTTCTCACCTCTGACAGGTCTTAGAACAATTCGGGGAAGTCTCCCTATACAAATTAAACCATTCCAAGTCCATGTTAGGGATCTCTTTACCATCCTCACTAAAGAATGAAATTACCAAAATAGCCCCCTTTTCCTGGGCTTTAAACTCCTTCATGACATATTTAGTCTTCCAGCTCGCTTCCCCTTCTACTATGTTACTATGTATTAACTTTACTACTTTATTCCAGAAACTTCAGAGCATATGTACATCCATGTCCTCCCTTAATGCCTCATGGCCAGGGCACATTGCCCTGTCTAAAATGTTCCTTTTACCACACTTTTTGTACTTATTTAGGACTCTTCCAATACCCAGGCTACAATCAGACTTATCTAAAATTTAAAGCATACTCAACAATTTCATCTGGGCAGGCCACAAGCCTCGTTTGAAGTCCTCCATGCTGAGCGAGCCAAGAACCTCAGCAGGACTGGGAGCTCCTAATGTCCAGCTTTACTATAAAGCATCTCTATAAAGCATCTCTACTGTATCAAAACAAACATTGGTGGACTTCTCACCTCAATACTCCCTGGCTTCAGATCGAAGCAGCAGCACTCTCGCAAGATCTAACTCTACTTCTCCCAGCAATCTGGTTATCTTACCACTCACCTCGGTCCTTTCTAGTAATTATTAGTGCAACCATTAAAGCATGGAAGGCATTACAACAAACCTCTGCAGGACTTCATACTCAAGCACTACAACAATTGCCGCTTACTACTTTACAACTTTTATCTCCGGACCGTCCACTGAAGCACTGGACCTCAGCAGGCATACACAAGATTGGAGACCTATTCCATCATCATGGTCTCAAAGCCTTTAAACAAATATCATACACCTATCTCTTACCTACCAATGACTATAATATCTACCTATGAGTCGCCACATATTATCCTCAGTGTCTCTGAGCACTTATACAATAAAAAAGGATATGCTCTTGTTCTACAACTCACCAGCAACTAAAACAAAAGGGATTTCCCATATTTATGATCTGCTATCCTGTCCTGACCCAAACAAAAAGCCCTTCCATGTGACCTTCTGGGAAGTAACACTTCAAATCGACATTCCCCTTAACACTTTGTTATCAAGCTTAATGAGCTCCTTCTCTTTTCTCCAGAAATGTCTTGAACTGGGAAACATTTTCTACCAATAGTACTACATGTCAAGTAGATTGGCCCGCATATACCCATCCTATTCCCCGAAATGTTGGATAAACTGTGACACTGATGGCAACACATTCCATATATCGGGTGAAAATTACCCCACATAGCCTTGTTTTGGAAAAGTATTGCTAATCTACTACAGGACACTACTGGTATCTCAGGTGGTCTAGGCCTATCATCATGGCCATCTACATTTCACACCATTGTTACATATATCTTGATTGCAGCCCATTTAGCAATAGCATGCTCTTGGAAAAATCACCTATCACTCTATAATATCTCATTCATTAACAAGCACTGCAATATGGAATCTCTCTTTGCCAAAACACATTTAATAATGAGCAAATTTACTATTCTTTGGCTATCCCTGATTGTCTGACACCAGAAGCATCACACTCCCAATCTGACACCCGCTAAACATGATACATCTGAGTGTGGATAATGCTATCATACCACTTCTAGACCAAACAGACGCCATTTTTAATTCACCTGTTTTAGGTTCATAATAAGCTATGCAATCACATACACTCAAGCTCTCTGTCCCCCTTCTTTTACTACTTTCCTCCTCCTGTCTTTTCCCTTTGCTTCCCCCTTCTATGCTGACCACCTATATTCTCCCTCATATACTTTTGACTATGAATTTAACTATTAAAATGCAACTTTACACCCAATTTCATGTAAAATGTATACTCTTTCATTAAGGGGGGAACTGCCCTTCCCCTCCTCTGTCATAATCTTTTAGTATTTAGTGAACATTTATATCCACAAAAAAAAAGATCAGTAAAATCGATGGCTTCACATAAAGATAATCCAACTCCTTTGTTTTATGTATTTAGTACAGGCATTTAAAATGTTTATTCCTCTTGAAGCACACCCCCTCCAAAATGGAAATAGAATCTGCCCTGCAACTTTATTTCAGCGAAAACAACACACAGGACATCTCCACCACCACATTATGGGCCGCTCATAAAGCGGCAATCAGGGGACATCGTATAGCCATCTCCTCGGCCCTTAAGAGGAACGCTGAGTCGGCTAGGAAGCAGGCAGAATCGCAGCTTTATGCCCTAGAAACCCGTCTACAGACCTCACCTTCCCTGCCGCTTCTTAAGCGCATTGCCCTAGTAAGGTCGACACTCCGGGACCTCGCGCTGGGTTGAGTCGAGAAAGCCCTGGTTCGCCTACGACAGGTATACTACGACAAGGGCAACAAGGCGCAAGCCCTATTGGCAAGGAAACTAGCTGACCGCTCGGTCGCCTCCACCCCGCACCAGGTCCAGGACAGATCGGGCAACGTTTTATCCCACCCTCAAAGTATTGCAGATGCATTCGCTGCTTTTTACACAGACTTGTACAACAGGCCGGAAATCCCACATAACCCACCCTCCCCCGACCTGTTAGATAGGATGACACAATACCTGACACAGGCGGGCATTCCCCGACTGCAACCGGACGACCTGGCCTCTCTTAACGCCCCCATCACAGATGAGGAGCTGACCCTGGCCATTAAGGCCCTACCCGACCACAAATCCCCGGGCCCAGATGGGTTCCCATATGAATATTACAAGACCTTCCTCCCCACACTTCTCCCTCACATGACAAAGCTTTTCAACACCTTTCTACAACAGACCCCCATCCCGCAGGATATGCAGCGATCATTTATTACCCTCATTCCTAAACCAGACAAGGACCCCTCATTATGCGCTAGCTACAGGCCGATAGCCCTATTAAACTCAGACCTCAAAATATTTACGAAGGTCCTCTCCCTCCGCTTAAATGTAGTTTTGCCCTCCCTGGTCCATAAAGACCAGGTGGGCTTTGTCCCCCTCCGTCAAGCGGGGGACAACACAAGAAAGGTAATTGACCTGATCGATGTGGCGGGTAGGGAGGGCTCGGAGTCTTTGCTCCTGACTTTGGATGCAGAAAAGGCGTTTGACCGCCTTGGCTGGCCCTTCATGCTCGCCACATTAAGACATGTGGGGTTTGGAGGACCTTTTCTTCAGGCAGTCCGACACCTCTATACCAATCCGATATTACAGGTGAAAACTCCCTTTGCCACCTCATCCACCTTCCCCGTCACCAATGGAACCAGTCAGGGGTGCCCCCTCTCCCCCCTTCTTTTTGCTCTCTGCGTCGAACCTCTAGCAGCGACGATCCGAGGCAACCCGGATATTCGGGGTATCCCAGTAAGGGGGAGGGAATTTAAGATCTCCCTCTTTGCTGACGATATCATTCTGACACTGACACGCCCCCGCATCTCCCTGCCCAACCTACATAGGGAACTGGAACGCTACGGGGCCCTCTCGGGATATAAAACCAACGGCTCCAAGTCCATGGCTATGCCGATTAACATGCCTGAGCCAGAGACCCTACACTTACAGGGGTAGATTCACATAGAGATATGACGGTGTATCTACTGATACACCGTCCTATCTGTGAGATCCGACGCTCGGATCTATGCGGCTGATTCCTCGAATCAGGTTCCGCATAGATCTCCCTTAGAGCCGACTAGTGTAAGTGAGTTACACTGTCGGATCTTAGGCTGCAATCTCCCGCCGTCCGCTAGGTGGCGCTTCTATTACTATACGCGACGAATATGCAAATGAGGAGTACCGCTGATTCTGAAACGAACGCCCGGCCGTCGTTTTTTTTTACGCCGTTTGTGTTCGGCTTTTTCCGGCGGATCGTTACCCCTGCTATATGCGGGGTAAGTGCGGCGTATCCTATGTTAAGTATGGCCGTCGTTCCTGCGTCAAATTTTGAATTTTTTACGTCGTTTACGTAAGTCGTTCGGGAATACGGCCATACGTTAATAGCGTTAACTTCGAAAACAATGACGTCCTTGCGACGTCATTTGAGGCAATGCACGCTGGGAAATTTATCTGGCGGCGCATGCGCATTACGATCGGCGCGGGGACGCGCGTGATTTAAATAGTAAACTCCCCCTAGCCACGGAATTTGCATTCCGCCGGGGGATTTAGGATCCGCCAGGGCAACTTACGAGGCAAGTGCTTTCGGAATACAGCACTTGCCTCAAAAACTGGCGCAGGCGGATCGTAAATAAGATAGTTCACGCGGATTAAAAGATCCGCTGATCTATGTGAATCTACCCCACAGTCCGTATTCCAGTATCACTGGGAGCGAGCCTCCCTGAAATACCTGGGGGTCCATCTGACCCCAAACTTTGCATCCCTGTACCAGGCCAATTTCCCTCCCCTCTATAGCTCGATCAGGGCGCTGATCCACAAATGGAAGTCCCATCAGATATCCATTATGGGCCGGATAGCGGCCATTAAGATGGTGATCCTCCCAAAACCGCTGTACCTTTTCCAGACCCTCCCTGTCCCAGTCCCATGTACTCACCTACGCGCCCTGCAAGCGGACCTCCTCCGGTTTGTGTGAAACTACAGGCGCCACAGGATCTTACGCTCGGTCATGAAGGCCGCATGAACCGAGGGAGGCCTGGCCTTCCCAGACCTGGTTAAATATTACCAGGCCTCACAACTCCGTGCGGTGGCATCATGGTTTCCCCAGAAGTCCTACAATAGGTGGACGGAGGTGGAAAAGATCTGGCTGGCACCAATACACCCTAATAATCTCCTTTGGAATGCAAACGCGACAGTGGAGCCCGGACGTTTACTGGGCTCCATGCAGCAGCTTCAACGCACATGGAGGAGGCTAGCCCAAGACTGTCGACTCAAGTCCGATAGTTCCCTGCTGACCTCCTTTCTCTATAACCCTAAATTACCGACGAGTCTCTCCCACCAGATGTCATGGCCCTGGGCCTCACAGAATCTCTTCCACTTCGGTCATTTAGTAGACCCCAGGTCTCGTACCCTGCACTCCTTCACCAAACTCCAAGCCAAACACGACATCCCAAGACAAGCTTTTTTCAGCTACCTACAGATCCGTCACTACGCCCACACAATAGCTCCCCGACTCCTATTCTCGAAACCAACCCCATTTGAGCGTATCATACTCGAGGGCACAGCCCGAAGGGGCCTTATATCAGATATATACCAAATCCTAAACGAATACCCCTTTCAAAACAAAGGTAAACACGCCTACATGCTCCGATGGGAGAGGGAGCTGGGGGAGGAGCTCTCGGAGGAGGAGTGGGGAGCGGTTTGGAGGCAGGCAGCCAAAAGCTCAATTTGCACCCTTTACAAGGAAAATACGTATAAAGTGCTGTTCTTTTGGTACCTGACCCCGGACGTCCTCCATAAGATTTACCCTTCCACCACTGACCGATGCTGGCGCTGCAACCAAGCCAAGGGCACACTGTTCCATATATATTGGACTTGCCCCATGATTGTCCCGTTCTGGACCCAGACCCAAGAGCTCATAAGTCGCATCCTGGAGGCGCCCGTACCCCTCTCCCTGAAGCTGTTTCTATTGGGCCTATCCCAACCTCACATAGCTAAACCCTACAAGAAACTCCTAAGACACATAACCACAGCTGCAAGGTGCTTGATAGCACTCCATTGGAAAAAAAACAGTGCCCCCATCCCAAGAGGCCATCTATGCTAGGGTCAAGGATGTAGAACTCATGGAAAAGATGACGGCTAGGATTCGGGACAGGTTGGAGGAACCTGATCTGGTCTGGGAGAGGTGGCATGTAGAGGACTCCTCACCGTGAGCCGACGACAGGTCACCGAGGTACAACACTACCCCCGCCCTTCTTGCCTGCCTCCCCCCCCTCTTTCTCTCCTTTTTTTATTTTTTTCCCTTCTCTCTCGCCTCTTTCTTCTTTCCCTCTTCTTTGATTTATGGCTATTTTACAAGTTACTGATCGTACAAATAACTATGGAACTACTGTGTAAGCTCATTAAGCTGGAATTTTGTACCTTGTATTTTCTCTTACACCTGATATGCTGTTATATTTTGTATTGACCTTTTAAGGAAAAAATAAATAAAAAACTGTTTATGCAGTGCTTTACATACTGTACATCCAATTTAATTTCTGTCCTCAAGGAACTTATAATTTAACGTCCCCATCTCACATGCATACATACCAGGGTACATTTAGACAAGAGCCACTTAACCCATCAGCATGCCATTTACTTGTGGTAGGAAACCTGAGTACCCATAAGAAACTCGCACAAGCACAGGGAGAACATGCAAACTAATTTTTTTGTATTATTTTTTAGTTTTTGTGATTACATCCAAACACACACACCATGTGATGTGAGTCCTGCTAGCTGTCATTGAAATTATCAGTATTGCCAAGTTCTCAAAGTCCTTTTTATCTAACATGGTGCAACTAATATTTAAAATCAGATCAGGTTTGAATCCTGGCATTTTTTGACTTATATTACCTTAATTTGGAGAGCAGTTGCTGCTGTGCATCACTTGCTGTGGTTCAGTTCCAATATTGTACTAGCTAAGTGAGCCGATTACTGTTTTTTTGTATCACAACACATAGATCTGAAAGAGACCTTAAGCCGCGTACACACGATCGGACTGAAGTTTGTTTTCATTGGTCCAAACCGATCGTGTGTAGGTCCCATCGGTCCGTTATCTTTCGTTCCAAAAACAGATGGCTTGCTTTAAAATCGAACCGATGGACGGCTAACCGATAGGTCAAAACCGATCGTTAGTACGAACGAGCATCAGTTAAAAAATCCACGCATGCTCAGAATCAAGTCGGCGCATGCTTGGAAGCATTCAACTTTGTTTTTTTCATCACGTCGTCGTGTTTTACGTCACCGCATTCTGACACAATCGGTTCATGAACCGATGGTGTGTAGGCATACCAGTCCATCGGTCAGCTTCATCGGTGAACCGATGAAAACGGTCCGTCAGGCCGTTCTCATCGGATGGACCGATCGTGTGTACAGGGCTTTAGACATTTTCTAATGGCGTAGAAATATTATGCCAAAAAAGAATGATTTTTTTTTTTAAATGATGAAATATGAGCGATTAACCCAAGACTACATAATAATAAGCATCCTTTACCTGCAGACATTCCTTCTTTCACTTCCTCATTGTTTGCTTTTGCTCAGAAGTTGCTCTATTTCTTCTCTGTTCTGTTCACTTCCTGCTTGTCTGATTTTACTGACCACCATGAAGGGAGACTTTACTGCGTTGGTCAGTGATGGGCTCACCCCCTCCTGACAACTACATCTGTGTGGCAGGGCGCTCTCTACGTGTTAGAGACTTCTATGTGCCGCAATTCATACTGGGAAATGTAATTCTTACATGAACAAGTGATGCAAACCAGGAAGTGAATGAGAGAGCAGAAACTAGAACACCAGAGGTGATATAGATGAAGGAATTTAATAGGTATTGACTTGTTTGTTAACAGAATCATTACACTATTCTGTCTGTCTACCTTGCAGACATTAATTTTAGGCAAAATAAAAATAAAAAATCCTTCACAACTCCTTTAAGGAGGTTAAACATAAAAAAAAGAGATGTCGTAAACAATATTGATGCTCTTGACTGATATTTGTTTTTTCAGAGTCACCCATGTACTATGAGGGGCATGTTAAAATTATATGATTAACACTCTGCATTTTATTACATGTATGTTTATTGAAATTTAAATCTGCAGCATATTCCTACATGGACAACATCTAACAGCAGCTGAGTTTCTCATTTCATAACAGATACAGAATACAGTACATAATATATTCTGACTATATATATTATTATTATATTTTTTAAAGGCAAGCTTCACCATTTTTTTTTTTCATGTCTCAGTGGTTAATAGCAAACTGAAAAAACATACTGGTGTCTTTTACCTGTCAAAAATACCATTAAACCTCCCTATCAGACCCCCTGGTTCTGCCAAACTACTACAGCCATTACAAAACCAAGGAATGTTGTCACAATCACCCAATGGAATTGCCATCATATAGACTATATAGATAACTGATCTGTAAAGGTGAGAAAGAACAACACTTTACAATTTATATTATGACATTTTAGAGAAGGTACACCATTGCTTGAGAGAAACAAGGAGAAAGAAGAACATTCAGCTGTGTGGTGCTGACTCAATGACCCATCTCATGCCGATAAATCACTTTGGGTAAATACTGAAAAGTGGAAAATAATTGTCGTTAACCTGGCCATAGACGATTCATTTTTTTTTTTATGCAGTCATCAGATTGAACAAACAAATGAATAACTTAATTCATCCACGTGAACAAGGAGGATGGAAGATCCACCCCCCCCCCCTCACTGGGAGGTTGGATTCTGACAGCAGCTGTCAGAATACACTGATCAACAGTTGTTTTGCAACAATATAGAAGTTGATCAAGCAATCAATTTATTTCAAACAGGGATGGCCACAACCTGATCCAAATTCGGATGGTCCCTACTCATCCAGACAAATTGATTTCTCTGTGGCCAGGTTTCATTTTTAGCTGAAGAGCTCAGGTTTCATAGTTTCTTCACTAGCATCTGTAAGGTGTATATATATAATATACAATAATTTACAAACCAAACTTACGGATACACCAGTAGTGCCATCAGGTCAATGTGTAAGTGGTGCATTTATCATTTACATTGTGCCACAGTGCATGGACAGTGCAGCTCAAAAGTTAACATTTTTATTTAGCCAAGTATGGTTTCTTTCAGAGAAAAAAAAATATATATGTATTTATATATCGCATGATCCAGCAAACATCTTCTACTACATAATAGTGTCTATTTAAGCATCCTTGGTTCAATCTCCAGTCACAGTAAACATGTGGAGTGTCTTACAGGCTCTGCTGATTGTCACCCTGTTTCCCATTTCTCGGTGATGTGCATCTCTCAACAGTCTCTAAATGTGTCCACTCATTTCAACATGTCAACGTTCAGCTGTTCTGCTCGAATGTCTCCTGGTGTTTGACCTCAAACCTTTTCTCAAAGCTATAACATTTCATCTGAAAATCACAATTTCCTTTGGCTGGTGATTTGTAATCATCACACCACCAGAGAGCATCGCTTATCACCGGGCATTTGGCTTTTTGTTACTCGGCATCAAAACATTTGCTTCCTTTTGATGTTTTCACAACATGTGGGTAATTGTAATAATTATTCCTGCTATGATGGGCATATTTTCTTAAGCCTAATGAACAGTAACATAAGCCAATGCCAGAGACCTGGAAAATTATAGCAGAGAGAAATACTTGTACATTTCTATCAAAAAAGTAAAGTGGTATCCCACAATGTCTTTGAAATACACTTGCTAACTTTTCATAGACATTTTTCCAATAAACATTTTTAGAGTCTGGTTTTGCCCAGTGGGTTTCCGAAAGGTTGGAACTATGTGATAAAGCACACACTTTCTCTGCTTTCTACAAATCTTTGTTCATTTTGGACAGAGTGAGGAGGGATTAGAACCCCAGTCAGCTTTCGTTGTCATGTCCCCAATAAAATGATTTGTGGACATTGTTCCATGTAGACAATGTCCAATTCACGAGTTAAAAGTAAAGGGAAAAAAAAAAAAAAACTAAAGCAGCCACCACATCAAAGGAAGGGTAAGCTGCAGTATATTAATGTTTATTCTTTTGGGGTTAGATAGGTTTTAAGGCATGCTTACAATGTAACAACCAGGCAATTATTTGGATAGTGAGCTGTATTCGATTTCCGACAGATATATTGTTTGGTATTGAGGTCAAATAATAAAATTTTAGTCTCATCTGACCATAACACCTTTTTCCATGTGGCCTCGGCATCTTCAAGGTGTGTTTAAGGTGGTCAGGTGACACTTAAATTGAATTTGGCCTTAACACCAAACAATATGTCTGGCGGAAATCCAATATAGCTCACCTTGTCAGGTTAATGCCCTATCACATGAGGTCCGGACACCCCAGGACATTCAGAAAAAAATGAATAACCTGTGGCGTCTTGTGAAGGGCAAGCTGGCTGCGATTGCTCGGCATGCCAGGGGCTCTGGAGGGGGCCCACCCTGTAATATCCGCCTTACTGAGGAGAAGGTGGTCGCCCGCTGCCTGCAGAGGGAGCAGGTGGAGGGAGTCGGGGGCTACGACTCTGTTGAGCCAGCCCTGAGGACAGGTAAGTGTGTTTTATATACTATCTGTTGTGTAGCATGTGTGGGGGTGGAAGGGAACATGTGCCAAGTGTGTGGGTCCACCAACATGTGCATCTTTTGTGTCATCCACAGATGTGCAGGAGGGAGCGGGGCCATCTGTTGCTGCCAGGGCCCATCCGGTTCCATCCCTCGAGCATCCAGTCCATCTGGCTGCCCCCCTGGAAGAGGCCTTGTTGGAGGGAAGTGGGCACACCTCTATGGAGGAGGAGGTTGTCGAGCAGGACCAGGAGCTCTTCCTGATTTTGAAAGGGGGCGCATGGGTTCCCCACCCCAGCCCAAGCCACCACCCCATATATCTCCAGCCCCTCAGTGTCCACCCCCAACCTCTCCAGTCCCTCCGATTCCATCACCCTCATCTCCGGCCCCTCAACATCCTCCCCATATGCCAGGACCCCAGCCACTCCCAGGAAGGCGACTCGAAAGACGAGGGGTGTTCCCCAGGTCATGCCGGAACAGCTGGCCAGTCAGCAGGACCAGCAGAATTGGCACCTTGCAGAGGTTGTTGGGGAGATGAGGCGCCTGGCCGACAGCCTGGCCCCCTCGGGTCCATTAATGGATGTCATAAAAGACGTCACTGGCAACAGCGCAGCGACAGTCACCAGCCTGGGGGAGCTGCAGGCGACCACCTCAGACCTTGTGGGGAGGTCAAATCCCTGCGGGTTGCAGTCCAGGACCAGACAGCTGTGCTGACCCGCATAGCGGTGGCCTTGGAGGGCATGCAGGCAGCCAGGGAGGGACATGGGGATGCTACTCCTCCACCTGATACCGCACCCCCCCCCACCTGAGGCTGCCCCCAGGCAAGTGAGGGCCAGGAGCCTTGGCACCAGGCGGAGCCTACGCCAGGCCAAGTATTTTTTTGATTTTGATTTATGCTCTGGTGAAGAGCTTTTTTTTTTGATTTTTGCTCTGGTGAAGAGCCTTTTTTTTTATTTTTGCTCTGGTGAAGAGCTTTTTTTTGGATACTGCACACAGTGTAGTGTGAATGGTGTGTGAATGTGGGGGTGGCACTCCTGCCAGTAAGGGGTGTCACCCTCGGCCATTGGGGAGAAGTTATCCCCATGGCTGTGTGAATGTTGTGTGAATGGACAGCGACACCATTGGGGCCTTGACGCGGCGTTGCTGCTCCCAAGTCCTGCATGCCGGACTTGGGCTAATCCAATGTGATGTGGGTGTGTGTGATCTAGGGACCACAGTGGTGTGCATGCGTGCATTGTCTGTGTGCCATGATGAATGTGTGTGTTTAACGGTTAAAGTTTCTTAACACGAGGCACCTCCTGACTGCTCTTCCATCAGCAGACTGGGTCTCCTCTGGCAGGGGGGGGGCTGTCTGGTTGGGGGGTCAGGTCATCACGTAGGACAATCTGCAGACCCTTTCTCATGGCAAAGTTGTGCAGAATGCAACATGCACCGATGATCTGACACACAAAGTTTGGGGAATACAACAGGGCACCCCCGGACCTATCTAGGTATCGGAAACGGGACTTCAGGAGGCCAAATATTCGCTCCACCACTGCACGGGTACGTGTGTGTGCATCATTGTATCTTCTCTCTCCTCTGGTTTGGGGATCCCGGAAAGGAGTCATTTGATGGGGTCCAAGTGCATATGCCGCATCACCTGGAAGGGAAAAGACAGGAGGTTGTTAGTCATGCATGTGCCCCTTGTGATGTGTGCATCATGGGGTGGGACAGTCATGCCTGACTCCCATGTCACTCACCAACCAACCAGCTGTCCCCATACACGTTCTGTTCGAATTCCTTTGGGATGGTACTTTGACGGTATATGTAGCTGTCATGGCTGGATCTGGGGTGTTTGGCACGGACGTGCCATATGAGGTATTTGGCATCAGCTATCGACTGTACGTTGATGGAATGCCAGTGCTTCCGATTGCGGTATATGTGCTCTGTGGCACGGGGGCCTGTAGTGCCACATGTGTGCAATCAATGGCCCCAACAGTGCGTGGGAAACCGTCAATTCTGTAGAAATCTGTCATTGCCTTCTGCCGCAGATGCTCAGTGGTGGGTCTGATGATGTGGTGGGACATACGTCTGAGGATTGCAGGGACAACCTGGTGCACACATCTGCTCATGCTGGTTTGTGACATCCCAGCCACCACTCCACTTGTACGCTGGAATGATCCACTGGCCAGGAAATAGAGTGTTGCCAGTACCTTGTCCAGTGGCTGCAGTGCATGTGAGCGGTGTGTCTGGCTGGTGATGTCATCCTGCAGGGCTGTGGTTATTTCCAGGATGGCAGCAGGGCTGAATCTTAAGATGCGATACACCTCCTCATCACCCATGCCAAAGAGACTCATGCGCGTTTGGTATATCCTCTCACATGCCCTCCTCCTCCTTCTCCTCCTCCTTCTATGCCCCTCTGCATACAATAGTAGTGCTAAGACCATGGATGCCCCTGGCATGTTATGTGTTGTCCAGTAAGTGTGATTGCTCAGCTCGTCCGGTATGGTGCTGCTGTAGTTGCTCTCCAGCTGACTTGCACACGTCTGGGGCAAAGTTACCCCTGCTTTTATGAGGGGTAAGTTTAGGCCAGGCTTTCGTGCTACATGCACCACGCGCAGCCTACGCCGAACGCGTGTAGTTTCGGGAATCGGCGCATCTCCCTCATTTGCATATTTGCATGATAATTCAATGGGTTGGCACGATGCGCACTGCGTCACTATGCGCCTACGCCACGCTAGCTTAAAAGATTTATGCCGCTCAGGAAAAGCCGATTTTCAGGCATATATGGTTCTGTGTTTACGGCGCATCGATACGACGGCGCACATTTACAATTACGCCACGCATATCCATTTACGCCGGGGGAACGTCTCTGAGAATCTGGCCCACTATTGTCAAAAGTATAGGACACCTGCCTTTATACACACATTAACTTTAATGGCATGCAAGTCTTAGTCCGTAGGGTTCAATATTGAGTTGGCCCATCTTTTTCAGCTATAACAGCTTCAACTCTTCTGGGAAGGCTGTCCACAAGGATTAGGAGTGTGTCTATTACTATTCACATTAATTTATCAATATTTATTAAATAATTAAGGTCACGGTGTTGTGTCTGCACAGGTGATTTTGTGCACATGATTTGTGTTTGAGTAATTTGTTTTATTTACTATTTCTTTTCACTTGATTAGTAGATGATTTATGCAGCGCAGCTCATTTTAATTTTACATATACACACACACATAGTATCTCAAAAAAAAAGTTAGTACACCCCTCACATTTTTGTAAATGTTTTATTATATATTTTCATGTGACAACACTGAAAAAAAAATGACACTTTGCTATAATATAAAGTAGTGAGTTTACAGCTTGTATAACAGTATAAATTCACTGTCCCCTCAAAATAACGCAACACACAACCATTAAAGTTGGTGTTATCGCTCTAACTCTCTCACACTGGTCACTGGAAGTTAAACATAGAACCTCATGGCAAAGAACTCTCAGGCCTCGTACACACGATCGGACACATCCGATGAAAACGGTCCGCGGACCATTTCCATCGGATATGTCCGATCTGGAGTTTGATCCGATGGCGTGTACACACCATCGGATCAAATTCCCCGCCGGCGGGGTGACGTGTCGGTGACGCGGCGGTGACGTTGACGCCGCCACGTCACGGCCACGTCACCGCACCAGGAAGTAAAACACTTCCGCGCATGCGCCAAATCCATTCGGCGGCGGCGCGGCAGCGGTGCGGGACGACATGTCTGCTGGTAAGTGTACTAACCAGCAGACATGTCGGGCGGACAGATTCCCACCGGATAGATTTCAAAGCATGCTTTGAAATCTGTCGGGTGGACAAATCTGTCCGCTAGCCCATACACACGATCGGAGATGTCTGCTGAAACGGTCCATCGGACCGTTTTCAGCGGACATATCCCCTCGTGTGTACGAGACCTCAGAGAATCAGAAAAAAATATTGTTGCTCTACATAAAGATGGCCTAGGCCAGCGATGGCGAACCTTGGCACCCCAGATGTTTTGGAACTACATTTCCCATGATGCTCAACTACACTGCAGAGTGCATGAGTATCATGGGAAATGTAGTTCCAAAACATCTGGGGTGCCAAGGTTCGCCATCACTGGCCTAGGCTATAAAAAAATTGCCAAGACCCTAAAACTGAGCTGCAGCACGGAGGTCAAGACCATACGGTGGTTTAACAGGACAGGTTCCCCTCAGAACAGGCTGTTTAGCATTATATCCAGAGGTTATCTTTGGGAAATAGACGTATGAGTGCTGTCAGCATTGCTGCAGAGGTTGAAGGGGTGGGGGGTTAGAATATCAGTACTCAGACTATACTCAGCACTCTGCATCAAATTGGTCTGTATGGCTCTTCTAAACATGATGCACAAGAAAGCCTGCAAAGCCTGAAGACAAGCAGACTAATGACATGGAATTGGAACATTACTGGACCCATGTCCTGTGGTCTGATGAGACCAAGATAAACTTATTTGGTTCAGATGGTGTCAAGAGTGTGTGGCGGCAACGAGGTGAGGAGTGCAAAGACAAATGTGTTCTGCCTACAGTCAAGCATGGTGGTGGGAGTGTTATGGTCTGGGGATGCATCATTGAGGGAACCATGAATGCCATGTACTGTGACATATTGAAGCAGAGTATTATCCCCTCCCTTCGTAAACTGGGCCGCAAGGCAGTATTCCAACATGATAACGACCCCAAACACACCTCCAAGACGATAACTGCCTTGCTAAAGAAGCTGAGGGTAAAGGGTTATGGACTGGCTAAGCATGTCTCCAGACCTAAACCCTATTGAATATCTGTTGGGCATCCTCAAACGGAAGGTGGAGGATCACAAAGGGCTCTAACATCCACCAGCTCTGTGATGTTATCCTGGAGGAGTGGAAGAGAACTTCAGTGGCAACCTGTGAAGCTCTGGTGAACTCCATGCCCAAGCGGGTTAAGGCCGTGCTGGAAAATAACAGTGGCCACACAAAATATTGACACTTTGGGCCCAATTTGGACATTTTCACTTGGGGTTGTACTCTTTTTTTTGGTTGCCAGTGGTTTAGCCATTAATGGCTGTGTGTTGAGGGGACAGAAAATTTACACTGTTATACAAGCTATACACTCACTACTTTACATTGTAGCAAAGTGTCATTAATTCAGTGTTGTCACATGAACAGATATAATAACATATTTACAAAAATGTGAGGGATGTGCACAAGACACTTTGGACCAATTTGGAAATTTTCATTTAGGGGTGTACTCACTCTTGTTGCCAGTGGTTTAGACATTAATGGCTGTGTGTTGAGTTATTTTGAGGGGACAACACATTTACACTGTTATACAAGCTGTACACTCACTACTTTACATGGTAGCAAATTGTCATTTCTTTAGTGCTGTCACATAAGAAGATATTTACATAAATGTGAGGGGTGTACTCACTTATGTCAGATACTGGATATAAACACACACACACACACACATATATATTACATTTACATCAGTCCCTGCTTTCAAGGAGCTTACAATGTAAGGTCTCTAACTCACATTCATAGTAGTTGCTTCCAGCACACATTTAGATTAAATTGGGGAAATGGGGGTGTTGGAGTAGTAATGGAAACGGGCATCTCTACATTTGCAAGGTAACAGATATGAAAATGTGTGATGGTGTTAAACAATAAACACATTCCAGTTTAGGAGGGTGCATATACATTACAATATCAAGACATATAGCATGAATTTGTTAAATATTGGCAGGTGTTGTTTAATGGCTAACACCAGAACAAGCATAGTCCAACAGCCATGACACACTGGAGGACTCAGTGCTCAGACTTTAGTCCTAGCTTCTGTTTGCTAAGCTTGTGATCTCAACCTCTTCTCTTGTACAACACAGGAGATAACATATCTCTTTAGGAAGATTAGCACCTTGGAATCTGTCATTACAGATACTGGTTAAACAAAAACTATGCTTGCTTCACCCGAAGATCAGATATCGGCATATTAAGATAATGAACAGCAAGTAAATGAATAATAGGATGGATTAAATTCATGTTTAACTTGTGTTAACCTTTTTTTTTTTCCTTTTTAAGGCATGGATTAAGGGTTCTTTTTTATAAGTGACCTAAATAGAAGCAAAACACCAGTCTGAAAGCTTAATTTTTCCTCTTTGATCTCTGTGTGCAGTTCAAAAAACTACAAAAATACAATGGTATGCAAAAGTCAAGCTCAGAAATGTTTTAAAGGTTGGACAGTTTATGAGAAATTTATATAATTTACAAGTTTAGGTTATCAGTTGCTTGGTTACTGGATCATGTCATGTGTATATATATATATATATATATATATATATATATATATATATATATTGTGGGAGAATTAGCTTGTGGGGATCACTTTTCTGAAACACAGTCTGTAAACAGGCACTTTCTTTTTAAGTCTGGCAGCTGCCAGGTTTATTTTACAAAAGGTTTGCAGGTTAAAACAAACAAAACAGTAAACTTAAATCCTTGCCGTCCGGCGCTAACTAAACATCAGGGTCTCCTATCTATACAGTGTGGGGCTGGTCCCCACCACCCATAAAATAAACAACAACACAAACCTTTTTCTTGCAATGTCTTTAGAGAGCTCCTCACACTCAGGTTCCCTCCTCAGTGTCCCAAAACCAGAGAGCTCCCTTCTGATCTCTTCCTGGTTGTTTTTAAGGTCCACCTGACATTGAACTCCAGTGGACCCAAATATCCGGACCGGAACACTAGAGGCCGTAAAACCCGGCCCGGATTCTGGTTCAGCTTCTCAAAATAGACCGTATGCGTGGTGAAATATACCTATGGTCAAGTATCTCACCTCGCATACCGTCACATATCCTCCCCCTCTGCTCAAGCCCCTGCGGCTGAGCACTTGCCCCAACCATACAGTGCACCCGGGAGAGAGCATCTGCATTATTTTGGAGTTTTCCTGGCCTATGCTCCACCGTAAATTTAAAAGGCTGTAAAGCCAGGAACCACCTTGTCACCCGAGCATTTTTCTCCCTGTTATCACACATCCACTTCAAGGGAGCATGGTCTGTGACCAGCTTAAATGACCTCCCCAGTAGGTAATACCTCAGGGAGTCTAAAGCCCACTTAATGGCGAGACACTCCTTTTCTACGATGGCATAATTTTTCTCGTGCTTGTTCAGCTTCCGGCTCAGGTATACCACTGGGTGCTCCTCACCATCCCTGTTCTGTGAGAGTACGGCCCCTAGGCCCACCTCAGAGGCGTCTGTCTGTACAACAAACTCCTGGCTAAAGTCCGGGGTTACTAGTACGGGTACCATACAAAGAGCCTGTTTCAACTTCTGAAATGCCTCCTCGGCTTCGGAGTTCCACTTGACCATGACCGACCCCCTACCCTTCGTCAAATCGGTCAAGGGGGCCGCAACGGTGGCAAAATTGGGTATGAAACGTCTGTAATACCCCGTAATGCCCAGGAAGGCCCTCACTTGTTTTTTATTGACTGGTTGGGGCCATTTTTGAATTACCTCAATCTTATTGGTCTGCGGCTTGACCACTCCCCGGCCAATAATGTACCCAAGGTATCTGGCCTCCTCCAGGCCTATGGCACATTTTTTTGGATTGGCCGTGAGACGGGCTTCCCTAAGGGAATCTACCACCGCTTGTACACGGGGCAGGTGCGATTCCCAATCTGGGCTGTGGATGACCACATCGTCCAAGTACGCCGCTGCATACGAGCGATGTGGTCTCAAAGTTTTGTCCATCATTCGCTGGAATGATGCAGGGGCTCCATGCAGACCAAACGGCATCCGCTTATACTGAAACGAGCCCTCAGGAGTGGAAAAGGCAGTCTTCTCCTTGGCTGATTCAGTAAGCGGTATTTGCCAATAACCTTTCGTTAGATCCAGGGTCGTTATGTAGCGAGCCTGTCCCAACCTGTCCACAAGTTCGTCGACCCGGGGCATCGGGTAGGCGTCAAACTTGGACACACTGTTAAGTTTTCTAAAGTCATTACAAAACCTGATACTGCCATCAGGTTTTGGGACCAGCACTATGGGACTTGACCACTCACTGTGGGACTCTTCGATCACATCCAACTCTAACATTTGTTTTATTTCCTCCGCAACCGCCTCTCGCCGGGCCTCTGGAATTCTATAGGGTTTTACATTTACCCGAACCCCTGGTTCCGTCACTATGTCATGTTGGATCGTGTTGGTCAGTCCGGGTAAGGGGGAGAAAAAGTCTCTATTTTTCTGCACAAATGCCCTAACGTCATTTTGTTGTGCTACGGACAGGGAATCTGTGATGGGAACGTCAGGTATCACGGGTATCCGGTCTGTTGGAGGTGAGGACGTGGCCAGTAAAGTCTCTCGGTCCTTCCAGGGCTTTAAGAGATTTACATGGTAAATTTGGTGGGGTTTCCTTTTGCCTGGCTGGTAGACTTTGTAGTTTACCTCCCCCACCCTTTCGACAACCTCAAAGGGACCCTGCCACTTAGCTAAAAACTTACTTTCTACTGTGGGAACCAGTACCAGCACTCTGTCCCCCGGGCTGAAAGTACGGACCTTGGCACCCCGGTTATAGACCCTCCTTTGGGCCTCCTGGGCTCGCTCCATATGTTCCCGTACTAGGGGCAGGACGGCTGCGATTCGGTCCTGCATCAAGGAGACATGTTCTATGATGCTCCTATATGGGCTGACCTCTCCTTCCCATGTTTCTTTAGCAATATCTAGCAGGCCCCTGGGATGCCTACCATACAAGAGCTCAAAGGGGGAATAGCCTGTGGAGGCCTGTGGAACCTCTCGTATGGCAAACATGAGATATGGTAGCAAAAAATCCCAGTTTCTCCCATCCTTGTCGACCACCTTTTTCAACATACTCTTCAATGTTTTATTAAACCTTTCGACCAGACCATCTGTCTGGGGGTGGTAGACAGAAGTACGGAGATGGGAGATTTTGTACAATCTACACAATTCCTTGTTAACCCTAGACATGAAAGGGGTGCCCTGATCGGTCAAGATCTCTTTCGGGATCCCGACTCGACTAAACACCTGGACCAATTCCTTGGCAATAGCCTTAGCGGAGGTGTTACGCAAGGGTATGGCCTCAGGATAGCGAGTCGCATAGTGAGAATATGCTGGTGACCTTGGGCAGATTTCACCACCGGCCCGACCAGGTCCATGCCAACCCTCTCAAAGGGAACCTCAATTATTGGTAGAGGGACAAGGGGGCTGCGAAAATGGGGCGACGGTGCTGACATTTGGCACTCGGGGCACGATTCGCAATACTCCTTGACCTCTGCATGCAACCCCGGCCAGAAAAATCTTTGGGTGATTCTCTCCTTGGTTTTTTCGACCCCGAGATGTCCCCCCATTACATGGCCATGAGCCAGGTCTAGCACCACCCTGCGAAAGGGTTTGGAAACCAGCAGCTGTTCTACCTCTTCCTCTCCGTGTTTTATCACTCGATATAATAAATTGTTTTTAATCGCCATGTAGGGGAAGGACACCACCCAATTAGGATCCACCGGTTCCCCATCCAACACCTTAACATTTTCCCTGGCACTCATGAGGGTGGGCTCTCGCAGCTGCTCGGTACAGAAATCCTCCCTCCTGACCTCCAAGTCGGGTACCACATTTTGGCTACTCTCGATGTCAGGGTCAGGCGGGATTTCCTGTTCGTTACCCTCAGGCTGGGTGCTAGCTTCCGAGTCTTCCGGTTCCCCGACCATGGCAGGGAAAGGAAGAGGATCTCCGGCTTCCTCGATCCCACCAATAGCCTGCCTTTCCCTTTTGAAAAACAGGTCTGGTGAGAGTTCCCATGTTTCCCCAGCAGGGGGAACTCTATCTACGAGCCTCCCTTTATTTTCCCATAACTTCCAAAAATGGGGAAAGTCTCTCCCTACTAAAGATTCATGGAGCAGTGAGGGTACCACCCCCACTGAATGTGTTACCCTGCCCCAGGGGGTATCAACCTCAACCACTGCTGTCTGGTAGTCCCGAGTGTCCCCATGGATGCAAATTACCCCAATACTACTGGGGTGTAGTTTTTCGGGGTCTACACAAGCACTCCTAACTAGGGTCACCACGCTACCAGAGTCTAGAAGTGCTGTGAGAGGCTTGCCATCCACTAAAATAACGCACATCTGTTTTTCAAGGTGACTCTGATCTAGCGCAACACATGCGACCTGTGCAAACAGAGAAATGTGTCTTTTCCTATCAGCATAATCACATTGCATAGGTTCATCATTTAGAGGGCAGTTTGCAGCAATATGGCCCAATGCATGGCAACGAAAACACCGTATTTGCCCCACCCCCAGTCCTCTTAACGGTCCCAAAGACCTTCCTGGCTTCTGTGGCCAGTCTCCAGGTCTAGGTCCCACAGTCTCATCTGCTGTAACAACAGTCTTATCCACTCTCCCCAAGCTCTTGAACCCCGGAACAGTCTTACCCGAACCGCTGGGAGATCTTGCACCTCTAGACACACCGAAGTGGGGCGTAGGTGGATTTACCAAGTCCTCGGTAGCACTGTACTTCTCCACTAGGTCCACCATTTGGGCTGCAGTGTTGGGGTCTCCCTGTCCGACCCACCTCCTCAGGGCAGCAAGAAGCGCACGTAGGTACCGGTCCATTACCACACGCTCCACAATCTGCGGGCTGGTCAGGGTCTCTGGCTGCAACCACTTCCTGGTGAGATGGACCAGATCAAACATTTGTGATCGGGGTGGCTTGTTGCTGGAGTAGGACCACTGATGCACGCGCTGGGCCCGAACTGCCATGGTGACACCCAAGCGTGCGAGTATCTCTGATTTGAGAGTCTCATAGTCCTGTGCCTTATCTGATTCTAGGTCAAAATAGGCCTTTTGGGGTTCTCCAGTTAGGAATGGGGTCAATAGTCCCGCCCACTGCTCTTTTGGCCATCCTTCGCGGACAGCGACTCTCTCAAAAGTCGCCATGTATGCCTCAACATCATCCGCTGGTGTCATCTTTTGCAGGTGGTAGGAGGCCCGTAGTATCTTTGGTTCTGCTGCCACAGGAGGTGCGGACCCCTTTTTCAGTTCCACCAGAGCTTCGGCAAACTGTCGGTTGGTTTCCTGCTGGGCTGCATTGGCCTGTAGGAGGGCAGCCTGCTGCGCTGCAGCAGCTTCTGTGACTTGGCGGTTGGTTTCCCGCTGGGCTGCATTGGCCTGTAGCAGGGCTTTTAACATTTCCTCCATTTTCAGAAAAGTTGCCCGCTGAATCCACCACGTGTGGGAGAATTAGCTTGTGGGGATCACTTTTCTGAAACAGTCTGTAAACAGGCACTTTCTTTTTAAGTCTGGCAGCTGCCAGGTTTATTTTACAAAAGGTTTGCAGGTTAAAACAAACAAAACAGTAAACTTAAATCCTTGCCGTCCGGCGCTAACTAAACATCAGGGTCTCCTATCTATACAGTGTGGGGCTGGTCCCCACCACCCATAAAATAAACAACAACGCAAACCTTTTTCTTGCAATGTCTTTAGAGAGCTCCTCACACTCAGGTTCCCTCCTCAGTGTCCCAAAACCAGAGAGCTCCCTTCTGATCTCTTCCTGGTTGTTTTTAAGGTCCACCTGACATTGAACTCCAGTGGACCCAAATATCCGGACCGGAACACTAGAGGCCGTAAAACCCGGCCCGGATTCCGGTTCAGCTTCTCAAAATAGACCGTATGCGTGGTGAAATATACCTATGGTCAAGTATCTCACCTCGCATACCGTCACAATATATATATATATACATATATACACATACATACACATTATTTCACAAAAGTGAGTACACCCCTCACCTTTTTGTAAATATTTTACTATACCTTTTCATGTGACAACACTGAAAAAATGACACATTGCTACAATGTAAAGTAGTGAATGTACAGCTTGTATAACAGTGTAAATTTGCTGTCCCCCTCAAAATAACTCAACGCAACTGAGTACACCCTGTCCAAATTGTGCCCAAAGTGTCAATATTTTGTGTGGCCACCATTATTTTCCAGCACTGCCTTAACCCTCTTGGGCATGGAGTTCACCAGAGCTTCACAGGTTGCAACTGGCGTCCTCTTCCACTCCTCCATGAGCACTTTACGGAGCTGGTGGATGTTAGAGACCTTGCACGTCTTCCATTTGAGGATGCCCCAGAGATGCTCAATAGGCTTTAGGTCTGGAGACATGCTTGGCCAGTCCATCACCTTTACCCTCAGCTTCTTTAGCAAGGCAGTGATTGTCTTGGAGGTGTATTTGGGGTTGTTATATTGTTTGAATACTGCCCTGCGGTTTAGTCTCCGAAGGGAGGGGATCATGCTCTGCTTCAGTATGTCACAGTACATGTAGGCATCCATGGTTCCCTCAATGAACTGTAGCTCCCAGTGCCGGCAGCACTCATGCAGTCCAAGACCATGACACTATCACCACCATGCTTGACTGTAGGCAAAACACACTTGTCTTTGTACTCTGCTGCCACACACACTTGACATCATCTGAACCAAGTTTACCTTGATCTCATCAGACCACAGGACATGGTTCCAGTAATACATGTCCTTAGTCTGCTTGTCTTCAGCAAACTGTTAGCAGGCTTTCTTGTGCATAATCTTAAGAAGAGGCTTCCTTCTTGGACGACAGCCATGCAGACCAATTTGATGCAGTGTGAAGCATATGGTCTGAGCATTGACAAGACCTCTGGATATAACGCTGAGCATGTGCACTCAACTTCTTTGGTGGACTATGGTGAGGCCTGCTCTGAATGGAACATGTCCTGTTAAACCGCTGTATGGTCTTGGCCACCGTGCTTTCAAGGTCTTGGCAAATTTATGTTTTAGCCTAGGCCCAATATTTTTTTTTTTCAGATCCTCAGAGAGTTCTTTGCCATGAGGTGCCATGTTGAACTTCCAGTGACCAGTATGAGAGAGAGAGATATCACCAAATTTAACACATCTGCTCCCTATTCACACCTGAGACATTGTAACACTAACACATCACATGACACCAGGGAGAGAAAATGGCTAATTGGGCCCAATTTTGACATTTTCACTTAGGGGTGGACTCACTTTTTTTGCCAGTGGTTGGGAACTTAACTAGTTAAGGACTGATATGATTTCCCCCTTAATGACCAGTCAATTTTTTGCTATATGGCACTACATAACTTTAACCGACAATCATGCGGTTGTGCGACACTGTACCTAAACAAAATTTACGTCCTTTTTTCCCCACAAATAAAGCTTTCTTTTGGTGGTATTTGACCACCTCTGCAGTTTTTATTTTTTGTGTTATAAACAAAAAAAGTTTCAATTTAAAATATATATATATATCTTCATCATATCAGGCTGATATCTATTCTTCTACCTGTTTTTGGTAAAACAATATTGCAATAGGCGTATATTGATTGGTTTGAAGAATTTATTGAGTCTACAAACTATGGATTTGAGGTTTAGGAGCTTTTATTATTATTTTTATTGTTTTTACTAGTAATGACGGCGATCTGTGATTTTTAGCAGGACTGCGACATTGCGACAGACAAATCTGACCTCTAATGACACTTTTTGGGAACCAGTGACATTTTTTTATTGATCCATGCTATAAAAATGCATTGATCAATGTAAAAATGGAACGAGCAGGGAAGGGGTTAAAACAAGGGGGCAATAAAGGGGTTAAATGTGTTCCCCAGGGTTCGTTCTAACTGTAGTGGGGGTGGGCTGCCCAGGACATGAAAGAGATCACTGTTCCTGATGACTGGGAACAGTAGATCTCTGTCATGTCATCTGTCAGAATGGGGATCCACCTTGTTTACAAAAGCAGATCCCCAGTCTGCCTCTGCACTAGACGATCACAAGTCGCCAGTGAACATAGAGTCCGCCCGACCTACGGGCGCAAACAAGCGCCAATGGTGTATGCCCGCCTGCAACTGCGCGAGCAACAATTTGCCCAGAAGAGCCAACCTGCCACAGTGCAACTATGGCGGTTAGTCTTAAATTGGTTAATGGCTGTGTGTTGAGTTATTTTGAGGGGACAGCAAATTTACACTGTTATACAAGTTGTACACTCACTACTTTACATTGTAGCAAAGTGTGATTTCTTCAGAGTTGTCGCATACAAAAAGATATAATACAATATTTTCAAAAATGTGAGAGGTGTACTCACTTTTGTGAGATAGTGTATATAAAGATAGCATTTTAATAAACACCATCTACTACAGAAAGCTATCCCCACAGTTTTAAAGATGGGGAAGGAAAGGCATAAAAAGAGCAATATAATTATCTGCATAGAAACCAATCAGCTTCCAGGCTTTTTTGTCAAAGTTTAATTGAACAAGCTGAAGTTAGAAGCTGAATGGCTACCATGCACAGTTGTGCCAGATTTAGCACTCTCCAGTTTTAGTAAAAACCTTTATCCCAAAAGGAAGAAAACATGTGCAACTACTTGAAAAAGTGTTAGCTGGAGTTGGGCTTTATTATGTTAGTCATTTATGAAAAGCCCATCTAAATCTACTAGTCCATCTAACACTACCCTCCCCAGACAATGCTGCTTTTCAAGGTGTTGTCTCCAAAGATAGAGGAACCACCCAAAGCAGGAAATATTTTATCGACCAAATTACCAGGTAAAAAAAAAAAGGGGGAAACAGGCATAAAAACAGAAAACTAAAGCAACCACCACATGTAAGGAAAAATAAGTTGCATGCTTAGTAACAACCAGGCCAAATTGGCCTAATTTAAGTGGGGTACACACTAAAAGAAAATCATAACATTTTAAAGTTTACACCTTTGGAAATTTTTGTTTGGAAGGTAGGAATCGGTTGTTGAAAGTTGTGTACACACTATCAGAAAATCATACCATTGTTCCTCGGACAAAAATGTTCTTCAAATTTTCTTATAATGTGTACGAGCCTTTACTCACACTTTCAGTGAAAAAGGTATTCACCACTTCATCATTTTTATTTTCCACTTGGAAAGATGGTAGAAATATATTAAACAGACCTGAGTGACCATTATTACTGGAATGCATCATTTATAGAAAGTTGATCAGTTGATTTTCAGAAAAAAAAATACAAGCTAGTTATTACCCTAGCAAATGTGTAAAAATAGGAAAGACAATCAGCGCAAACAACCAATGTGAACAAAATGAAATACTAGCTGAACACAAGCCTATAGAAACAATACACAAACAATGGGCATGTGCAGCGAAAATAATGTAATAAATGAAACAGTGATATGCAAATCACAACATTATATACTGTATATACAGGGCTCAAAATTTCAAGTCCTGAGCTACTAGCCAGGCCTCAAGAGTTACTCACCACCAGTTACAAATCAAGTTACAAAATTAATTATTATCAACAACAAATTTAACAAAATAGGACAGGGCACTGGGGGAAGACCAGAGGGACAGGGCACTGGGGGCAGACCAGAGGGACAGTGCACTAGAACTGGGTCTCTTCCCCATTCTCTTGCTTTCTCCTCTGCAACTCTCTCTCTCTCCCCCTCTCCTATTCATCTCATCATCAGGAGCCTGTGTGTGTGGCTTGCATGTCCCCCACTTCCCCCTTTTATTCAGGCTGGCAGTGAGGAGAGGAGGTCCCATGGCTTAATGAGAATTGTAAGGAGAGCACCTGTGTACTGCTCAGCCTGTGCGCGGCTCACCAGACTACTTTTCCTGAGCATGTACCTTTCCTCTTCGGCCGCCAATCTCATTGGGACTCTAAGTGTAGGTACAGATTGCAGGGAGATTGGTCATGCAGCCCTGTCACCACTCGCCCCCAGCTTAAATCCACTCGCCAAATGCTAGTAGGCGAGTGGAAATTTTGAGGGCTGAATATATATATATATATATATATATATATATATATATATATATATATATATATATATATATATATATATAAATATAAATATAAGTCCTAATAGTAAAACCAAGGTAAAAATAAAGTCCCTCATGAAGAAGGTGAGTTTGAATCCTCTGCTGGTGAGCGCGACAACAAAATCCTCCACCACACACAATGTGCTTACCAGAAAAGATGGACCTCTCTGTGGGAGAAGGTCATGTGAACATGTAACACGAAATGATCCATGCAGCAGGGGTGTCTCCAAACAGGTGAGCAGCAAAGCCAGGGCTGGCCTGCAGGGTCCATCATTTCCACTATAAGTTTCTGGGTGAAATCGCATTGGAGTGCATGACCAAAAATATAAAGGAAACAATCTAAATGGCCTCTGTATGTTTATTTGAATAACAGAAGGGGGACATGTAAAAAAGGTAAATTTTGATGGTAGCACAGGGATAAAACAAATGTATCGAACAAGCGGGGAAGCTGAATATAACAATCCAGAGGAGAGATGGCAGCGGGTAACGTCCGTGCATAAGCTCCTCCTCCCGTATGCGGCGTTACGTCCTGGTTGGACTTTGTCAGCGGGGGTTCCTGCTAAATTGCTACTAAAGTTTGTTCAAATGTAGCATACTAAAGTGTATGCCCATGGAGGGCCATATATACCCGCACAGGTGTTCCGTGCATTCCCGTACAGGCAGTCCCATTAACGTCAAATGGGATGCAACGGCTGCACAAATATAGCTGCTGTTCCCAATCTGACATCTGTGTGGGCGACCCCAAACACATACAGTGTGAGCTCAGGGACATTAATGCGACCTACATGGATGTAAAATTGGAAATAACGGCTCTGTTAATGCAGGTACTACATCCAAAATGACATCAATGGGACTGCCTGCACAGAGATGCACGCAACACATGTGTATCCCTGTAAAGGTATGCTGTGTATGCCCTGTGTGAGCAAGGCCTTAGGCCCCTTTCGCACAAGCAAACCAATCGGGTCTGCCTGTCTATTTTTCAGGCGGGCCCAATCGGACCACCCATTGTTCTGTATGGAGATGCTGATGTAAATGGACATGTGCCAAAAACAGACAGACAGAAATCCCATTCCTCACCCATCTAGCAGATTGGATGGTATCCAGTGGAACTGGACAGGCAATATGTTTCCTTGGACCGCCTCATAGAGAATAGTGAGCTGTGTCCGTGTCTGCTCTGCATCAGTGGAGCGGACACAGACCTGTCACCCGCCTGCTCAGTGAGGATCAACAGACAGATTCTCCACTGTGCAGGCAAATCTGCTTGACAGAGTCCACTCCATGTGAAAGGGGTCTTACCAGGAGATGCTAGTCTATTAGGGGCGTCGCGCCCCTGCAGAGTGCCAGAATCCTACATTTGCTCAAGTTTTTCTTTTAAAGCCACATGACTAGAGCCTGGTGCTATAATTGGCTTGAAGGGGGTTGGGCCCGGGGCACAGAGCATTGCACCCAAACCCACCCACTTGTGACAATAGCGAACTAATATTTGCTATTGTCTTCTGGCTTCTTCTCCTGACCAATCAGGATGGATAGGGTTGGCCAGGAGGAGAAGCTGAGGAAGCCGTGGAAGGGTGCCACAATGCATGAGTGAGTGTGGGGGGTGTCACTGTGGAGGGGTTAATTCAGGGTGGGCGTCACCATGGAGGGGTGAGTGCAGGCCGACCTGGGAAGTCTTACTATATTTGTGTTTATTTTTAACTGTTTTTATTATTATTTTTTTTAGTGAGATATTATAGGTCTTAACAGACCCCCATATCTCTATTTCTCTGTAGCACTTTACATGAATGATTGGAATCTGTATAGAGATTCTATTAATTCATAAAATGACAGTCTGATACATTGTAACACACTTTTGGTTACAACGATCAGCTGTCAGTGGATATAGAAGCAATCACTGCCTATATCCATTGTACAGTGGGGGATGTCGGTAAACGCACGGTTATCAAGCTCCAACTTCACCCCCACCCATACCGCTGCCCCCACAATCAGTAGCCTGACAGATAACGCAGATCTGTGCAATAAGCAGATACAAGCGGCTGGAGGGGAAGACGGGATGTCTCCCCCTGATGCCACGCAGGACTCCTGCAGATCTATCAGTGTATTGGCTTGCTCATACCTTGTACAAACAAGCCAATACACTCTGACAGGAAGTATCAATGAACTACCACAGCACTATGGTTGTTCATTGAGAACTGTATGCAAACAGCCGCTAAGGCTGTCGAGACTTGTAGTTTTCTATTCACAGAGGACTGTGAATGAGTGACAAGGATGGGCAGGTGGAGTTTTTTTTTTTTTTTCTGACAACTAGCAGTGGGAGAGGATCCCCGCTAGCTGTCACAGCTGGGCAGCGGGGGGCTTTCATAACATGTCACATATACATGTAACACGTTATGAAAGGTGAACTTATCCTTTAAAACACAACTCTAGGACTTCGGGTTCCGGCGCCGCATGTAGAGGACGCAAGCTCCGGAGGCTCCGTGAACACCGCGCCGAAAATCATCGTAAAAAGCACCGGCATTGTCCCGGATCGCGGCACTTCCTACCCCCACGTGTAGCACGAGTTACCGTGCATGGAGCGGTACCTGACACGGGCACCCATCCACCGTCCGAGGCTTTGGACACACTGCTCCCGGCGGCCATAGACCAGGTCAGTGCACATGAGCGGATCGCTCAGGCGGTAGCAGCGCTGCTGTTACCCACCATCACAGCTGCAGTTGACAGAGCAGTGGCAGAAGGGATCAAACAGCTCCGCAAGGAGATTGGGGAACACTCCCTGAGATTGTCCACGGCCGAGCAACGCATCTCCTCTTTGGAGGATGATAAACATAATATGGACAATGCCCTGGAGCGATTCGTACAGGACCAATCGCTCCAGGAGGAATAATTTACGCATAATCGGCCTCCCTGAGACCCATAAACAGGGCTCCTTGCTGGACATTTGCTCGGCCACACTGCCGGAAATTCTAGGCCTAGGTCGTGTGTGCGTTGTGGAAAGGGCCCATCGGATAGGCTCCCTGTCGGAAGACCGAGCCCGCCCCAGGCCAGTGATTGCACGTTATTTGAATTATGCTGACCGCACTGACATTCTACAAGCTTTTCGGAAAACGCGCTCAGCAGAGCTGGCGGGCCACAGACTTTTGCTATTCGCTGATTACTCGGCGGAAGTGTCCCGCAAACGCAAGGACTTCCAACCGATCTGTGCAGAACTATACAAGAGGGGCATCCCCTTCACTTTGGCATACCCAGCAGTCTTACTCCTACAAACCCCAGATGGGGAACAACTTACAATACAGTCTCCAGACAAGGCCCGGGCCTTCCTCCATTCTCTAGCCACAGAACGGGCGCCCACTACAACATACACCGACCGAGCGAAGCAAGCCCCAAGGGACCAAAGAAGCCCGCACAAGGAACCTCCTAAGCGCCTTAAATCAACATCAGCACTTGACTATCAGGAATCTGGCTGACGGCCTACTACCACCATCATCCTCTCTTGTTTGTTCTTTTTTTTTTCTACCTGCTCGGGCCGAAACGGGAGTCCACCTTCACCTTCTCCTACTTCTCTATTCTCCCTCTGCCCGCCAGGCCCCCCACTGAGCTTTTAGCTCTTAATTGTCAGGCTCCGGGATGAGTCGTGGCATGTTCACCATACCTACCTGCTGGCTTCGGCCAGCCCCACATTGCTACTGCTGCGCTCCACGCCGCCCTCGTCATCAATCCGGGTCTTTTATTGTTTTTTATTGTTATCTATGCAACTTATGTTTAGCCATTTATCTTATCTGTTTTAGCTGACTCAGCGAATGTTTTACTTGTTACTATAACACTCTAGGGGTCTGTTTTACTCTAGACACCCTCCTTATGGGGGGAACATGCATTCCTGCCGCATGGTCATTTGTAGCTACCTCTAATTATGCACTGGACCCTTTGGTACGAGGGGTCCACACAAATTGGTCTCAACTTTTGGGACAATGCCGGGATCGGCGATACTTTTGTGTGCGGTGTAGCGGTACGTCCGGTGAGGGGAATACATGCGGAAAAAAGTGAAGTCATATGTTGTGGTTTATCTTTCCTTTGTTGTTAACTTCTTTTTTCTCTTTTTCTTTTTCTACGCTTCCCACACTGTTCTTCTTTCTCTACTGAGAGGATGGACCTGCCAACCCATCACACTACCCCAGAGATGCAATACCATATGTCGGACCCACGACAGTCATCCAACCCCAGGTAAACGACACGTACAAACACACATCACCATTTCTCATATTCACACATAATGTCCCAGGCTAACATAGTTTCGTGGAATGTCAAGGGCCTACGATCGCCAGCCAAACACATGAAAGTCCTCCGACACCTTAAGAGATTGAAGGCAGATATTGCTTTGTTGCAGGAGACACACCTAGAGGAAAAAGATTTTTCCCGCATGCAGAAGCTTTGGGTGGGGAAGATCCTAGGTTCAGCATCCGTTAAGCGTAAGGCAGGTACCCTTATTTTACTGCACAAAAATCTGGTATATGATCTTCTGTCTGTCGCCAGAGATGACGATGGAAGGTGTCTATCCATCCACCTGAAGTTCCCGTTGGGAGAACTGAGGGTCTCCAATATATACGCCCCTAATTCCCCCGGCCAAATGTATTTCACACAGCTAGCATCTAAGTTAGTGTCTGATGAGTCTATCCCTCACTTAGTGGGGGGCTATTTTAACTCAACACTATGTGAACAAGAAGACAGGTCTAAACCCCGACCCCATTCACCTCGCGTGGCCAGCTCCACCCCCTTCTCCCGTATGACTCAGGCCCTAAATCTTCTCGATACGTGGCGGATATACCATCCTATAGACTCGGAGTTCACGTTTTACTCTCCGGTCCACAAGTCCTTTGCCAGACTAGACTACTTCCTGTGTACACACTCACTGTTACCACGAATTAACAACACTGACATTCACGATCTAGTGATTTCCGACCACTCTCCTATCTCAATTTCGCTTAATTTTTGTCGGCCGAATGCTTCCGCTACACAATGGAGGTTCCCGGCTTTCTTGACCCAAAGCGGAGGTTTCCAAACAATGTTACGGGAGGCGTGGGAAGACTACTCCCGTATCAACATCCAACACTTAGACAATCCCAACTTGTTCTGGGAGGCGGGAAAGTCATGTTTAAGGGGAAAAATTATATCCTATACGTCGGCCTACAAAAAGAACGCCCAGAAACAGTACCTAGAAGCCAATGACCGGGTTAGGGCAGCACAACTACTCCTCAATACCAATCGCTCAGATGATAATCTTAAAACTTGGCAGGAAGCCAAGGATCATTTTGATACCTGGGCGGAGAAGGTGGAACGGATGAAGTTGTCTGCATCCCAACTACTTTATCACAAATTTGTCAACTCCTTGCGAGGCTGACCAAGGGCACTTATACCCCGACGCATATTACAAAGTTGCGTAATCCTGACGGGTCATTTTCTTCGTCCCCCCAAGAGGTTAACAAATCTTTGGTAAACTTTTACGTTAACCTCTATGGTGAGGAACCCATAGATGTAGACATAGCGGGAGACTGGTTGCGAAATGCCACTTTGCCCCAAATCGACCCAACCCACTTAGAACGCCTAAATGCGCCTATTTCCTTGGAAGAAATCAATGGCGCGGTTAGAGGCCTCTCCAATGGGAAAGCCCCGGGCCCTGACGGCTTCACCTCTGAGTTTTACAAACTGCTACTGCCAAATCTTGCACCCACTCTCCACTCGGTCTATAATCACATTTGGGAAGGAGGACCCTACCTCCCTACAGGTCATGTAGCCAACATCAAGCTAATCGCCAAAAAAGGGAAAGACCCTCTTGACCCAGGATCGTACCAACCCATATCCTTATTAAACGTAGATTCCAAATTACTGTCCAAAATAATAGCCTCCAGATTGGGCGACATAATGCCATCCCTTATCCATCCCGCTCAAACAGGTTTCACCAAGGGTAGGTCAGCGGCTGCCAACATACACAAGGTACTGACGGCTCTCGAATACGCAAAGGCCCATCCCTCTAACGATACAGTGATAGTTACCCTTGACGCCGAGAAAGCCTTTGATAATGTTAGTTTTCATTGGCTCTCTCTGGTTATGCAGCGTTTTGGCCTATCTGGTCCCTTGACCGCCTTTATTGATAATATGTACTCGGCCCCCTCTGCCACGGTCACTGCGGCGGGAATCCAATCTCCCCCTTTTCGCCTACACAGAGGAACACAGCAAGGCTGCTTCCTCTCCCCCTTGCTCTTTAATCTCGCTGTGGAACCTCTCTCACGTCTTTTATCTTTTTCTCCCCTATTACATGGCTTGCCTATCGGCCGCGAGGAACTCAGGGTAGCTCTATTCGCGGACGATATACTCATATTCTCCTCCTCCCCACACTCAGACATTCCCACTATCCAAACGATCTTCGACACATTTCGCAAGTGCTCTGGTCTTAAAATTAATTTTTCCAAGAGCGAAGTACTTCCTCTAGGCATACGCGCCAGGTCTCTTGGTCTTCCCCCCTCCTCCCTCAAGATCTCAGAGAAACATATCACCTATCTAGGATTGAAGATTGGCAGGGAACCATCCTCTCTTTATTACCTGAACTACCCTCCTTTGATAGACAAGATAGTGGGTCAGCTGGACAATTGGGCGGCTTTGCCGCTCTCGTTTTTCGGGAGATGCGCACTATATATGATGAGTAGCTTTGCCCGATTACTATACCCTCTGCAAACTCTGCCTTTACTTCTGAAGCACAAAGACGTGCAAATTTTAAACAAGGCCGTAACTAAATTCATATGGAAAAAGGCGAGGCCGAGAATTGCCTTGACAAAGCTATATTTCCCGACGAGCGAGGGTGGTGTGAATCTTCCCAATATCAGGTTATATAATTTGGCTTGCCTTTTGAGAGTCGGTTTAGACTGGATACTGCGCTCCTCTAGATATTCTAACTATGAACTAGAGTCATCTTTGGTCAATCCTGTGGATCTGGCGGCTCTACTGCATAGTTCACTACAAAAATTGCCCGATACCATCAAACACAACTCACTTTTCAGGGATACTATTGTGGCCTGGCGGGAAATGCGGAAAAAATTAGGCCTGTCCCCATTTGTCTCTAACCATCTCCCAATTTTTGGAAACCCCATGTTCACACCCAGTCTCCAGTATGAACCTTTCTCCAAATGGAAAGACAAAGGGCTGGTCAAGGTCTGTTCTCTTTTCCAAGATAAGACAGGAAATTTTAAATCATTCTCTCAGCTGTCGAGCGAATTCTCGCTCCCCCCCAATCACTTTTACTCATTCATGCAATATGTGGACTTCCTTAGTAAAATTTGTCCTAAGAAATCAATTAGACTGCAATCCTCCTTCATTGATGAACTGTTGGCGGGTACCAAGCACTCCATATCGGCAATCTATACCCCTCTCAATGCAATGTATGCAAAACCACTTCAAGACACTTCCATGTCCTCCTGGACCAAAGATCTCTTGGGCCGCCTGGAAGTAGACGACATCATTCGAGGATATAAGCTTACTAGGACTATCACACAGTGTGAATCTTGGAGAGAAACCCAATTTAAGATCATCCATAGGGCTTATTACCCGTTTTCCACGTCACGCTCGCCTGACATAGGTCCATCGTGTCCTTGGTGCCTGATCACCAGACCAAATCTCCTGCATCGGCTCTGGACCTGCCCCTGCATTATTGTCTTCTGGACTGCAATTGCAAAATTTATCAACAGTGTCACACACTTTTCCTTGGATGTGGACCCTGCACTTCTGCTTTTTGGATGTCCTCCCCTGTCTACTCACCACTCCTCAGTTTACAACCTACTACCTAAAAGCACCCGTCACTGGATACTTCTCATGCTGCTTGTGGCCCGCAGGACAATACTAAATCAATGGATCTCGCGCACTCCTCCTTCCCTTTCAGCCACAGTAAGATATCTTAAATTGCTACTGTACAAGGAAAATCTTGACCTGTTTGCCACTTCCCTGCAATCCAAGGCCAGAGTTGAGCAGAAGTGGTCAGCCTTCATCAAGTACAGTCTGTCAGTGACGGAACAAAGATCTCTTTCTTCAAACCCCTTTGTTTTCTATGACTTTGACTGCGATGGGGGACCACCCCCTACTGTCTGATTTATCGGCTACCTGGACTTCCACCACCTTCTCGAGACTGTCTATTTCCTATGGTTCCGAAAATTTTATAACATTTTGTATAACTCTTTATGATGTTCTCTATGCATACTATTTTACATCTCTTATCGCTGACACAGGTCTGATATATGGTGCCTTCCCAGTTGCCTCTCGATCCTCTACTCCCTTTTCCTCTTCTCTCTTCTACTCTCTTCTGATCTTCTCTATCTTTCCTTCTCTCTCGCACAATTCTGCCATATATTTTTTCGGTTTCTACTTCCTCTACTCATCTCCTTTGATTGTCTAGATATATCTTTGGTCACTGCATTTTATTTAAGGTCCTGATTGTAATCTTCTTAGTCGATCTAAAGTTATCTGTTGCCTGTTTACTCTTATCTAAACTTAATAAAATATTTTGGAAAAAAAAAAACACAACTCTAGATACAGGTGTGAACTTGTTAATGTACTGCCACATGAATTTGAATTTCTGTGTCTGCAGAGATTTACCTGTAAATAAAATATTTTATAAAACAACGTTTTAAAGAAATGTAGACAGTATGAACAGTGCATGGATGGATAGACACTACCTAATGTTACCTACTGCCTTCCTTTCCTAAAGATACAGCCAAACATTTTGATTAAATGTAATTACAGCATAGGAACAAGTAAATACATTTAAATAAAACAATTTGGGCTTTTCATTCATGATTAGACCTTATATTCATCTGATTTTTAATACACCTCTCTCTTATACCAAGCGGATATCAAGGACAAATGCAATGCCCTGGTATTTCTGTTTCAGTATTTCTGAAAGGAAAACAGGTCATCAAACGATGAAATATATGCTCAGCTGACCCGATAATAAAGGGGTGAATGGGAGGTCATGTCTTCAATACTGATCCAGCAGAGATCACATATTGGTTTGTTCTCTTCTTAGGTTCATTGGGTCAAGTGAATACTAAGCAACAAAACCATATAGATAGATCCAGACAGGTGTTTAGGGGAAAATTACAATTGGAAAAGAAGAAGGGAAAAAGAGTTTTTTTTTTCTCCATTTTGCTAATTAATATGTCAGGGCTCATAAAGAAGAAAGTCGTCAGCATTTCTTGGGCACTGCATCATTTTAAAAGAGCAATGTCAGCACAGCCTCGGCAGACAGTCAATACATATTAAAAAGAGTTCCAAGAGCTAAATCAAAATGAAACGAGAAAAGGGAAAAGGATAGGAAAGGAGATGGCTAATAAATAATAACACCGGGAACAAAAGCAACTCTATTTTATAAAATTATTACACTGCACTCCCTAAGAAAGGAACAGAGAAAAATAGAGGAAAGTAATGAGATGATGAGAACAATAAATACAGTACATATAAAATATACTGTATACAGGATATACATACAATACAGCTACATTATACTATATATTAACGTGGCACATTTTAAACTATGTTACCGGTATTTACACACACAGGACACCACATGTATTGACTATAGGGTTAAAGGTGTGTGCACCCAGAACTCATATTTCAGTTCTGGGTAAGTACTACCAGTGTGAGTGACCAAAAACCCTTTGAACATTATGGTCATCATGGGGTCAGTGGCCGCTTTTACTGCAACATTTTACATTTATTTGGCATATTTCATTCCATTTTGCTTTGAAATGGCCAAACAATGGAGGGAGGGAAAACAATTATCTGCTCTTAGTTTGGACATGACGGAGGGAAAATATAATCATCTGAATTGGGTTCACACACATGGTTCCGGCAACATCTAATGTTAAAGTTTAATCTACAAACCGTAAATATACTCCACAGAATCACAGTCCAGTTGAATTTGACACACATAGCTAAATTTGCCAAGATCTGTTGGTATTCGGCTTGATTAACTAGTTCTTTCTGGTAAATGTAATCTTTACAGACAATAACAACACAGATGCCATTTATGACTGATGCTTCGTCTAATAATCATCCTACTCATCTTGATAGTATATTGTTTGAATATAAGGGTAGGTTTGGAGTCATAAGAATTCATTCACACTTGCAATTAGAGGCAGGAAACCTAGTTACTGTTCTTTTTGATCAGCTGCAGGTGGTAAGCCCCATTAAAAACAATGGGAGGCTGACAGCTTCCACAGCGATTTATAGCCACTTTCATGCAATCACTTATGGAGCAAATACCTGCAAATGACTGTCTGCATCCATGGCTGGTCATTCACAGGTAATCACTCCATTATTTATGCATTTGTAGTATATATATATATATATATATATATATATATATATATATATTTTTTTTTTTTTATGTGTAGCACCCTCTACCTTAGGTAGGTGCTAAGTGTAAGGGTCTTGTGTGTAAGCTGTCAGTGTAGGTACATTTAAGCAGGCCTATGCTGCAAGCTAGGCCTGTTTTTTTTGATCTGGGGGCAGGGGAGTGGTTTAGTGTAGCAGTAGGTGACCGACATGTACTTTGGATCTTCGGCGCCTCCCTGTTTCCAGGGAGAATGTTCTTGAAAAGGGGCAGATCTGAGAGCTAGAGTGACATGTGGTACATGTGAGGAGAACTTAAAATGAACCGCTAGTGAGGTGAAACAGAAAAGTCCAAGCAAAATCACAATCAAATCTGTGAAGCAAGAGTCCATCTGTGTCCTATAAACACCCGAAAAGTGTTAGAAGAAGAATCTTCGAGTGAAGTCAATCAAAGGCACCTCCACCTCTATAAAAAATGCCTGCTTACCAGCTCCAACTTAAAAACTGCATTTGTTATTATACTGTGCTGCTCCTAATAGTCCTCAGCCGTCCACCTCCTCATACAGATGATCCAGAATCGATCAATGCCACATCCGAGGGTATGGAGAGAAGGAAACTCATAGAGTAGTATTGTAGGCAATCGCGTTTATTAGAATAAAAAATAAAACTCACATGATTCTTTGTAAAATAAGCGTGTTAGGTAAAAGCCGGCCGGCTCAATACTTTCGCTCGTCCTTCCGGATTGTCGGTAAGCGGTGACGTCAGCACGCCGCTCTTCCCTACGTCGTTTCATCACAGATGACGTCTTCCAGGGGTACGAGCGGCGCGCTGATCCACCGCTAATTATACATTCTGCGTGTCATTCGGAACGCCCAGTTCTGACATCCGGGAGTCCTTGGCACTGATCCTCCATCTTGAAAGAGGGATCCTTGCCCCTACTATTCTTAGATTACGGCTACACTGGCATTAAATGTAAACAAATCTAAAACACAAGGCTTTAAGATAGCGGGGACTTTGTAGTAAATTAAGTATAGAAAATAAAAATTAAATTCTAAAGTTAAAATGAGAGCGACATGGTTCAATCGCTGTCAGTGCTCGATATCATAGCGTATCAACTGGGTGAATATTAAAAAGGACATACACATGATGAGAAGCCATTTAGTTGATAGCTGCAAACATCTCTTTATTAATATGAACAGCCTCCAATATCAATGTGATAGGGGACTATACATATGCTTCCGCAACTGAATAAAAAAATATATATGTAAATAATCTTAAAAATTATTTTGTCTACCAGTAAGCTGATTCAATCTGAATGAAAAAACTTACTTGGAAGCTTGTGGCAGCAAGCTGGGAAAAGGAACAGAATATTTCTAGAATAGATAAGTTAGGAAAAATATGCTAATGGGACCAATAAATAACAGTCCCTATATGTCCCTTTGGTTTTCTAAAAAGGAGGCCAAATTTAATGGTAGTAGTGCTATTGAAATCTACCTACCACATTCAGATGTTTAAAACATCAAAGGGGTTATATGTGTACAGTATGAGTCCCGGATCTCAGAACTGGTTCACACTGATATTAACAACCTTATAACAGGCGGATCAGGAAAAGATTAATTTTCTGGACCTTACAATCATGAAGGATGTGGGGGCCTATAAAACTAAAACGTTCTTTAAAAAGACGGATAGAAACTCATTCATTCCAGTGGGCAGTTGCCATCATCAGAACTGGCTCAAATCTGTACCTAAGAGCCAGTTTACCAGAATGAGGAGGAACTGCACCACCCTCGATGATTTTTATTCCCAAACAGAAATTCTTAGAAAAAGACTGGTAGAGAAGGGTTATGATCGCAACCACTTAGAACAAACTATAAAAGAAGTGGCTGAGACTGATCGCAAACTTCTTTTGGACCCCGCCCCTAAAGCCAGTCAGACTGGTCCGGTGGTACCATTTGTTACATCCTACTCTACACAACACTATGTCATTAGAAAAATAATCAAGAAGCATTGGCATTTACTTGAGAATGATAGGGTCCTCAAAACCTTTCTTCCCCCGAACCCTCAAGTTATCTTTAGAGGTGTGCCTTCGTTGCGAGACAAAATAGCTCCGAATGTAGTTGATCCTCCTACCAAAAAGGTTTCATTTTTTCAGAGAGGTATCGCAGGGTACCATCAATGTCGGAGATGTCAAATATGCAAGATAAATAAAGTGACCTCTAAGAAAACCCTTAAGTTTGTTTCAACCAGTACCTCTAGGGAACATCTAATAGAACCTTTTATTACTTGTAGTTCCACGGGTGTAGTGTATCTATTACAGTGCCCATGTGGACTACAGTATATAGGCCGGACTAAGAGGCAGATGCAAGTAAGACTGGGAGAACACCTGACAAATATCAGGTCAGGTTTCTCTCAGCACTCTGTGTCACTTCATTATGATTTACATCATAACCGCAACCCAGAGGGGACCCTCTTCTTTGGCATTGATAAATTTGATGCCCATTGGAGAGGTGGATCACTTGTAAGGGAACTGTCCAGGCTAGAAATGGCCTGGATTCATAAAGTACGAACTTATACCCCGTATGGAATGAATGTTGATGTAGACGTAAATGCGTTCATAGATAACAGTTAGGACATTTATTTCACATTATGTTTGAATCAGACCATAAGTATATATTGTTATAAGGTTGTTAATATCAGTGTGAACCAGTTCTGAGATCCGGGACTCATACTGTACACATATAACCCCTTTGATGTTTTAAACATCTGAATGTGGTAGGTAGATTTCAATAGCACTACTACCATTAAATTTGACCTCCTTTTTAGAAAACCAAAGGGACATATAGGGACTGTTATTTATTGGTCCCATTAGCATATTTTTCCTAACTTATCTATTCTAGAAATATTCTGTTCCTTTTCCCAGCTTGCTGCCACAAGCTTCCAAGTAAGTTTTTTCATTCAGATTGAATCAGCTTACTGGTAGACAAAATAATTTTTAAGATTATTTACATATATATTTTTTTATTCAGTTGCGGAAGCATATGTATAGTCCCCTATCACATTGATATTGGAGGCTGTTCATATTAATAAAGAGATGTTTGCAGCTATCAACTAAATGGCTTCTCATCATGTGTATGTCCTTTTTAATATTCACCCAGTTGATACGCTATGATATCGAGCACTGACAGCGATTGAACCATGTCGCTCTCATTTTAACTTTAGAATTAAATTTTTATTTTCTATACTTAATTTACTACAAAGTCCCCGCTATCTTAAAGCCTTGTGTTTTAGATTTGTTTACATTTAATGCCAGTGTAGCCGTAATCTAAGAATAGTAGGGGCAAGGATCCCTCTTTCAAGATGGAGGATCAGTGCCAAGGACTCCCGGATGTCAGAACTGGGCGTTCCGAATGACACGCAGAATGTATAATTAGCGGTGGATCAGCGCGCCGCTCGTACCCCTGGAAGACGTCATCTGTGATGAAACGACGTAGGGAAGAGCGGCGTGCTGACGTCACCGCTTACCGACAATCCGGAAGGACGAGCGAAAGTATTGAGCCGGCCGGCTTTTACCTAACACGCTTATTTTACAAAGAATCATGTGAGTTTTATTTTTTATTCTAATAAACGCGATTGCCTACAATACTACTCTATGAGTTTCCTTCTCTCCATACCCTCAGATGTGGCATTGATCGATTCTGGATCATCTGTATGAGGAGGTGGACGGCTGAGGACTATTAGGAGCAGCACAGTATAATAACAAATGCAGTTTTTAAGTTGGAGCTGGTAAGCAGGCATTTTTTATAGAGGTGGAAGTGCCTTTGATTGACTTCACTCGAAGATTCTTCTTCTAACACTTTTCGGGTGTTTATAGGACACAGATGGACTCTTGCTTCACAGATTTTATTGTGATTTTGCTTGGACTTTTCTGTTTCACCTCACTAGCGGTTCATTTTAAGTTTTTATCATCCATGAAGGAACTTGGTGTTCACATAAGTATATAGATTCACCCATTTACATTTTTTTGCAGCGCAGCATATCTTTAGAGTTATAGTATTTCATGTGTATCGCACATTTTTTTGCAGCAGCAGCACAACACAATTTATTTTGTCACAACAATTTTTTTATTTTATTTTCAAAGACCTGCGCAGTAATTTTTTCCCACTGGTACATGTGAGGAGCTCTGACCAATCCTCAACTAGGATTTTCAGGGGGCAGGCCCCCTAGATATATAACCATGGTCAGCCTGCTGGGGGGGGGAGTTGTCGGTTGGGTGAAATTAAGGATGGTGGGCTAGACTGCAGGAGGAACACCCCCATCTGGGGGTGAGGGTGTAACTCTGGCAGATGAGCTCGAGAGCTGGGAGGGAGCCGGTCATGGAGAGGTGTCCTGGAACATAAGCTTCAGGAAGGAACCAGGGCAGGTGTCAGTGAGTGAAAATACAGTGGATAGATCTGAAAAAGGCATGCCAGGGGAGCTGAGTGCAGAGCCAGAGAGAGACTGTGGAGTTTGTGTCAAATTGATGCAGCCATGAGGGCAGGCAGGATTTGAAAGACAGACTTGCTGGGATAAGTTGTCCATCACCATTAAATCTTTTCAATTAACTGGTTGCTGCCAAAAGGGGGTACTGCAGGCCCCGACATACAACAGTTCCATCTTATAAAAATTAACTTGGACTTATTCAGAGTGACAGGATTACTAAGACTGGCTGTGACAGGAAAAAGTGTTCTAAGGGAAAAGTCAGTCAAGCAGTGTGCTGGATTAGGGTACAAGTCTGTCAAGTTTAGGGTCAGCCATCTTGTCCTTTCTAAGAAGTGTGATGCAGTTACTATACTCTTTGAAGTATTAATCTGTTATATGGGCATCCCATTTCCCTTTCTCCAACCAAATTGAATGCCCTAATAAAATAACAAAAACAAACAAGAGACTTTCCATTGACTAAAGAAGTGTGTCTAATGGATGTCTGGCAGCAGGGTGAAATGTGTGGATGTTGTAACTAGTAGCAACCAACCGCTAAATATGCATTTAAGTATGTTGTTTAGAACTTTAAGGTATGGGGTCATAACAAGGAGTTCCACCCATAATTTCACCTTTGCTGCAATGGCTAAGCTACCAGCTAAGGTACCAGCACCATGAACAACATTTGGCTTCTTTTTTTCTTTTTCTAGCTCTGTGTACCTTGTTTTTTCTTTGTCCTTCAGGGCCGTGGTGATGTACATAAATTCATTTCCTGCCGCACCTCTGCTCCTGGGAGATGGGTGTCATCATTTCCAGGAGTCAGTAGGCATCGTCGACTGTTTGTCTTGTGCTATGCACAGTGTGTAATGTGCATGCGCAGCCAGTCTGACAGAAGCCGGATTCTGTTGAAGGGGCATGATTGAAAAATGGTCTGCCAATCGGCTTCCCAATCAGCACTCTCAGCCAGTGGAAGAGAGCGCTGACTAGACTGTTTTGGTGGTGGTGGGGGGGCTTCCCCTTTCAGAACACAATAACACAGCAGGAGAGGTCACTATTAACATTGGATAGTTATTACAGCAGCTCCTCATAAGCTGTCAGTTTTTTGTTCTTTCAGCATTGCAGGGTTGAATGAAAAAAAAAACGAACAAAAAAACTAGTAGTGTGTATCAGGCTTAAAGGGGTTGTAAAGGTAAATGTTTTTTTACCTTAATGCATCATATGTATTTAGGTGAAAAAACATCCGACAGCAAACCCCCCCCCCTCCCTGAGCCCCGGTTTTACTTACCTCACCCCTTGAAAGTCCTGCGCTCGTCCCCATCATCCTCTTCGATTCCCAGCCTTTGCCGTTAATTGGCTAGGTTGGACAGATTGATAGCAGTGCAGCCATTGGCTGGCGCTGCTGTCAATCACATCCAATGGCGCGCCACATCCAATGGCACGGTACTCACCTCTCCGCCGGCTTCTGGGTCTTCAGGGAGTTCTGTCGGAGGTCCGGTGATGTCACAGACACCGGCGGGGCTTGCCGTGTCCTTCCTTTGCATGCCGGTGGGACCTTACTATCTGCCACATGCAAGGGCTGTTACACTTCCCTTTATCACTTCCCTGTTAACCTGGATTCTACAGCCATCCACTGGGAGTTATGATAGTTCCCTTCACGGGACATCTACATGCCAACGCACTGATGTTAACCCCTCCAGTGGTATCGTTGTACACATTTTTATACCAGTGTCATACTTAGCTACATGTTTTTATGACTGCTGTTGCTACCGTTTGGTATTACTGACACCATGTTTACAGTTTATGTAGCTACTGTACATCAATTTTATCTCCAGTGCAATATTTATTTTGTCATTTCAAAAAAAATAGGGAACGGGAAAACAAAAAAGCACTCACATGTAGCCAACATCCGAAACAATTGAATCAAAGAGAGGAATACTACACAAGGTAGTGACAAGGCAGACTTTTTGAGGCAATCACAGGGACATAAGAATTAAGAAAAAATTCTAAATTTAATTACAAGAAATATCATAAAATCCATTGAGAAAATAAATAAATAAAGTATACAGAATATACACAAGCAAATATTCTCTTTCGTCCCGCCTACGCGTTTCGCCTAACGGCTTCTTCAGGGCAAGTATGAGAGGGAGTTGACAGTAAAGAATTGCTAGTTTCATACATCAAGTAGATTGCTATCCATCCAATTGTACCGAGGATGAGGAGATCGTAGATGTGCAGGTAGTGTATAGCTTGTAATAGCTCAATGCCACCCAATATAAGGAAAAATATCCTATAAGTGGCAGCAAATCGTCATATATCAAGGAGAGATAAGCGGGTAGATTCTGAAATGAGGTCAGAAAAAGAAGGACCGGGACCAGTAAGGTAAGCGTGGGGTATAGCCAGAAGGGAATTTAAATCCCAACGGGTAGGCAAGCCACGCTGAGGTGACCAGTATAGGGCAAACCAGAGGGTTGGGAGCCTTAATGTAAAGCGAGTCTCGTATGTCCCGGGGGCAGTAGCCAGTGCTTTATTTTGTTACCTATTTGAAAACTTGGTGTAGCTGCACTGGGAATCAGCCTGCAAGGACATCAGCTAAAAGTAGTTGGATCTGTATGTGCGTTATAATTAATTTAAATTGGTCGATGAATCAATTAAAAAAAATAAAAAACAATTAATCAAACACAACATTTTTAATCAGTAACAACCTTAGTTCTGTAAAAAAAAAAAATATATATATATATAGAATAAGTTAAATAAATCACTAAGACATTGTAATGACACTGTAATATTGTGAGTATTGGTCAGTCCATCCTATTAAACTTCTGTTTTATGTTGTTTTCTCTATAACCTTTAATAATTCCTTAAAACTAAGTAAATGGTCACTGATACTCTTGCAGTCAAACTGTCCTACAAATAAGATTGACTTGTTAACAACATTCAAACAAAATCAGCACTTACTATGTGACTTAAGAAATCCTTGACAATGAGAAGGTTGAAAACTCCTGCTATACATGACTATCCCTCTGCTCTACACCATGAGTCTGATGCAAGGTGTTCTTACACTGACAAGATGTTAAAGGCTAGGCTGTATGTGATATTTATTATCTGACTTACTACAGTACATACTGTATTTAACGCTTTCAAACTCTCCAGGTTGAGTGGGTGAAAGTCACAAAAATAAACACTGCACCTTCTAAGCTAGAACCTAAGAGTGGAAAACTTTTTTTAATTTTTGGTACTACTTATAAATCGTGCATTTAAAATAAATAAACCTGAATTTTTTTATGCAGCAGAAAGGGCATAGAGCAACATTTCTAGAGAAGGACATAAGCAATCTGTGGATGTGACACAAATAATGTGACCTCGTAGACACATGAGATTGTGTTTCTAAATATACTTTAAGCTCATGTTGGATAGAAAGTAAATGTCAAGAGATTGTACTGTGGCATTCATATTTAGAAGAAACTATCAACTGTATATTGGGACTATTTCTAAGAACCATCATTTGCATTAATCAGGTCAGAATATATAATAACATATAGTTAAGACTTTGGTATGGTTTCAAATATCTTTAAAATTAACACTATCAATTAAAGTAAGCATTACAAGCTAACAAGCATCAATCAATGGTTTTATTATTGTAGTATTAGGTTTCCGAAGACAGAAAGCCAGGCAAATTAGAAAAGATTACTTCTTCTGATTTAAAAGGTTGTTACTTGCACACTGCATGATATCAGAGAAATAGGGGCCCCTCTACTGGGTGTCTATTGTATTTAAGAGCATATAATGTCTAGACATTTATACACTCTAGTGACATTTTTTGTATTGTGAGGGTCAAATATCATTTCTGCTGAGGTTACCGTGTTCCTGTCACTTTCAACTTTTCCTTGCAAGTGGAACTTTATTTTAGCATTTTCCCATTTAAACCAATTTATCTGAGTAAATGCAATGACATTGCAAAGGTCACCAGAGTTGAGGAATTGTTCAAATATGCACTATTACAAACAATGTAAAATACTGCAGCTTACCAATAATAAGAACTGGTAGCTGCATTTGTTTTATTTTTTAGGTTTTGTTCCCTCTGTTTTCACCTGGTGATATGATCAATAACACAGCTCCTGGATTTCAGTGTCCCCACTTTGGATGAAGAAGCACGGGAGCAGCCTTGAATAGCAGCATTATCAGTTTGGGGGAGGGAGTATTAAAGCGGAGGTCCACCAAAAATAAATACAATTATATTAAAAGCCAACAGCTACAAATACTGCAGCTGTTGACTTTCAATAAATGGACACTTACCTGTCCAGCGTGCACGCTATGTTCGCAGCCGAAGCCAAGCAATTGCTCGTCTCCCGCCGCCATCCTTGGTGAGGGAATCAGAAAGTAAAGCTTTGCGGCTTCACTGCCCGGTTTCCTACTGCGCATGCTCGAGCACATCCTCACTGGTCCCCACTGTCTCCTGGGACCAGTGTGTTTCCCAGAAGACAGCGGGGGAGTGACTCCCACGGGAGTCTATCCCCGTAAGTGGGTACAAATACCTGTATTATACAGTGTAACCAAAAAATGAGATCGCGCTAAATAATACATATAAATAACTAGAAATGCTAATTAAGCATGTGCACAGGTAAATAATTCCAACATATATATGTCCATCAACATATGGAAGAGTTCATTGTCCAGTGATCCCACAGGTGCCAATAAGTCAAATTGGAAAAGTGTAGTATAGATGAAACCTCCACCGAAATCATATGAAGCCTCTTACCAAAAGACATGAAATATAAGCATGATATGGTCTGTGATGCTGGGTGATGGTCACAGGGGAGTTCCAATATATACAGCCTGGTTGTCAGATGTAAGGTATCTCCCGATGGGTCATCCACAGGCACATAAAAAACAAAGGCCTCACATAGCATAAAACCTTCATTTATTGAAATAAAAAAGTTGACTTGCACTTACATCAAAGTGAAGAAATCATAGCATAAAACATATCAGCCGGCCGGCTTGGAACAAACAGCCCGTATTCCGGGTAGAGAGATTAGAGCACGCGGTGACGTCAGAACGTCTCCTCCCTACGTTTCGTCTGAAAGACTTGATCACGGGATACAGGCGGCGTTCTGACTCACCGCAATAAATGTAAACAGACGTCACATGCAGCCTCGATGTGGATGAAAGCACCCAGCCGCACTGTCGCCATATTGGTTTCTGGATAGAGGCTAGGCAAGATTAGCGATATTAACCGCGCTCTGCCCACACTCGGAAATATATAAAAAGAAGAGAAGAATATATAATACCTATGTACACTGACTGAACAGGGAAACACTTCCGAAAAAAATAGCACTCATCACGGACTGTAATTATATAAAGACTATATAAAAAATGCGATCAGCTTTATATTGATTTAAAACGTACTATCATATTGCTTGTTAAAACAAATCGGGAGAACACTGCTATCACTCTTAATGACAAACTGCAGCGAACACAGCTGTGTATTGCGTTCAAAATCCCATGTAGTAAGCCTAACATGGAGAACTACATTTGGTAAGTTATATCAAAATAAAAACATAGAATTCCATAAATGAAAAATTCATAGGGCCAGATTCACGTATTCCAGAGCATCTTTGCTCTGGAGTAACGCTTCTGATTTGCGTTGCGCTGCCGAAATTTTAGGAGCAAGTGCTGTCATTCACGAAGCACTTGCTCCTAAAGTTGCGGCAGCGCATCACAAATGAGCCGGCGGAATTCAAATGTAGCGGGTACGGGGCGTGTAGTATGCTAACTACGCGCGATCCCGCCGCCAACGTACTGCGCATGCGTCGAGTGTCAAAACATCCCCGTGCGCATGCTCCAAAATCTGTGAATGAACGTCAATGACGTCACATTCCCATTCATGACCGTTTTACGCAAGCGACGTTTTTTTTTTTTTCCCGACGCGATGACGACGCCTATACCTAACATAGGATACTCCAACCCCATGTAGGTATATCTATGCGCCGCGTATCCCGTCCGGAAACGTCGTATCGTCATTGCGTCGCGCCGGATTTCGATCGTGAATTGCCGATTTCCGCTCATTAACATATTTTTTGAGCGTAAATCGGCGGGAACGCCCCCGGCGCCATTTTTAAGTTGAAGTAACGATGCGATGGCGAAACTCAGTTACGCTGCTCGCATCAGAACTTCAACCCGGCGTTTCTTGTTTTCTGGTTACAGAAAACAGAAACGCCGGCTCAAAGCCACAGTTAGGCTGGCGGATCACTCGATCCGCCAGCGTAACCTTTCCTGAATCTGGCCCATAATGTCTACAATTACATAGACTACACTTGAGGCCGTGAGTCTATGAAAAATTACCATAAAGAAATTTATATGGAGGCTCAAAATCAGTCTCCATAAAAAAGGAGGCCTGGGAGAGGCCAAACTAACCCCAATGGGTAGATGAAACAAAAAGGAGCCCTCAGCGTTGGCTACACTCCACATCGAGCCTGCATATATTTGTAATCTCAGACATACTATTGTAAATAAGACATAGATCACATATATATCCCTCAAAATCAATCTGGGAGATATTGGGGGTTTAAAAACAAAGAAAACTGAAATTAATGATTATAGAAACAAGGAATAAACAGTATGGAAACATATCAATTATGAATTGGCTATAAAACAGTTGACATCAACTTCTATGTTTAGGCCAAAAGGTGTGTAGCTTTTTAATTTATAGACCCAGGACATTTCTAATTTGGAGATGGTTCTCACCAGATGACTTCCTCTCCAATGAGGACTAAATTTATCTATCCCCAAAAATATAGTACCTTTTGGGTTTTTATTGTGTGGTGAGGTAGTGTTTAGATACCGAATGTTTGGTGTACCCCAATCTGATATTATTGATATGTTCATTCAATCGAACCTGTAGGGGGCGTTTTGTCCTGCCCACATATTGTAGGCCACACGGGCACTGCAGCATGTAAACTACCCATGTGGTTGAACAGGTGATAAATGGTTTGATCGGGTAGTGTTTGGCTGTACAGGTGGAACTGAATGTGGTAGTTCTCTTGGAACTACATCCATTAAGAGAGCATACCTGGCATTTGCCACACTTGTAATAGCCTGTAAGTTCTGCAAAGAACTTAGAGTCCAAGCTGGGAGGGTTTAAGATGTTGGGGGCCAGTTGCTCTTTGAGGCATGGAGCACCTCTAAAGACCACACATGGCCTTTCGGGTAATAGCCCTCCCAGGACCTTATCGTTTTTCAAAATGTGCCAATGTTTGCCAACAATGTGTCTCACATTGGCGTGTCGGCACGAGTAGTTGGTAATGAAAGGGCTCCGGAACTGATTTTTATTTTCTTAGTCTGTTTTGACCGTCAATAGATCGGTCCTGTTAATCTCATGAACAGCAGTCAAAGTATCAGATAAAAATTCTCTAGAGTAACCCTTCTCCAAAAACCGTTGAGTAAGAACATCAGCTTGTTCAATAAAGGTAGTATTTTCAGTACAATTCCGTTTTAACCGAAGATATTGGCTTTTCGGCACTGATCTTAACCAGGAAGCGTGATGACAACTGGTGTTAGGAATGAATGCATTTCTATCAGTGTCTTTAAAGAATGTCGAAGTGACAAACTTGCCATTTGAGATGGAGATGGTCAAATCTAGAAAATTAATCCTGTCAGGACTGATCTCTCGACTCAGATAGATACCTCTATCATTTATGTTGAGGGAGTCCATAAAGGTCACAAGATCAGCCTCTGGTCCATCCCACAGGAGGAGGATGTCGTCTATGTACCTAGCCCACAACAAAACCTGGGGTCTAGTTAAAACACAGACGACATCCTCCTCCCACTTGGCCATATAAAGGTTCGCCAAACTAGGGGCGAACTTATCGCCCATGGCCACCCTTTTTTTGCACACAGGGTTTTTATGCCTGATTCAATAATTAGTTTATTCCTTACATTTTTTACCTGTATGTCCTCCAAGTCCTTCAACAATAAATCTTTGAAAACCTTTAATGAAGGAGCCAAATGGCCTGGTGGATTATATGTAGAGGCATTGGATAGGCCCGAATGTACATAATTCTGAGAGAGGGTTTTAGATGGATTAAATGGGTTGGTATCTGCATCCCCCTCCCCCTGAAAGGTGCCAAATTTAACACCGAAGTGGGGGAGGGTTCCAAAAAGTGGAGGTTCACTTTTTGTGTTGACCTCCACTTTAAATACACTAACACACTGAAGTCAAACTCCAGTTAATACTTTTTAAGCGGTTACCACTATGTTTTTTGGGGGATAAAGGTTTTACATAAAAAAATAAATAAAAATGTATCATGGTAAGCTCCCCTGACAGTGTTGAATGGGTTGTTTCATCTCTGTGACTGCTACATATATGGGAGATCTTGTTCTTTTGAAAAACAACAGACTTACTAGCTGGGTCACAAGGTGAAAACAGAAGAAAGTCTAAAAAAGAAAACAAATGTAACCATCATATCTAAGAATTGCTAAGCTGCAATATAATACATGAATGCCTTTGGGTTTATTACCACATTAAGATTAATGTGTCTCTATATTTTTTACCATATTTATTAAAAATATATGTATATTAATTACTGAGAATATGGAGCATGATACTGACATAAGTGTGTCATTAAGTAGTGATTTAAAAGAAGAAATCAAGAAAGTTTGTTTGCACCATTTGGAGAGTTGACTTGACTGTACTGTAGGAACAAGTTAACCTATACATTATGATACAAGGATCAAAATTAACCCCACGAGTAACATATTGTGAAGTGCAGCATTATTTTCCCAAAACGCCAGTTTTTTAACTACTATTACTTGCATCACAAATCCCCCAAAAAAAGGGGAACAAACCTTATTTCATGACAGACGATATCAACAACTACAGAGGACTGAGCACATCACCTTCCAATCAGTCTGTGAATATTAGCTGCTCATGGATGTGGATATATAATGACCAAAGCTGTCCAAGTATGTAATTTTTGTGTGCAGCACTGTACCACCTTCTGATTGGTAATATATGATACTGTTATTTACCTCTGCGGTGCTTGGCTAGAGAATAATAGTTATAATAGTAGTGGCACTAGTCACTGTGGATTCTTGTGTTAAACTGCATACAAATAATCTAAGAATCATATATATATATATATACAGTATAACATCATTATAAACTTTAATGGCTTTATGTAGTTTTCCCCAGCATGCAGCATGAAGGAAGAAGCCAACATTTTTGTTTTTGCCCTAGTTTTTCTGTTTTATGCATATTTGTACCTCTGTTTTTATGCATTTTCATTAACATACAGTACATGTACCAGTAACTTGCATCAAGGCCTATTCACATCTAGAACCCAGGGCTTTTCAAATTACAAACTGGCCCGTGCAATAGTTTGGAACATGTTGTAAAAGGTCACCTAGTAAAACCCCAGGCTTAATTATTATTATAAAAAAAATGTACTGTCTGTATCCCAGTTCACAGATTTCCCTTTGTTTTCCTGCCATGCATATGTCAACAGAAAGTGAGAGGAAATCCATCCAAAGTTATTTATATAAAAAAAAAAAAAAAAATGTGTGACCAAAGCTCTTTTGGTCATACTTCTTTTTTTGGTCACAAGAGTGCACTTATTTGAGCACTCTTGTGACACAGAATCAGCTAACAGTGGGCTGACACCACAGGACTACTCCAGACAGAGGGATCCCAACAAAAATGTTGAGATCCACGCAGATGCCTTAAACACAGATGGTTCAGCCTCTCATGGTGCCATTGTGAACCTGAGCCAACTGCTCCCATCCACTCTCCTGCTACAGTGAGTACTGGAGCGGTAGAGCAGAGAGCGGTGACTTGCAGTCACTGCTCTATGCGCAGAGAGGACCCAATAACTGAGTGATCAGCGGTCATGTGATTGCTCAGTTCCTGAGCTTAGAGATGAGGGACAGCTTCAGCATCTGGCCAATGCTACAGAAGGTTGGTAAGCATGTATATTTATGTATTTATTTATTTTTAACATCCCCACACTTCTTTAAAATCTTAGAAAATTGTTACAGGAAAAAGTGTCCTGAGTGGATGATTTATCCACACATCTTGCTTTAATGAGAAATTGTAGGTTTCCATTCATTTGTGTCTTGGCAACAGTGGTCATGAGGACAATTTGAGGGCTGAATCTTCTCAATGGGTACACAAACATCAAACATTTGAAAGAGGTACTAAATCTTACACACTCTATCAAAATTGCCTTTATATGCACTTGAACTAGTGAATACAATGGAACAGTTTTTGTACACAGTTATGTGCTGCACTGTTGCACTAAAGCCCTTAATTGTGAATAAACCTTTAGATTACAGTAATTTAAAGGTTAAGTTCACCTATTGTAACATGTTACATCCATATTCATAAATTCAACGGCTGCAGAAACCCCCCCCCCACCAGCAAAAATATACTTCAAGAAGGAAACATGTTGCACTTTGTAGATTATTTCAAAGAAGTCTCATCACCTGCTCAAGCTCCTCCCTTCTTGTTGGGCTTAACGGAAATGCTAGAGTGTGATTTTATATTATACAATACTGATACATGAATCCCCCTATAAATAAACTTTGCATAGCCCAAATGTACTTTACTGTCAAATACTAGCAATTGCTTTTTCATAAATAGTGGATGCACGCTATGCTATGCCTTCTGAGGAATTTAACTTTAGGCATAAATGGACCAGCATGGTTATGATTGGCAGTCTAAATGGACTATGAGTTACTTTTGTCTGTGTTACAATTTCAGGAATGCAGTTTGGCAGAAAGAAAAATAATTACCAAGTATGAGAGAGGTATACAAACTGCTGCCATGCAACGTATGCCTGGAGAGTTTGTGTCTGTGTCACAGGCAATTTGAATCGTCAAAATCAAAATAAAGTTAAATATCCGTGGAAAACACCTAGGGGGTGTAAAGAAAATAATAATGCTGCCAACCAATTGAAAATATAAATTAAGTTTGATCAGGGGTTAAATAAACTGAGAAACTGCAGAATGTTGTAACCAAAAGGCAACCCTTATGCAAGTTAAATAAACAAAACAATGTGTTAGGCTTAATTACTTTTAACAGGTTTTCCTGCTTCTGTAACTGCAGTTTTGCTATAGGCATGAGTTTAAATCTACTGAAATACATTTCTACATTAACTGCAATTTTTTATGTTTTAGCCAAATACTCTAGGACTGATTGAAAATTGTGACCCATTAAAGTGCTACAAAATGATGCTGCACAAGTAAAGCACACATTTTCCTTACTCAGTTCTTATGTTATTATGGTCATTTTTAAAGTTCTCTGAGCTTTTTGTTTTAAAACCATAGTAAACATGCATGTTAAAAATTATAGTATTTTTTTTACTTCAATGTGCATTGTGGTCCATTGCCCATTTATTTCTGGGGGTCCTTAATGTGCATCTATGGGCCAAAGTATGCAGATGCCTCTTTTAATTCCAATACAATGAATGTCTTCTTTATATGTGTTGAGGTGCGCAGAGTAGCAGATTTATTTATTTATTCCACATGTTTGTGCTGAGATGCCAATTAAGCTGAACACATTGACATGCACACACCATACACTACTGTTTTCGGAATTACGGCTCATGATAAAAATGTTATTACATGCACAGGAATGCATACATAAATGTGAATGGGACCTACATAATTGTACAGGACTTGTAAACTTCACTTTCCATATCATGCACATAAATTGTCATATTTGAGATTTTATATATATATATATATATATATATATATATATATATATATATATATATATATATATATATATATATATATAAAATATTCACTCATAACTGGAAATCCCCTTGCAAACATTTCATACATGCCTTTGCCATGATTAAACACATTTCTGTATCTTATTTTTCACCTTTTTTTAATAGAACAGAATAACAGGTCTGAATAACCAAGATTCCCGCGAGTGCGGAAAGTCATGAAGTCAAGTATTTTGAACGAAGAGAAAAGTTCAAAGACAGATCTCTGATTACAGCGACAGGCATGTTCTACCTCTGCCCAAATTCTTACCATGCATATCCTTGCACTGAGATTCCCAACAAGTCCCAGCTGCTGCTACCTAGTATAACACCACCTTACCAAGCATCCAGTCTAGTCCCATAAGTCAGTACTCAGCTGTCCGAAAACATCAACACCTAGACTTAATATCAAAGTCTAACTGAAAGGACTTATGGACTACGTGAAGAAATGGAAGCTGGATAACCTGGTGAAAGCCAGGGAAGAAGCTTTAATCCATTCTAGCAAGCATTGTCTGCTATACAAATTAATATTATGCTGAAATCCATACCCTAGATAATTTGATATGTCAGTTCCTGACTCCAGAGTATAAAATAATAGAGTTAGTATAATCAGTATAGCATATATAAACATGGCAGTAAGATAAGCAAGAGAGTCAGGGTACATCTTCTGAAATGATACTAATTTCATCAATAATCTAAAAGTAGAACTGCAGACTGCTTCAATACCTGATCAGTCATGGGACAACCAAATCATGTAAACAGACGTTAATACTGTAATGTAAAACATTTGAGGCATAAAACAATTAAGTATACCAATAAAAAGTAAAAACCTGCCGCCAACCATAAAGAAAAAAAAAAAAAAAGATAAAGTCACACAAAAAAAAGTATATTATACTGTCCCCTGTACACAGCTGATGACTGATTACTACTGTATACCATACCGCTGCCAGTGTCATGTGAACGCTGTGATCAATCAAAGCAGATCACATGACAGTTGTAAAGAATGGATGGTTTCCTTTCATGCAATATATTATAAATAATTGTGTTGCTAGCTGTGATTGGTCACAGTGATCACATAGTACAGCCAATCACCACTCATATGTACCACACATGATTAGCTTTGGCCAATCACAGCTAATCACAACAAAATACAATGAATGAATCAGTTTCATTCAGTAAAGATGGTTGAATTTCATTGGTATAAGCGATCATAATGTGTAAAAATATACATACATATAATATACATCCTGATCACTTCCCCAGAGTAGCACAGTGTTACTATGGTAACACAATATTGCTCTGGTCACAGTGTGTTAAGAAAAAAAAAATATATAATTGAAAACTATTTTGTAATAGGCCGCATACACACGATCAAATTCATCTGCTGGAAACGGTCCGACGGACCGTTTCAGCAGACAAATTTGATCGTGTGTACGGCCGGACAGACAGATTTTTCCAGCAGACAGATTTTAAAGCATGCTTTAAAATCTGTCTGCTGGGAACCCGTCCATCCGACATGTCTGCTGGTTAGTACGCTAACCAGCAGACATATCTGCCCGCACATGCGTCGAATGGATTTGCAGCATGCGCGGAAGTGTTTTACTTCCTGGTGCGGTGACGTGGCGGCGTCAATGTCACCGCCACGTCACCATGCTGTCTGCCGACGGGGATTTTGGTTTGATTGTGTGTACACGATCAAACCAATATATCCCAGCAGACAAATCCGATCAAATCGGTCTGACTGACCGATTTGATCGGATTTATTTGGTCATGTGTACGCGGCCATAGACTTTTGTCCCTAATCACCACCAGTTATATAATAATTCTGTATTTGCCTTGGTTACAGTATTTTCTATTTTCCAATAAATAGTGACACATTTATAAAAAAAAAAAAAACTGTCTTTTTTTGTTTATTTAGCAAAAAATAAAAATAAAAACAGTGATAATTAAATACAATAGAAAGAAAGCTCTATTTTTGTAAAAAAAATACATAAAACATTCTTATGGGTGTACCATGATTGCAAAATTTAACCACTTCAATACCAGACACTTATACACCTTCCTGTCCAGTCAATATTCAGATTCCTGCGCTGTCACACTTTGAACAACAATTGCGTGGTCATGCTACACTGTACCTCAAACTATTTTGTGTATAATTTTGTTTCCACATATAGAGCTTTCTTTTGATGTATTTGATCACCTCTGCGATTTATATTATTTGTGCAACAAATAAAAAAAAAAGACCAAAAATTGGGTGAAAAAAATAACGTTTTTATTTGTTTGTTATTTTTTTTTAAATAAGTATGTTTTCTTCTTCAATGATGGGCACTGATATGGCTGCACTGATGGGCACTAACAAGGTGTCACCGATGAGGTGGCACTGATAAGCACTGATATGTGGCACTGGTATGAGGCACTGATGGGCACTGATAGGTGGCACTGAGGGAAACTGATGAGTGGCACTGATTACACTGGTGGGTGGCATTGCTTGGCATCACTGTTTTAATTAGTACTATAATGGTGCCAGTCAGTGCCCATTTGTGGGCATTGATTGGCATATGTTGGGCATATTTTGGCACATGTGGATTGGCCATGGGGGATGTACCTGGCCATCCACATGTTGAAGGCTTCCCTGGTGGTCCAGTGTGGGAATCCGAGGAGGGGCTGCACTGATACACAATCAGCACAAACCCCCCCTTCAGGAGAGCCGCTGATCGGCTCTACTCTACTTGCGTCTGTCAGATGCGAGTGAGGGAAAAGCCGATCAACAGCTCTTATTGTTTACATTGTGATCAGCCGTGATTGGACACAGCTGATCACGTGGTAAAGAGCCTCCATCAGCGGCTCGTTACCAAGATCGGTGTAGCAGTATGTCAGACTGACATGCCACACCACCGATCGCCGCGATTCGCATCTCCACGGGCGTGCGGCAGCTGTTATACTGCTGGACGTCATATGACTTCCAGTCAGGATAACTGAACCACTACCCGCCCGCCAATTTGCTATAGGCTGAGCGGTAAGGGGTTAAAGTGCAAAAGCACTAAAAGGGGGGTAAAAGTGCCTGGTATTGAAGTGGTTAAAAAAGGGTGTAAAGCTCAGGTCAAGTACAGTCTTTGTTGTACAAACCAAAAAGAAACATAAAATAGCCCAAAATGATGTGTGATGGACACACAATGTCCTCAAACATTATTTACCTAGTATAGGTAGCGTCACTCTAGTCAAGCAACTGCATACATATCAAAAAAGAAGGGGTTTTGTCCCTACCAAGACAGTGGGGAACCAGTGAACCAAATGATGGGATAAGTGGAAACAATATTAAATGTATTGATTACTGGTAGTTAAAAATGCAATAAACTCCCCAATGGGAGGGAATAGTTAAGACACATGAACATGACATTTATCCAAAAGCCACTGCATCAAATAGTCACCAGATATGGCAACACACGGCACAGGACAAAAAACATAAAAACAACAAATAATACCTATAAACAATCATCCAGATGCCAGATATCTATGCGCCAATGTCCATGCCACAAATTATACATTGTTAGCAAAAATATTTAAAAAAATTACACTAAAAAGCCTATCACTGCACCATGTGTTAATATACCCTCAGAGCATGTTAGGAAAGATGAAGCTGATGCCATTTTGGCTGATTGCTGGCTATGAGATGAGGAGACAGAGCAGGTGAGGAACCTCATGACTTGATCCAAACTGCTGCTTTTCTTATCTTACCTGGTGCCCACTTTACCCATCTGTGCTGTCTGCTGTGAATTTAGGTGGTTGGTGGTTGCCCTGTGTGAGCAGAAGCCGCTGGCCAGAGGATTTTACCTCTCCATTGGCCAAGCAACCCCTACCCCCCATCCCAGATCTACTTGAATACCAGCCAGTTTGGGTGTATAAAGAAAACTCTGACTAGCAAAAGGTACCAGGTCCAGGTATATTTCACTCTACACAGAACAAACACTTTAGTGGCTTTTTGAGCATGCCCTGAGCGGTCTTTTTTTCAGAGTCTGTGTTTAATGATAATCTAAGATTGGCTGTCCTGCTGCCATGAGTTTTGATTAGATACTGGTTCTTACATTAAATAATGAGAACAGCCTATAAGAGCGCCAGAAAATATTTTAAAGAAAGCAGATCTAACAATATTGATGACAATTACCTTTTTAAATAAATTTAACAAGGTAAATTGTATGTGAGATTTTACAAATTGAATGTACATATAACAATAACAATGGCTTGCTAAGCTACCTGATCTATTACCACCCACCCCCAAAAGATGGCTAACTAGCAGTGGCATATGGAGTGACCGGTAAACTTGAGATTACCCACCGTCCAGCTGCCATCTCATGTCTACAGTATATGGTTTCAGTACTTTAACACATATTTACCATTTAAACAGACCTTTCGAGAAATGTACTACTTGTTCTTGCCTTCTTTATTAACATTTTTGATTGCAAAGATATATTCAAAGAGCAGAACAACATTACTATCTGTAAATGCAAAACTTTCCAGGGCCAAAAAAGTAATATTCCTGTCATCTATTCTAAGAAATGCTGTTCTCCAGAACACATTAAGTAAAATAAATCTACCCTTGGTGAAGCTGGAATAAAAATTAGTGTGCGAAAAGCAAGTTCCAGAAGACTATATTAAAAAAAAAAAAAAAGAAAAACTTACTGCAGTTTGTGGAAGGCAGAAGACAAATAATAGTGAATTTATTTGCTATGCAGTATTTTAATAAAAAAGTTATTATTTTATTATGTTGTTATTAGTGTGCTCATTTTTAATGTACTAGTAGTTATGGATTTTCACTGGCAGAAATTAATTTCAAGTTGACAGACCATAATAATAAATGTATTTGTGAATTCTTATCCTTGATGTTTCTTGCACTGAGAGAAAATAAAGCTGACATAAGTGTGATATGTGCCTGCTATATGGGCCAACAAAACTATATTTTAATTAACCTGTGATAATTACATTGAGAAATGAAGCAGTGAATTGTCGTTAATGTTTCTGTCTTAGCTGTAAGATTCTGTTTCTTCTTGGATCATTACCTATAATATGTAAAATATTGTATTGCTACTTGGATAGTCAAGGTCATTCAGTTTTAAAGTGCTGTACATTATCTGGGAAGCAAGGAGGGGGCGAGCATGACACGCCACACCAGGGAGAAAGCCTCACATTATTGTGTGTAGTTACAGACAGAAGAACAGGAAGTGAGGATTTCTCAGAAGAAATAAGGACAATTAAAAGCAAAATCGAAGGATGAGGTAAGTGAATGAGGACTGCACTAAGGTAAAGGAAGATATTTAGGGAGAAAAAATTACTTTTACAACCCCTTAAAAGTAAAAAAAAAAAAAAACAAACTTGTCCAGGTTGGGGGATTTTTCATTAACCTTTTGATGGACCTACAAAAGTTACTTAACGTCACTCACAACAATATGTATTTAGCCTTAATTTTATAAAGGAAAGTATAATGAGTGATAACCAGCTGCAACCAATCCAAAAGGTAAGCAGTTTACACACTGCATCTACATTGCTTGTTTAGATGTAGGAATCTGAGTTAAAAAAAAAAACAAAAAAAAACAGTCTGTGTGTACACTGCTTTTATTAGTACTGAAATGTGATCAACAATGTTAACATTACTGATTACTTTTCGATAAGCTACAGTATACTGGCTCTAAACATTTTAAACAATGTCCATACTCTCACAGCTATTCCTAAAATACTTATTGGTTCATCTTATTTTTTTTTATGTATATGTGGAGTCTTATATTGATTTTATATTCCTATGCATGTTTTTTTTTTATCATTTAAACACATCAGACATATAAAAAGACAAATACAAACACATTTTACACATGTAAACAGTGTTTTATCATGTCCTCTGTCATGGTTGTCCTTTTCTTAGTTAGCCAATATAGGATAAATAACAGTACAATGGGTTGAAATATGTTTGTGGCTGCCTAACTATCTAATTGTTTGGAATGTAAAGTGTATCTAAAATATGTTTTTTTTTTTTTTTTATTAAAAACAGTAAGTAAACCCCTGACACGTTTTATCTTTTTTTTTTTGTTTTTGTTTTCTTGAGGCATAATAGGCAGTCAAAGGAATTGTATTTTCATGATAAACAATAAGGAAGGAGAAGACATCACGGCAAAGAAAATAACATGCTCTCTTAAGCCCTGTACACACGATCGATTTGTCTGATGAAAATAGACCGATGGACTGTTTTCATCGATCAAACCGATCGTGTGTGGGCCCCGGTTTGTTTTTCATCGGTTAAAAAAAAAAATAGAACATGTTTTAAAATGTTCCTATGGATAAAAAAACGATCGTCTGTGTGGAAGTCCATCAGTCAAAAATCCACGCATTTTGAGAATCAAGTCGACACATGATCGGAAGCATTGAGCTTCATTTTTCTCAGCACGTCGTAGTGTTTTACGTCACCACGTTTGGACACGGTCGGATTTTTGACCAATGATGTGTAGGCAAGACTAATAAAAGTCAGCTTCGTCGAATATCTGACAAAAAAAATCCATCGATTAGATTCCATCAAATATCCGATTGTGTGTACAGGGCATTAGACAGCCGTCATTGGAATAAGTGTTCGCATTGGTACATTTCCCCTCTATTTCTGCTCAAAATGTTAGCCTTTCCCTCACTTTCAATCCTGGTGACAAATGTTACCAGGACAAACAGAGTGAATCCTCCTATAAAAACTTGACAGAGGTTCTAACCCTTCTCTTTTTTCACAAAAAAAAAAAAAAAACTTTAATGGTCAGCCTCTGTACTAAAAAAAGAACTGGTTTAGACAGCTACAAAGTACCCGATCACTGTTACATTCTGGGAACCTGAGACATCCACAAGTCTTTTTTGTCCAGTATGCCTTAACCTTTGCAACATGGAGGAAGCCTTGAAAGAACACTTAGTTCTCAGGGAACGAGTACAGCTCACAAGAAATTTACAGTATGTTGTAGATCTAATAATGCATAAAGTAATAATGTCTAGAAGCTTTAGAAGTGATCTATAATAGTCTGATCGTTACCACACAGTTTTCAAGAGCTAATCACAACAGTTCATGTGAATTATCCAAAGGGATGAACGCAAACATTTTTCTCTTATGCCAACAGAACAAATGTTATTTGTTTAACCACTTAAGACCCGGACCAAAATGCAGGTAAAGGACCTGACCAGATTTTGCGATTCGGCACTGCGTTACTTTAACTGACAATTGCACGGTCATGCGACGTGGCTCCCAAACAAAATCGGCGTCCTTTTTTTCCCACAAATACAGTAGAGCTTTGTGGGATATTGTGGAATTTGATCACCTCTGTGGTTTTTTTTTTGGACTATAAACAAAAATAGAGCGACAATTTAAAAAAAAAATGCAATATTTTTTACTCTTTGCTATAATAAATATCCCCCAAAAAATATACATTTTTTTCCCCTCAGTTTAGGCCAATTCGTATTTTTCTACCTATTTTTGGTCCACGGGTCCCGTGGGCGCGGTCACAGAGCTTCTGCCGATGTATTTCAGCGTGAAGGGGTCCCTAAGTGGTTAATCAGTACAATATTTGTCTGAAAAAAACTGAAGCCCAAGATCATGCATGCTCGGAAACTACACAATACATTACAATACAACACATTACATCACTTCCGAAGTTGGTTCTCAAAGATGTTTTACGACAATAACTTGCATATTAGGCTTTTAAATTAGCACTTTTAAATTCGAACGTTCGAGTCCCATAGACCAGTGTTTTTCAACTCCAGTCCTCAAGGCACACCAACAGGTCATGTTTTCAGGCTCTCCATTATTTTGCACAGGTGATTTGATCAGTTTCACTGCCTTAGTAATCACCACAGCCATTTCATCTAAGGGAAATCCTGAAAACTTGACCTGTTGGTGTGCCTTGAGGACTGGAGTTGAAAAACACTGCCATACACGTCAATGGGGTTCTAAATGTTCGCGCAAACTGTCTGTCCGTTCGGTTCGCACCAGAACCTTCGGTGGGGTGTCCGACTCATCCCTAGTTGTAAGCCCCATTTAGACCATGCTTAATGTTGTTAAACAGACACAACTAAAATGTAAACTAAATACTGTATTTCAATAAAGTATTTTAACATAAAACAAAGATACATGAAAAAAAAAAAAAACATTGTTGTCCACACACATAATTTAACTTGATATCTCATCTAAAGGGACTATCCCTCTTTTGGAAACATGTTTCTCTGTCCCTGCTAAATAAATACAACATCACGTGGTTTATATTAGACTAAACATTTAATCCATCTTTCATATTCTTGCATTGGCCATTATTTATACTAGTAAAGTAAAGATCATCCAGTGAGTTAAAGTGGTAATTGTATACTATAATTTGTCATGGTATGCATAACCGGGGGGTATAGCAAGGGGATCCATTGCCTAAATACTGTGTGCTAAAATATGTCGCTCACTGCCACATTAGAAGGCTGATGCATATTGGCCAGTGCAAAGGAAAGACAAAATGTTCTGTGAATGAACCACTGTGCAATGCCAATTTACAAAAAAAACTGTACAGTGTATGGGACTACCAATAGATTCCCATTATGTAGACTTTCACACTAAATAGTTACTAAAAAATATTGCATGTATACCCAGGAAAATTCTTACCTGACTTGATCATATTTAAGGAGGGAAGCTTGCTTTCATCAGGCACTAAAAACAAAACAAAACATATATATATCAATAATATATATATATATCATGATCCAGTGCCACATCCACACACCTTAAACCATATTATTCTTCATGCTTATCAGCATCCACCCTATGCTGTATTTGTGTAAATTAGTAATTATACCTTTCACTTTTAAATCTCTTTCCACATAAACAAATTGACACCTCAAGGCAGTTTATGCATAAAATAACACAAGATGTAGAAAGTCTGACTAACTTTGAAAGCAGAATAAAGCAGCTTTTTGTGCTTTTGCAGTCTACCATTTGCTGGAAATTGGAAGATATTTTGCAAGGACGTGTGCTGATTTTCACATAAATCATTGCTAGATCTTTGTAAGTTTATTTCATGAAAGGACAGCAGTGTGTTTTTCTGCAATTGCTGTGGCTCTAAGCCATGTATATGAGTTCTTTAAAGCATGAAAATAAGTCAGGCAAGGCATATCAATACGTCACAGTCACTGAACCATAATCCACAGTCTTGAATCTGGACATGCTGCTCCTATTATTTATAGGCACAGCTAAAAGTTTGACACTGGTGCACTTGGACCAGCCATGGCCGTACAGAAAAACAATATAAATTCTGGAAAGCACAGTTTCAGCATGTCTAAGCGAGAACTTTGAACAACAGCATGTCTCCTGTAAATCAGACTTTCATCACTATGGCTGAGTTGGGATGCTGTAACAAACCCACATTGCTTCAAACTGCATCTTAAGAAGAACACCAGGCTTTGTGACAATTGTTTCAATTGAACCTACAGACTACTTACTACAGAATGGCAAAATAGCGCAATTAAAACTGCTACATTCAGACAATTACAATTACACAATGATATATTTTTTCAATAGAATTTTCAAAACAAGTGTTGCCTTATCAGAGTTTATCTGAAATCGCCATTAATAGCTGTAAAATATTGTAATTATATTATATTTCATTTAGCTTGTATCTATGTAGGGCGTAACATATTATCTTCACAGAAATAATAATGTTGTTATTGTGTTAAAGCTTTCACTCTTGGTCAAATAACTCATTTAACCCACATCCTATCTTTGAGATATTAAATCTTAAATATAAAATGGGTAACACAAGGTAACATTAAAGAGAACATATCAGCAACTTACTTACCTTTCTCAATTAAAATATACCTAAAGTCCAAAACGTAAATATAATCTATTGCAGCATATCAGCCCTTATGTATACTTGATGCATTTGTTCTTTTTAATCTAGTGATACTGCCAAAACCCCATGTCCTGTCCTAGGGTTACAATGTTCAATCACAGCATTGTCATTCTGCAGTGCTCTGCCGTTTTGGAATACAGACTACATTTGGACTTGCAATCGACAATATGAATACAATTAATTTTTAAAGTTTTTTACAGTTTATATGCCTTAACCAAGATACAAAGATGTTTAGACAAAGCTATTTGTGTTTCTGTTCAAAAGTGCACTAATACTTAAAGCTTAGTTAATCTATTCAGTATTATTACAAACGGAAAACTAATACACATTATACACAATGCACCTCTCTTATGATTAAACAGAATAACAGATGCAAAGTGTATAAAACAGGATTCAGAAAATATAGTAAATTGGGTGTATTGTTAATGGAGGAAAATACAAGACCCTCCACACAATGGAAATAAAAACATATTGTTGAATTAGCATAGGAAAAATATCCCAGTGAAGTTATACACAAAAATATGTTTATTCATATCTGGATATATTTTCTGCTAATAGAGCTTTGTTCTGATTACTATTTATTTATTATATCTATATACTTCAGGTACTTATATATGCGGTCAGTTTATGCATCCCTTTATATATACACTGTTCATTCACATCAGTCCCAGCCCTCAAGGAGCTTACAATCTAAGGTCCCCAATTCAAATTCATACATACTAGGGCCAATTTAGACAGGATCCAATTAACCTACCAGCATGTCTTTGGAGTGTGGCAGGAAACCAGAGTACCCGGAGGAATCCCACACAGGCACAGGGATAGCATGCAAACTCTAGGCAGGTAGTATCATGGGATTTGAAACCAGCAGCCTTTTTGCTGCTCGGTGAAAGTGCTAACCACTACGCCACTGTGCTGCCCACTACTACTAAACCTTAAGGCCCAGATTCACAGAGCGATTACGCCTGCGCAACAGGAGATGCGCGGCATAAGTCTAAATGTGCGCGTGCGTTTCGATGCACGGCATCCCCAGAACGAGATACGCAAAAAATCTACTTTTTTTGTCCAGCGTAATTTCGTTAGACTGGCACATCCGTCCGCGCAAAACTGCACTAGACCGACCATTGATTTGCTAGTCAAATATGCTAATGAGGGACTTACGGGGATCCACAAAAGAACGTTGGGGCAGTGCAGGCTACGCAGTGTGCGCAACAGCAAAATGTCCTGTCTAAAATTAGACCATATAAAAGCTGGTCTAAAAAGAGAAAAAAAGTCTACTTGTTAGATAAAGCAACACTGTTAGTAAGGAGCTCAGCAGTCACACGTGTTGCACAACAATCTGTATGCCAACATGCCAGGGGCATCGTCGCGCATAGCTATACTACTGACTTTAGATGAGCAAAGAAGGAGGAGGGCACGGAGGATGGCACGGGAGAGGATATACCGCACCCGCATAGACCTGTTTGGCATGAGTGATTCTGAGGTGTATCGCATCTTCAGATTCACCCCTCATGCCATCCTGGAATTAACCACAACCCTGCAGGAGGACATCACCAGCCCAACACACCGCTCACATGCAGTGCAGCCACTGGTGAAGGTCATGGCAACACTCCATTTCCTTGCCATTGGCTCTTTTCAGCGTTCAAGTAGAGTGGTGGCTGGGATGTCACAATCCTCCATGAGCAGATGTGTGCACCAGGTTGTCCCCGCAATCCTCAGACGCATGGCCAACCAAATCATCAAACCCACCACTGAGGACCTGCGGCTAAAGGAAATGACATATTTCTACAGAATTGCCAGATTCCCACGCACCGTGGGGGCCATTGATTGCACACATGTGGCACTCCAACCCCCCCCAGGAGACAGAGCACATGTACCGCAATCGGAAGCATTGGCATTCCATCAACGTACAGGTGATAGTCGATGCCCAAGGCCTCATATGGCACGTCCGTGCCAAACACCCCGGATCCAGCCATGACAGCTACATATACAATCAATGCCACATCCGAATGGAATTCGATCAGAACGTGTATGGGGACACCTGGCTGGTTGGTGAGTGACATGAGTGGCAGGCATGACTGTACCCCCCCCCCATGATGCACACATCACAAGGGGCACATGCATGACTAACATCCTCCTGTCTTTTCCCTTACAGGTGACTCTGCATATCCACTGGGACCCCATCTTATGACTCCTTTCCGGAACCCCCAAACCCCAGGAGAGGAAAGATACAATCAAGCACATGCCCAAACACGTGCAGTGGTGGAGCGCACCTTTGGCCTCCTGAAGTCACATTTCTGATGCCTGGATAAGTCTGGGGGTACCCTCTTGTATTCCCCAAACTTTGTGTGCCATATTATCGGTGCCTGTTGCATGTTGCACAACTTCGCAGTAAGAAAGGGCCTGCAGATTGACCTACGTGATGACCTGACCCCCGAACCAGACAATCCCCCCCTAACCGAGGCTACCCCGTCTTCTGAGGGAAGAGCAGCCAGGAGACAGCTCACATTGGGCATCTTTGCACGTTAAAAACACACACATTAATCATGGCACAATGAGAATGCATGCATGCACACCACTGTGGTCCCTAGCACACACACCCCACATCCTCATCAAATTGGATTGGCACCAGTCCACCATGCTGGACTTGTGAGCAGCAACGCCACGCCAAGGCTCCAATTATGTCACTGTACATTCATACACCATTCACACGGACCTGGGGATCACTTCTCCCTGGTCCTGGGGAACCCTTCTCCACCAAAATTGAGGGTGACACCCCTTTTCCGGCAGGAATGTCACCCCCACATTCAAATAGCATTCACAACCCAAAAAAAAGGCCAGCAAAATCAAAAAATTTCCAGCCAAAAAAAAAAGGAGGGGAAAAAAAATTATTGCCCTTGACGTGAGCCACGCCTGGGGCGCCCCCAGCCACGGCCCCGGCTCCTCAGGGGAGACTCATGGGGAGGGGGAAAACCAGGGAAGGAGGAGCAGCCCCTGATCTCTGCCCACCTGGCGGCCTGCCCTCCAAGGCCACAGCTATTCTGTCCAGGGCAGCACCAAGTGTTGCAGTGTTGGCCTGGATAGCCTAGGTGAGGGCCCTCACATCCTGCCCAACGCCTGCTGATGTCGTCTGCAGTTCGTTTAGGCAGGTTTTGAAAGCCCGGGAGTGGGAGTCCAGGGTCACCAGCGTATCCTTGATGGAGGACAGGCTCTCCTCCATCCGCATCAATGTCTGGCTGACCTGTCCCAGATGGTGGGTCTGGAGGAACTGGTCCCTTCTCGGAGTGGCGGGCAGGAGATCGGCCACCCCCTGGTCTTCTGGGACGACTTCCTGCCTCCAGCTGATGCTTGTGGCCGGGGAGAAGGGGAGGCCCTTGGGAGGGGAGCCATGTTGGGGGAGGAGGGGGGGCTCCCCCTTAGGGAGGGCTGCCTGCTGCCAGCCAGAGGGGAAGAGTCCTCAAAAACCAAACATCCAGTGCCTGACATGGACTCCTCCTCCTCATGATTCTCCTCCTCCTCAACCTCCTCCTGTTCAACCTCCTCCGCGGACTCCGGCCTTGTCGGGGGGGCCTCATTAAACTGCTGTCCTGGGGATGGTGCGGTCAGGCCAGATGGCCCTGCACCCTCCTGCACATCTGTGGATGACACAAAACATTCACAGGTTGGAGGATCCACACACTTGCCACATATTCCCTTTCACCCCCTCCCCCACACATGCTACACACCTGATATTAAAAAAAAAAATACTTACCTGGCACCACGGGCTGCGGACTTGAGTCAAAGCCGGGCAGGCCCTCAACTTCATGCCGATGAAAGGTCAGGGCCACCGCACGCTCCTCCGCTGTCAGCCTAATACGGCATGGTGGGCCCCCTCCTGTGCCCCTGGCATGGGCAAGCATTTTGGACAGCTTCTGTTTGACCAGACGCCGGAGGTCATTAATTTTTTTGTCAATCCCAGACCGGGTCCGTGTCTCCCCCTCCCCCGCTGATTTGACCTGCTCAGTGATGAGGTCCAAAATCTCTCTCCTCCTGGCCGGGGTGGTGTTGGCACTGTCTGGGCTGTGGAGGAAACGCCCATAATTGCTAATGGCCCGGGCAAGAATTCTTTTCTCCCCCACAATAAAATTTAGTTTTCGCATTCTCTCTGTCATACTGCCAAAAAAACTCACTCCCAGTCAACAAAAATCAGTCACAAAAACAAGCACAACCAATCAAGCAAGAACACACACAAAGATAAAACTAACACCCAAAAAATCACACAAGCACTCAGCAAAAAACAGTCACAAAAACAAACAGCAACAAATCAGCAAGAAAACAAACAAACAGAAATATATCAAACAAACAGTCTCTCAAACAATTATCAAAAAACACTTTCAAAGATCTACTAACAAACACTTGATCACACAGAACACTAATCTGACAAATACAAAACACAACGCAACAAACAACAGGACAAGAGCACTTGGTTAAATGGGAAGGGACAAAGGGATGTACTTTTGCAATGCAAGTGCGTTTGTGTCTGTCTATTTATGCTGTCTGCGTAGTCCTTCGTCCATTTCCAATTTCACTGATTGCGCCGTTCCCGAGTTGTGAGCATGCGCACAGCGGAGCTGACATGGTCTGCTTCAAGCGCGCATGCGCAAGCCGGCCGGCCCTTCATTTGCATGGGGTCACGGCTCATTTCAATGTAACCCGCCCAAGTCCTTCCCAATTTGTATTACTCCGCCTTACGCCTCTGAAATAACGTTCCGCATGCACAATTTTCTGCGCAAAAGCTACGAGAATAGGGTGATGACGCGGCTACATTGCGCAAGTCTAACGTAAAGGCGGTGCGCTACGCCGGTCCAATAATGCGCAGATGTACCTGAATCTGGGCCTAAGCATTTACCAGGAGCAATATTTAAATGCAGTCTGCTTCTAACTGGGAACCAATTGAGAAAGGGATATACATATAAAACAAAAAAAAAAAAAGAGAAAAAAAGAAATAAGTAAAAATTGAATTAAAAATAAATAAAAAAGTAAAGAAATTAACTATAAAATGGAGGACCCAAAATGTTCCTATATTGATTCTAATCAACTCTTTTATTTCATTTTAATTCTTTACGGCACAGTCGCAGCTGCCATCAACATCATTGTATACATGAATCTACCACAAAAAAACAAAAACAAAATAACACTGTAAAACTGTAAATCTGCTGTGACCATCCCTGTGTGGGCGGTGTCGCTCGTATGGACGGCCTGTTTGGTGCCGACTTGATGGGCTGTGCCTGACGCCTTGACGCTATTGCGTCATCCACTTGCCCACGTCCGCTTTGTTTATGCGCCGATTGGCCGCTCCGGCGCTGACTGATGATGTCAGCATGCCGCAGCAGCGGCTTCATCACCCCTTGTGACCCTCCCCTACCTCCCGACCTATTTAAGTCCACAAATTGCTAGCATCTGAGTGTATAGCACAGGCTATCCCCTAGGGCATGCGACACTGATCCTACCTTACAGGCAAGTACCTTCTATCCCTCATTCATTTAACACTCGCCAATCCCTAACTCAGCTTCAACTACGTTTCATGTATGTTGCTTTTTTGGCTCTTTTTAGGTTTTCTTTCAATTAAAGTCGTAGGCCATCTTGCTTTGGACTGTCTACACCAGGGATCCTCAAACTACGGCCCACAAGCTGTTGTAGAACTACACATCCCATGAGGCATTGTAACACCTTGACATTCACAGACATGACTAGACATGATGGGAATTGTAGTTCCTGAACAACTGGAGGGCCGTAGTTTGAAGACCCATGGTCTACACTGCTAGACTCGGCCACTACATATGGATATAATTCCTATTGTGGCTCTTTCCACTGCCCCGGCTCTATATGGTGTTCTGGTTGCAGGACAGATATATGTTTTTTTGTATGTATTTTCCTAATCTTGCTATGCAGCCTAATTAACAATCAGCAGTGTTGTTTTTGTTTTGTTCTGTTGTGTGACTGTCAGGGCTTTATTGCTCACCTGCCTTATTGCTCCCTGTTTTAGAACCATTCCTGCTAAGGAAAAGACACAAGCCTGCTTTCCATATAAACAAAACCCCTTCTGTTTGGGTATGTGTCTAGCACTACTTATAGTTTTCTGTTTATGCCTGTATATCCCCTTCCTCCACACCACTAAAAACTATTGCTACATCTGTGATTTAAAGTGATTTGTTTTTTGTGTTTTTGGAAGCCTGATGACCATTCTGGTATCTATAGAGACTCTACACATGTTGATTTTTTATTATTTTTAACCATTAAAATTCTTGTTTGTCGTATATGAAAATTGATTATGTTTAATTTCAGATGAATGAAATATTTAATGTTCTACTGCTAAAAAAAAAAATCCCCTGCCTCGTCCTGAGGAAGCCAAAATGCGTAGACAACACACAGAGAATACTTTTCCACACTATTATATATCCTATATGGTCTTTTTTATATTAATTGTATTTCTTTTGTAATAAATATATATTGTTTCTAATATTTGTTGTTCCCGTCTTGCCTCCAAAGTCTGCCCAATTGCTGCCACTTTAGCAGTATTTTTTCCCTATTTCTACATTTATGGATGCTGGCAAATGTGAGTGCCTTTATGTTTTCTCTCCCCCTTTCTCTTGATTCATCCCTATACAATTGCACCTGCTGTAAACAGTCAAATTTGATTTGAAAGTCTGATTTGTTTGGAAAAATATCTGGACTTTAGTCTACACTAGGGGTAGATCATGGGTGCATTGAGCTGAGGTGGGGCCAGTCTTTCCCTCTTCTAAACAAGAAGAGAAAAGGAAGTACTACACTGTGCAGGAGCAGCAAGTCAAGTATGCAAAATAGTTTACCCACGGTCTGGTCTAATCAAAGCTGACAGGTGTCTCCTCCTTAGTTGTTTTGTGAAGTCATCCATCCACCCTATTACTTCTATTACTAAAACAAATATTTCAGGGACGTTTGACATTTTTAACTTGTTATGGTTTATCCTGTTTTAGTTAAATGCATTAATTTCAACACCTTTAGGAAAATAAACTTTCTAGAAAGTACAAATAGCCATTACATATATTCTATCCCAGGCATGTATGTATGAATATAATCACTAACCTTTGAGAAGGTTAGTGATTATTATAGAATGTATCTACTATTTATAGTTGTCAACAATTTAATTTTGAAAATTAATTTGGCTTGCCAGAAAGAAAATTTGCATTGTATTAGAATAAATAGTCATCACATCTGAAGGAGTCCAGAAAGAAAATGTAGTGATGGAAAAAACCCTTCAGTATTAATTTACAGATTTCTACCCTAGGTATTGTTTTTTTCAGCAGTGAGAGCAACAATCTTAGAAACAAAAGCTAGCAGTTTGTCAAAATTATATTTTTAGGTAATAAGCATTTGTTGATGGAATTTGATGAGGTTGCTCAATTTCCTGAAAGTAAGGATTTGGAACAAAGGAAAACATTAGCGCGCAACAGCAAAAACCTATTTCACCGTAAAATAATCAATTTCATAGTACATGGCATTTGCAGGCCTCACTCTATGACGAGGATCATAATAATGAACACTTACAAGAGCAAACCGTTTTACACATCTAGATATTTATTCTGGGCTGAAACGGTTGAAATTGAAGACCTCCTGCTATTAGGAACTACTGCAAACAAATAATACAATTCATTTTATGGTTTCACCTGATTTAACCATTTTCTATACCTGCATGTCTCTTTTAAACAAATATAAAGAACCACTCTACCCAGGACATGTTTTTTCCATTTTAAATGGAGTGGGACAGGGTTTAATTCAATATAAGGTCTTTACTTTGTTGCAGGTCTCTCATCCACCCTAGTATGGCTGTGACATACAGAATATAAGCGTAGCTTTAGTAAAAATAAAAATAAACTTGGGAGCAGTAAGGTTTTTATGGAAGAACAGCAGGCAATTGATACCTGTCAGGGCTGGGTTCTCAGAAGCTCTCCTCTCTGTTTTCAGCTGTCAAATAATTGTCAGCACTCATGCCCACAGTGGCTCACCTGGAGATCATTACCTGCTTGTCAGTCCCACCTACAGCCAGCCCCTTCTGGATATTTAAAATCCCTTGTTAATTCCTTTAGTGTCTTCACCTTGGTCAACATATCAGGGGATTCCCTGCTGTGTTCCTGTTAATGAGGTTTCCCGGCTGATGTCCCTTCTGGTTTCTGATCCTTTTCTAATGCTTCCAACTACGCTGATCTCTGGTTTCCTGATTACTGGCCTGACTACCCACTTTGGTTATAAATTACTGGCTTATGTTTTGACCACGTTTACTGATCTGTACCATTTTTACCATTACTTTAGCATTAATGTACTTTTTTTTGCAAAAATATCAAAGCTTTTCAATAAATCTGGAGTCACTTACTATCAATGTGTTCTTCCTAAACACACTTCAGGTCATGACACAGGGAGGAGTTGATCAGCTGCCCTCATTAGCACACACCCTACATCAGCCACCCTCCCATTTCCAGGTGCACACAGAAATTAAATGTAATCCATCAGTGATCACCCTTCTCACTAAATACACAATATACAATCAAATTGCATAGTGTATGACCATTCCATTGCTATTAAATGTTAATGGTACACCAAACAGAAGCAAACACACATTTTTCCATCTGAAAAAATGAGGGGCAAATGCTGCAAAATGCATAGGGAAAAAACACACAACCCACAAAATGCCAAAATGTCCCATTACCAAACGTAGTGCAACCAAATTAAATTAACAGTCAGCCCCACGCATGTCACAGGAAAAAGGAGACACAAATTGTGCTCTCCCACTATGCTGGATGTGAATGGGGCATTAAAGTGAAATTGGTGCGATAACACAACAAGCCCTCCATCAAAAATTGCAGTAAGTGTGCAGTATGGCAACTCCTATTGGACACAGCAAGGAGGTACAGGGGATCCTCCTCTCCACTCCTTCTTAGAGTGCACCTTTATTTGTGTAAATTGACATGTCAAACACTTACAATACATTGTGGATGCTAAAGGGGGAAAGCATCTTTAAAAGTGACTGCCTCAGGCTCAAAAAGAAAACAAAAACATGAAGTCTACACACTTTTTGGAAAATGATAGATAGTCATCACAGCCTACCTCCATTGGTCACATATATGGTTCTACCTTATGATTGTATACAGTAATGTATTTTGTCACAGATTTTTGTACTTTTCTTTAAATACAAAAAAATAATAATAATAATAATACCTTCCTATGCTACCACATAGAGGGCCTGTGTAGCAGTACATCAATATCAAAACAATAAATAAATATAAAAGTGTAAAATTAAACTAAAAAAAAAAAAATGTTTAATGCCTGCACCCATACACGTGAATGCAAATGATCACCTGTATGTAAATACACATGTTTATATTGCTACAAACATCAGAGTGTGAACAATAATACTGTACTGATAACTGTAATCTGATAACTCGCAAAAAGACTTTTAAAGTTTCACTTCTGAAAAATGTTGCCACAGATTTTTGCAATTTTGAAAGTTGTTTGGTATTGTGCTAGTGCTAGCTTAGCTCAAAGCTCCCATTTTGAAGGTATGGAGGTTGATTTAATAAAGCCAAACAGACTGTACTTTTCAAGTGCAGTTGCTCCATAGCTTTGTAAATAAGGTTAGGCTGCATTTTACGTCCAGATACGCCGACGTAAGTACAAATGTGCGCCGTCATATCTATGGGCCGACCTACAAACTAAAATATGCCTAAAAACTGACTTCATCCAACCAACGTAACTTGCCTACGCCGGCGTAGAGTGGGCACATATTTACGCTGGACGCATGTGGATTTCCAATTGGTTTTCAATTCAAATATGCAAATGAGGGAAATACAGCGATTCACGAACGTACTAATATAATAACATACGCAGTTTGTGTATGTCGTACGTCCGGCGTAAAGTTATTCCCCATATTTGAGGCGCAACCCATGCAAAGGTATGGACCAGGGAACACAAGCCATCAAATTTTACGTAGTACGTGAATAGGGCTGGGCGTAGGTTACGTTCACACTGTAGGCAGTGATTCAACGTATCTTAGGCAGTTGTTTCGACGTGATTGCGAGCATGCACACTGGGATGCGGCCACGACACGACGCATGCACAGTACGTTCTAAGTACTTGTCTGGCACTCGGTCCTCATTTGCATGGCTCACGCCCACTTCCACCTACGCTGGCTTACGCCTTAGAAACCCAGCAGTTTTGAGAGCAAGTGTTTTGTGAATTCTGTGCTTGCCTCTCTACGCTGTGTCGGCGCAGCGTAAAGAATATACGCTACGGCGGCATATATATATGCGCCGATGTATGTGAATCCGGGCCCAAATGTCTATCATTATTTTTGAATGTTCATTTTTATTGTCTGCAATCTAACCTTAATCTTTTGCCTATTGTTCTTAAATGTGTCTTTCAATATTAGAATACCTCTGTGCTTAATGATGTCTGTGCAGGTGTTTAATAAAGCTAAAACCTTAAATAATATTCAGCACATTTCAGCTATGGGAGTTGTCTTTTGCTGAACAATTCAAACAATTTCTTTAGAAATCCAATTTTGAAAGAGTTTCTTTTATTCTGCATTGACCATTGTCCTGCTTATTGATTGAAATAATGGCACTTTTTCCCCACAGATGTTTGATATTTTTCAAATATTGACTTTGGTTTATCTTGTTGCATGTTATCTGCAGTTTTCATTTTTTTTTCTTTTAATCTTTCTATCACCTGCATAGTTTGTCTGAGCATTGTGTGTGTCAGTCATTCAACATAAAAAAGTCGGAATGTCTAAAAAGTCTAAATGTTTTACCCAACTCTATGAAAAATAGTCAATTAAAAAGTAATTTTCAGATTTTTACTTGAATTCTATGGGAAAAAACAAAAACAACAGCAATTATAAAGACATGTATTCTACAAAGCCTAGTGTTAAATATGTCTCACTGATCCACCTAAAGACAACCTAAAGACAATAAAATAATGCCATGGACATAGACAATTGTGTATAAGCTATATTTATAGTGGAGGATACTGCATTGTAATGCTGAAACATTGAAAATCCAGTCATTGCGCGCTCCGGCGTATAGCGTGCACCCCTAAAGTGGCCCCCAATTCCTGTGGAAAAAAAGATGTTTGTACTTACAGTTTTGGTGTCTTGTGCGGCATCCATCGGCGGCCTCGTCGGGTCGGGCGTCTGTCTGCAGCTTCAGGTGTCCTTTTCGTCGGGTCCGGCATCCTTCTGTGGCGTCCTCTCCGCTCGATCCCCGCTTTCCCGCTTTCCCGCGCCGAGTTTGAATACTGCGCCTGCATATACCGAGCGCAGTACACTCGTGTATAGTCGGGCAGGCTCGGCTACTCTCGCACTCATGTCCTGTACGTCCAGGACGTGAGTGCGAGAGGAGCTGAGCCTGCCCAACTATACACGAGTGTACTGTGCTCGGTATATGCTGGCGCAGTACACTCATGTATAGTCGGGCAGGCTCGGCTACTCTCGCGCTCACGTCCTGTACGTCAAGGTGGTGAGCGCGAGAGGAGCCGAGCCTGCCCGACTATACACAAATGTACTGCGCTCGGTATATGCAGGCGCAGTATTCAAACTCAGCGCGGGAAAGCAGGTATCGGTGTATATCGCGCACCCACTATTTTGCCCTGATTTTCAGGGCAAAAAAGTGCGCGGTATACACCGATAAATACGGTATTTACTTTTGACCACAACACAGACGTCCATCTACAATGAACGTTTACATGAGAAGGACTACAGCCGGAAAGCCCTAGGTAGCACCAGGTTGTCTCTTGCCAATGAGAAGTACTAAGGGGAAATAAAGGTACTGTAAACTGACCAAAGTTTTATAATCAAGGGCCTACATATGTGTGAGATTGTAAAGGTCTCTTTTCCGATTGGGGTACCCACATCCAAACATTTACTTTTTTAAACCATTTAGCAAAATTGTTTGAAATATACAATCAGAGACTGATTAACCACTTACAGACCGCCCACCATCATTATACATTGCTAATTTGAAGAAGAATACCATTGTTATGGGTAGCAGCTACCATAATTCCGATAGCCTCTTCAAGAGAGGGCAGTTTTCTTTCAGAGAAAAGTGGCCTCTGCGGCAGATAAGCCACAAGATCACTTTTTCTTTTCAATTAGTTTTTATTAGAAACTTTTGTATACAGAGGTATATGAAGAGAAAAACAAAACATGAGGAAACAGGCGTTACCATGAGATACATTGGGCGTATAAACACTAGAACTTACATATAACCAAAGGAAGTTACAATACCACAACAGGAAATTAATCCATGGAACATCATTAACCATCAGATAACAGGTATTACCGCACCGTTTGCTCGTAGGAAACTTGTAGGGGGGATAAGCAGGGAGTTGGGAAAGAGAATGCGGTGGAGGGGGGGGGAAAGAAGAGGGAAAAGAAAGAAAAGAGGAAATTGTGCATGCCAAGTAACCATTTCAGCAAATCAATCATCAGTAAATTAAGTTATTTTATTTTACGCTTTATACCAATTGTCCAAATTTTCCAAGCCGAGTCGAACCTATCTCTGTCACCACGGCGGTAGGCCAGTAAAGATTCATGAACATAATTCACCTGAGTCAACCTTAGAACCTCAGAGACGTTAGGAGCCCTATCCGCTTTCCAGTGTTGTGCAATGAGTGTTCTGGCTGCTAAGAGGATATGTGTGACAACTACCCTGAATTCAGAGGGGAACAAGTCAATGCCAATATGTAGGACTGCTAGTCCAGGGTTAGGTCTTGTCAGAATACCAGTCATCCCTGATACGTAAGAGAACACTGAGTTCCAAAAACTGGTAAAATTTTGGCACGACCAGAACATATGCAATAGATTTCCCACCGCCCCACATTGTCTCCAGCATAGAGGGGAGCCGTCAGACCCAAACTTTGAGATTCTATAGGGCGTGAGATACCACCTGAGAGCTATCTTCTGAGACAGCTCCCAGTGGTTGACACATCTAGAGGCCCCATATATCATCCAAAACGCCCGCACCCATTGCTCCTCATCATAAGTTGTTTCCAAGTCTCTTTCCCATTTGACAAAGGGTGACGATTTCACGAATGTCAGCTTATCTTGAAAAAAATTATAGAAAAGGGCGATGCCCTTCTGAGGAGAGGGAGAGCTAGAGTAGAAGCGCCAAATTCTTTTCGGTAGAAAAATGCGATGTGTGGTGAGGGAGCTGAGGAAATGAGAGATCCTCAGGTAGTTAAAGTGTTCGGACGAAGGTATTGCAAATTTTTCCTGTAGGGATTTGAAGGGATAGATTGCACCGTCTTGAAAGATATCATTAACCAGGCGTATTCCTTTACCTTGCCAACTAGTAGTGGAGAGGTCGGGGATGGCCTGGGATAGGATGTTAAAAGGGACTGGTACCTCCACGAGATCGGGGCAGGGGGACATTTCCCCGCGCAGATCTCTCCATGCAAGGACAGAGGCCCGGAGAGTAGGAGGGAGGCCCCGAACAGGTAAGGGCCTCCAGACGTCTAGAAGGAGAAAGTCCCGAAGGTTATGCACAGGACACAAGTCTTGCTCGATTCCCTTCCATATAGGATTGGTCCCTGGGTCAAGCCAGCACTTCAGTTGTGTCAGAATAGAGGCACGCAGGTAATCTTGAATATCCACTAAGCCCATACCTCCCGCCTTTCTGTGTTTAAGTAGAAATTTTCGAGAACACCTAGACCTACCAGTTTTCCAAATAAATTTGGTAAGTAGCGACTTCAGGGTTTTAATGTGAATGGGGGGAACAGGGACTGGAAGGGTTCTAAAGATATAAAGAATCTGTGGGAGGAGTAACATTTTGAAGGTAGCCAGGCGGCCGGACCATGAGAGCTCTCCTATAGAGTACTTAGCAACATCCCTGCGGAATCTGTCAATCAGTGGGAGGTAGTTAACGTCAGCTAATTGATTAGGGTCAGTCGTGAGTTTCAGTCCCAGATATGTGATCGTGGAATTATTCCACGAGTATGGAAAGGTCGCCTGCAGCTGGGATTTCAATGAGGGTGGGATCCCCAGGTCTAGGATAACGGATTTTGAAAAATTGGCCTTATAGTAGGACACCTGGCTGAACTCCGTCAGGGTGAGATGGGCAAAACCTAAGGAGGTTGCTGGAGACGACAAAAAAAATAATTATGTCGTCAGCAAACAAATTGACAGAGTGGGCCTTACCATGAATGTTAAATCCCTGGATATTCGGATGGGATCTGATCCTCTCCGCCAGAGGCTCTATTAATAGGTTGAAAATAGAGGGGGACAGGGGACAGCCCTGTCTGGTGCCGTTTGAAATTGTGAAGGTGCTAGACAACAAATTAGAAGTAAAGCACAAGGGGAGGAGTAGAGAGCCAGCACAGCAGAGAGGATAAGTCCGGTAAACCCAAATTTTTGAAGAGTGTTCTTCATGTATCCCCAATGTACCCTGTCGAACGCCTTCTCCGCATCCAAGGAAAGGAGCAGAGAAGGCGTCCGAGAGGTCTTAGCCCGCTGTATTACCCCAATTACCCGTCTCGTAGCGTCTGAGGCCTGTCTCCCCGGAGTAAAGCCAGACTGATCAACACCCACAAGATCGGGCAGAATAGGTAGAAGCCTATGGGCCAATATCTTTGCGTACAACTTAACATCGGAGTTTAACAACGATATTGGCCGGAAATTCGCTGGACTGTCAGGGGACTTACCCGGCTTGGGAATGGTGACCACATAGGCCTTGAGCATCTCGGAGGGAAACAAAGCGGAGGACACTGCGGCTTTGAACACATCTTCTAGAGCTGGTATTAATTTGTCTTGAAAAGACTTGTAGTAGTCACTAGGTAGACCGTCAGGTCCAGGGGACTTACCCAAGGGAAGTAGTTTAATTGTTTTCCTAATTTCTGACTCCGATATGGGGGCGTTTAGCAGGTCTAATTGGGGTTTGGATAGAGTTGGGAGTTTAATTTGGGATAGGAAAGCCTGAATATTTTCTTCAGAGGGCTGAGGCGTATTGGTATCTGTGTTCAGGTTGTACAGGTCAGAGTAATACTGGGCAAAGGAGTCTGCAATTTCTTTAGGATTTATAATTGTGTGCTTATCTATGGGATGAAGGAGATAGGGGATCTTAGATTTAATCTTGGCCGATTTGAGTCTTTGGGCCAAAAATGTACCTGCCCTGTTCCCTGCCGAATAATGGGAGAGTTTCAGAGTTTGGATATACTTATCATGTTGCTCAATCAACAGGAGCCTGAGATCAAATCGACATTTAGAAAGTTTCTGTGCTAGGAGCATCGTAGGGTTAGTTTTATTTTGAGTTTCTAAAACTTTAATGTCGTCAAGTAGCCGATCAATTTTTTGTGTCCTTCGCTTCTTCTCCCTCGCACATATTTGTAGGATAATACCTCTAATAAACGCCTTATGGGCGCACCATAACATGGCAGGGTCTGAGACCGAGCCCACATTTTGAGCAAAGAAGTTCGATAGGGAATCATTGATAGTGGCAGCATGTTTAGGCATATTGAACACACGAGCATTTGCCCTCCATATATAGGCGGGACCGGGGGTGTGACCCTCCACCACCACAATTGATACAGGAGCATGGTCAGACCAAGAGATATTATGGATGGTGGAGGATGACACCGCCTGAAGCAAACCTTTGTCAACAAAAATGAAATCAATTCTAGAGTAGGAATTGTGTCTGGCAGAATGAAACGTATAGTCCCTTTCCACGGCGTGTTGGTACCTCCATACATCATAGACATCTTCGGAGTGAAGCAAGTGTTGAAGTTGAGGAACAGGACACTTCACCACAGATGAGGAGTCCAAAGAATGATCCACAGTTAGGTTATGGTCTCCGCATATCACTAAGGACCCGCCTAGGTTCCAGGGTTTATTGTTAAATGCTCCCGCCAGAATGACATACCTCCCTCCCGGGTCTGCGTGGACCTGCGTTAGTTTAAATGCAACCAAGTCTCTTACTGCCATTAAGACTCCCTTGCGATTAATTGGGGCAGAGGCCGCGAAGATGTGGGGGAATGATTTGTTCTGGAACCTAGGCGGGTCATCCACTAAGAAATGTGTCTCCTGGATACAGAGGATGTCCGCCTGAAGGGTCTTAGCCTCCCTCCAGACTGAGGCCCGTTTAGCAGGGTGGTTTAAACCATTAACATTGAAAGACACTATTTTCAGAGCCATAGTACATTCAGAAGGTGAGAAAGATAACAGTACCTTGCGAAGACATTCTGGCGGACAGTCCATCCATCACTCTGGCAGCGAGCTTGCGAGACATGGTGATTCATTGGCACTATGAGAGGGGTATTAGACCCCAAAGGGTGGTTAGAGAAGCATGCACAGGAAACCAAAGAAGTAGGTAATGAGAACAAAATCAGTAGGGGTTCAAAAAGGGAAAAAAATAACAGGTTGAGAAACCAAAAATATAATAAAAAAACTTGTTCAAACAAGGACCAGAGGGCAGAATCTATGCCCATTCTCAGGGGGGGGGGGGAACCAAACTTTGGAGCGATTGCTCCAAACACAGGGATCTGTAAACAGAGCATAACTTGTAGAGTTGTGAGATCCATCACGACGATCGCTTCTTGGAGCTCTTCCTGTTTTTCACCGTCTGCCACTCGTGCTGCTGATCAATTCTCACGGGAGGAGAAGAAGTTTCAGCGGGTTGTTCTGGGAGGATGTCTAGGGAACGGAGGAGCTTAAGCCCGGCGTCCAAGTCGGTAATGATTGTATTTTTGCCATCGTGAGTGACTGTGATTTTCACCGGAAAACCCCAGCGGTACGGAATGTTATGGTTGCGGAGGGCCTTCGTCACTGGAACCAACGATTTGCGCTTCTGCATGGTGAATAGTGAAAGGTCCACAAAGAGCTGGATATGTGTGCATTTCTCCGGAAGTTGTTGGGTTCTTCTAAAGGTAAGCATAAGTTGCTCTTTCACTTGGTAGAAGTGTACCCTCATCAGTACGTCCCGAGGGACATTGTCCCGAAGATGGGATGGCTTGGGAAGTCTATGAATACGATCAATCTGTAGCTCAGATTCCGAGACAGATGGGAGGATTAGTTGCATAAGGTCTTGGGCATACTGCTGGAGTTGTGCGGGCAACACCGTCTCAGGAACTCCCCTAATCTTCACATTGTTCCTCCTCGACCTGTCTTTTAAATCTGCGACTTTTGCTTTCAGCCAAGTTATTTCGTCAGAGTGGTCTGCATGCGCATCTATCAATGTATTGTGGGACGAAGCAAATTCTCCCATTTTCTCTTCAATGTGGGCCACCCGACCTCCCAATTCTCCTATATCCGACTTAAAGTTTTGCATGCATTGCATTAGATCCGTGTGCATGGAGCTGCGGAGAGATACAAGCATGTCTTTAAGAGTGGTATCAGAAACAGCCTTACCCGTGGTAGGGAATGCAGTGAAGGGGTCCACCAGCTCCCTGGTGTCTTCCAGAGACTCGCGGCCTGCATTTGAGCGTTCAGCGTCTGCGTCCAGGCGGGGTTTGGATTTGGCTGGGCTGCGGGCTCTCGGTGTGGACACTCCAGGTGCTCCCCGGGCAGGGCCAGTTGAGGTTGTGGGACTTGATGTGTTGGACCGGGAGCCATCCGAGGAGGTGGGTGAAGGCATGTTGGAGCCGGAACTTGTTTGGAGTAGTCCCCTGTTCTTCGGCGGGTAAAAGTCGTCCAATTTTTTAGGATTCGGGGTCTCCTTACGCTTGCGGGTCATCCTCCAATAGCCCACAGGTACACCTAAAAAGAAGAGAAGAGGGGTACTTCTAAAGCAGCGAGGACAGTGCAGTTGTCAGTAGTTCCCGTGTCTGGAGCTGGGAGGTGAGGTCATCAAGCCATTCAGTTGTGTGGTAGTTATGCTCCCCTTAAGCTCCCATGGATAGGAGATTACATAGCGGTTGGGAGAAGTATCAGTGTCTCCGCAACTAAGTTAGCAGCAGTAAGTAGATGCTTCAGCAGTGTCTACATGAATCCAGCAGGAAGCTGATCAGGGGTGGTGAGCAGTTGGGTATATGGAGAAAGGATGGGAGTGCTTGGAGCAGTAAGATGGCTACTAACTTCCAGGTGTAGGCCGCAGCCGCGGACTTGCCTGATAGAGGGGGCCGGCCGGGATATGCAGAGTTTATTCAGGGCTGGAGTCTCCCTCTCAGGCAGTAATCGGACCCCTCCTTTGGCGGCTGTATGAGAAGAGTCCAGGGGGTCACCTCTATTTTGTCAGGGCCGGGGCTCAGGTACTCACTGTGTGTGGATGGAGGAGACACCCGGACTGTGGGCTCCGCAATCCACGGCCGGGTTGAGCAGCGTTTTTCAGGGTCCTTCAGCAGGGCTAGCAGGCGGTGACCTCCGAGGAAGCTCCAGTGGCGGTGTATGTGGATCTCCTCACCTGACGCCTTAAGATACAGGCACGGAGAGCTCCGGAGGTGCAGGCCGCAATATGGCAACGGCGGCATGGAGTGGAGCCCTCCCCGGTCCCAGCAGGGAATCCTGGCTAGTGCAGGTCTCTGGAACCAAGGAATCGACCACAGGAGGCTTCCCAAGGTAGGTGATGAAAGTTCAGTTGAGCTGGACGTAGATTTGAGCGGGGATGGCAGTAGATTATCAGCTGCCTGTGTGGAGATCAGCATCCACACGTCTTCCCAGCTGTGCGTCCAGACACGCCCCCCCACAAGATCACTTTTAATCGGCGGCAGGAGAGGGACCCCTTTCCTGTGCCCTCGGCCACTTACCGGTGCCGTCGGCAGTGGCGGAGGCAATTACGTCCTCTTGCCATCTGGGTATGGAGACAAGTGAGGGGAAGATGACCCCCACCCATCTCTTGAGGGCAGAAGCGAGATCAAAACCTCACTTCAGCCAAATGCTCTTAAAGGCACATTTTTTTTCTTCAATATTTTTTTTCTTCAATATTTTTTTTATTAGTTTTAGCAGTTTTAACTTAACTGACAAGTACAAAAAATACAAAGAAAACATATCCGTGATTTGTATCACAAGGTGGGGAGGCGTCTTATCCATACAATACTATGGTGGTGTACACAACATTATGCCAAAAGGGACAGTTTTCATGTAGACCCAAGGCGCTAGTATAGCACCAGACTCAACATGACTAAAATGAGATAATGCAACTGAATAACAAAAACAAGAAAACAAGTAAAACAAAACAAAAAAATAAGCAGAATAGCAGATTAAAACTAGGGCATTAGAAGCAGACACAGTCAATCACCATTAACAATGGGCAGCATACCAGGCAAGGGCTAGCTCACGGCGGGCCAGGGCTGGGTTGAAGCGTATATCAGTTGTTCCAAGGGTCCCAGATTTTATTGACCTCTGCATAGTTACCTACCCCGGAGGCAAATAGTTGTTCATATGAGCCATGGGTATTGATTATTTGGATAACTTCAGACAGTGGGGGTCTAAAAGTGGTCCTCCAATGCCTGACCAAAGCTAACCTAGCAGCTAGAAGGATGTGGGATAGAAGCTTCCTCGAATGAGAAGGGATCTGATCTATACCCAAGGAAAGTAGCGCTAGCCCCGGGGACAGCGTCAGATTAAGTTTAAAAACCTGTACCACCAGGTTTTGGATTAGCTGCCAGTATTGCATTGTCACAGGGCAGGACCATAGAATATAGAACAGCGTACCGGTTCCCCACATTCCCTCCAGCACTTGGGGGCCACACCTTTGCCGATCTTAGACAACCTGAATGGGGTGAGATACCATCTCAATAAAAATTTTTGGAATAGTTCCCAAAGATTAACACATTTGGTGGAGGAGTATGTCACCCTCAGGGCCGTTTGCCATTGATCAACTGAGTATAGGCTTGCATATCAGAGGATTTGGTGAATGCTAGCTTGTCTTGTAGATAAGAGTAGAACACTGATATACCTTTGACAGATGTATGTTTCGCTGAATAATATTGAGCTATAATGCCACAGGAGGAGAGCATGCAGGTTAGTCTGTCGTTTCAGTAGGTGTGAGATTTGCACATACCAAAGTATTCAGTCCTAGGTATAGAGTACTCCAGTTGGAGAGCTATAGATGTTTTGAGTGCAGGTCCCACAAACTGGTCCCCCACGTCCAGCACCCCACCCAAACTCCAGCCTTCCACAGAGATATCAGGTATGAGATGGGATAGGGCAGTCAGCGGGAATCTCATTTGGATGAGTGTATATTGTGGGGAAACTTGCAAAGTCAGTGTTCGCCATGCATCAGTAGATGCTCTTATAGTCGGTCCTATGTCCGGGGATAGGTCTGGACGGAGGTTGCTCGTGATGAGATAGTCGTATAGATTCCGGCCCGGGATCTGCTGTCGCTCTAGAGCAGCCCACAGAGACGGGGCGGAGTAAGGAAACCAGCCCTTCAGCTGGGCTAAGATCGAGGCTGTATAGTAATCCTTGATGTGGGTGTGGCCTATACCTCCCGCCCTCCTATGCTTGATAGTTTTACGTTATGCACATCGCGCCCGTTTGCCCCCCCAAAGAAATGTATTTAGAGTAGATTGCGCTGAGAGGAAGAAGGAGGGTGGGACCGGGATGGGCAGGGTCCTAAAGACATAGAGTATCTGTGGGAGGACCTGCATTTTAAAGGCGGCCAGTCGACCCGACCAGGATAGTTCAAATTTTGCCAGAGCCTCTAATTTAGTGTGTAACAGTTGCAAAAATGGGGTATAGTTTTCCCTCACTAATTCAGAGGGTGAAGATGTAAGAGTTATACCTAGATATGATATACCTTTCTCCTTCCATGTAAAGGGAAACTTTGTGCTAAGGGCGTGCCTAGTTCGGGCAGGAATACCCACCCCTAAAATATGTGACTTGGTTTCATTGACCTTATAGTATGACACTGTCGTAAATAATTGCAATACCTGGTGAGCCGAAGCCAGAGAGGACTCAACGTCGATGAGCATCAGAATGATGTCACCCGCAAAGAGGCTTATGGTATGTTGTACGCCTCCAACCATGAAACCCCTTATCTGGGGGTGAGAACGTATATAAGTTGCCAGGGGTTCCATAAGGAGATTAAATATAAGAGGGGACAGTGCCCTCAAACCCAAATTTGGAAAGTACTCTGGCCAAGTAATCCCAGTGCATTCTATCAAACGCCTTCTCTGCGTCCAAAGCAAGGAGCAAAGAAGGCGTTTTTGTCCGATTGGCCAGGTGCACAATATTAATTAGACGCCTAGTGGCATCAGACGTTTGTCGGCCCCTTGTGAACCCTGATTGGTCCAGGTGTATCAATGACGGCAAGAGGTCCACCAATCTATTGGCGAGGAGTTTGGCATATAACTTCAAATCGCTATTGAGCAATGAAATGGGCCTAAAATTCTGGGGTATGTCAGGGTCCTTACCGGGCTTCGGCAACGCCACAATCATAGCCCTGAGCATCTCAGATGGAAAGGAGGACGAGGAGGCAGCTTGATTAAAAACGACTGCTAGATATGGGACTAGTTCCAGTTTAAATGCCTTATAATACTCTCCGGTAAAGCCATCAGGCGCAGGGGCTTTGTTATTAGGAAGGGAATCTATGGCTTTGGCGATTTCAGTTTCCGAAAAGGGAGAATTTAAATCATCTAGTTGGTCAGATGATATTCGGGGGAGTTCAATTTTGTTCAGAAAGTCTGAGATAACGGGTCCCGTGGGTTGAATTGTGGAGGGGTCATCTTTTTAGATTGTATAGTGAGCTGTAGTAGCAACTGAACGCGTCAGCTATCGCTTGTGGATGGAACAGTTTATCACGGGTGAAGGGGTGGCGAACAAAGGGGATAGTGGTCTTATGTCTTAGCCCTTTGAGGCGGTTGGCCAATAGTTTCCCAGCCCTGTTGCCACTGACGTAGTATGTAATTTTAAGGCGCTTGGAAGATTTTTCAAAATTATTAAGTAGAATCAAGCGGAGTTCGTTCCTAAGTTGCGTTAATTGACTAGAGACTAGCGGGGAAGCATTTTGCTTATTTTAGGATTCTAGAGTATGAATAGTAGAAATAAGATTTTGTATCTGCTGCCCCCTCATCCTCTTAGCCCTCACACCCATCTGAATCAAAACCCCTCTCATAAATGGTTTATGGGAATTCCATAATACCATAGGGTTTGACACAGAGCCGACATTGCAAGAGAAAAAAATCGGTTAGTTCTTTCTGCAAGATCTTCCTGGAGTGGTCAGCTTGAAACAACCTTGGGCTGGAACGCCAGATGAATGTAGTATTTACGCCCGGCGAATCAGCAACCCGAGAGTGTCACAGAGGCAGGATCCGACCATGTGATGCCATTCATTTTAGTGTCCACAATTTTAGGCAACAACCATTTGTCAGTAAGGAAAAGATCTAATCTTGTGTAAACGCCATGACTCGTTGAGAAGGAAGAATAGTCCCTCTCAGTGCTGTGTAGACACCTCCAAGCGCCATAGAGATCTTGTGAGTGTAGCGTTGGTTGCAGAGAATGATGGTGTCTGCGTGAGCACGACGTGGAGTCCATTTGAGGATCAGGGGGTAGATTGAAGTCTCCACATAGGAGAAGGAAACCCTGTTGTATTGGTCTAACACTTCTGAGGACAAGTTTCAAAAAGCGTATTTGGCGTTCATTAGGCGCATACACATTAACCACTGTGTAGGTGGTAGAGTTAATGTCGCACACAAGGATGTGGTAGCGTCCCTGGGGGTCAGCAATTTGAACGCAACAGAGTCCCTAATTGCTGTCATCACCCCCCATTTTTTTTCTGAGGCGCTGGCCTTGAAGATGTACGGATACTTTGGATGGGTACAATTAGGTGTCTTGTCGTCCTGAAAGTGAGTCTCTTGGGTACAGAGGACATCACAGTTAAATCGAATCTCCTCAGCCCACAATTATTTCCTTTTGGTTGGGTGGTTGAGGCCTTTAGCGTTAATAGTCAATAAATTAATAGTCATCCTGTGGCAGCGATCTGAATTGATAAGCAGTATGAAAAATAAGTAACACTTACATCAGGTGGCGTAGCATACCATACCGGTGAGCCGAGGAGAGTCGCCTTCCCGGTCAGACGATCACGTGTGAGTCCATTCAGTAGATCTTCAGTGGATAGGAGGATGTTTATGAGACCAACTGCAGAGTGGGGTGCTAGACTGCAACGTAAACAATGAGAAACAAACAAAAAATAATAAAAAAAAAAAAACAGAGAAAAAAGATCCAAAACAGGTAAACAGAGGTCACTATGACCTGAGTGCAGCTCATGGCTGCAGGTAACCAAAAGGTTACAAGGCAAGATCAGCAGGGTGCCTCCAGAACAGGGCAATCAGGAATAGTAAAAAAACTTCAGCAGCCCACAGCATCTTCAGAGGTGTGAGCGAGCATTCCTGGAGTTGACCACATTCCAATCACCTCCAACTCGGTCCGGACTGCAGTTGTTAGACCCACTGGGGAGATCATCTGGGATGATATTCCATGTCTTGAGCAATTCCAAACCTTTAGTCAGGGAATCCACTGTATGATCTTTTCCATCCTTGGTGATAATGAGTTTGGTTGGAAATCCCCATTTATAGACTATTTTGTGGTTGCACAATGCCTTGGAAATGGTGTTGAGATTTTGCCGTTTCTGCATTGTAAATTGAGACAAGTCGGAGAAGAATTGAAGCTTTATACTGCGGGGGGATGAGATCCCTATTGCACACCTTGGACATCAGGCGATCTTTTACGTGATAAAACTGCAGGTGCAGGATGATATCTCTCAGTATTTTATCTGGAAGGTAGGAGGGTTTGGGTACCTGTGGATTCTGTCCATTGTTATGTCCATCTCAGTGAGATCTGGTAAGATTGAGGTAAAGATCTTGGAGACAAAATCAGGCAATTCTGATTGTTCAATGGATTCGGGAACCCCACAGATTTTGAGGTTGTTCCTCCTGGAACGGTCCTCTATGTCTGCCATTTTAGCCTTGACTGCCTCCATTTCTTTATCCCTAGCGTTGTGGGCATCCACAAGGCTGTTGATTGTGGTGGCAAATTCCCCCATCCTGTTTTTGACATGGTCTACTCGTGATGCTACAGCCTGCAGTTCACTCCCAAATTTATGGATGCACGCCATCATGTAGCCGTGAAGGGAGCTCCTCAGGGATACTAGCATATCCTTAAGTGTGGTATCCAACACTGGTTGGTTACTCGTAGGGAAGTGGTCGATGGAGTCTGGGAGCTCCCTGGTGTCGTCACCAGATTCAAGGCCTGCACTCACCTCCTGGGAGGATCACGTATTATCTAACTTAAACCTGGCCTTCTCAGGGCTTCCAGATGTAGAGGAGACATTCGCTTAGAGGGTTTATCTTTCCTCTGCGGTAAATGAGAAGTGCTGGCTGCAGAGGGCACAGGTGTGCCCATGCTATCTTGCCTCTGCTCTAGGGCAAAGTATTCCGTTAGTTTTTGTGGCTTTTGAAGCCCCTTTTGTTTTTTGGTCATGTTTGCAGGAGTCAGCGAGGGGTATTTAGAAAGGCAGGTTATCTCAATCTCCTCTGTGTCGGCTGCTATGTGCTAAATATGCCCTGTGGGGCCTGGAGCACCACTTTTTTGCTGCCATCTCGGAGCTGAGCAGGCCTGGCTTCAGGTAATTCATTGTAGTAGTGGCACAAAGGGTAGTCCATCTCCACCCCCTCCAATCAAAAAAAAACTCCACTCCAGCCTCCCCTTGGGATGCAGTGCTGTAAGATCTGGGTGATCAGGCAGGACTTGGCTTGGTTTGCAGGAGGACAGCAGGCCTCGGGTGTACCAAGATGGCCGCCGTGAACCTTTTATTCAGCTGATGCACAGAGAGGTTAGTTCTGAATCTCCTTCTTTGAGGGCTCAGGACAGAAGGGAGGGTGGTGTGACGAGACCCTTTCTCGCCCAGGTCCTGCTCTCCCGACACTCCTCTGCTTCTATTTGATCAGATTGCAGATTGCAACATCTGATGGTCCAGTCATCCAAGATTCCGGGATCCAACCTACAGCTATGTGCCGATTGGATCCATGAAGAACACACACCAAACGAGTTGTATGTATGTTGAACCAGAACTCCTTTATTGAAAGTACACAGCACACTTTTATACAGAATTTGGAATATCCCGCCCCCAACAATTGCTTTCCTATTGGTCCTTTTTCAAGTCCAGGCCATCTCCCATCAGTCTCCCATCAGGTCCTCTCCCATGCAAATTAGGACTTCAAAATGTCTCAGCAGAGATTGGTCCCAAAGGTTTGAATAGAAAGACTTATATGTATTGAGACAAAAGCCCCAGGGCAATCAATGTACACAATAGCCAGCCACAGAACAATGGAACCGTGTGGAGGGTTGAGACAGGGCAGGAGACATTTACACAATAGAACATGTTATGTCTTTCACAAGTCACTTAGCATTTCAATATTCCTCAATAGGCTGATTCCGTTGCAATCCACATCTAGACAGACACCTCATAATGTCCAAAGGCATCCTGCAATATGTCATATACATAATGTCTCATCTTATGTAATACATGAAGTATGATTTCACGGTCCATGACAGGTGGGTGTTAGATGGCGACCGTGTCGCCGATAGCGGTTCGGCCGAGGTGCACTTCCGTGGGGTGCGGCGTCAGGAAAGTACACATGCCTAGCTAGGCCACACCGGATCGCGGCTGCTGCGGACGATTCCGGGCCCAGGCGCGGCCACCGGACAGCACCGGGTAGGTGGGGAGGAGGTGGGCAAGGGCTGGATGTGATCCCCTACCTACAGAAGCTGTGGGATTTGGCTCCTCGGGCAGGCCTCGAGCAGGCAATATGGCGGCGGCCTCGCGGGTTGGTATGGGGGTATCTCCGGCGCCGACCGGCCAAAGTTCACCAAAATGCGGGGACCAGGGCCCAAGGATGGAGTAGATTCAAGGTGTAGAAGGGTGAGTAAACACCCAGATGGCTGAGAATTGCACTCCTGGGACCATTTTTATTTTTTAGGATGACAACATGTTTTATTACATTTTTATATTGCATTTTATTTTAAATATGAGATCTGATGTCTTTTTGACTCCAGATCTCATATTTAAGAGGACCTGCCATGCTTTTTTTCTACTACAAGGGATGTTTACATTCCTTGTAATAGGAATAAAAGTGACCCAAAATATATATATTTTTTTTAAAAGTGTCAAAAATAAAGTAAAAAAAAAATATATAGCACGCGCGCATAAACAGGCATATACATTAGCAGCACTTAGAGCGAGAGCAATAATTATAGCCCTAGACCTTCTCTGTAACTCAAAACATGAAATCTGTACAATATTTGAAACGTTGCCTACGGAAATTTTGAACAATAAGAGTTTGTCGCCATTCCACGAGCGGGTGCAACTTTGAAGTGTGACATGTTGGGTATCAATTTACTTGGTGTAGCATTATCTTTCACAATATAAAAAAAAAAATGGTCTAACTTTACTGTTGTCTTATTTTTTTATTAGACTCCCCCCCCCCCCCCGCCAAAAAAAAAAAGTGCGCTTGTAAGACAGCAGCACAAAAACGGTGTGACAAAAAGTATTGCAGCGGCCAACATATTATTCTCTAGGGTGTTAGAAAAAAAATGATATAATGTTTGGGGGTTCTAAGTAATTTTTCTAGCAAAAAAACAAACAGTTTTAAACTTGTAAACACATCTCAGAAAGAGGCTTGGGGTTTAAGTGGTTAAAGCCCCGTACACACAAGCCAAATGTCAGGAGACATCGGCTGGTTAAAAAAAAAAAAAAACAAGTCATGTGTTTGGCCAGCTTCTGTCGGACGGGCATGCTGGAAAACCGGAAAAATCAGCTGTCAGCAGCCCATCTCCCAAGCAGCGTTTCAGTCAATGACCAGAGTGTTCTAGCAAGGAGGCCATCCCCCTGTCATAACACAACAGTTCAGCGGGAGAGATTGCTGTACTAACGAATAGTTGGTACAGTGGCTACATCCGGAGCTGAACTTTTTTTTTTTTCATTTAACACGCTGGGTTGAACGAAAAAAAAAATATCTCAGTGCGTACCAGGCCTAAGGCAGAATGGCACCCTAGACAAGGAAGCAACATTGGTTCCACTCAAACCCTTTGATTGACATTGACAAAGACAGCATTAAGCCAAGAGAGGCTAATTGATTTGCATTTTCTATTCCAGCATACAGTATCTCACCTCCTCGGCACCAACAACTTACACACCTTTGCACATCTTTGACCAAGAGCACTACCCCCTGGTTTACTGCAGGACCATGAGTGCCGGTCCACACAGGGGCAACCTAACTTACAGTGCAACTTTGCAAGGCAACTTCAGCGTGACTTGGAGCAACTTACAACATGACTTTAACTTGCCTCCAGGACAGGCAACTTTGGCCGTATCCAATAACAGAATAATCAGCTCTGTGGGAGAGAGGGTGTCATGGACAACTTCAACCACCAGATGGCACTAGCGGCGCATCGGCGCGCACGGGGCGTGCGCATTCGCGTCAATGGCGCGCGTGCACGCACGATCACGGCACCGCGGCGGGCTTGTGCACGCGCACCGGCGGTAACGGCACGCGGGCACGTGCAAGTGTCACTCTGGCGCCAAAACAGGGCATTTAAACTTGCTGTGAGCCTTTGCCTCTTGCTGTCCAGTCTACAGCAGTTCCTAAGGTTACCTGTACCCATTTCTGTTTGCACCTGTTCCTGACAACCCGGCCTGTTCCTGATCCCTCCCTGCCTGCCACCTGCCCTGACCTTTGCCTGTTGACGATCCATCCGCCTGACCCTCAGTTGCCCGCCTGTTGCCGACCCGGTCTGAACTCTGACTCTGCTTTGTCTGCCGCACCTGTACCTGGCCCACCAGTCTGCTGCGGACTCTCCTGCTGTGACTTATCTCCAGTGTACTACAGTACACCTCCCACGCTCTGGTGATCTCTCTGCTTTCAGTGCCTCCGCCTGCCGCCTGCAGCTTCCAGTCTTTACCGGCTCCTCCACGCAGCACCGGAACCTCCTGAAGCCTTCCAGCCCAGCACCTGCGCTTCAACCGGCGCTCGTCCGACTCTGCATTCCCGCACCCCCTGTCTGCTCTATCAGGGATCTCGGGATCAGAGGAGCAAGGGCAGCCACTCCTTGCACGTCGGGCTCACCTATTAGGCACATGACAGTACCGGACAGCCATGACCGAGCCAGCGCAGGGAGTGGATCCTATGCAGGAACTTTGTCGTCACCTTGATGGATTGACCCAGGCAGTCCGAACCTTGCAAGAAGGCTATACGTGTTTGGAGAACCGTGTCCAGGCTTTGTCTACTCCTGCCACCATCTCTGCTGCTTCTGGTGCATCCACGTCTCTCTCCGTAATCATGCTGCCGCCTGAACCCAAGGTCCCTACGCCAGAAAGATTCTCCGGAGAACGTAGCAAATATCGGGCCTTCCGCAAAGCCTGCAAACTTTATTTTGCTCTTCAACCACGGACTTTCTCCTTAGAGGCCACTAAAGTGGGTTTTGTTATCTCGCTGCTGTCTGGCGCACCTCAAGCATGGGCCCATCGTCTTTTGGAACAAAAGGACGTTGCACTTGACAACTTAACTACCTTCTTTCAGGCCATGTCCCTACTATATGAGGACCCTCATCAGACTGCTTCCGTAGAAGCCGCCCTGCACGCCCTGCAACAGGGTCGCAGACCAGCAGAGGACTACGTGTCCGAGTTCCGCAGATGGAGTTCGGATACCAGGTGGAATGACGCGGCCCTCTGCTACCAGTTCCACCTGTCAGAATCGCTTAAGGACGAACTGGCCCGGGTAGGTGTCCCAGGAACCCTGGATGCGCTAATCAATTTGACCATCCAGATCGATCAACGTCTGAGGGAGCGCAGAACTGAAAGGGCCGCTGCCCCACCTCTTCCTGTCTGGATGATGCCATGGGTACCCCCCGTCCCAAACCCAGCACCACCGATTCCTACAGCCTCATCTGTTCCTGATACCTCGGAACCTATGCAGCTAGGCCTCCTCCGCCCTTCTCTTACCCCTGAGGAACGCCAACGTCACAGGGCCAACAACCTGTGCCTGTATTGCGGGGAGGCCGGGCACTACGTGAGGACCTGTCCTGCAAAGCTCCGTAAGTGCCTGTCCATGTCATCTGTCCACTTGCCTGTTCTCCCAAGCAATTCTTCTCACCTAGCTGTTCCTGTTTTCTTCCAGCTTCCAGAAAGGACTATCCAGGTCAGCACTATCCTTGACTCGGGGGCCTGCAGTTGCTTTTTGGATCAGTCCTTTGCCTCCAGAAACCAGATCCCTCTTCGCCCCAAAGTTACTGGACTCTCTGTTTATCTAGCGGATGGCTCAGTGGTGAGATCTGGACCGGTTACCCGAGAAACCCAGCCCCTTGCTACCACCATTGCCAGCAACCACCATGAACTATTGTGCCTAGATGTGATCGACTCCCCCCTGTTTCCTGTCATATTGGGCATGCCGTAGCTACAAGCCCACAATCCACAGATCAATTGGACCACGGGTGAGATCAGCTTCAGTTCCCCTTACTGCCAGCAGCACTGCCTGCAAGTAATACCCTCAGCTCCGTCCCTACTCTGCATGGACTCTGACGTTGAGACCCGTCAATCTGTCCCTGAAACCTACCACTACTATCTGGATGTTTTCAGTAAGAAGGGAGCCGAGACTCTCCCGCCCCACAGGCCCTATGATTGCCCCATCGAGCTCCTCCCGGGGACTGAAGTTCCCTTCGGTAGGATCTTCCCCTTAACGGGACTCGAACTTGAGACTCTAAAGACCTACATTGATGACAGCCAAATAAAGAAGTTTATCAGTCCGTCTACGTCACCTGAGGGAGCAGGGATCTTCTTTGTTGAAAAGAAAGACCACTCTCTTCGTCCCTGCATGGATTACCAGGAACTCAACAAAATAACTATTAAAAACCGATACCCTCTTCCCTTAGTACCTGAACTGTTCCAACGTCTCGGGGCTGCGGTCATCTTCACCAAATTGGACCTCCGCGGGGCCTACAACCTAGTTCGTATACGTGAGGGGGATGAGTGGAAGAGCGCTTTTCATACCCGTTTCGGGCACTTTGAATATTTAGTTATGGCCTTTGGACTCTGCAATGGCCCGGCAACGTTCCAACACTTTGTGAACGACATTTTCATAGACTATCTCGACCTCTTTGTTATCGTCTACTTGGATGATATCTTAATCTTCTCCCCTTCCCTGGAAAAACATCGGGAACATGTTAGGAACGTGCTTGAGCGACTCCGAACTCACAGACTTTATGCCAAACCCGAGAAATGCGAGTTCGAGCGCCCGAGCATACAATTCCTGGGACTCATAATCTCAGTAAGGGGCATTGAGATGGACCCCCAGAAGGTCTCCGCAATTCGTGACTGGCCGGCACCTGTAGACAAGAAGGGCGTCCAGCGCTTTGTCGGCTTTGCTTATTTCTATAGGAAGTTCATCAGGGCCTTCTCCAACATCATTGCCCCTATAACCGATCTAACTAGACTGACTACTCGATTCCGTTGGACACCGGAATCCCAATCGGCCTTCAAAACCCTGAAGGACTTGTTTACCTCTGCATCTGTCCTCAGACATCCTGATGCTAGCCTGCCCTACATCCTAGAGGTAGATGCATTCGAAACGGCGGTTGGGGCAGTCCTCTCTCAAAGACAGGGCCCCAAAGCCCTCTTACACCCAGTTGCTTTTTTTTCTCGTAAACTATCAGTGGCGGAAAGAAACTATGATGTGGGGGACCGAGAACTGCTGGCAATAAAGGCCACTCTGGAGGAATGGCGGTACCTCCTGGAGGGTGCAGCGCACCCGATCTTAATTTACACAGACCACAAGAATTTAGAATACTTGAAGGTAGCCAAGAGACTTAAACCACGCCAGGCCAGGTGGGCACTTTTTTTCACAAGAATTTCTTTCCATATTACGTATAGACCAGGGTAAAAAAAAAAAACAAGCCTGATGCCCTCTCCCGCATGTATGCCAGCTCGGAGTCTCCCGACCCCCGGATACCATCTTGTCATCTGGAAACTTCTTGCTACTACAAAGGGACTTATTGCCTCACATTAGGAAAGTTTCTGCTGGAATTCCCCCTGCATCGGGTCTGGAGCTACAGACTAGGGACGGTTTGTTTTGGTATCAAGACAAGATCTTTGTACCTGAAGGTCTACGGGTCAGTGTCCTGAGTTCCTGCCACGACCACGAGCTGTCAGGCCATTTCGGGGTACATAAAACTTCAGAACTTTTGCAACGCACCTTTTGGTGGCCCCAGCTTCTGAAAGACTGCAGGAATTACGTAGAGCCATGCACCACGTGCATTCGAAACAAGGGGAGCAAGATCAGGGCCTGGGGACTTCTGAAACCACTACCTGTACCGGAAAGACCATGGAGAATGATCTCCATGGACTTCATCGTGGAGCTTCCCCCGTCGGAGGGCTTCACCACTATCTTTGTGGTAGTGGATAGGCTCTCAAAGATGGCACATTTCATACCCTTGAAGGGCACCCCCTCTGCCCCGGAGACAACTAAAGCCTTTATCAGGGAAGTTGTTAGGCTCCATGGCATCCCTGTGGACATCGTATCCGATCGAGGGGTGCAATTCACCTCCAAGTTTTGGAAAGCACTCTGCAGCAGTCTTAAGATTGGCCTGTCTTTTTCTTCAGCGTATCACCCACAGTCAAACGGGCAGACGGAAAGAACGAATCAGATGCTGGAGCAGTACCTTCGCTGCTTCTCCTCCTTCTCTCAGGAAGATTGGGTATCCCTGCTACCCCTGGTGAGTTCGCTTATAATAATACCGTCCACTCGGCCACCAAACAATCACCCTTTTATGCTAACTATGGTTTCCATCCTTTGTTTCTGTCTAACTCTGTTCCGGAGTGTCCGGTACCCGCCGTCCAGAAAACCTTGAATTTTTTTGACACAAATAACAAGATTCTACAGGAGACAATGACTAAGACACAGGAGCGTAATAAAGAGATCTTCGATAAAAGAAGAAGAGGAGAAATCAATCTGGAACCCGGAACTAAAGTTTACCTGTCCACCTTAAATCTAAAACTTGCATGTCCCACAAAGAAACTGGGCCCTAGGTTCGTGGGTCCTTTTCCTGTCAAGAGGAAGATAAATGAGGTTGCCTATGAACTTGAGTTACCAGAGACCTTCCGCATCCATCCGGTCTTTCATGTTGCCCTGCTTAAGCCCGACATTTCCGATCCCTTTCCTGGATGAAATACTGGTCCCCCTGAACCGGTCCTGATCGACGGCGAGGAGGAATTTGAGGTCGAATCCATCCTGAATTGTAGGAAAAGACGCAATCAAGTTCAGTTCCTCGTCAAATGGAAGGGGTATGGGCCTCCCACCCGCTGGAGCTATCCCGGTTGGGCATCCGGAGGCTGCCCATTGGAGGGGGGGCAATGTCATGGACAACTTCAACCACCAGATGGCACTAGCGGCGCATTGGCGCGCACGGGGCGCGCGCATTCGCGGCAATGGCGCGCGTGCGATCATGGCACCATGGCGGGCTCGTGCACGTGCACCAGTGGTAACGGCACGCGGGCATGTGCAAGTTTCACTCTGGCGCCAAAACAGGGCATTTAAACTTGCTGTAAGCCTTTGCCTCTTGCTGTCCGGTCTACAGCAGTTTCTAAGTTTACCTGTACCCATTTCTGTTTGCACCTGTTCCTGACAGCCCAGCCTGTTCCTGATCCCTCCTGCCTGCCCTGACCTTTGCCTGTTGACGATCCATCCGCCTGACCCTCTGTACCTTCAGTTGCCCGCCTGTTGCCGACCCGGTCTGAACTCTGACTCTGCTTTGTCTGCCGCACCTGTACCTGGCCCATCAGTCTGCTGCGGACTCTCCTGCTGTGACTTATCTCCGCTGTACTACAGTATACCTCCCACGCTCTGGTGATCTCTCTGCTTTCAGTGCCTTCACCTGCCGCCTGCAGCTTCCAGTCTTTACTGGCTCCTTCACGCAGCACCGGAACCTCCTGAAGCCTTCCAGCCCAGCACCTGCGCTTCAACCGGCGCTCGTGCGACTCTGCATTCCCGCACCCCCTGTCTGCTCTATCAGGGATCTCAGGATCAGAGGAGCAAGGGCAGCCACTCCTTGCACGTCGGGCTCACCTATTAGGTACGTGACAGAGGGGTTCACCTGAGTAAACTATTTTCTCTTCCTGTAAAGTTACTTCAGTTAAAACAGAGATCCAACTTAGAGGCAACTTCCATTGAAATCTATGGGTACAAGTTGCCTAGAAGTCGCCTTGAAGTAGTACAGGAACCTTTTCTGAAGTCAGAGCAACTTTAGTAGTGTACATTAAGACGGCTCTCATTCACTTCAATTGAATTTCTCATGTTGCACGACTTGGGGCGACACAAGCTGAATCCCAAGTTGCAACAGTGTGAACCAGCACTAAAGGTTGAAGGGTCCTCTGAACAGCCACTAGGCTTTTGCATAAGTTGTGCAGAAGATAATATGGCTCTATATATAGTAAACATCTCTAAGAAGCATTTTTTATTCTATTCTCAGTTGGGAAACTGCTTGCCATCCTCTAATCTGCACATTAACAATTAAGGGCCAGATTCAGGTAGATGAGAGTATCTTTCCTCTGGAGTAACGCTTCTCATTTACGTTACTCTGAAGACCCTTTCAGCGCAAGTCCTGTAATTCACATAGCAGTTGCGCGTAAACTTGCGCCAGAGTAACGATAATGCGCTGGCGTAACCCGACGCAAGTGGAAGTGGGTGTGATCATATGTAAATGATGGGCGGAGCCCAGCGCAGAGGCTTACGTTCAGCGCATCATCCACGGAGCATGCGCAGTGAGTGCGGCTCCACTCGCCCCCCTTGTGCGCATGCTCACAACTTCCGTCGGCACCACTGCACGGGAAACGTCAGCGCAATGCGTTCCGCTGGGCGCTTAAAAGCGCTGGCGGAAACGCCATTCCGGCGCAAAAGTATTTCCGCTTCCCCCCACCCCAGGGAAGATACTTTTGTGCTGTGATGGCTGCTCCCGCTACCCCCAGAGAGAGGAGGAACCTCAACTTTAATTCACAGGAGGTCTCAGTGATCATTTCGGCAATGGAGACGGATAATGAATTTCTCCATGGCAAAAAAAGCCGGAAGACCAGCCGGGAGAGGAAGCAGGGCATCCTGGAGTCCATTGCTGCCAGGGTCAATGTCCTGGGCTACTCCACCCGGACTGCTGGGGACATACAAAAAAAAATTAATGACCTGCGGCGCAAGGTGAGGGACAAGGTGGCCTTCATCAGGAGGTATGAGAGGGGCACAGGTGGTGGTCCCCCATGTCCTGTCACCCTAACCGCAGAGGAGGAGGTGGTTGCTCGCTGCCTGGAGAGGGAGCAGGTGGAGGGGGTCGCAGGCTATGACTCCGTGGAGGAAGGCACAAGGACAGGTAAGTGTTTTATAATCCCCTATTTGTTGTTTTGCATTTGGGGGGGGAGGGTACATGTGCCAAGTGTGTGGGACCACCAACATGTGTCTGCTTTGTGTCATCCACAGATGACGGAGCTGGGCCATCATCTGTCAGCGTGCATTCCACCCCATCCCCCCCACGCCATCGTGTGCCCGAGCCACTGGGTGGTGAAGAGGTTGTGGAGGAGGAGAGTGGCCACACCACACCTGCTGAGGTGGTTGTGGAGGATCCTGCTGTGGCAGAGCAGGACTTTTCATTAGTGTTGTCTGTCTCCTCCCCTTCTCCTGGGCCATCTGTCGTCCCCTCCCCCATCCTTGGAAGCCCCTCAAGGGCGACTCCTTCCACCCGAGGACAACCATCTTCTGGCCCCAGGAAGGCGACCCAGAAGACCAGGGGGGTGTCTGATGGTATACAGGACCAGTTGGCGAGGGATCACGCCAGGCAGACGGAACAGATGGGGGCCATAGCGGTGCACTTGGAGAAAGTGTCTGACAGCCTGGGCTCCGTTGCCAACCTCAGCAACGCAGTGCAGGATGTCAGCTGCAACTGCGCTGCAGTGGTCACCACTTTGGGGGAGGTGCAGGGGGATATCCGGCACCTTACTGCAGCCGTCCAGGCCAACAGTGCTGCCATCCGGGACCAGGGGAGGCTGAGTCGGCGGGCCCAGCACTACCAGGTCACCCGTCAGCTCCGGATGCAGGCCCAGACCAACTCCTACCTTGGACGGATAGCCAGGGCCTTGGAGGGCACGCAGGCCACACCTGCCAGGAGTGGCCCACCTGGGGATCAGCCACCTCCAGTTGCACCCCCACCCCCACCCACTCCATCCAGGCAGCTGCGGAGTCAGAGAGGGGCCCCCAGAAGAAGCCCCCGGCATCCCCGATGAGGCCTTTTTTTTTTTTGGTTTTATATTTTTGTTTTGGACATACTCAGGTCATGAGTTTATTTTTAATTTTTCTCAGGTTTTGAGATTTTGTTTATTTTAATTATCAGGATATGATATTATTATTTTATTTTTGTACTGCACACGGTCAGGAGTGCAGGGGACAGTGTGAATGGTGTGTGAATGTGAGAGGGTGGCACTCCTGAAAGTAAGGGGTGTCACCCTCGGCCGTGGTGGTGAAGTGAACCCCACGGCTGAATGAATGACGTGTGAAAGGTGTGTGAATGGACAGTGACATCATTGGGGCCTTGACGCTGGCGTTACTGCTCCCAACTCCTACATGCTGGACTTGGGCTAATCCAATGCGATGTGCATGTGGTGTGTGTGATCCAGTGGTGTACACGCGTGCACTGTGTGTGTGATTAATGTTTTGGTTTAGTGTCCAAAGATGCCTACGGCGAGGACCCTCCTGACTGCTCTTCCATCAGCAGACTGGGTGTCCTCTGGCAGGTGGGGACTGTGTGGGTCGGGGGTCAGGTCATCACGTATGTCAATATGCAGGCCTTTTTTCATAGCAAAGTTATGTAGTATGCAACATGCACCGATGATCTGACACACGAAGGTAGGGGAATACAATAGGGCCCCCCCAGACTTATCCAGGCATCGGAAACGGGACTTTAGGAGCCCAAATGTTTGCTCCACCACTGCACGGGTTTTGATATGTGCTTCATTGTATTTTCTCTCTCCTCTGGTTTGGGGGTTCCGGAAAGGAGTCATGAGATGGGGTCCCAGTGCATATGCAGAGTCACCTGTAAGGGAAAAGACAGGATAATGTTAGTCATGCATGTGCGATTTCTGTTGTGCATCACGGGAGGGGATAGTCATGCCTGACTCCCATGTCACTCACCAACCAGCCAGCTGTCCCCATACATGTTCTGGTTAAATTCTGCTGGGATGGGGCTCTGACGGTATATGAAGCTGTCATGGCTGGACCCGGGGTGTTTGGCACGGACGTGCCATATGAGGCGTTGGGCATCAGCTATCACCTGTACATTGATGGAATGCCAATGCTTCCGATTGCGGTATATGTGCTCTGTGGCACTGGGGGGCTGGAGGGCCACATGTGTGCAATCAATGGCCCCCACAGTGCGTGGGAATCTGGCAATGCTGTAGAAATCTGTCATTGCCTTCTGCCGCAGCTCCTCAGTGGTGGGTCTGATGAACTGGTTGGACATGCGTCTGAGGATTGCAGGGACAACCTGGTGCACACATCTGCTCACGGAGGACTGTGACATCCCAGCCACCACTCCACTTGTACGCTGGAATGATCCACTTGCAAGGAAATGGAGTGTTGCCAGTACCTTCACCAGTGGCTGCACTGCTTGTGAGCGGTGTTTTGGGCTGGTGATGTCACCCTGCAGGGTTGTGGTTAGTTCAAGTATTGCATCTGGGCTGAATCTGAAGAGGCGATACACCTCCTCATCCCCCATGCCAAAGAGGTTCATACGAGTGCGGTATATCCTCTCACGTGCCCGCCTCCTTCGTTCCGGGGGACCCATCAGTAGTTCTAGGACCACAATTGCCCCTGGCATGTTGGCACACAGAGGTGTTGTCCTCCTTGCAAGTGTTGTTGTTCAGCAAGCTCCTATCGTCGGTAACGCTGCTGTAGCTGCTCTCCTGCTGACCTGTGACCGTCTGGAGTAAAGATAAAGCAGCCTTTTGTAGAAATAACTTTGCGCCAGACGGACCAGATACGCGCGGCGCATGTAGCCAGCGTATGGTGCTAATCCGTTCGTGAATTGGGAAATCTCCCTCATTTGCATATTTGCAGGGGAAATCAATGGGCGCGACTGATGCGCCCAGCGAAAATAAACGCTGACGATACTCTGGCGTCGGAACGTTCCGCCGGCCGCAAATGACCCGTTATTGGGCGCATCTAGTTTGGTGGGTACGGGCACATAGAAACGACGGCGCATCATCACAGTTACGCGGCGCATATCCAAATACTCCAGCGCAAGTGTTCGTGAATCTGGCCCTAAGAATCTTGTTAGCAGCAGTGCGACTAAGACTGGTCATACATATTACAATTATATTATTCAGTTTCATTTAGATTTACCTTCAACTATGTAGTGCAATGGCCTGCCTGATTGCATACAAGTTGAAAGTGTTTAGGTCTGACCTCATATCACATGGTTTTGGTTAATCTAAAGGAAAATTGAATAAGAAAACTGTATAATGTATGGCCATCCCAAGTAGCATTTCTCACTATTGCACTATTGCACTGTCATGTGACCTGAACACAGCTTATTTCCTCTGGCATCTTCATACAGAGAGTTTGCCAGAGACAGAGAGTTACTTGAATAATCTCCTCAAGCACATACTTGAACCTCTGAGGACAGGGTAGTCCTCTTTGTGAAACCCCCAGCAAATTTCTTAAAATTTACCACTGATGACAATTATTACAAGTCCTCTCATCCACTGTTAAACATAATTTAAATGCATAAAGCTTAACAGAAAATCAGTTCTATTTAGATTTAAATTACACCTCAATTTACAGGATTCTGGTTGCTGAAATAATGGAAGGAGGGTGGTGTTTGCTTTAAAAGCCCTTGCAGATTAAACATCAGTAATATAGAATAATTGCAGCAACATTATCTGCTAATAGTAAAAAGGGTATGGTTACATGCACTAATCACTTATAATAAAAATATCCATCAACTAGAGTCAGAACTACAGACAGACAGAAAAATAAAAAAATTAATGAAAAGCACTTTTTAAGTAGAAGGGGGAGGCTAAAAAAAAAAAAAAAATCTATATCAGATTTCAAAAGAGAGGACACCAGTGAAAACAGACTTCAAATTGTGGCCCACACACTGGGTTGGGTACCTCTAATGTATTGGCTATCCAAAAATATTTAGCTAAATGTAAATAAAACACGACATTCAGACACCCTAGTCAAAAACAGATTATTATATATTTTATGTAAATATAACACAAACAATAACAAAATCTTGTTTTATGGCTTTTGAAAAACGACAACTTTTTTTTTTCGAACATGCTTCAACTTTTTATGTCGTTTTTCAGAATGTCGTTTTTTGTGTCATAAAAAATGATCGTGTGTGGGCAAAACAACGTTTAAAACAACGTTTTTAAACCCGTGCATGCTCAGAAGCAAGTTATGACGCGAGCAGAGTGCCGTCGTACATGTTGTACGTAACCACGCTTTGCAAGAGCATTTTCAGAAAACGATGGTGTGTAGGCAACGTCGTTTTTTAAATGAAGTTTGAAAAACGTATTTTTTTTTTCTTAAAAAAAAAACACTGTTTTTTTACAAGACAAAAAACAACCGTGTGTACGCGGCACAAGTCTTAAGCTTTGTACACACTGCCAGTTTTCCCGACGTGATTTCCGGCCCAAAGCTCTGCTCGCAGTTTTTTCCGTCGACCACGTACACACGGCCGGTTTTCCCGACGGGAAACGTTTTTCAGACAGGAAAACTGCCCAAAAAACACCGGGCAAAAAAAGAGAACCAGCTCTCTTTTTTCCACCAGGAAAACCGGTGGACTTTAGCCCAGCGTTTTTTGGCAGTTTTCCTACTGTGATGGAGCATACACATGGCTGGGATTCATGACCAAAGCTCAATCACAGTTTTTCTGTCGGAAAAACTGGCCGTGTGTATGGTGGAAAAATGACTGACCAAGCAGGTTCTCGGCTTTCCCCTTTGGATTTCCAACGCAAACTTTTACCGCTGGAAATCCCACACGTGTGTACGGGGCATAATCAAGCATGAGTCTGTGTGTGGGCAGACTGAAGGTTTAATTTAAACATTGGAGTTGATTTCCTAAAGGCAAATAGACTCATGATCATGTATACGATGCTTTCCAGGCTCTTGTATTTGTTTAAATAAATGCACTTTTTCTTTACCTGCAAAGGGATGTACATTTATTATTTTTTTTTTAACTTAACCTTCAATTTAATTTAAAAAAAATGCAAATTTTTTTGCAGGTAAAAAAAATAATAATTGTATTTTTATTAGGAGCATGCAGAACATTGCACTCACAAACAGCAGATCATGGCTGCAATATCAGGCTCCTGCAGACTCTCAGTACAGCTGGCTGGCCGTACATCCCACACTGGCAGATGGTTACTGAAGAGTCAATGAACTTTGAGGACACTCACCAGCACCACTGCAGTTCACTGATAACAACAAGTTTGCTGCGGTGACAGATGGCATTTGTAATTCATTCATTCAGAGATATATGTGAATGAATGAAACATCTGTATGGGCAGAGCCACACACAGCTGCACTGTTTATAAATTGTGACAGCAAGTACAGGGATGCCACACCCACTGTTAAAATGGGGGATGCGAGGTGGGGGGGGGGATATGTGTGGGGCTGCTGCTTTCGTAACATAGTACATGTTACACCCTAGAGTAACATGCTACTAAAGGTGAACTTATCTTTTAATAAAACTGAGAAGACAAGTCAGTACAAGAATACATACAAAAAAGTGGTCAAATGTTTTTTTGTTTTTTTTTGTAATTTTAAAATGTAGATTGCATGCTTATTTCTTTACACAACACAGATGATACAATAACTGCACATATTTCCACTGCATACAGATTTAATCAACACTGCAATTACTGAATAGCCTGGGAAAATAAGATGCATCCTTTCCAAAAGGTTTAAGCCTGTGAAGCAGAAACTAGAGGCATTTTAATGGTTGATCAAGCATGTCAGACTCAAATGGTGCTGAGGGTCAAACTGGACAAACAGAAACAAGGTCATGCCAATAATTTCTACAGGTTCTAAAAGGCCCCCAAATACCAATGAAATGTGGGCAAAAATTATATTTAACACTAAACAATATTGTTCTTTTGAAGTGTAATATATATACAGTGTATATATATATATATATATATATATATATATATATATATATATATATATATATATATATATATATATATAATCTCACTTTGCATCCAACTGAACTTAGAATAATTCTGTCTGTTTTACTGAACATTATTAGAACAACAGAGATTCTACTTTATTTTTTATTTTATTTTTTTGCAGTTTTTAGCCTAAATTGTCTTTTGATGTCAGTTGAGGGATCACATGACTTGTTCCATGCATTACCTTGTTTCTATATATAGATAGAAGCCAGAGGCTTAAACACTCACATGTTATAAACTGACTAACTTTACAATTATTCTGTATGTTTGTATTAGGAAATTTTATTGTTGGAAATGTTTGTGAAGGTTTCAAGATTGTGACACAGTGGTGAGATTTCAGGCTCACAGTATGCTCTGCACCAGCCACTCTTATGCCACGTACACACGTCTTGACGTGAAAAATGCCCATTAACAGTTTAGAACATGCTCTATTTTTTCTTGTCGTGAAAAACGGACATGTGTACGCTTTAACGACTGGGAATCCTCAGAAGCAAGTTATGAGAAGGGAAATTTGCATAATCAGCCCAAAGGGTGTCGCCATTCGAATGGAACTTCCCCTTTATAGTGCCATGTTGTACGTCACCCGCTTTGCTCAAGCATTTTTTTTCATGATCATGTGCAAGGCAGGCTTGACAAGAAGCAGGTCGAGAAAAACATTGTTTTTTTCCAAGACATGAAAAATGGTCGTGTGTACGGAGCTTTATACTATTATAGAAAGAGGAGTACATTTTTGGAGCGGTTTCATCGTGCCTGCACTGACCCCTCCTGGGGTTTTTTCTATCCCAAGCCATCTCAACATTCGTTGGAAACAGGGTGGACACCCTGTGAGCTCCGGTTCGTTCAACCCATCCAGGATACCATCCATCCAGGGTCCTCAGCTGAGGACTGTCGGTTCCTACGGCTAAGTTGTCTGGTTCCAACCACCTAGAGTCGCCAGACAAGTTGAGCAGATTCTATATGGGATCCCCTATTCCTGCATGATCTGCTGTTGCTGACAGGTAGATCTATTGGTTCTGGGGAACATATTCCATCTATTTTTACTCCATCTATTTTCCCATGATGATCCATGTGGCTGCACGTTTATTGTCTTCACAGTCACTTCACATTTTATATTGATGGACATTATTTTTTATGTGGACTTATTAGCACATTCACTTTAATTTTTTTGCCGTTTTGCTTACATTTTTTTTTTTTTTGGTAATATAGCGTACATAGAGTCATCTATGTCACACAGGTTTTCCATTGAACACCAAGACAAAAAAAAAATAGCATTGTAGCTTTAAATGCCTAAGACTGGGAACATACCGTCAGGTTTTTTTTTTCATTCAACCTAGTGGGCTGAACAAAAAAAAAACTGACCAATCACCCTACCAACACAAATAATGTTGGTTTGGCGATTTCCCTCCACTGTGCCTTGGTATTCTGAAAGGGGGATTGACCTCTCACCAGAACACATTGATCAGCTGCTAGGTGGATACTGGTTTTCCAGCAAGACCGTTGTGATACCAGCTTCTCTCGGACAGGCAGCTGTACACACTGTCCAAACATCAGCCAGTTCCTGCTAATCCAGACGATATTCGGATTGTTTAACACCCAACACTGGATAACGACACATGTATTTTAAATTGTATTTATGCAAGTACACCTTGCAATGAAGAGATGCTCACACTATACAGAAAAGAGTTTCTATATAACTGTTCTCCCAATGTAATCCAGGCTTTAACTGATTTTTGTTTCATTGTCCATTATCTTATCGGGTAATTACTGCCATTCTCCATTATCTCCATCAAGTAATCATGTTGTTATTACCAGCCTCCAGACAGTACAATGGGTAAATAAACCTACAACTCCCTTAAGAAAACACTACCTCATTTATAAACAAAAAAATCACAGGGGTAATTTAGCACAGCAAGAGGATTAAACTCCCAAAGAGCACTTAGGACCTGATCCACCAAGCTGTTTTACTAGGTGTGACATGAACAGAGACAATACAGATTATTGACCCTACTTCCATACCATATAAGTAAACTAGGTACAGATGATCATTAGGCATTTTGTTTATAAGCACACAATATCTTCTGTAATTCTAGATTGTAAGAATATAAATTATCCTGAAATGGGACACTATTTGGACGTCATTCTAAAAAATAGACTCTACAAATCAGTGCAATTACACCTGGGAAACAGCAATGGCACTTCCCCTTTTGGCAGTTTACTAACAATGTAGCAAGTCTTTATTTTGCCCTACTCTGCTATAGACTGGGGTTTCCAGTCAAGTGAACAACAGTTATCTGAAATGCTTGAAGTCATTGTGCCATGCTGTAGTCAATTTTCTAGCCAATGGCCCTTCCTCCAATACATAATCAGCATTCAGCAGTGCTGAACAAGTAAACAGATTACTTTATGCCTTACTTTATTTATTTATTGCTGTTACACTGGCCCTGGGGAAAAAAAAAAAATATATCTTGCAAAACAGGGAGAGAAATAGGCAGTTATATTTCAATTCCAGACAAAATAAAATGTACATATTTCAGAGAGGTTTTCTTAAGGCAGTAATAGCCAAAGGTAAATCAGGATAATAGGTGAGCACAACTGACAAAACAATAACACAATTCACATACAAAATGTGGATTTGTAGACAGGATGACGATCAATTCTCCAAAACTGCATTAAGACAAGTTCAACACATGTACTGTGCTTAAAGGGGTTGCAAATCCTCGTTACCTTTAGGTAAAATAAAACATCTTGCAGTGTCCGGCCCCCCTGAGCCCCTGTTTTACTTACCTGAGCCCCAAATTTCCAAGGGCATGATGCCGCGTCGCTCTCTCCACAGCTATTTGGCTCTTCATTGGATAGATTGATAGCAGCACAGTCATTGGCTACCGCTGCTGTTAATCAAATTCAATAACACTGTTATTCAAGTTGCCAGGGGGGCGGGGCCGAGTCATACACTCGGCGTCTGTGGACGCTGAGTGTATGACACAGGAGCGCACCAGCAAGGTTGGATTTTTGTACTCACCGTAAAATCCTTTTCTCTGTAATTCATGGACAGACACAGCGGAATTACTGAACATTAGGGTATTTCCCTTCTATCAGGAGAGGACTAGGCAGAAAACATTGTAAAGTGGGGGGGCGTTCCCGGAAGTGAGCGGAGAAGGACGCAATCCAGCAAGGCTCCACATACTCAGGCCTAATCTCCTGCCATCCACGTTGGTAAGCCGTTCCAGCCCTGTAAAAAACAACCATCCTGGTTCCTGATCCTCTCCTGGACAGGTACATACCAGTTTTGTGAACCCTGGACGCCCGCTTGCCTTGGAATTCGTCCCGCTGCAGGATCACCCCTTTGGACGAGCCACCGCCATTTTGAGGCCTACGACGCCTCCACAAGCACCGGGCTCGGGTATCGCTGCCGCGATACGATCGAGGCTGACCATCGGATGCACCGGCACCTCAGCACCACCTCTACACCTCTCCCCTGATCTCCGGTGCCCTCCAACCTATTTTTGGCCATCTGCGAGCGCCGCTGCTCTCCCCGTCCGGGCATCAAACTAGGAAAGACCGCGGCCTCGGCCTAGTCCTGGAAGCGGCGGCCATCTTGATTCACCCGATGGCGGATCCAGGGCATTCCTACTTCTTCAACATCTGGGCTGTCTAGCTTCCACCTCCGGATTGCCTCTGGACACCATTGCTGTGCCTCTTGGACCCTGCAGCTCTGTTCAGGTCAGTCCCTGTCTCAGGCCTAGCCTCCCATCGGTGGCCATCTTGCTCCACCTGAAGGTATCACTACAGGCCTTCTTCTAGACATAATTAACTGTCACTTGCCGCACACCCCTTCTCTTGGAGTCATAAGCTGCCATCTATATTGCCATCTTTACCATACAAACATTAACCAGTGATAATTATCCAGGCTTTGCTAAGGCACGGTGGCCATCTTGGCGTACCTCGCTCTCTTGCTCACTGAAATTTTCACATTTCTAACACTGTTATTCCCTGTAAGTGACTAAACTTCCGCCATTCTTGACTTTCTCTGCAGTATGACTACGGTCTGTGTAGTTATTTTATTCTTCATATGGCACTGAGGGATAATGCTTAAGCCGGACCCTGTCTAGCTACCGACCTGATTTCAAATAGCAATGCCAGCAAAAGGCTCTGCCTCCCGCTCATTGATAAGCAAACGGTCCACTAAAACTTCAACTGTTCATCAGACTTCTGCTGGCTCCATCAAACGCTATCTTGCTGCTGAGAGGGCGAACCCTGGCTCTATGAGCGCTAAAACCAGGGCATCAAGATCTCTCATCTCGCCAGCTTCTCACGCCGCCTCTATCCGCGAAAGTTCGCCAGCCTCGTCCTGTGGATCGGAGATAATGGATGATCCTGGTTCCCCCACTGGTTCTGAAATGTCCTCCTTTCTGCTTGAATTTAGAAAATAAATGGCAGGTATGTTCCATGATATGGAGAAATCGATCAAAAAAGACATTTCTGCGGTCCGAGCGGACATGGCTCACCTCCTTGACAGGGTTGAGGAAACGGAACAGCGTCAAGACTCGCACAAAGTGGCTATCAAAGAGCTACAGGACACTGTCACCCAATTGTCATATGCTCACAGGGCCTCATTATACAAACTTGAGGACCTCGAGAACCGTAACCGCAGAAATAACCTACCGGAAGCAACTGGGGATAATGATCTGGAACCCTCGCTACGTGGCATCCTCAACACCATCTTAGGCAGGTCACCTACGGATCCTCTACGGTTTGACAGAGTCCACCGTGCTCTTCGACCCCGTAACCTCTCTTCTGAACTACCCAGGGATGTGATATGCCGTCTCCACTACTTCGAAGATAAGAATGCTATCATGGTCAAATTGCGGAACACCCCTAACATTGACTTTGATGGAGCTGTTCTTCACATCTTCCCGGACATAGCTAAGGAAACCCTTGATCGCCGCAGGGCCCAAAAACCACTTCTGGAGTGTCTGAGAAGTGATGGACTTACCTATCGGTGGGGCTTCCCAGCTTGCCTAATTGCAACCAAGAATGGTCGATCGTCCACACTGCGTTTTCCTGAGGAGCTTCCTACCTTCCTACAAGATCTCCACTTACCACACATGGAACTCCCAGGCTGGCAAAACCCCATCCCCACCTTCTCCAGTCTTCGCTCATCCCAATGGAAGAAGACCCCTGCCAAGCAGCGGAAGGTTTCTACTCCAAGCTCTTCTAAGAAGAATGGGTGAGGTACTCCTGAGCACCCAATCATTTTTCCTTTTAGCAATTCTCCTTTCGGTGGCGATGACGTGTTTTTCAGTTTGTTATTTTTTACATTGTTTTCTGAATTTCCTTTGCAGCCTTGAACACTTGATGGCTAATTTTTGAACTTAGGATTTGTTTAAACCGTATTGCTCCCTATTTTGAGCCCTGTTGAACGTACATCACGTCATCTGATAGGCTAACCTAGTGTTTGGAGAATGTTATGTTTATGTTTTGTGCGTTGCTATTTTCTTTTTGATATAACTACCTTTTATTCACAGGTCGGTAGCTGACGGGGCCCCTGGCTCCATGTTGATACACTTACCGGGGACACTGTCTCTCCCCCTTCTCCTTTTGGGGTTGCTGGGAAATGGTGGTCTTTATTTTTCTCCTAGTGTTTTTTTTCTTCAAATCCTTTTTGACCGCCCGCTCCCTTCATCCCCACTGGGGCCACCACAGGTTTCTGCGTGATCGTTACCTTACTCCCAATCGTTCTACTGAATGTTCTGATACTTTTTTATGTAATTGTGTACTTTTCTTTCTCTTCTCTTTCATTTTTCCTCGTATCTCTTTTCTCTTTGCCCCCTCTCTCCCTTCCCCCTTCTCCCCCTCCCTATTTTGCTGGTCCACATGGTCGTATGACTTGTTCACTTGCTACTTCCTGGAACCATGGCTACTCTAAAAATCTCCTCTTATAATGTTCGAGGCCTAAGTGTGGCCGCAAAAAGACATCAAGTCCTCCGGGAATTGTGAAGTTCTGCCTGTTCTATCGCTTTCCTTCAGGAAACTTACTTGACCCACGCTACACCTGTGAAACTCTTTTCACCACACTTCCCGCAATGGTATTATAGCCTGACACTAACAAAGCCAAGGGAGTGGCCATTGGTTTCAGTAGGAATGCATCATTTCGCTTTACAGAAATGCTTACGGATGATCACGTCGTTATCTTTTTGTCAAGGGATTTATAGGTAACACTAAATGTACCCTGGCCAATATCTATTGCCCCAATCATAATCAGACCTCTTTTTTTACACAAACTCTCACAATTTGCTGAAGGACTGATTGTTCTTGCAGGAGACATAAATATGCCTCTAGATCCTACGATGGATACTTCCTTGGGCCGGTCAGGTATTCCATTCAAACGGCTAGTGCAAGTGAAGAAAAAAACTCCTTGATCTCCAACTTATGGATGCTTGGCGTCTCATGCACCCTACAGATAGAGATTATTCCCATTTTTCTGCAACCCATAACTCTTATTCCAGAATAGATAATATCTTCTTAGATTATTTCCACCTTCCCTTTCTCCGTTCAGCCTGTATAGGCACTGCCTCTCTCTCTGATCATGCTCCTGTTTCCATATGCCTGACTATACCAGATTTACCTCACCGCCCCAATAACTGGAAACTCAATGATTCCCTCATCACTAATTCGACAGAGGTATCTGCCTTAACCAAAACGCTTTCCCAATATTTTGAGGAAAACTCTGTCTCAGACGCCTCTCCATCTCTTTTGTGGGAGGCGCATAAGGCTCTAATAAGAGGAAATCTTTTCGAATTGTGTGCGAGGAAAAAAAGAGAACATGGTCAGCAGCTCAAACAGGTCTTGCATCAGATTGCTGAGTTGGATAAACAACATAAACTTTCTCTCCATGTTTCCCATCTAAAAGCCCTTGCTCTTAAAAGAGAAGAACTCAAAACTCTTCTTGCCCTTGAAACTCGGCGAAAGTTTCACTACATCTCCCAGAAAGTATATGAATGGGGTAATAGACCGGGGAAACTATTGGCTAGGTCCCTTGCAGCCAGAAAAACTCTATCATTTATACCCAAAGTGAAATTGCCATCAGGAGACTTAGTACACACCACCCCTCAGATATCGCGAGCTTTTAAAGAATTTTATGCTGATTTATATAATGTGGAGGGTGGTTTGGCTTCTCTATCTCTTGCCGAAAAACGTAAACAAATCCTCGCCTTTCTTGGGAAAGCCAATCTCCCTAGGCTTTCAAAGTCTGCCCTTAGCGCTCTTGAAGCAGATTTCTCCGTGGAGGAATTTAATTTAGCACTTAAGTCCTCCTCTTCTGGTAAGGCCCCTGGCCCTGATGGCTTCACCCTCCTATATTATAAAACCTTTAGAGATGTCTTATTTCCCCACCTTGTAGCCTATGCAAATTCTATTTCCCGTGATTCTCCCCTTCGCCCTGAATCATTGGCTGCTCACATCACGGTTATCCCTAAACCTGACAAGGACCCAACCCTATGTAGCAGCTATAGACCCATCTCCCTTTTAAATGTTGACACTAAACTCTACACCAAAGTAATAGCGAACAGATTGCTTCCCCTTTTACCTAAATGGGTCTCGGCTGATCAGACCGGTTTCATTCCGAATAGAGAGGCAAGAGATAATTCCCTCCGTACTCTATCACTGATTCATTATGTGCGGAAGTGTTCCCAGCCCACCCTTCTCCTCTCCACCGATGCTGAAAAAGCATTTGATAGGGTGGACTGGGAATACCTTAAAACTACTCTTTGTTATTTTGGCCTTGGTCCTAAGATGTCTTCTCGTATCTTCTCCCTTTACTCCAACCCTACCGCACAAGTGCGTATTAATGGTTCCTTAAGTGATCCATTTACGCTACGCAACGGAACCAGACAAGGTTGTCCTTTATCCCCCTTGTTATTTGCTATTTCCCTTGAGCCCTTTTTGGCTACTGTTAGGAGTAACAGGGGAATTCATGGTATCCAGATTGGCACTGGAATACATAAACACGCAGCCTATCCGGATGACATTTTATTCTTTATCCAACAGCCTCGTATTTCATTGCCAAATCTGATGTCTGAATTCTCCTCATTCCAAGATCTCTCCAACTTCAAGATTAATCTTTCAAAATCCGAAATCTTAAATGTAACAGTTCCCCAACGAATAGCTGATCAGCTGAGACCCCTATTTCCCTTTCGCTGGGTTCCATCACGCATGAAATATCTTGGCATTTATTTAACTCCCAACCTCCACTCCCTCTTTAGGCATAATTATATCCCTCTTCTAAATGCTATTAAGGATGATCTCCGTAAATGGTCCTCCCTCTCTCATTCTTGGTTGGGTAAGGTCAGCATAATAAAGATGAACGTACTCCCCCGTATTCTTTTTTTGTTACAAATGATTCCCTTGAAGATCCCGATATTTTTTTTTACCCTTTTATAAACCATGGTCTCTCGCTTTATGTGGAGGGATGGGCGTCCCAGGGTTTCTAGAGAGACTATTTTCAGAACCAAATGTTCAGGGGGCCTGGCTTTACCTAATTTTAAAACTTACTATCAAGCAGTTATATTAGCACGGATTGCGGACTGGAAATATGCCTCCGCCTCCAAATTATGGGTCCACTTGGAACATTCTTTATCTGGCTCTGATCTCTCTGTGACCCCTTGGATCCCACGCTCTTTTAGAGATTTATCCCTTACCACCTCACCTCTCACCTTATCCTCCCTACAAATTTGGGATGATCTACACAAGAAATTCACGTGGTCCTATAATTCCCCATTAACTCCCTTGATGTCTCACAGATATTTCGCCCCGGGTCTCCTTGACTCAGGTTTTCAGACATGGTCACCGGGCAGCCCTCTCCTACTGTACCATGTGGCTTCCTCCAAGAGATACAAGCAATTGAGTAGTTGTTTCCATACATTACCACGTCCCTTAAGAGGTATCCCAGATCTCAACAGCATAGAACAGATTCTCCTGCCTAGGGACCCTCCTACACGCTCTATCTCCCAATTTTACAAGGCTCTTTTAGACTTACAATCCCCTCTGTATCCAGAATATCTATCCCGGTGGGAGAAGGATTTGGGAACTACTATTACTGATAAACAAAAGGATAAGATACTCAAGCTTACACATGTCTCTTCCCTGGCTTCTTCCATGACTGAATCTAACTTCAAGCTCCTTACTAGATGGCACCACACCCCTGCCAAGCTTCACCGTATGTTTCCTAGTAATTCTCCACTCTGTTGGAGGAACTGCGGTCAAATTGCCACCCATGCTCATATTTGGTGGTCTTGTCCCCTCATTCGCCCTTTCTGGACAGAAGTCTTGAACTTGATATCCCAGATCACCGAGGTACAAATCCCCCCTGAACCGTGGACGGTTCTTTTTCACGCCACCTCTAGATCCATTGGCAAATACAAACGTTCAATCATCCCACACCTTCTTAATGCAGCCAAAGCTATTATCCCTCGTCTTTGGGGTCAACCTGAAACTCCTTCCATTAAAACATGGCTGCAAAAGATTTCTGAGGTTAGCCTCATGGAAGAACTCACTCACATTGCAAGAGACACCAGCAAACGACACTCCTTAATATGGGCGTCCTGGTCTTCATTTATTTCTACACAGTGCTATTTAGATATTATTTCCTCACCCCCCTTACAGGCCTGAATCCACATGAGGTTGTTTTTCACCATATTGCGACCCTTTCTCCCACTCTCTGATGTGGTTCCCCCTTGTTCTTGATATCTTCCTAAATAGTTTAGCGATATGCTTGATACAATGGTCATGTGTTCTGGCCTTCCCCCCTTCCCTTCCCCTCCCTGCTTTTTTTTCCTCTATCCCTTTAATACCCTTTTCTCCATTTTTTTAAAAAAAAAACATTTTATTTTTCTTCTGCTTTCTTGCCTCATGTCTTTCTCTTTATTAATAGACACTTGAAATGTTTATGCTCTCTATGATGCATCATTTGTCATATTTCCCAATTTATTACTCTGTATTGATGCTTCTTTAAAGAGTTGATTTACTCTTATTGTACTGTCTATTTCTATTAATAAAAATATATTAAACAAAAAAAAAAAAACATTGTAAAGTGTTAATACAACTTTAAACTGTACAGTACTGCCCAGGCGGTCCCTCTAGGTACAACCCCACTTCCTGCACACAGCAGCCTCAGTTCATCAAAAAGCAGTACAAACATAGAAAACAAGGAGGGGTAGGTGCTGTGTCCGTCCATGAACTACGGCGCCTGTGCACCGACGTTCGGGTTCCTTCAGCATCTCGTGATGGATCGCCAGAGGGGAAGAGAACCCATAAAAAGTTGTGTACAGAAAAAAAAAAAAACACCGGCATACTGCCGGTCGGGTGGGTGGGCTCCATGGCATGCTAGAATTTTTTTTGGAGGGTGAACCTCGTCATTAAGGACGTTCCCAAGCAGTGTCAAAAAACGAGGGGTGAGAACAGCAACCAAAACAGACTTCACCCCAAAAATAACCAGAGCTTCCCAACAGAGGAGATGCAACCTAAACGGCGGACTGCAAAGCCTTGCGGCCCGAAGCTAGCATCCGAAGATGCACTCACATCAACCTTGTAGAATTTGGTGAAAGTGTGAATGGATGATCGATTTGCCGCCTTACACACCTGGGAGACAGACGCTTGATGTCAGAAAGCCCAGGAGGCACCTATCACCCTGGTAGAATGCGCCGTGACATCCACTTTTGGCATAGGCCTGAATTGAGACCTGTCTAATCCATCTAGAAACAGTGTTCAAGGAGACCGCCATACCCTTTTTAGGACCAGTCACTGAGACAAACAGTGAGTCCGACTTCCCGAACAAAGCCATAGGGGACAGGTACACCCGCAGAGCACGGACCACGTCCAAGGAATGCAAAGCTCCCTCTTTGGGTAGCGATGGTCAAGGGCACAAGGACAGAAGTACAATGTCCTCATTGAGCCGAAACGACCTTTGGAAGAAACGAAGGCTGCGGGCATAGCACCGCTTTATCCTTGTGGAGGATCAAATAAGGAGCCTTGCAAAACAAGGCTACCAGCGCAGAAACCTGTCTAACTGACGTAATGGCCACAAAAAAGGCCACCTTTTGGGAGCGAGTCAACAAGGGAATCTCCCTGATATTTTCAAACTGTGGTTTCTGAAGTACTGAGAGGACCAAATTCAAGTCCCACGGATGCAAAGGCAGTCGCACCCGGGGGGACACATGTCAAACCACCTTTAAAAACGTACTCACCAGGGAATGCGCCACCAAAGGCAGTTGAAAAAAGACGACCAGGACAGAAATCTGCCCCTTAATGGTACTCAAAGCAAGTCTTTGGTCCACACCACGCTGTAAAAACAGCAGAATTCTGGATACCGAAAACATCCAAGGTCGCCACCTTAGTTCCTCACACATAGACATGTAGGTCTTTTAAGTACGATGCAAAATCTTACTAGAGGAAGATTTTCATGCTCTCAACATGGTAGCAATAACCACATCCAACAGGCCACGGTCCCTCAACATCTGGCTTTCAATAGCCATGCCGTTAAAGCCAGCAACTGGTAGGCTGGGTTCACACCTATGCAAATTGAGTGCGGCTTAAACCGCATTTAATACGCAGAACATTTCTAAATACATTGTTTTCAATGAGACTGGTTCACATATGTGCGATGCATTCGCACTGCGCATTGCAGAAAAAAATGTGTGCGGATTTTATGCCTTGCGGTGCGGCTCAGGTGCGAACTCAGTCCCATTATCTTCTATGGGTACGCAGCTGATTCGCAGATGTGTTCAGTTCTCTTCAGGAATTTCTCTCATTCAGCTCAATACACTTCTCCCCCACTCTCCTCTCACCCGGAATTCCCCCAGGTCTCCAAATTCGCAGCAAAAACAGAGCTAATCTGCTGAACACTTCACTTATCTATCTCCAGAGATACAAGAGCTGAAATACGCACCGCACACGAGTGAACCCAGCCTAAAGCAGGATAAAGTATGGGACCTTGTGACAAAAGGTCCTCGCACAGCGGTAGTCACCATGGAACATCCACCACTAGACACACCAGGTAGGCGTACCAGGGACGGCAAGGCAAATCAGGAGCAATTAGAATCATTGGGATTCCCTCTGTGTGCACCCTACAAAGCAGACGAGGCAGTAGTTTTAGTGGGGGAAAGGCATAAATTAGCCGATACTGCCCCCACAGGCCCACCAACGTGTCTGTTGTGTCAGCCCAGGCGTCTCTTGACCGCGCCACAAATCTTGACACCTTTCGATTGAGTCGTGAAGCCAGAAGGTACATGTCTGGCATACCCCACCTGTTGCAAATGAGTTTAAACACCCCCGGGTGCAACAATCATTCTCCTTGGTCCAGCATCTGGCGGCTCAGATAGTCCACCTGCCAGTTCTCCACACCCGGAATGTATACAGCCGAGAGAGCCAGCATGCTTTGTTCTGCCCACCTCAGAATGTGAGCGACCTCAGAGGCTGTCACCAAGCTCATTGTCCCCCTTGATGGTTGACATATGCCACTGCCGTGGCGTTTTCCGACTGGATCCTGACCGGGCACCCCTGCAGGCTCTGAGACCACCAAGAGAGGCAATGCCTCATTGCTCGAAGCTCCAGCACGTTGATCAATAGTCGGGACTCTTCTGGTGTCCATCGGCCCAGAGCCGACCGGACACCCCAGACACCTCCCTACTGCACAGACTGGTGTCCGTCGTCCACTGAAGGGGGTGAAAGGACTTTCCGGCCTGGAGGGTCGGAGACCTCAGCCACCAGACAAGGGAGGCCTTGACCTCCTGGTCCACTCGGATCTGGCAATCCAGAGACAACGGAGACTTGTCCACATTTTTTTAAGAATGTCTTTCTGCAAGGCACAAGTGTGAAATTGAGCGTATGGTACCGCCTCGAAGGAGGCCACCATAAGGCCCAGGACTTGCATGAAAAAACACAGCGACAACCTCCTGTGGGAGGACAGCAGTCTCACTGCGTCCTGCAAAGTTTTTAGTTTGTCTGAGGGAAGAAAACCTCTCGCCTCTAGGGAATCCAGGAACAGACCCAGGTATTCCAGGTGCCAAGTCAGCCCCAACACCGACTTCTGGCGGTTCAGGACCCAACCAAATTCTCAGAAGGTCTGGATGACAATCGCCACATCCACCTCCAATTCTGAGCTTGAAGCAGCTCTCAGAAGAAGGCAAAGGTAAAACCAGGTTGAGGACCCTGGTAAACACCCTTTGGCGCTGAGACCAGGTCAAAGGGAAGCACTACATATTGATAGTGGTCAGAGGAACTGGTAAATATGAGGACATGCAGGTACGCATCCTAGCTATGCAAGGAAGCCAGGAAATCTCCCTGATGAAGTGCCACTACAACCGAGCACACCGATTCCATCTTGATCTTCAGGCCCCTTACAAAGCAGTTCAGAGCCTTGAGGTCCAGGATTGGGCGGACCCCTTCTTTCTTTGGAACCACAAACAGGTTCAAATAAAATCCTTGAAACATTTCCAGTGGGGGCACAGGCACAATCAATTCCTGTGCCAGTAGATCCTGCACAGCCCCAAACAGGGCTACCCAATAAGTTGGGGGGAGCTGAAGGTTTGAGGGGAAAAACCTGTTTGGAGGGTAGGAGAGGAACTCTATCTTGTACCCTGAGGAAACTACTTTGAAACCCATCGATCGGAAAGTAGCAAAGACCACAAAAGCCACAAATGTGCGAAGACAACCCCCCACCCTTGTGTCGGGTGGGGGCAAACCTTCATGTGGTCGCAGGTTTGTGCGCAGGCTTGTTGGGCTTGCGAAACCAAGGACGCTTCTGTCCCTCAGCAGAAGCCTTGTCGGTCTGGGAGCTCTTACCTGCAGCTCCTGGCAGACGGAAAATACTCTTATGAGCGGAGAATGATGGTCCATGCCTACAGCGCGGCTCTTTTCCCTTTCTGGATTGCAGAAGCGGGTCTTTTCAGTGCGGGCAGGCTTGCGGAACCCAAAAGGGACCGACACCTCTGCAGATGAGCCTGACTTGTCCTCCAATTCAAGGGTATTTCACACCGCAGTGATAAGTGCTCCAACCAGTGCCCTATCATGTGCTGAACCGGACACAGAGTCATCCTCACTGTCCGTAGGTTCGTGGTCCACAACCTCTGACACCTCAGAACCTGGGCCGGTAGCCACCATGGCCACAAAGGCCTCCAGGACTACCAAAATAGCCTCCACAGATACTGCAGGTGCAAGCGCACTGGTTGCAATTACAGGCATGTCAGGGGAAGAGGCATGCGCTTCGGACACCATAACAACCACTCGTCTGACCCTGGGGGAAGTAGCACCACCACAAACCCACCCTCCTTGCTGCTTATTAGAGACTGAGTGCAAAGTGGGGGACCCAGAGGACTCACCACCCCGATGGGGAGGAAATAAAAGCTGCCCTGCTCTGACCGCCCTGTCCTGACAGAAAGTATCTCCCCTGGAGACGCGGCACATGTCCGAGATATAGCAGGAAGAAAAACCGGCTTTATTGCACTGCCCAGAAACTCTGAGCCTGTCACTAGAGAGCAAGACACCAAAAACATGGCCACCGAACAGCCGCCCTGCAGAGAAAAGTGTGCAGACTCCAGGAAAATGGGCACCATATACTAAACAGTACCAAAAAGGCGCGCAGACTCCGGGAAAATGGCTGATGCGTAGTAAACAGGGGACCCCCCTACGGCGGGGGAATTCTCCCCCCTCAGAAGTAACCTGCAGGACAGCGTGCAGCCCCCCAGAGAGTGGAGCTCCCCAGTGAAGAAAACCCGGAACGCAGCAGGCCCCTTAGGACATGATGAGGAGGGATGGGAGGTAGAGAAGGGAAGGGTGACAGGGACCCCCAATCGACCTCCCAGGGAATGTCCAGCCATCCCACCCCACCGAGGCAGGGGGGACATACTAACCGATCCTGTGAAAAGCTGTTGCTGGAAGCATCCCACCACAGATCCTCCACCCGAGCAGTACGGTGGTATCGATCATCCGGCACACTGTGACAGACAGTAGTTAGCCCGGTCATATGCGTGCCCCCTGGATCAAATTGGGTATGTCGTGGCCGACCCAGCTCGTAGCTAGAGGCCTGCACATGCTCGCTGGGCTTAACTGGGGTGACTACAAGGATCTGACATCCAGCCTGTCGCCCAGTCGGCAATTGAAAGCAGATGTCAGGATCGTATTCAGAAAAAAAAAACGTTTTAAAAAGCTTAGGAAAAGTATAACATTTCTATCGGACCAAGGGCCCATAGGGAGCCAGGTCCACTCTTATGCTAGGCAGAAAAAAATTGAGGCTGCTGTGTGCAGGAAGGGGGGTTGTACCTAAAGCGACAGTATTGTACAATTTAAAGTTGTATTTACACTTTTACAATGTTTTCTGTCTAGTCCTCTCCTGATGGAAGGAAAATATGTTAATGTTGAGTGAGTTATTGAGTAACTTGTATAGCACTACAAATGCAAACTAAATCTCCTCAAGGCGCTGTATCCAATGTCGTTGTCCAGCCATGCTTCAGAAAAATGGTTTTTCTCCATCCGAATGTCTGTAGGTAGAGTGTTCCATAACCGTGGTCCTTGGACTGCGAATCTTTGTTCTCCTTTCGATTTCTAGCGAGATTTGGGGATGAGAAGGAGGTTCTGATTAGTTGATCGGAGGGCCCGATTTGGGGGTGTAGTGTTGTATTTTCTCGCATAAGTATTACAGGGCGTTTCCTTGCGTGCATTTGTGGGTGAGGCAGAGGGTCTTAAATGTCACTTGATCCTTTACAGGTAGCCAGTGGAGGGTCCTCATGACCGGGGAGATTGGTTCCCACATTTATTTTTTACCCATTACCAGTCTGGCTGCAGTGTTCTGGATGACTTGTAGACGAGCAATCTTGTATTTTGGTAGTCCTAGGTAGAAGGAATTTGCGTAGTCGAGTCTGAAATTGATTAGTGTTCCGACTACTACTGCTGTGTCTTCTTTCGGGATGAAGGGGATGAGTCTACGTATCAAGCGGAGAAGATAGTGAGATCCGCTGAACATGGATCACATTTGTGCGTCCATAAACATGTCTGAGTCAAAGATAACTCTGAGTCCAAGTCGTCCTAGAATTTGATTTCCGGTTTGCGTGGAGAAGGAGAAGTTCTGTTTTGGATCCATTGAGTTTGAGGGAGCTCTCTGACATCCAATTATCTATCAATGTCAGGCATTTTTCTAATCCGCAATATTGATCTTTTTTGTTAAAAGATGCAAAGGTAAATTTGGGTGTCGTCCACATAGGAGTGGTAGAGCAGGTCTTGTTTGCTGATGATTAGGAGGAGTGGGCGGAGGTAGATGTTGAGGAGCACTGGTGACAAGGGTGATCCTTGAGGGACTCCTCATGTGACGGTGCAGGCTTCTGACGTGAAGGCTCCTAGTTTCACTGTCTGGGATCGATTTTCCAGAAATGATGCGAACCATGGTAGATCCGAGTCTGCGACTCCACCTACTTCTGTGAGACGGGCGAGAATAATTTTGTGGTCTACTGTGTCGAAAGCTGCACTTAGGTCCAGCAGCATCAGGTTCAGTGATTCTGCTGTGTCCGTCCATGAACACAAGAGACAATAAATTTTCATGATTGAAAAAAAAACAAAAAAACTAAACAATAAAGTTAGCCCAATTTTTTTGTATACTGTGCAAGATAAAATGTTACACCAAGTAAATAGATACCAAACATCTCGCACTTTATAATTGCAAGCACTCGGGGAATGGCGACAAACTATGGTACCTAAAAATCTTCATAGAAGACACTTTAATTTGTTTTTTACAGTTACCAGGTTAGAGTTACAGAGGAGGTCTAGGGCTAGAATTATTTCTCTCGCTCTAACGATCAGGGCGATACCTCACACGTGTGATTTGAACATTGTTTACATATGCAGGTGCGACTTCCGTACGTGTTTTCTTTGCTGTGCAAGCTCACGGAGACAGGGGCGCTTTACATTTATTATTTTTTTCTTATTTATTTTAAATATTTTTAAATTGTGTTTTTTTTTTAACTGATCACTTTTATTGGTGTCATAAGGAATGTAAACATCCCTTGTGACAGTAATAGGTGGTGGCACTCTTTATGGAGAGATCGGGGGTCTAAAAGACCCCCAATCCCTTCTTTGCACAAAGTATTCAGATGACCAAAAACTGTGATTCTGAAAACTGTAAATATTTTTTTTTTTTAATCCGGCGCCATTGGCAGCCAAGTAAATTGGAAGTGACGTTGTGACATCACTTCTGTGTTTACATTCAGGAGACTGGAACACACATTATACAGGCAACAGACAGACAGGTGGCTGGAGGTGATGACATTACCATCTCCTTACAGTATATGTCCAACAGTATGAATGAGTCACTCTTTCTAATATGGCATATATCCTGGGAGATATTGTGGATAAATATTACTATCCCATTTTAAGTAATCCAAGACATTTTCTTGCTCACCCTGTGCCCCTAATAGACACAGGGTGATTTAGACAGAGGTGCATGGGAAGCTGAAGCAAAGGTATCCCATACTTTCCAAGGGATTCTAGGTTTCACGGGCTCCACGGGCCCTCCCGTCATAACCCCCGAAAGCCGAGGATGCATATGTATGCTCAGCGGCAAGGGGATAAAAAAGTTTTATTGTTTTTACCTAAAGTGCAGAATCTGAGGTTTGTATTGTTTCCTTACTACTATGTTAGGCAATGACCCAGAAGAAATATGTGCTTATCAGGCAAAAATAAAACACAACAGGATTAAAGTGGAAGTTCACCCAAAAATAAATTTCTAAAAATACCTTGAGCCGACATACATACCGTGTTAGCGGTGTTTCATCCCTCCGCTTCCGGGTACAATTCTAGCGGGGCTGGGTGTTCCTAGTTGATTGACGTTCCTTCGACCGCCGCATACTGCGCGTCACAACTTTCCGAAAGTAGCCGAACGTCATTGCGCAGGCGCTTATTGTCAGGGAAGGTCCCCCCTGCTGGTGATACTGCCTGTTATTTGGGTTGCAGTACTGGCCTCCACCAGCGGGGGCTTCCTGGCAGTATGGAGCACACAGCCTTTTCTCCGCTCAGCTGTAACCTGAGCTCAATCAGCAGCACTACTTATACCCGGCGAGCTCAAGCAGAGCTCGCCCTGGTATCGTCATATCTCCCAGACCTGAGCCTGTTTCCAGACCCTGTCGCTGATCCTGATTTTGTGCCTTAATCTTGTTCCGTGTTCCGTGATCCTTGATCCTGATCCCTGCCTGGACTCTTCCGCCATGTTTCCTGATTCCTGTCTTCCCTGGATCTTACCCCGCAGCTCATCCATCCATCCGCTCCCTGCTCTGTCCTATCCCATCGGCTGACTTCCCACGTGTATGACCTCGGCAGGGCTTGGTTTATGAATACGGTATCTCCCTTTGATTATATATATATATATACTGTTTGCTGTTGCACTGGTTGCCCTCACTTATTTTTGTAAATAAACACCTTTTCACTTCACTAATTATATTGTTTGGTCTCCTCTGTGCAGTCACACAATACTGATCTAATATATTCTCCTGACAGTATACCAGGGCCATCCCTTGATCAGACGTGACTGCATTGAGGAACCATTCTGGTGTAGTGCTCTAAAACATGGATTACAATGAAATCCTTTACCTTTCTCTGCTGGCAGAAGAGGAGGAGGGGGCTTGTCGTCAGGTTTTGGAGGGTTGGACTAGTGACCAACTGATGGAAACTATCCGATCGGCTCATTCCTGGGTTGATCAGGGGTACATGACTTTTGATGATGTTCAGGCATTAATTCGGTTGTGTGTTAAGCCAGCCTTATCATTTATTCCTGATGGTAGTGATGACTTCTCTCCCCCCTTTAGTCGTGACCAAGTTGAATCCCTGGTGTGGTTATTAGAGGATGATCCGGCTTATTTTTATGAGCATTCTTCCTTCTGTCCCAAGCAAAAGTTATCTGAGTGTATTGATTCTGTGCAGGCTCTGATTAAACAAGGTGTGTGTGAACCTGCTTTTGTTCAACCTGTGCTGCAGGCATGGTCAGATCTCCGGATTCCAGCCAAGCCAGTTCGTTCCAGCCCTGCTATTGACCACCTGCCTTCTCAGGGATCCATCTGTCCATCACCAATGGCAACCCCAGCTCAGTTAATTCCGCAGCCTACCAAGTATTATTACCCAGTCTCTACTTGTTGTTCCTACCCTGCCTTTAATCCACCTGCTTCTTCCTTTTCTCCAGTAACAACTCCACAAAAACCTCCTCCAGTTACCATCCATGTGTCTCTGCCATATTCCAACCCTTCCTCCTACTTAATTCCACCCTCTTCATACACCCCTTCTGTTAACAAACCTGCAGTGACCAAGTCTAAAAAAACTGTAGTACTTCCCAACCCATACCATCGTGCCAGTTACCCAACCTGTCCCAGTGCCACCTGTTCAACCCGTCCTAGTGCCATCTGTTCCCGTGCCATCTGTTCAGCCTGTTCCAGCCGCCCAGCTTGTGCCATCCGACCAGCCTGTGCCAGTCTGCCAGCCCGATGTTCCTGTGCCAGCCCGATGTTCCTGTGCCAGCCTGCCAGCCTGATGTTCCTGTGCCAGCCTGCCAGCCTGATGTTCATGTGCCAGCCTAATGTTCCTGTGCCAGCCTGCCAGCCTGATGTTCCTGTGCCAGCCTGATGTTCCTGTGCCAGCCTGCCGGCCCAATGTTCCTGTGCTAGCATGCCGGCCTGATGTTTCTGTGCCAGCCTGCCAGCCCAATGTTCTTGTGCTAGCCTGCCAGCCTGATGTTCTTGTGCCAGCCTGTCAGCCCGATGTTCATGTGCCAATCTGCCAGCCTGCTGTTCCTGTGCCAGTCTGCTGTTCCTGTGCCAGTCTGCCAGCCTGCTGTTCCTGTGCCAGTCTGCTGTTCCTGTGCCAGTCTGCCAGCCTGCTGTTCATGTGCCAGCCTGCCAGCCTGCTGTTCCTGTGCCAGCCTGCCAGCCTGCTGTTCCTGTGCCAGCCTGCCAGCCCACTGTTCCTGTGCCAGCCTGCCAGCCCGATGTTCCTGTGCCAGCCTGCCAGCCCGATGTTCCTGTGCTAGCCTGCCGGCTTGATGTTCCTGTGCCAGCCTGCCAGTCTGATGTTCCTGTGCCAGCCTGCCAGCCCGATGTTCCTGTGCCAATCTGCCAGCCCGCTGTTCCTGTGCCAGGCTGCAGCCCGCTGTTCCTGTGCCAGTCTGCCAGCCCGCTGTTCCTGTGCCAGTCTGCCAGCCCGCTGTTCCTGTGTCAGTCTGCCAGCCTGCCGTTCCTGTGCCAGTCTGCCAGCCTGTCGTTCCTGTGCCAGTCTGCCAGCCTGCTGCTCCTGTGCCAGTCTGCCAACCTGCTGCTCCTGTGCCCTCTGCCCAGCTCGATGACCCAGAGCCTTCGTCCGCTGCCCAGCTCAATGACCCGGAGCCTTCGTCCGCTGCCCAGCTCAATGACCCGGAGCCTTCGTCCGCTGCCCAGCTCAATGACCCGGAGCCTTCGTCCGCTGCCCAGCTCAATGACCCGGAGCCTTCGTCCGCTGCCCAGCTCAATGACCCGGAGCCTTCGTCTGCTGCCCAGCTCAATGACCCGGAGCCTTCGTCTGCTGCCCAGCTCAATGACCCGGAGCCTTCGTCTGCTGCCCAGCTCAATGACCCGGAGCCTTCGTCCGCTGCCCAGCTTGATGACCCGGAGCCTTTGTCTGCTGCCCAGCTCGATGACCCGGAGCCTTCGTCCGCTGCCCAGCTCGATGACCCGGAGCCTTCGTCCGCTGCCCAGCTCGATGACCCGGAGCCTTCGTCTGCTGCCCAGCTCAATGACCCGGAGCCTTCGTCCGCTGCCCAGCTTGATGACCCGGAGCCTTTGTCTGCTGCCCAGCTCAATGACCCGGAGCCTTCGTCTGCTGCCCAGCTCGATGACCCGGAGCCTTCGTCTGCTGCCCAGCTCAATGACCCGGAGCCTTCGTCCGCTGCCCAGCTTGATGACCCGGAGCCTTTGTCTGCTGCCCAGCTCGATGACCCGGAGCTTTCGTCCGCTGCCCAGCTCGATGACCCGGAGCCTTCGTCTGCTGCCCAGCTCAATGACCCGGAGCCTTCGTCTGCTGCCCAGCTCAATGACCCGGAGCCTTCGTCTGCTGCCCAGCTCAATGACCCGGAGCCTTCGTCCGCTGCCCAGCTCGATGACCCGGAGCCTTCGTCTGCTGCCCAGCTCAATGACCCGGAGCCTTCGTCCGCTGCCCAGCTTGATGACCCGGAGCCTTTGTCTGCTGCCCAGCTCAATGACCCGGAGCCTTCGTCTGCTGCCCAGCTCGATGACCCGGAGCCTTCGTCTGCTGCCCAGCTCAATGACCCGGAGCCTTCGTCCGCTGCCCAGCTTGATGACCCGGAGCCTTTGTCTGCTGCCCAGCTCGATGACCCGGAGCTTTCGTCCGCTGCCCAGCTCGATGACCCGGAGCCTTCGTCTGCTGCCCAGCTCAATGACCCGGAGCCTTCGTCTGCTGCCCAGCTCAATGACCCGGAGCCTTCGTCTGCTGCCCAGCTCGATGACCCGGAGCCTTTGTCTGCTGCCCAGCTCGATGACCCGGAGCCTTCGTCTGCTGCCCAGCTCGATGACCCAGAGCCTTCGTCTGCTTCCCAGCTTGATGACCCCGAGCCTTTGTCCGATGCCCAGCTCGAGGACCCAGAGCCTATGCCCTCTGCCCAGCTTGATGATCCGGAGCCTTCGTCCGCTGCCCAGCTTGATGACCCGGAGCCTATGCCCTCTGCCCAGCTCGATGACCCGGAGCCTTTGTCCGCTGCCCAGCTCGATGACCCGGAGCCTTCGTCCGCTGCCCAGCTCAATGACCCGGAGCCTTCGTCCGCTGCCCAGCTCAATGACCCGGAGCCTTCGTCCGCTGCCCAGCTCAATGACCCGGAGCCTTCGTCCGCTGCCCAGCTCAATGACCCGGAGCCTTCGTCTGCTGCCCAGCTCAATGACCCGGAGCCTTCGTCCGCTGCCCAGCTTGATGACCCGGAGCCTTTGTCTGCTGCCCAGCTCGATGACCCGGAGCCTTCGTCCGCTGCCCAGCTCGATGACCCGGAGCCTTCGTCTGCTGCCCAGCTCAATGACCCGGAGCCTTCATCTGCTGCCCAGCTCAATGACCCGGAGCCTTCGTCCGCTGCCCAGCTTGATGACCCGGAGCCTTTGTCTGCTGCCCAGCTCAATGACCCGGAGCCTTCGTCTGCTGCCCAGCTCGATGACCCGGAGCCTTCGTCTGCTTCCCAGCTTGATGACCCCGAGCCTTTGTCCGATGCCCAGCTCGAGGACCCAGAGCCTATGCCCTCTGCCCAGCTCAATGACCCGGAGCCTATGCCCTATGCCCAGCTTGATGACCCGGAGCCTTCGTCTGCTGCCCAGCTCGATGACCCAGAGCCTTCGTCCGCTGCCCAGCTTGATGATCCGGAGTCTTCATCCGCTGCCCAGCTTGATGACCCGGAGCCTATGCCCTCTGCCCAGCTCGATGACCCGGAGCCTTTGTCCGCTGCCCAGCTCGATGACCCAGAGCCTTCGTCCGCTGCCCAGCTTGATGATCCGGAGTCTTCATCCGCTGCCCAGCTTGATGACCCGGAGCCTATGCCCTCTGCCCAGCTCGATGACCCGGAGCCTTCGTCTGCTGCCCAGCTCAATGACCCGGAGCCTTCGTCCGCTGCCCAGCTTGATGACCCGGAGCCTTTGTCTGCTGCCCAGCTCGATGACCCGGAGCCTTCGTCTGCTGCCCAGCTCGATGACCCGGAGCCTTCGTCTGCTTCCCAGCTTGATGACCCCGAGCCTTTGTCCGATGCCCAGCTCGAGGACCCAGAGCCTATGCCCTCTGCCCAGCTCAATGACCCGGAGCCTATGCCCTATGCCCAGCTTGATGACCCGGAGCCTTCGTCTGCTGCCCAGCTCGATGACCCAGAGCCTTCGTCCGCTGCCCAGCTTGATGATCCGGAGTCTTCATCCGCTGCCCAGCTTGATGACCCGGAGCCTATGCCCTCTGCCCAGCTCGATGACCCAGAGCCTTTGTCCGCTGCCCAGCTCGATGACCCGGAGCCTTCGTCCGCTGCCCAGCTTGATGACCCGGAGCCTTCGTCCGCTGCCCAGCTCGATGACCCGGAGCCTTCGTCCGCTGCCCAGCTCGATGACCCGGAGCCTTCGTCCGCTGCCCAGCTCGATGACCCGGAGCCTTCGTCCGCTGCCCAGCTCGATGACCCAGAGCCTTCGTCCGCTGCCCAGCTCGATGACCCGGAGCCTTCGTCCAATGCCCAGCTCGATGACTCGGAGTCTGCTGCCCAGCTCGAGGACCCAGAGCCTATGCCCGCTGCCCAGCTTGAGGGCCTGGAGTCTGCTGCCCAGCCCGATTTGCCCCTGTCTGCTTCCCCACTTAATGTAACTTTATCCACTGCCCGGCTTGACACCATGGGCTTTCCCCAGCAACGACTGGTTGGAGCGTCCGGAGGCCGCTCCATTGGGGGGGGGGGGTACTGTCAGGGAAGGTCCCCCCTGCTGGTGATACTGCCTGTTATTTGGGTTGTAGTACTGGCCCTCCACCAGCGGGGGCTTCCTGCTAGTATGGAGCACACAGCCTTTTCTCCACTCAGCTGTAACCTGAGCTCAATCAGCAGCACTACTTATACCCAGCGAGCTCAAGCAGAGCTCGCCCTGGTATCGTCATATTAACCAGACCTAAGCCTGTATCCAGACCCTGTCTTTGATCATGATTTTGTGCCTTAATCTTGTTCAGTGATCCTTGATCCTGATCCCTGCCTGGACTCTTCCACCCTGTTTCCTGATTCCTGTCTTCCCTGGATCTTACCCCGCAGCTCATCCATCCATCCGCTCCCTGCTCTGTCCTGTCCCATCCTTACCCATCGGCTGACTTCCCACGTGTATGACCTCGGCCTGGCTTGGTTTATGAATACGGTATCTCCCTTTGATTATCCACTTGCCCACGGTGTCATAGGAAAAATACGTCATGATTTTAAAGATGGATATCTCGGTAACGGCAGCAGCTGCTGCCACAACCGAGATATCCATCTTTTCTGTGGGCAGTGCTGTACACGATAATGGCGGTCCCAGCGGCGGATTCGCCGCAAGATCGCCGTTATCGTTGGCGGGAGAGGGCCCCCCCCTCCGGCCGCTCTCCCGCGCCCTCCGCCGCTTACCGGAGCCGTCGGTAGCGGCGGAGGCGATCGGGTCCTCTTGCTGGCTGTGTTGGGATACGAGTGAGGGAAAAATCGCCCCCACCCGTCCCCCATAGCTCTGCTGGGCGGAAGTGACGTCAAAACGTCAGTCCCGCACAGCGTCTTAAAGAAACATTTTTTTTTTCTGAGATTTGAAAAATTACATTTTTTTTTTCTTTTTTTGCATTTAAGCCTAGATATGAGATCTGAGGTCTTTTTGACCCCAGATCTCATATTTAAGAGGACCTGTCATGCTTTTTTCTATTACAAGGGATGTTTACATTCCTTGTAATAGGAATAAAAGTGATAATTTTTTATTTTATTTATTTCGATGTATAAAATTATAAACTAATTAAAAATAAATAAGAAAACAAAAAAAAAAAAAAATGTAAAACGCCCCGTCCCGACGAGCTCGCGCACAGAAGCGAACGCATACGCGAGTAGCGCCCGCATATGAAAACGGTGTTCAAACCACACAAGTGAGGTATCGCCGCGATCGTTAGAGCGAGAGCAATAATTCTAGCCCTAGACCTCCTCTTTATCTCAAAAAATGCAACCTGTAGAATTTTTTAAACGTTGCCTATCGAGATTTTTAAGGGTAAAAGTTTGACGCCATGCCACGAGCGGGTGCAATTTTTAAGCGTGACATGTTGGGTATCATTTTACTCGGCGTAACATTATCTATCACAATATATAAAAAAATTGGGCCAAATGTATTGTTGTCTTATTTTTTTATTCAAAAAAGTGTTTTTTTTTTCAAAAAAAGTGCGCTTGTAAGACCGCTGCGCAAATACGGTGTGACAAAAAGTATTGCAATGACTGCCATTTTATTCTCTAGGGTGTTAGAAAAAAAATATATAATGTTTGGGGGGTTTAAGTAATTTTCTAGCAAAAAAACAGTTTTAGTCTCGTAAACACCGAATCTGAAAAACAGGGCGGTGGGCAAGTGGTTAAATATATATACTGTTTGCTGTTGCACTGGTTGCCCTCACTTATTTTTGTAAATAAACACCTTTTCACTTCACTAATTATATTGTTTGGTCTCCTCTGTGCAGTCACACAGTACTGATCTAATATATTCTCCTGACATTATAGAGGAGGCTCTATACGGCGCCTGCGCAGCGTCGTTCGGCTTATTTCAGAAAGTCGTGACGCACAGTATGCGCCGGTCAGAGGAATGTCAATCAACTACGAATGCCCAGCCACGCAAGAATCGTACCCGGAAGCCGAGGGATGAAACACCGCTAACACGGTATGTATGAAAAAAAAAAAAAAACAGCATCCTCGCAGTCTAACCGGTCGGCTCAAGGTATTATTAGAAATATTTTTTTGGGTGAACTTCCACTTTCAATTATGTTTTTATATCTGCCTGGAGTTTGGCCTTAATCTGTGCTAAAATAAAGAATATGCTGGTTACTTTCTCAACATAAATAAATGGTGAGTCAAAATTCCCAATGAGTATACAGTACTAAAGAAAATCTGTGATGTAAGTTATGGCCGGTAGATGTACCTTTTCAGACAGTGGCATGGGGCAAAATTAAGTGCTTTAAACTCTTCCAGCTGTTGGGAACAGTTCTTTCTCCCCTATATGAGTCAATAGAAGCATAGCCAGCTTTTCCAAATTTTCTGGACACCCAGTAGCAGATTGTAAATGAAAGCTGTGGCCTCAACAGAGAGCTCAGCTGGTCTTGAATCATCATACAGAGAGAGAACAGCGGGATGGATCATAACTTCACCAGTTCGTTGCTGGAGGCACTTGGCAAGAATTACACAGCAGTATGTGTCAGGTCCCTCCAGGAATGAAAGGTTTAAAGAGAATGAGCCAGCAGTGTTAGGAACACAAGGAAATGGAATAAACCATTCATACTTGTAATATTCACTGACAGCAGGATAACGTCCAAGCAGGTTTTTCGCTATGAACATAATATTGGCGTCAAATATTATCTAGCAAGGTGGCAGATGTTTGTTGGCATTTTATTATATACCCTGCTAGTAAATGTCTGTGACTTGGACTTTTATTATGAATGATTTATTTGTATTTGCTGGCAATAATCACAAAAAGTGAACAAAATACTATGAAAAATTATCAGAGATACTTTGAAAAGTTATCATAGAGATACTATGAAAAGTTATCATAACAATACACATTTTATTGCATAATTTCTGGGTATTTTGTGTACTAATATGAAATATATAGTATTGTAAAAGGTAACTGTCACATCAATTTAGAATAAAGCAAAATACATTTTGAAAGTGAAAGACCAATAAAATGAGGTACTTCACATGGAGGAGCTATATGAAACCATACTCAAACATCCATTTTTTTATATATATTTTTTTTTAAAGCAAAATCCGGGTGTGTCAGTGTTTGAAATTCATTAAATAACTAATTAAACTTGACTTAATACTGTTTTATGTTATATGCTTTGTATGCAAAGATATAATAACTAAATACACAAAACCATTAATATTTATCGGCGTATAACACGCACCCTAACTGTAAGGCCGCGTTCACACGATCAGACCGGCCCAATGAAACTGGCCTTAAGGCCAATTTCATCGGACCAAATCAATCGTGTGTACGGCCCATCGGATCGTTGTCCATCGGACCAAAGTTTAAAAACTTGCTTTAAAATCGGAAAAGCATTGGACCAAAAACCCGTGCATGGTCAGAACCAAGTCGACACATGCTTGGAAGCTTCGAACTTCGTTTTTTCAGCACGTCGTTGTGTCACCACTTTCTGACCCGATCGGATTTTGGACTGATGGTGTGTACGCACATCAGACCATCAGGCCACTTCATCGGTGACCCGATGAAAACGGTCTGTCGGACCATTCTCATCAGACCGATCTGATGTGTGTACGCGGCCTAAGAGAGAAGTTTCATGAAGAAAAAAAAAAAATCTTTACACAGCCCCCCGCATATAATGCGCAGGCACAGTTTACCCTCTATTTTTAGGGTAAAAAAGTGAGTCTTATACGCCAATAAATACAGTACTTTTCTTTTAATTAGATAAAAAAAACTTTTAACACAGCTGAACACATATAAACACATGAAACTGTTTTGTGTTTTTCTTTTTTTTTTTTCTCTCTCTACTTTTCACTTTTCAATCAACAACATAGATCTTTACAGAGTAGGGCGGAAGAAAAAACATCCCTGGTCTTGTTCTATTTTCTATAGATGTTGTAATATAATGAAAGAGTCCCCTTTGTACAGAATGAACAGAGACCTTAATTAAACCTTACTTTTCCCAGCTCCCCTCTATAAATGGGTACCTTGCAAATTACCAGAGTACAAATAACACTTATCATTAAGTGTAACTATGGTTGTTAAAATGTTCCATGTGCTTGTGGAAGTGGCAGATAGGAGACTAAGAGACAAAATGATTCTATAACCAGATAAAACAAAAGTCGTATTTTGTTTGACACAGAAAATTATATTTCTTAGTACAAATTGTACTTTGAAAAAGTCCATTAAAGTGCTCCAAATAGACTTGAACATTGTAAGGTTTTAGGATTTTAACTCCAAATTGTGGTACATATGTGTTTTTACTAGTACCACTATTTTACTAAATGTAAAAAACAAAAAAAAACAAAAAAAAAACAGACATATAAACCTGATGGCCAGCCATTGCACCTAAAAAGTACTGTTCAATTTTAAGCAACCCTTCACATCTGCCCATTTGGACTGTGTTGAACAATACCACATCCACATAATTGTGCAATATTTCATGTGTAAATCTGTTGTATGAAGGTAGCCCATTTATTTAGAAGGAAAACCAAATACGTTCCCTTTTTAAACATAACACACAAGACTGTGCAGCATGTGCATTCTGTCAGTACCTACTGTACATTCTAAATTAATGGAACTGAAATTGACCCTGAATTATGCTTATGTCAGTCACAAGTTGTTAAATTGTGACTCCAAGCACACTTAAATTAAATTTTAGGTACATTCTTCAAAAAAATAAAAAAAAACAACACTAAACTGGACTATACAACTCCAATGGCCCTCAGAGAAAAAAAAGGATTTTTAATAAACAGCTTACCTGTAAAATCCTTTTCTTTTAGTACATCACGGGACACAGAGCGCATAGCCATTACACTTGGGTTATATGGGTACCTTCAGGTGTGGACACTGGTGTAATCAATTTCACAGGAAGTTTCCTCCCTATATAACCCCCTCCCACTGGGAGTGCTTCAGTTTTGTAGCAAGCAATTCTCCCGAGGTTACACAATGTTCCCCAAAAGAGGGGTGGGAGCTCTGTGTCCCGTGATGTACTTCAAGAAAAGGATTTTACAGGTAAGCTGTTTATTAAAAATCCTTTTTTCTTTATCGTACATCACGGGACACAGAGCGCATAGCCATTACACTTGGGATGTCCTAAAGCAATGCTCTATGAAGGGAGGGAGACCGTAAGGCCAAGAATAGCCAAATAAAAACATTGTCAGGAGAAAACATGGCTCCATCAACAGAAACACAAGGGGGCGTGAACCGGGCCAGAGGATTCTATACTGCTGCCCGTAGGACCGCCTGCCCAAAAGCTGCGTCCGTACTCTTTGCAACGTCCAACTTATAAAATTTAGTAAACGTATGTACGGAAGACCAGGTTGCCGCCTTGCAAACCTGTGCCATAGAAATCTGATGGTGTGCCGCCCAGGAGGCACTCATGGCCCTCGTAGAATGGGCTTTAACTGATAAGGGAGGTGGAACGCGCTTCAGACCATAGGCCTGAAAAATCAGCTGCTTAATCCACCTAGCCAAGGAAGACTTGGCAGCCGGCTGACCCTTCTTGGGGCCATCCGGAAGAACAAAAAGCACATCTGTTTTCCGAATCTTCTCTGTAGCCTTGAGATAGACCCTCATGGCTCGAACCACGTCCAAAGTATGAAGCCGTCTTTCCTCTCTGGACTGGGGAGTAGGAAAGAAGGTAGGTAGGACTAGGTCCTGATTCAAGTGAAAACTGGATATGACCTTAGGAAGGAAAGAAGGTTGAGGCCGCAGAACAACTCTGTCCTTATGCAGAATAAGGTATGGCTCCCTGCATGACAAGGCTGCCAGCTCGGAAACCCTTCTGGCTGAAGCCATAGCCACCAAGAAAACTAACTTTCGGGTTAGTAGCACAAGAGGGATTTCTGTCAGAGGTTCAAACGGCTGCCTTTGTAAAGCTGACAAGACCAGATTTAAATTCCAGGGGCAGAAGGGAGCTCTAATAGGGGGATTCACATGCAAGACCCCCTGCAAGAAGGTTTTCATAAGCGAATGGGTGGCCAAGGGTCTTTGAAACCATATTGATAAAGCCGACACCTGCCCCTTTAGAGTACTAAGAGCCAACCCTTTGTCAACGCCAACCTGGAGGAATCGCAAGATCCTGTCAATAAAAAACTTTCGAGGATGCCATTTTTGAGACTCGCACCACTCCACATAGGTTCTCCAGACTCTGTAATAAATATTTCTGGAGACCGGTTTCCTAGCCTGAATCAACGTAGCTATTACCTGATCTGAGAGGCCTCTGCCTTTAAGAATTAGGGATTCAGCCGCCAAGCCGTCAAATTTAGCTGCTGTGAAGCAGGATGGCAGATTGGGCCTTGAGACAACAGATCTGGGCGCAGGGGGAGCGGCCACGGCGCCCCGACTGACATCTTCACGATGAGTGCGTACCAAGCCCTCCTGGGCCAGGCTGGAGCCACCAGGATCACAGGCCTGCGCTCCACCCGGATTCTCCGTAGAAGGCGGGGAATCATCTGCAGTGGAGGGAACGCATACAGAAGAGAAAACTGGTGCCAAGGGCAAACCAAGGCATCGGTCCCGTAGGCCGAGGGATCCCTGGCTCGGGATATGAATTTGTCCAACTTTTTGTTGGATCTCGTTGCCATAATGTCCATGTCTGGGACTCCAAATCTTTGGCAAATCTCTTGGAATACCTGGGGGTGAAGCGACCATTCCCCCGGGAGCAACTGTTGACGACTCAAAAAATCTGCTTGAGAATTGTCTATCCCTGGGATAAACACCGCCGAGATGCAGGGTACATGGGCTTCGGCCCATGAGAAAATCAGGTTTACTTCTCTTTGGGCTGCTGGGCTCTTCGTGCCCCCCTGGTGGTTTATGTATGCCACCGCAGTGGCGTTGTCGGACTGTATCCTTACTGGCAGACCCTGAAGGGGGAGAGTCCAGGCGATCAGGGCCAGTCGAGCAGCTCTGATTTCCAAGATATTGATGGGAAGCAGTTTCTCTGCCCCCGACCACAGCCCTTGCTGGGTCTGTTCTTCTAGAACTGCCCCCCAACCTAACAGGCTGGCATCCGTGGATACTATCTTCCACGAGATGGGGCAAAAGGATTTCCCTTTTGACAAATTTTGAGAGACCAGCCACCAAGACAGGCTGCGCCGGACCTTCGGGGAGAGCACTAACGGACGATCTAACGCCTGAATGGACTTGTTCCAAGCAGAGAGAATGGCTGCCTGAAGATATCTGGTATGGATCTGGGCGTAGGGCACAGCCTCGAAGGCGGCCACCATCTTCCCCAGCAGTCGCATACATAGGCGAATAGTCGGCCTCTTCTTGCCTAAGATCATTTGAACTGCTTGGGCTATTGATCTGATCTTTGCTTGAGGTAAAATTATCCTCTGGCAGTCTGTATCTAGCCGAAGGCCTAGATATTCCAACTGCCTTGTGGGTTTCAATACCGATTTTTCTAGATTTACAATCCATCCGAATTCCTCTAGATGCTGAACTGTGCGACCTACTGCCTGATTGAGGTTGGAGGCTGAGCTGTCGATAACCAGAAGATCGTCCAAGTATGCCAAGACTAAAATGCCTTCTGTCCTTAGGACGGCTAGCACCGGGGCCAACACCTTTGTGAATACCCGGGGAGCTGTTGCCAACCCGAAAGGGAGGGCTACGAACTGGTAATGGCGGTGATCTATCATAAACCGAAGAAACCTGTGATGTGCCGGGTAGATCGGCACGTGCAGATACGCATCTTTTATGTCTATAGATGCTAGAAAGTCGTCTTGATGTAGGCTGGCTGCCACCGAACGTATGGACTCCATACGAAAGGTCTGAATGTTTAGAAAGCGATTTAGGCGTTTGAGGTCCAAGATAGGCCTGACGTCGCCATTGGGCTTTGGTATTATGAAAAGGTTGGAGTAGAATCCCAGACCCCATTCCTGGGTTGGTACTTCTACGATTACTCCTTGGAGTAAGAGATGATCCAATGCTTTTGCAAGAGAGGCCCTCTTTAATGGGTCGCTTGGAAGACTTGACCCCTGAAAATGAGGAGGGGGGACTTCCCGAAACTCTAGCTTGTAGCCCGTGGTTACCACGGATCTTACCCAAGAGTCGGGAATTCTGGTCTTCCACACTTCGGAGAAGAACCGAAGCCTTCCCCCCACCCAAGAGAGTGGGGGCGCCCCTTCATGAATCTGACTTAAGGACTGGTTTAACCGGCTTGCGAGACCATGGCCTCTTGCCTGTCGTGGCTTGTCCTTGTGGGCGGCTATTAAATGCCGAACGCCCGGGAGGCCGTCGATACTGACGGGAAGTTGAAGGGGCCGAGCCTGCGAAGGCCTGTCGCTTAAATGCGGGCCCACGTGATCTTTTCTTGATGGGCAAGAAAGAACTTTTACCACCTGATATGGTCTGGATATATTTATCTAGGTCTTCACCGAATAGTCTCCCACCATGAAAGGGAAATCCTGCTAAAAGCTTTTTGCAGGGTGCCTCTGCTGACCAGTTTTTTAGCCACAAAAGGCGACGCATATGAACCAACAGCAGAGATAAACGGGACGCCTGTTGAACGGAGTCCTTAATAGCATCTACTGCAAAGCAGAGAGCTCTTGGGAGGTCAGCCAATTCACGAGCTTGCTGAGCCGGTATGTCCCTTAATATCTGTTTAGTCTGATCCTTTAAAGCCTGACAAACGCCAATGGCTGCCACTGCTGGCTGAACCACGGCACCTACTGTGGTAAAAGAAGCCTTCAGTAGGGTCTCCAATTTTTTGTCGACTGGATCTTTAAACACCTGGACATTTTCCACCGGACAGGTCAGGGATTTATTTACGCAGGAAATGGCTGCGTCCACGGTAGGGAGTGCCCATTTCTTTGCAAATTCTTCTTCCATAGGATAGAGAATGGTAAACCTTTTAGGAGGGATAAAAATCCTATCAGGTCGAGCCCAATCCTGAAACATCACGCTCTCCAGAAGGGGGTGAACCGGGAAAGATGCACCACCCAATGGTGCCTTCAAGGAACCTAAAGAGGATACCGCGGGGGCTACTTGTTCTGACACTGGAAGTTTAAAAGCAGTGCGAACCATATCCGTCAGAGACTGGATCCACAGGCTCTCTGCTTGAGAAGCCGAAAAAATTTCATCTATAGTGGAATCTTCAATGTCTGACCCGTCAGGACTCAGGTCCGCTTGATCCCCCTGTGGGTCCAATTCCTCCGAAGAGAGGACCTCTGCATCTGAACACACCGTTTTAGGTGACGGGGATCTAGCCCGTTTGCCACCCGGCAAAGAGCGGGCAATTAAAGCAGTTAAGCTTTTCTCTAGCCCACCCAGGGTGGATTCTAGCATTTCTTCCGTAACATAAACGGGAATGGGTTGATTGGGGGCCGCCTCTGCCCCTAGCACCCTCAATGGCTCCTGCACGATGCTGTTCGGTGGTCTATCTGGTGAGGGTGGGACCACTGGAGCCTGGCCCAAATCCTCTGACCCCGTTGGAGACCCCTTTACTTTTTTGGCACCTTTTGCAGCCTTAGCTGGTCCTGATCCCTTGGGAGCCATTGCACAACCTTGAGACACCCCTACAGCCAACACCCAACTGTTGTAGCTAGAAGTGAAACATTAATAAGGACAGGCTATGTAAAATCTTTTCAAAATTTTCATACGCCTGAGAAGGCGGCAATACAGAGGAAAGTCCTGTGAGTATTGCCACACCAATGCCCGTTAGCTGGAGTCCAAGGTTGCACCGACTCAGATACTGCCGGATCTAAGGCTGAGTCCCTTTAAGCAAAAAAATATTTTTTTTTTTTTTTTTTTGTCAGTGTGGACTTTTAAGTCCAGACCTGAAGATCCACAAACCACCACTGGGTGTCACTGTTAGCCAGAACTGGCTCAGCTGCGCGCTCTATGTCCTCACTCTCCACTGCTCTCAGGAGGGAATGACCAGCCAGGAAATGCTTTTTTGCTTTATCTGAGACTGACGCTGCTGGCCCGCCCCCCCCCACGCCCGCTGACGTTGTAAAAGGCGGCGCGCGCGCGCGCCCCCCCCACGCTGAAACCAACATGGAGGAAGCAGAGAGCAGAGGAGAAGCCCGGACCAGCGCTAGAACACAGACACCTGGTAAGCCACTATCTTTGTAGTGCACACATAGAGGAAGCTGTCTCCCTAGGCTTCCTAGGAACAGGAGTTTTGTCAGCCCTTCCTCTCTATACACGTGGGGCTGCAGTATCATGCTAACAGGCAAATCTGGGGGGAGTAGCAAAATACATCTTTTAAAAGCATATATATATCTACATGTTATCTGGGTAAACATTAGTACATCCCATCCTGCCTCAACAGACATAGTGGAGATAGTGGCTGATGCACAAGCATACCATTAGCCAACCCAGAACCCCCAGGGGGATACCTACTGTCGAACCAAGTCCCGCAGGTTCCCTCTTACCTGCTCCACGCCGCAGGGTATTGCAAACTGCAAGAGGCCCAGCCTTCCCCCATCTCCGTGGGTATTGTCTTGGACCTTCAGGGACCGGGGTCCTGTGTTAAGGAACCCACACCCCTGGACCTATATAGCATCCTGGCATCAGTAGCGTTTAGTTCTTGGAAGAGACTAAGGCCCTGGAGCCCAGAATCCAGCCCTCCAAGGAGAGGCATTATAGGCAAAACCCCACTCCAGCAGGGCCCGGGTACCGTACACCTTGGCTTTGAAGCACTTCGGACGGATCCGGCTAGCTATCCTGGGTCCCGAGACCTCCGAGGGACAGCTAGACGTGACCAACACCTAAGACACTGGCGAAAAAACTGAAGCACTCCCAGTGGGAGGGGGTTATATAGGGAGGAAACTTCCTGTGAAATTGATTACACCAGTGTCCACACCTGAAGGTACCCATATAACCCAAGTGTAATGGCTATGCGCTCTGTGTCCCGTGATGTACGATAAAGAAAGGGTATGTTGAATAGAAGACACCAAGGGGGGGGGGTGGTCTTGCCAGATCTAAAGTCCTCTTAGAAGTACCCTTAATGTGTCCTGATTGCAGGTATATGGGGGTCACATGATTAAATGTGGCAGGCAGGTTACCTCCATAAGTTTTGTTACAATGATAAGTCCACCTTTGGGAACATGTTCCATCCATTTTTAGAGTGGAACGTGTTACATGGTCCCACTGCTGCAGCCTCTCCCCGACCCACCACCTCTAGTGTTAGTGAGTCAGGGATCTTCTCCCCAACCTCACCGTCATGAAAATGCACCCACCCACCCATCTACATCAATCATTGCAGTCTTTGCAGCTGTCAGCTTTTAGCTCTCAATGAATTGCCAGAGCGCTGTTTAGCGCTCTAGATAGTTAACTGTTTGTTCCCGTCATTGTGTAACTGTCTGCTCGTATGAGGTATGAGCAGACGAATGCACTGACAGTCTGCAGGAGTCCTGCATTGTACCTGTGATCTATTGATCGTTGATGCAGTGCTTTGCAGGCTCCTAGTAAAAAAAGAAAAAAAGAATACATGGATTTTTTTTTTTTTTTTACCTGCAAAAAAGATGTGCATGTATTTATTTTTTTACAAAGGTGAACTTTAACTGAAACACAATTTGTGTGTTTAACGCAACATTAGAAGAGAACTGGTATCTGTTTCTTGGATACATCAATGGAAACATCTTAACTACTGGATGACATTACAACAGCCTTCCAAATTCTGCATCGTTTTGTCCACTGATAAAACAATTTGTATATCAATGTTATTAAACATGATCTTTATGTTTTATTTTCTAAAAGTGACAAAAACCTAAATTGTCGATTTTGTGCAAAATGGGAACTCGTTGGTGTTCTGTACACAATTAGTGTACAGAATGCCTCCAGAATCCTCATCTCCTGCTTGGGTAATTTGGTCAAGGCATTTCTAAATCCTCGTACACACAAAGAGTTTTCTTGGCCAGAAACAGCAAGAAAACTGCTGGCAGAGGTTTCCTGCCGAGTATTCCGTGAGTGTGTACGAGGCTTTGAGGTTTCTCGTCGAGAAAACTGCCCAGATTCTACACAAGAAAAATAGAGAACCTGCTCTCTATTTTCTCGTCGTAATTCTCGGCAGTGTTTTCCTGCCGAGAAACCCGAGCGTGTGTATACTTACCTGCCTCCATGGAAACCTGTGCATGCTTGAAATGACTGACGCAGGCATAGGTAGGGTGAAGCAAGATGGCGGCCGACGACATCAAATGTGACAAGTGCATTCTCGTTGTAGTCGATGACCTCACCGCATTCCTGCCATTCAAAAAAAAAACAGTTCTTTTGGATCGTCAGTGTGTATACTCGGCCGGCAAGAAAATCTTGCCAGGAATCTCGTCAGGAAAAACTTTTTTTTTTCCTGACGAGAATCACGGCCGTGAGTACAGGGCTCAAGACTCAGATACAAATTCAGATACAAGTCCAATTAAAAGGATATATACACTTTTAGCAACACGTTACATCCATATTTAGGCTAGGTTCCCACTGGAGAATGCAGCAGCTCATAACAGGTGTCCGGTGCGTCTCTATTCATCATTTCAGCCCACATTTTGGGCTGAATTAGGACCCAAAACAGATCAAAAGACACACAAGACTCCTGTGCAATTCGCTGTGGAGATGTGTGAAACGGCTCCATAGAGAGTCAAACACAATCTGGTGCTATGCAAATTGGATGTGGAGAAATACACATCCAATTCGCAATAGCGTGAACCCAGCCTCAGGGTGTAACATGTTGTTAAGCACCCCAACTCTCACTCCCCCCCCCATCCCCACAAGGAGGGGTTTCTCTCATTTAAAATCAGCACAACCCTGAAATCAAAGGTGTGTGGAGAGTACTCATGGAGGAATTGCAAAAAAAAAAAATCTCTTTTAGTGGGGCTGTACCTGCACTGCAAATGTTAACCACATGTTTTGTTCGGGGGAGAGGAGAACAGATTTACTGTTACTTAAGTTTTGCTACATATTTAAAGAGAAATGCTATTTTTTTATTTAATTTTTGTAATAATGCAAATTTGGGTGGTGTTACACTCTTCTAAAGCAGCATCTGAAAGAGTAAGATGAAAAAACAGCACCGCTTATTGTAAATATATTTCACTAGCAGACCACACCAGAAGGGGCTATAGATAAGTGCTTTTGATCATCTGACCACCGACACTATTTTTTATTTTTTTTACCTACTGTAGCACATTTGTTTATGGTGTAGAACAGCTTGGATAGCATCAGAAACTTGTTCTGTCATTTGTACTGAAAGATAGCCAAAGAATGCAGATTAGTTTAGAACTCCTGGCTGTCAGCCTGAGATGAATTAATGTAGAAGCACCAATGGTGATGAACATATCAAAAGCCAAGCATACTGGTCATGGTACCCACGGGGAGGCTTATTGGGAGGGCACAGTCAGCAAATGTAGTTCCTATTTCAAATGCAAATCCTGACTGATCTGCTTACTAAAAATGTTGGACACACATAGCGTTGAATATACAGATGGTAATAAAATGCAGAAGTTGTTCAGTTTAACAGGGTCCGTATAACTAAAAGTTTAGCAGAAAATAGCAAAGCTTTGGAACATTACTATATTCTGAGGGGATCAAACTCCCACATTCATTAGTGAAAAATGTATTGAGCAAACTTTCAATAAATGCAGGCTTTAATTCAAGCACCTCCCCCTTTTACATAAAACAGCATGTGTTGACCAGAAAGCCAACTCTTGAAAATCTAGCCTGAGGAATGTAAATAATATTATCAAGCCGATATTGGATTAAGGAAGGCATCCTAACATTTAGATTGGGATTCAAAATAAAATGCTTCTCTCTTTCACTACAACCATGCTTCTAACTTTGGTTGTTTTTTATATTCACACACTTTCAACATTTACAAATATTTTATGTGACAGGTAGGTGTTAATAATAGTGAGGAGCACTGATGTAGCCTTTATTCATTGGGACCAGAAGAGTGACTACATCACTTCATTTACTTCATTATACTGGGGTTCATGGGACCCTGGAATTTCTTGCACATTTTAAGACAGTTCTGTCAAATCTGGGACTACTGGGGGAATAAATGCTTTGACAGTCAGTGGGGAAAAGAGTGCCTCAGCTGTGGAAGGATGATCGCCCTGTTGGTTAGTGGGAGGAAGAATGCACTGGTAGTAAGAAGGATGAAAAATGCCCTAGCAGCCAGTAGGAGCAAGAATTTCCCAGCTGTCAGGGAGAGGAAGAATGCCACAGGGGGAGGAAGAATGCCACAAAAGTGAGGATACATACATAGAAATTATCAGGTGTTCAGACAGGATAAAGAATATGGAAAAGCTTACAATCTAATAGCAAAACAGGGAAAATACAGAGAGAGCTCTATATGGTACCAGATGATACAGAAAGTAGAAAAGCTTCTAACCTACTAAAATATAAGAGATGATTCAGAAGAAGATAAAAAAAAGTACAGTCTATTAGGCTAAGAGAAAGAACACAGATAGTAGAAAAGCTTACAATCTATTAGGGTATAAGAGAAGATACATAAGGTAGAAGAGGTTATAACCTATTAGGCCGCGTACACACGATCAAATCTGTCTGCTGGAAACGGTCTGCCAGACCGTCCCAGCAGACAGATTCGATCGTGTGTACGGGCGAGCCGACGGATTTGGCCAGCCGACAGATTCGAAAGCATGCTTTCAAATCTGTCGGCTGGGAACCCGTCCGCCCGACATGTCTGCTGGTTAGTACGCTAACCAGCAGACATGTCTTCTCGCACACGCGTCGAATGGTTTCGACGCATGCGTGGAAGTGTTTTACTTCCTGGTGCGGTGACGTGGCGGCGTCAACGTCACCACCACGTCAGCGCGCTGTCTGCCGGCGGGGATTTTGGTTTGATAATGTGTACACGATCAAACCAATACGTCCCCAGCAGACAGATTTGTTCAAATCGGTCTGTCCGACCGATTTGAACAAATCTGTCTGCTCGTGTGTATGGGGTCTAAGGGTATAAGAGAGGATATGAAGGATGAAACACTTACATTGTATGAGGGTATAAGAAGGATTGATATAGTAGAAGAGCTTACCGTCTATTAGGGTGTAACAGAGGATACAGAAGAAGGAAACGTTTAGAGTATAATAGGGTGTAAGGGAGAATACAGGACAGCTTACAATCTAGCAGGATATTCAGGGAGGACACAAACAAAAATGAAGGAACTTACAAGCTGTGGGGGATAGGACCTGAGAGGAGGGGTCAGAGCTGCTTTTTACCTCTGCTTTGGGTTGACTTTTTAAATTCTACCTTAAGTTCATCTTTAATACATTTTGGAATATGTGAACATGTGAGTGCAAGGAAGTTGGCTCAGGAAGGAGGACTCAAAGGTGTTAACTTGCCTTGGGGCCCTGTTTAGCCCTAACGGAGAAGTAGGGCCAAAGACCTTTTGGCCTTACCTCTCCTGGGGATCGCAGGAGTGAACTTTGTTCACACAAGAATTTTGCAATGAACTATCGGATTACTTCATTAATAAAATCGAGGCAATCCGTGAAAGCATTCAGCAAAACAATTCCCCCCTCAGCCCCCCCTGCAGCTTCTCACTCAACACCCATAGTAATTCTCCTATATCCAGTAAGTTCACTCTGGAACCCATCTCCATCGAGGCCACTAAGAATGTCATTGGTACTTTGCGTAATGGTACAGCGCCAAATGACATTATCCCCACAATACTGCTGAATGAATGCGCCTACATCCTGGCTCCTCCCATCACGCAGCTTATCAACCAGTCTTTCTTGGAGGGCATAGTGCCCTCACAGTTGAAAGAGGGTATAATCCAACCCATCCTGAAGAAACCCTCCCTGGACCCCAAGGACCCACTCCACCGCCGTCCCATAACAAGCCTCAATGTACTCTCAAAGGTAATGGAAAAAAGTAGTGGTACAACAGCTGCAACAGCATCTAGATACCCACAAGCTACTTGACCCATTGCAATCAGGCTTCCGTCCCGGACACGGGACAGAAACAGCATTGCTGAAAATATGGGACAATGTTCTCAAGGCCGCAGACGAAGGAGAATCTTGTCTTCTAGTTCTGTTGGACCTAAGTGCAGCTTTCGACACTGTAGATAGACCACAAACTGTTACTGACTCGGCTTGCTGAAGTAGCCAGAGTCGCAGAAGGCGATTTATCTTGGTTCTCCTCTTTTCTGGAAAACCGATTGCAAACAGTGAAGTTAGGACCTTTTACGTCTGAGAAACGCACAGTATCATGCGGAGTCCCTCAAGGATCACCTCTGTCACCAGTGCTGTTTAACATCTATCTTCGTCCTCTTTTTGAGATTATCAGCAGCCAAAAACTGCTGTATCACTCATATGCTGATGACACGCAACTGTATTTCCACATCTGCAACAGAAAGGATCACCACCTCAATCTAGAGACATGCCTCTCTTTGATAGAGGATGACAAAGAGTTATCTCAAACTCAACGGAGCGAAAACAGAACTTCTCTTGTTTCACGCCAAGCGCAGAAATCAACCTTCAACAGCATGGACACCCCCGCCTATTCTGGGCAAAATCATCACCCCTAGCGCCAAAGTCAAAAGTCTAGGGGTCATTTTTGACTCATTTATGACAATGGACGCACAAATAGGGTCAGTAGTCAGCGGATCTCACCATCTGCTACGCCTACTATGCAGACTCACTCCGTTCATCCCTAAAGAAGATTTAGCGGTCGTGGTGGGAGCAATTGTAAACTCCAGACTGGACTATGCAAACGCCCTCTACCTCGGACTCCCCAAGTACCAAATCGCTTGTCTGCAAGTTGTTCAGAATACGGCCGCCAGACTTGTGACTGGGAAAAAACCCTGGGAATCCATCTCCCCTTCACTGAGATCCCTTCACTGGCTGCCAGTTAAAGACAGAATTGCTTTCAAAGCACTCTGTCTTACGCATAGATGTGTCCATGGGAATGCCCCCCTTTATTTATGCAAAATAATAAAAGCTCATAACCCCAATCGCGTTTTGCGATCCACCAATCAGAACCTGCTCCAGGTTCCGAAAGCCAACTACAAGTCCAAAGGAGAAAGAAGATTCACGATCCAGGGTCCCAGACTATGGAACGCTTTACCAACCAGCATTCGGTTGGAGGAGAACCACCTAGCATTCAGGAAAAAAGGTCAAGACTTTTCTCATTTGATATCAAAGGAGACAGGAACAACAAGCGCCCAGAGGCGATTCAGTTTGCATGAGCAGCGCTATATAAGTTTTCATTCATTCATTCATTCACTCCTGTGACCTGTATTCAAGCAAACAGTGTCACTCACTGACCTGTACATCGACCTGTGCATCATCTGATATCCACATATCTTTAAGACATTGACCTCAAAAATGCATATAAACGTATGACACCCTCACATTGGTAATGTCAAAGGACATGACACATGTATCATAATACTGAATACTGCTAATAAAAGTAGTTTCTGTACAGAAAACGTGGACACTTAATGTGTCCGAGATATTACAATGGAAATAACAGATGTTGCTAATCATGCTTTTATCTAGGATTTTTTTACATGGATCTGTGATTTTAAAATACTTTCAAATATACTTATAGATGGTGTCTCTGTGCAGCCTCATTCCTAATTAAATAAGGCAGCTAGCACAATGGTGTGTTTCACTGACATACTGTATGACTAAAAAAAATGTGCAGTGCTCATATACAATATACTGTATACAATACAGGTATACATTATATAATAATATACAAAACAATCACTCTGATGAATTCCCACCCATTGACACAGTGCATCAGATGTGGTTCCGCTCATAACTATCGTCATCATGTGCTATCAGGTGAGTTTAGATGGAGGTGTTTTCTATAGCGGTATTCTCTCATTGAAGCACATGGTATTGCTTTTGCTTGCAAGTATGCATATTCAGCATTTTATGCAATAAATCCAAGTGGAGAATATTTAGATCAAGTTTGTTCTTTTCTTTATCTGTCTAAACTAGAGGGTGATGTGTTTTCCTTCTACATCTGCTGAGCTAATCGAAGGATGGCTTTAGTGTGGATTATTCAGATTGACCTGTGTATGGGGTTCCTTTATTTAAGTGCATGTAAACTCCTATAATTTAGAGGTCCTAACCTCGGTGAGCATATACATTCCCCATAAGTGTGATGGCAGGGGCTTGTTCTTAACATTATATTTGGAGCACATAAAACTGGGTGATGACTGCATTCCACTTGTCATAGTCCTTAGTGGATCAATTACCATACAAAATCATCTGTCTGATGGAGATTTGCATGAATAATTTTGAGATATAGTTTGCATTTTCTCACATTTTAGTTTGTGTTTCTTTTAGAGCATAATACTCATTGTTTTGTTATATTGTTTCATCTATTATTGCCACATCTATAAATATAGTTTATGTTCCTGTATACAAAATACACTTACCAAGATCCATGCTTTTTGATGATTTTAGGTAACTTGCATCAGGTTGTTGGGAAGATTCTGCTGCTGGGCTGTAAATATAGCAAGTGGCATTTTTATCAGAATGCATACTACCCTCATGTTACATCATTGACAAACATGCCCCTAAAAATCTAGAATCATTCATGTTCACATTTTTACTCGAAAGACAACATTCCTTCAGCAAACATATTCTGTACAATGGTCACCATTTACTACGAAAAAATAAACAGATGTCCTGTTCAGTAATGTACCAAGTACTAGTTGGCATTATATGGGCAACATTTTGTGGATGTAACTTTCTAACATCACACTCATATAAGCTTTATGGACTTTTCTTGGAATAACAATAGACATACAGGTAAAACTGTCATACAGCATTTATCAGAGCATTACAGAGAATAGCAGATAGCATGTCTAAGGCTGGGTTCACACTACGATTTTCCCATGCGTCAGCTGCATACGATTTCAGTTTTGAAAACGTACGGGCCTGTACGGGAAAACGCATACATAGACAATGCATTGCAAATCGTATGCACTCAGATGCATCCGGGTGCGTACGATTTGCTGGCAAAACGTTTTTTAACAGTACACAAAACCGTGTTCGACCACGGTTTTGAGTCCGTTTTTGAAACCGTATGGCAAACGCATACGGTTTTTTTTAACATTAAAGTCAATGGAAAACGCACATATGTGCGGTTCCATACGTATAAACCGTATGCATTTTTCGTCTGCGCATGCGCATTTTCAAAACAAGAAAATCTTTTTTTATTAAATGACACTAATTCCAAAAACGTATGCGTTTTTTTAATCAAAACCGGATGGAACCGTACGCACTTTTTGAAACCGTATACGTTTTATAAACGCATACGTTTACGTACGGTTCAATCCGTTTCAGCCGCATACGTTTTTTCATATAAATCGTATGCGGCTGACGGACGGGAAAATCGTAGTGTGAACCCAGCCTAAAATGAAGACATCAAACAGGCTCCCAGTGGGGCCATACTAAAGTAACCATTACCGGTAGAGGAGGGCTTGCAGACTTGCTTCTCATTGCAACTGTGTTAATTTGATTTAGGTTAAGCTTCTGGGTGTATTATCACAATTTTGCCAATGTTATAATATTGTAAGACTTTGTAAAATAGTTTTAGTGCATGTGTTGGGGTGGGTGATACTACAAGGTGGGAATGGCTGTAATAAATAAATACTTTAATAATATGCCTCTTGAAGAATCATGCCCATTTTAAATAAATAGCCCACCCCTAAAGCCCTGTACACACGATCAGAACATTTTCCGACCAAATTCACATCGGAATTCCATTGGAGGAAAAGAGAACATGCTCTCTATGTAAACTCCTATGGAATCCCTCGGAATATGGGCATACACACGGTCGGAATTTCCAATGGAAAAAGTTTGTCTGACTTTTTCCATCGTAAATTCTGATCATGTGTACGAGGCATAAGTCTCTGCCTACAATGGCTTGCTGGACACACAACAAAGTGGGCCTGGAAATGATTGTGTCATGTTGGCAAACATGAGTATAGTGTCAACGCCATTGAGCATTAATCTACAGAGCGTTAACAGTTTGTACATTTTTCACACATTGGGTGCCAATGGGTGAATGGTATACATTGGAAATAAAAGCTGAACTCTCCCTTGTGCATATGAGCCTAAACACTTCTTGGGCCAGATTCTCAGCTGAGATACGACAGTGTATCTCCAGATACACCGTCATATCTCTGTTTTTCTCCCCGGGTATCTATGCGTCTGATTCCTAGAATCATTTACGCATAGATACGGCATAGATCCGACTGGCGTAAGTCACTTACACCGTCGGATCTTAGATGTAATTCTATGCTGGCCGCTAGGTGGCGTTTACGTTGATTTCTAATTTGACTATGCAAATGAGCCTGATACGTTGATTCCCGAATGTTTTTGCGCCGCCTTGTCGTCGTTTATGTCGTTTCCATAAGCTTAAACTTACCCCTGCTATATGAGGGGTAAGTTTACGAAGGTCCGTTGTATGCCATGTTAAGTATGGCGTCGGGACCGCGTCGTCTTTTCCGTCGTTTACGTTGTTTTACTAAGTCGTTCGTGAATAGGGCTTTACGTTAATGACGCTCACGTCGGCTTCATTGACGTTTTCCGACGTGAGGTGGAGCATGAGCACTGGGCTATTTTCACGGCCGGCGCATTCGCAGTTCGATCGGCGTGGGGGCGTGCTTAATTTAAATACAAGCCGCCCTCTTTGAATTACGCTGCCTTACGCCGGGCCATTTACACTACAATGCCGCAAATTACGGAGCAGGTGCTTTGAGAATACGGCACTTGCTCCAGTAAGTTGCGGCGGCATAGTGTAAATGGCTTACGCTACGCCGCCGCAGATTCTACGAGAATCTGGCCCATAGTATCTAAAGTGAAAAGGCTACTTTCACTGTTCCAGTTCTAACAGGGGTTTTTTTTTTTTTTTTTTTTACTTTCTAACAGTATCTAATTTTCTACTGTGAGTGGATCACTATTAGAGACACACACAGGCTTCTAATGTTCCAAATTAAGCTGTTTAATATAATTGCATTCATACAGAGCTCAGACAAGATGACACTGACCCATCTGTGTGCCTTGAAACAATTTTAACAAAATTGCTATAACGTGGCAGGCATTCCTCCAGTCATGTAGTGTAGTTAGGAACATCAATTAAAGCACAAGAGGATGTCAAGAAAAAAAATGCATTTTTATATTTCAAAAGAGATGTATGGTATACATCAGACAGGATGCCTTCATTTGAATGTCATGGTTCAGATGCATGTAATTTATCATATATGTATCATACCTAGTCAAAATTAGGGTCTTTATTGTTACAAGCTTGTTTTGGGTAATTGTACATAATTTTTCAGTACAACAATCTGCAGGTATGCTATTGCTAGTCAAATGATACGTCTGTATTTCCACAGACAACTTAGTAATTCCATAGCCATTACAATTATGCACACATTAAATAACTAGGGATCAGCCAAACACCCCCCTGTTAGGTTCGCACCCGAGCTTGCGAACACACCAAATGTTAGTGTGAACTTTAGAACCCCGTTAAAGTCTATGGGACTCAAACATTTGAAATCTAAAGTGCTAATTTTAAAGGCTAATATGCAAGTTATTGTCCTAAAAAGTGTTTGGGGACCCGGGTCCTGCCCCAGTGGACATGTATCAATGCAAAAAAGAGTTTTAAACACGGCCATTTTTTCTGGATCAGTGAATTTAATAATGCTAAAAGTGAAACAATAAAAGTGAAATAATACTTTACATTTTGTACCTGGGGGGGTTTAAAGTTATCATGTGAACTATTGCATGTTTCCCATACATAGAACTGACCCTGCACAAAGTGTAATTTCTGAAGGAAAAAAAAGTAATTAAAAAATTCACTGCCGGCTACAGTGCCTGCCGCCAAGAATGTGTTTATAGCACGACAGTATTGCGCTGATTCTCGCGACAGGCTGCCGACATCTCGCACTCGCTGGAATAGTAAAAGCACATTCCAGCGAGTGCGTCATAGAAGCGATGGGGATCCGACGCGGATTCCCGCCAATTCTACACGTGGGCGGAGTTTGTTATGAATCCTGAGAAGGAAGTCCCCGCCGGATTTTAAATAAAAATCCGGCATGGGTTCCCCCCTCAGGAGCATAACAGGCCCTTAGGTCTGGTATGGGTTGTAAGGAGATCCCCCTACGCCGAAAAAACGGCGTGGGGGTCCCCCCACAATCCATACCAGACCCGTATCCAAAGCACGCCGGCCGGCCGGTCAGGAGGGGAGTGGGGGCGAGCGAGCGCCCCCCACCTCCCGAGCCGTACCGGGCAGCATGCCCTCAACATGGGGGGTCAGGTGCTCTGGGGCAGGGGGCACACTGCGGCCCCCCACCCCAGAGCACCCTGTCCCCATGTTGATGAGGACAGGGCCCCTTCCCGACAACCCTGGCCGTTGGTTGTCGGGGTATGCGGGCGGGAGGCTTATCGGAATCTGGAAGCCCCCTTTAATAAGGGGGCCCCCAGATACCGGCCCCCCACCCTAAGTGAATGAGTACCCCTACCCATTCACCTGCAAGAAAAGTGTAAACACAAATAAACCACACAGTGTATTGACATATTTTATTAGTTGGCCGCCGGGGGGGGGGGGGTGTGTATGATCGCTTTTATAAAAGCGCCCCCCTCAGACGGGCTTCTGCGGGGGGGGGGGTGGGTGCCGCTGTTCTTCACCGCCATCTGGTTCTCTTCCGCCGCCGGGTGGGGCGCTTTGATAAAAGCGCCCACCACCCGGCGGGCTTCCTTCGACATCTTCGGCGGCGGGAGGGGGGGTCTTCTCCCACTCTCCGGGGTCTTCTCCCACTCTCCGGGGGTCTTCTCCGCTCTCCGGGGGTCTTCTTCTTCAGGACTCGCCGCCGCTATCTGTTAGCTCAATTACTAGCGGCGGCGAGTCCCCTCTTCTGTGACGTCGTCTTCTTCTTCTCTTCTCCAGATGTTGACGCGACGCGACGCTTCCTTCCGCTGTTAAGGCTGCCGCACGGCGAGTTATATAGGCCTGTCTTGTGACGTCGCAGTCCCATCATGCCACGTGGTACCTACCGGAGCATGATGGGACAGCGACGTCACAAGACAGGCCTATATAACTCGCTGCGAGCCGTGCGCCAGCCATAACAGCGGAAGGAAGCGTCGCGTCAACATCTGGAGAAGAGAAGAAGAAGACGACGTCACAGAAGAGGGGACTCGCCGCCGCTAGTAATTGAGCTAACACGAAGATAGCGGCGGCAAGTCCTGAAGAAGAAGACCCCCAGAGAGCGGAGAAGACCCCCGGAGAGCCGGAGAAGACCCTGGAGAGTGGGAGAAGACCCTGGAGAGTGGGAGAAGACCCCCCGCCGCCGAAGATGTCGAAGGAAGCCCACCGGGTGGTGGGCGCTTTTATCAAAGCACCCCCCCCGGCGGCGGAAGAGAACCAGACGGCGGTGAAGAACAGCGGCACCCACCCCCCCGCAGAAGCCCGCCGGAGGGGGGCGCTTTTATAAAAGCGATCATACACACCCCCCCCGGCAGCCAACTAATAAAATATTTCAATACACTGTGTGGATTATTTGTGTTTACACTTTTCTTGCAGGTGAATGGGTAGGGGTACAATGTAGGGGGCTTCCAGATTCCGATAAGCCTCCCGCCCGCATACCCCGACAACCAACGGCCCCGACAACCAACGGCCAGGGTTGTCGGGAAGGGGCCCTGTCCTCATCAACATGGGGGCAGGGTGCTCTGGGGTGGGGGGCTGCAGTGCGCCCCCTGCCTCAGAGCACCTGACCCCCCCATGTTGAGGGCAAGCTGCCCGGTACGGCTCGGGAGGAGGGGCGCTCGCTCGCCCCCACTCCCCTCCTGACCATCCGGCCGGCGTGCTTTGGATACGGGTCTGGTATGGATTTTCGGCGTAGGGGGGTCTCCTTACAACCCATACCAGACCTAAGGGCCCGTTATGCTCCTGAGGGGGGAACCCATGCCGGATTTTTATTTAAAATCCGGCGGGGACTTCCTTCTCAGGATTCATAACAAACTCCGCCCACATGTAGAATTGGCGGGAATCCGCGTCGGATCCCCGTCGCTTCTATGACGGATTTGTCTCCATCGCGGCAAGCCAGCTCGGTGCTGGCTCCCGCGATGGGGCTCGCAAGTGCTCAATCTCGCCGAGAAAGGGAGCGAGATTGACACAATATCGCGGTCAACCACTGTATAATGAATTGTCAGCTCCGGCAATTTAGAGAGAATTAATTAAAAAAAAAGCATGGGGGTCCCCCCAAATTCAATTACCAGGCCCTTCAGGTCTGGTATGGATATTAAGGGGAACCCCACCATCAATTAAAAAAAAAAAAAAAAACTTGAGGCCTGGTGTGGATTTTAAGGGGAACTCCATCCCAAATGTAAAAAAAAATAAATGGCGTGGAGTTCCACCAAAAATCCACACCAGACCCCATATCCGAGCACGTTAACCTGGCCTGGCCGCAGAAAAGAGGGGGGGGGGCGCCCCCCCCCTCACCTGAACCGTACCAGGCCACATGCCCTCAACATGAGGAGGATGTCCCCATGTTGATGGGGACAAGGGCCTCATCCCCACAACCCTTGCCCGGTGGTTGTGGGGGTCTGTGGGCGGGGGGCTCATCAAGGGCAAGGGTTGTGGGGATGAGGCCCTTGAGGGCATGTGGCCTGCAGCTGGCCAGGTTAACGTGCTCGGATAAGGGGTCTGGCGTGGTTTTTGGGGGAACTCCCCGCCATTTTTTTTTAATTGATGGTGGGGTTCCCCTTAATATCCATACCAGACCTATAGGGCGTGGTAATTGAATTTGGGGGACCCCCACACTTTTTTTTTTATGAATGAATTCTCTCGGAATTGCCGGACCCGACAATTCATTCAATTCAATTCATTAGCCACAAGTCCAGTTTTAAATGCCTTTTTTTTTCCTTTCAGAAATGACACTTTGTGCAGGGACAGTTCTATGTGTGGGAAACATGCGATATTTCACATGCTAACTTTACGCCACCCTAGGTATGAAATTTAAAGTAATATTTCACTTTTATTGTTTCACTTTTAGCATTATTAAAATCACTGCTCCCGAAAAAACAGCTGTTTTAAAAACTTTTTTTTTGCATTGATACATGTCCCCTGGGACAGGACCCAGGTCCCCAAACACTTTTTAGGACAATAACTTGCATTTTAGCCTTTAAAATTAGGATATATTTACTGTGGATGCAGCTGGTGAAGTCACAGACACATGCTTTCTCAAGGAATAGCAAACCTGTGCTGTTCTTTCAGAGCCCTGTGCCGTAAATGGCAGCTCCCGCATGCATGCCTAGGAGTGACATCATCACAGCTCCGGCCACTCACACAGCCTGAGTCCTGGCAGAAGGAAGACTGGGTGATGCTTCATACACACGACCAGTTTTCCCAGCAGGGAAACTGCCATAAGAGCTTTTGGCCGGGGAACCTGGACGTGTGTATGCTCTATCACAGTTTACCGCTTAATAAGAAAAGTGCCAGTAAAACGTGGACATTATACGCTTTACACCCCCAAGAATATTGAAATCCTCTGGACTCTCAAAATCAATCGGAGTCATCAATCTTAAAACCAATTTTCTCCATTCAGAATAGACATTCTGCAGTCCCTCAACTTCCATCAGTGAGAACCCTGTGCGACATATACAATTTTTTGGACCATGGCAGGACATAGCATTGTCCCCTGGGACAGGACCCAGGTCCCCAAACACTTTTTAGGACAATAACTTGCATTTTAGCCTTTAAATTAGGATATATTTACTGTGGATTCACAATAGACATTCTGCAGTCCCTCAACTTCCATCAGTGAGAACCCTGTGTGGCATAGCATTGTCACACCACCCATCCCCCCAATGCAATAACAAATACAAATATAAAACAAGAACAACAAATGTGTGTTGCTTTGAAAATGCTGAATCCATTCCAGAACAGCACACTAATTATGCCGCTATTGGCCCCTTCCCTTATCATGCCCTCACTTTGCCCCATCTCAGGCTCCCCAAGCTTTGGGAAGTTCCCAGATATGCTCATCCCATGCATACCCTGCCCTTCATTTTACCTATGCTGATCCAGCACTATTTACAATAACTGACATAGGCAAGGAACACACAACAGAAAATACCTAGAACCTTATTGCACACTTCTGGGTCCACATGAAACGCGATCTGCAGGCCCAGAGCTGTACAGCGAAGCTGAGACAAGTGCAGTGGCAGCTAGGAGTGGAATCTCAGTGTTCATATTGTCACATTGGAAGGGGAGTTTAGAGTGCAGTTTGGCATAATTTCATGTTATGACAGATTTGTAATTTATACATATAATATACAAAACATTTTTTTCCCCCATGCTGTTGCACAAGTCTTTGTACATTGTAGAAGCATCAATTTTGTAATATATATATATATATATATATATATATATATATATATATATATATATATATATACTTTACCTGCAGGTTGAATTTTACCAACATGTTTATACATCATATTTTGTTCTAATGTACAGCCATATTTTTTAGCATAACACATCTTTCAGTAATGCTAGACTGCTTCTTGTATCCTTGGGGTCTGCTCTCATGGCATGCATACAGTATGCATTCTGCTTTCTACATTTAGCTGAAAAGATAACTTCACTGGCAAAATACAGTAAATCTCCAAAGCAATTTAAGAAACAACATGGTAATTTTGTCCACTGCTTTTAGAGTTCTCGTGACCCCAAGTTTCATTTTTGGGTGTATAGATTCTAAAAAAAAGTAGGATATGGATGAGCAGGTCTTCATTAAAAAACAAAACAAAAAAAGTCTTGCTTTTAAGATCTCTTATCATGTTTTTTCTTCCTAGGTTTCAAGTGTTGGTTATGATGATACATGGATCTTATAATGTACCTGCATTCTGGAAAAAATCTATTAAAATGACCTCAAGCACTGCAAGTAGACACTGTCTGCAAAACTGGGTACACAGGGAGCCCCTGCAGTCTTCATGTTCCCAAAGATATTCAATCAGGACGAAACTCGTTAAGGTGTGGTTTTCTTGTCTACATCACTTCTGGTGGAATGCACACTGCTTCCGCAAATTTGAGGGAAGCAGCGGCCATCTTCTCCTCCATAAATACATTGTATATACCTGGTGCTGGTTCATGTAGGCACTAATACAAGTGAGCACAATATTTATGTAAAGATTTTAAATAAAATTAAGTGGTTATGCACAATTAAAGTCTCTCCTTGGAATAATTTTTCCTGAGTGGCGGTGCATGAGTAGAGAAACAATTGGCTTCCTGACATGAAGTGCTGTGCAAAAGGTGTACAAGTATGAAAAGACTGCCCTACAAGCACATTGTGACCTACTTAGTAATAGTGGGTCAAAACATTGTGGCGAGTGTCTGTCCAAGTGGGAACACCTGCCACACCATGTCTGGGATTCAATCCTGGGACCTGGAGTTCTTTGGATGGTTTCGTATTGCCTGAGTATAGGACCCCGTTTCTCCTTGTTAGTGTATGATATTGCTTTGCTGGTTTCTGACTTCCGTTTGTGCCAGACTCCACTTCTACTTCTGGATTACCCCTTTGGTCTTTGCTGATCACTGTTGCCAACTCTGACTGTTCCCAGCCTTGCCCTTTGGACTACTCACTTGGATTACTTGGATTGGGGTTTGCCGACTTCACCTTCTTCCAGCTTTGAGTTGTTTGTTTGGTGTTTCTTATTTAGTCTGTTTGCACTTCCCTTTTGATGTCCTGTATTTCTGGCTGCAGGACGGTTAGAGGCTCCTGGCAGACCTGACCACACATTTTTTTTTTTTCACAGGAGCACAAGCACTTTTTTACTTAAACAATCACGTAACCGTGATAAAATAGTGGTTTAACCACGTGTAGCACGATTATAAAGGAACTCATGGGATAGTATAATTCATATCATATTTAATACAGCAGCATGGTTTTATTTATGGGTTTTATTGTGTTTTCACAATATTATTTTGTGTTTAAAAAAAAATGTGCATTCTTCGGTGCGGGGGTAACACATTATTATAATGAAGACACATGAAAACCACTGCAGAATGTTATCTAAAGTTGTGGCAAAATGTTATTACATGTCTGCTGCTACTCATAATTAATCTGCTATCACTTGCCATAGATTTGCTGACTTTGTGCTAGGACACAAAGTCAAGTGTTGGCCAGTCCCACACATGGCCACAATCCACTTTGGGTCTTACTTTAGACTCTAGATTAGGGATCCTCAAACTACGGCCCTCCAGCTGTTGTGGAACTACACATCCCATGAGGCATTGCAAAACTTTGACATTCACAGACATGACTAAGCATGATGGGAATTGTAGTTCCTGAACAGCTGGAGGGCCATAGTTTGAGGACCCCTGCTCTAGATGGATCAATGGATTTTATCTAAATACAGTATCTCACAAAAGTAAGTACACCCTTTACATTTTTGAAAATATTTTATTTTATCATATCTTTTCATGTGACAACACTGAAGAAATTACACTTTTCTACAATGTAGAGTAGCGAGTCTACAGCTTGTATAACCGTGTAAATTAGTTTTTCCCTCAAAATAACTCAACACACAGTCAATGTTTAAACCTCTGGTAACAAAAGTGAGTACACCCCTAAATGAAAATGTCCAAATTGGGCCCAATTCACCATTTTCCCTCCCCAGTGTGATGCAACTTGTTATTGTCACAAGGTCTGTGTATGACTGGGGAGCAGATGTGTTATCGCTCTCACTCTCTCATACTATAATAATCGGTGCTCTAAATAAAGATGGCCTAGGCTAAATGAAGATTGCCAAGACCCTGAAACTGAACTGACCATAAATTGGTTTACCAGGACATGTATCACTCAGAACAGACCTTGTCATGGTCAACCAAAAAATTTAAGTGCAGGTGCTCACCGTCATATCCAGAGGTTGTCTTTGGGAAAAGACATGCAAGTGCTGCCAGCATTTTTGCGGGGGTGGGGGGGGTCAGCCTGTCAGTACTCGGACCATACGCTGCACACGGCATCAAATTAATCTGCATGGCTGTTGTCTCTTCTTCTGAAGATGCACAAGAAAGCCTGCAAACAGTTTGCTAAAGACAAGCAGACTAAGGACATGGATTACTGGAACCATGTCCTGTGGTCTGATGAGACCAAAATAGACTTATTTGGTTCAGATGGTGTCAAGCATGTGTGGTCTACAGTCAAGCATGATGGTTAGAGTGTCATGGTCTGGGGCTGCATGAGTGCTGCCGGCACTGGGGGGTGGCAGTTCATTGAGGGAGCCATGAATGCCAACAGGTGCTGTGACATACTGAAGCAGAGCATTATTCCCTCTCTTCTGAAACTGGGCCGCATGGCAGTATTCCAACATGATAACGACCCCAAACACACCTCCAAGATGACCACTGCCTTGATATAGAAACTAAGGGGGAAAGGTGATGGACTGGCAATGCATGTCTCCAGACCTAAACCCTATTGAGCATCTGTGGAGAATCTTTGGGGCATCTTTGGGGCATCTGTGGGGCATCCTCAAACGGAAAGTGGAGGAGTGCAAGATCTCTAACATCCACCACCTTTGTGATGTCATTATGGAGGAGTGGAAGAGGACTTCAGTGGCAACCTGTGAAGCTCTGGTGAACTCCATGCCCAAGCGGGTTAAGGCCGTGCTGGAAAATAACAGTGGCCACACAAAATATTGACACTTTGGGCCCAATTTGGACATTTTCACTTGGGGTTGTACTCTTTTTTTTGGTTGCCAGTGGTTTAGCCATTAATGGCTGTGTGTTGAGGGGACAGAAAATTTACACTGTTATACAAGCTATACACTCACTACTTTACATTGTAGCAAAGTGTCATTAATTCAGTGTTGTCACATGAACAGATATAATAACATATTTACAAAAATGTGAGGGATGTACTCACTTTTGTGAGATACTATACACATTTCCTTTAACAGAGTGAACACAGACAAATTATTCTGGCTAATTCAGCCCCCATGGCTTTAAAAAACTGATTAAAAAAATTGTTAAACGGTTAATATGTAGAGATCTAAACAGCTATAACTTTATCAGCTTTAGAAACTTAGTAGTTCAGAGAGGAATATTAAAAAAAAAAAAAAAAACATGCATAGCACAAAGTAGAATAAAATTGGAAGCATTTAGTACTAAAAATGTCCCACTGTTCTTACATGAGAGTAAAATCAAATACATGAACTTGGAAAATGCATTTACTGTAAGTAAGCATGTCTGCAATAAATGGGGGTAGCAATTGCTGATATCCTTTGGAAATGTTGTTAGTTGCCTGGCTAGGCAGGGATATGCAATTAGCGACCCTCCAGCTGTTGAAAAACTACAAGTCCCATGAGGCATAGCAAGACACTGACAGCCACAAGCATGACACCCAAATGGGACTTGCAGTTTTGCAACAGCTAAAGGTCCACTAATTGCATATCCCTGCACTAGAGTCAGTGCTTTCTGTGTTACTGACCTGAAACAAACATGAACATTTGCAGGGGAAACACTCAACTGTCTATATGTGTTAATCTCTCATCAGCTGGATGATCAAAGCATTATCCCTTGTTTACAAAAACACTGCAAAATATAATTTGCATTTATTTATTACAGGTACATATATGTGTTATATATTCACATCAGTCCCTGCCTTCAAGGAGCTTACAGTCTAAGATCCCTAAGTCACATTCATACATACACATACTAGGGCCAATTAAGACAGGAGCCAATTAATCTACCAGCATGTCTTTGGAGTATTGGAGGAAACCAGAGTACCCAGAGGAAACCATGTAGGCACAGGGAGAACAAGCAAACTCCAGGAAGGTAATGCCATGGTTGGCATTCAACAACCCTAGCACTGCTAGACAGAAGTGCTAGCAACTTATCAGCAAGAGAGCGATACAGTTTTCATCTAGCCAGTAAGGTTGCAATGCACGCATGCAGGCAATGGTTTCATACCACTGTGTTTTGCTAAAGGAAAAATTACCGAATTTATCGGTGTATAACACACACAGGCGTATAACACGAACCCTAACTTTAAGAGGGAAGTTTCAGGAAAAAAACTTTAAACCGCCCCCAGTGTATAACACACAGGCACAGTTTACACTCTATTTTCAGGGTAAAAAAGCGAGTGTTATACGCCAATAAATACAGTAACTAAAAACTTTCAAAAAATAAATAAAGATCTGCAGTGTATAAATCTCCTATTATTAAAACACTCACCTAAACTTAGAGTAATCCAGATAAGGCACATCATTGTCAAAATTTTCCTCATCATTGTCTGAATCTGCAAAAAGTAAAAAAAAAAAAAATAACACAATCAATTTTACTGATCTGCAAGTTTTAAGAAGTTTATGTCTCACTAAGCAGAGCATTTGGCACTCGCCGATCTAGCACAGTTGTAGAAATGAAAATCAAATAAAAGATATAAAAAAATGGAGATGATAGTTGTTGCATCTGGGACCAGGACAATGCCAAGGATCAAGGGCCAAAGCAATATTCTAAGAGCACAAGTATTTTATTACCATACCTTTTTATGTTGAGAGGCTAGATGCTAACTGAGGCTGTAATTACTATAGCAAGTCTATGCTGAAAGTCAATACCTAGTCCAGTAGAGAAAAGGATAGGAAAAGAGAAAAAACTCCTAACTGATTTTTATTTTTTCCTCTTCTGACTGTACATGGCAGTGCATGACAGCTCGTAAATGTGTCATTGTTTTCATTCAACCAGCAGGTTTATAAAAAAAAAAAAGAAAGAAAGAAAAAGAACTAATTGGGATCCACTGGATCTAAAAAAGCATTAGTTTTCACAAATACAATCACATGACAAAAGGGGTGGAGCTTGTAAAAAAAAGGCATCCTCATTTAGATATGCCTATGAGTAAATACCTGTACAGAAGATGCAAATGCTCAGGGACATTCTAAAAAGTTTATATATATATATATATATATATATATATATTTATTATATATATATATATATCATAGCTTACTGGCTTTATTTCATTCAAGTACATTGTAATCAGCTACTGATAATTACGGTATATATATTTAGTCACAAAACATACAACATTTAAAGCCCAATCACAGCCAATAGTTTTCGGCGGGAAATTTCAGAACGGAGCATGCGCAGTTCGATCGCCACGGGGACGCGCCTAATTTAAACGCTTCACTCCCCCCTAGTGGCGTATTTTGATTCTGCCGCGAGAAATACACTGCGCCGCAGTACCTTACGGGCCAAAATCTACCTGAATTTGTCGTAGAGCCAGGTAAAATACGGCGGCATAGTGTATCTCCGATACTCTGCGCCAATGTAATTGTACCTGAATCTGGCCCTATGTGTGTGAAGAAAATTATAAAAAATTTCATATGGGTACAGTGTAGCATGACCACACAATTGGCATTCAAAGTGTGATAGCGCTGAAAGCTGAACAATGGCCTGGGCAGAAACAGGGTGAACGTGTCCTGTATTGAGGTGGTTAAATTAGTATTTTTATTTATTTTTTGCTAGAATACTTGGAACCCCCAAACATACACAAACTACAGTACTTAAAGTTCTCCATAGGCAGCACTTTAAGAGGTTATGGGGTAGATTCAGATAGAATTGCCTATCTTTAGGCAGGCGTAGCGTATCTCGGATACACTACGCCGACGTAACTCAGAGAGGCACGTACAGTATTCACAAAGCACTTGTGCCTAACTTTGCACCGGTCTATCTTAATTTCCTCAGCAAGTGAAAGTGGGTGTGACCTTATCCAAATGATATTCTGAACGTGGAGCAGTGATTTACGCCCGCGTATCATGAACAGAGCATGCTCAGTAAGTTTGTTCCCTTGTGAGCATGCTCACAACTATGCCGGCCCAACTTACAGAGATACGCCGGCCCAACTTATGCCCAGCCGATGCAAACGTACATCCAGTTTTATACTCCTCCAGGGAAGGTACTTTTGCTGTGAGATGGCTGCTCCCGTTCCCCACAGGCAGAGGAGGAAAAACAACTTTAACACCCAGGAGATGTCAGCCCTCATAACAGCAATGGAGACTTATGACCAGGGCCGCCATCAGGGGGGTACAGGCAGTACGCCTGTAAGGGGCCCGGAAGTCCCCAGGGGCCCGTATGGGAACCCCCCTTTTTTATTATTTGTTTAAAAAAATATATATATTTGTTTAATATATTTTTATCTTATTTTTTTATTAAAGGGGCATTTTTTAGGGGTCTGGAGGTCCCCAGGGGCCTGGATATCCCCAGGGCCCCAGATAACAACCCCCCTTTTAAAAAAAATATATATACACATATATATATATATACAGTGCAGAAAATAAGTATTTGAACACCCTGCTATTTTGCAAGTTCTCCCACTTGGAAATCATGGAGGGGTCTGAAATTGTCATCGTAGGTGCATGTCCACTGTGAGAGACATAATCAAAAAAAAATAATCCAGAAATCACAATGTATGATTTTTTTAACTATTTATTTGTATGATACAGCTGCAAATAAGTATTTGAACACCTGAGAAAATCAATGTTAATATTTGGTACAGTAGCCTTTGTTTGCAATTACAGAGGTCAAACATTTCTTGTAGTTTTTCACCAGGTTTGCACACACTGGAGGAGGGATTTTGGCCCACTCCTCCACACAGATCTTCTCTAGATCAGTCAGGTTTCTGGGCTGTCGCTGAGAAACACGGAGTTTGAGCTCCCTCCAAAGATTCTCTATTGGGTTTAGGTCTGGAGACTGGCTAGGCCACGCCAGAACCTTGATATGCTTCTTACAGAGCCACTCCTTGGTTATCCTGGCTGTGTGCTTCGGGTCATTGTCATGTTGGAAGACCCAGCCTCGACCCATCTTCAAAGCTCTAACTGAGGGAAGGAGGTTGTTGCCCAAAATCTCGCAATACATGGCCCCGGTCATCCTCTCCTTAATACAGTGCAGTCGCCCTGTCCCATGTGCAGAAAAACACCCCCAAAGCATGATGCTACCACCCCCATGCTTCACAGTAGGGATGGTGTTCTTGGGATGGTACTCATCATTCTTCTTCCTCCAAACACGGTTAGTGGAATTATGACCAAAAAGTTCTATTTTTGTCTCATCTGACCACATGACTTTCTCCCATGACTCCTCTGGATCATCCAAATGGTCATTGGCAAACTTCAGACGGGCCTTGACATGTGCTGGTTTAAGCAGGGGAACCTTCCGTGCCATGCATGATTTCAAACCATGACGTCTTAGTGTATTACCAACAGTAACCTTGGAAACGGTGGTCCCAGCTCTTTTCAGGTCATTGACCAGCTCCTCCCGTGTAGTCCTGGGCTGATTTCTCACCTTTCTTAGGATCATTGAGACCCCACGAGGTGAGATTTTGCATGGAGCCCCAGTCCGAGGGAGATTGACAGTCATGTTTAGCTTCTTCCATTTTCTAATGATTGCTCCAACAGTGGACCTTTTTTCACCAAGCTGCTTGGCAATTTCCCCGTAGCCCTTTCCAGCCTTGTGGAGGTGTACAATTTTGTCTCTAGTGTCTCTGGACAGCTCTTTGGTCTTGGCCATGTTAGTAGTTGGATTCTTACTGATTGTATGGGGTGGACAGGTGTCTTTATGCAGCTAATGACCTCAAACAGGTGCATCTAATTTAGGATAATAAATGGAGTGGAGGTGGACATTTTAAAGGCAGACTAACAGGTCTTTGAGGGTCAGAATTCTAGCTGATAGACAGGTGTTCAAATACTTCTTTGCAGCTGTATCATACAAATAAATAGTTAAAAATTCATAAATTGTGATTTCTGGAATTTTTTTTTTTGGATTATGTCTCTCACAGTGGACATGCACCTACGATGACAATTTCAGACCCCTCCATGATTTCCAAGTGGGAGAACTTGCAAAATAGCAGGGTGTTCAAATACTTATTTTCTGCATTGTATATATATATATTATCATCATTATTATTATTATTATTAAAGGGCCCAGAGGTCCCCAGGGCCCCCGGAAGACAGCCTTCCTTTTTTATAAATATGTTTTACATTTTTTTTATATTATTTTATTTCTTTTTTTTTCTTTTTTTTATATATAGATATATTTTTATTGAAGGGCTTTGAGGTCCCCAGGGCTCCATGTGTCAAGCCCCTTTTTTTAAGATTTTTTTTTATTTGGTATTTTTATTTTTGTTTATATATTTTTTGTTTATATATTTTTTGTATTTATTTTTTATTAAAGGGCCTAGAGGTTTCTTTTTTATTTAAGGACCCAGAGGTCCCGGATGGAAAGCCCCCTTTTTTGGTAATTTATTTTTATTAAAAAAAAAAAGGGGGGGTTGCCATCCGGGCCCCTGGGGACCTCCGGACCTCTAAAATAAATAAAAAGAAAAAAATGGCCCTTTAATAAAAAATAAAATAAAAATATATTAAAAAAATATTAAAAAAATAAAAACAAGAAGAGGGGGTTGCCATCTGGGACCCTGGTGGCCTCTGGACCCCTTACAGGTGTACTGCCTGTACCCCCCTGATGGCGGCCCTGGTGGCGGGGGACCCATTAGTAGTGCTATGACCACGGCTGCCATATGTTGTCCTGCAAGTGTGGTTTCTCAGCTCATCTGTAATGGTGCTGCTGAAGCTGCTCTCCAGCTAACTTGAGCAAGTCTGGTGCAAAGATATCCCTGCTTTATGAGGGATAACTTTAGGCTGGCGAAACAGCTTAGGCACGCCACGCCTAGCCTGTGCCGAACGGGCCTATGTTCGGGATCGGCATTTCTCACTCATTTGCATATTTGCATAGGAAATCAAAGGTGCGGACAGAATAAATGTGCGCCTAGACGGAATGAATGTGCGCCTAGGAAATACAGACGTAGGCAACTTAGGCCGGTCGGGAATAGCCTATTTTGGTGTGTATCTAGTTCTGTGGGTACGGCTCATAGATATTCCGGCACAAATTTAGACGTAGGCGGCACATCTCAAGATAGACCGGCTTAAGTCCTACCTGAATCTACACCTATGTGTTTAGAGTTACAGAGACGGTCTGCTAGAATTAATGCTCTCACTCTAATGATCATGGTGATACCTCAAATGTGGGGTTTGAACACTGTTTACATATGAGGGCGTGACTTAAGTATGTGTTCACTTCTGCATGTGAGAATGGAAGGATCAAGCACTTTAATTGTGTTTATTGTTTTTGTAATTTTTATTTTTACACTGTCCTTTATGTTTATTTATGTTTTACTGTTATTCCTATTACAATAAATGTAAACTTTCCTTGTAATAAAAATTAAGCATGGCAGGTCATATTTATTGGGAGATCTATAGTCAGACACCAAATCTCTCAGTTACTCTAAAAAAAAAAAAAAAAAAACATCTCTTTAACCACTTAAGACCCGGACCAATACACTGGTAAATGACCCAAGGTGTTTTTGCGATTCGGCATTGCGTCACTTTAACAGACAATTGCGCGGTCGTGCGACGTGGCTCCCAAACAAAATTTGCGTCCTTTTCTTCCCACAAATAGAGCTTTCTTTTGGTGGTATTTGATCACCTCTGCGATTTTAATTTGTTGCGCTATATACAAAAATAGAGCGACATTTTTGAAAAAAAAAACCACTATTTTTTACTTTTTGTTAAAAAAAAATCAAATAAACTAAATTTTAGTCAAACATTTAGGCCAAAATTTATTTAGCCACATGTCTTTAGTAAAAAAAAAAAAATCGCAATAAAAAAAAAAAAAAATAGCTACCTAGCGGGAACAGCGACACTAATACAGCGATCAGAAAAATGATCGCTTAGTGACGCTGGTAATAGGGAGTGAAAGGGTTAACTAGGGCGGTGATCAGGGGGTTAAAACTTTATTAGGGGGGTGGGGGGGCTATCCTGAACCTAACACTAACTGATTTTACACTGCCTGTCACACTGACACTAAATGCAGTGATTAGATCACTGCATTCAGTGACACTGTGACAGGGGGGTGGGGGGGGCGATCACAAGGGGTTAATGTGCCTATGTGAGTGTGTGTCAGTGTTGTGTTGGTGCACACTTACTTGATGTCTTCTCTCATCAGCAGCGGTGGGAAACACTGCTGCGATGAGAGGTGACATCATTTCCTCCTTCCTGTGTAAACACAGGAGGAGGAAGTTACACGAAGGGGGAGCGCTCCCATTGGCTGGGAGCGATCGCGGGGGGGCGGGTAAACGCCGACATCCGCCCGCTCGTCCCGGATCGCTCCCGGAGCCCGATGGGACCCCCGAACCGCACTTAGGCAGGGACGTAAATTTACGCCCTTGTGCCTGTACGAGCCATTCTGTGGCCGTATATGTGCGTGCGGGGGTCCTTAAGTGGTTAAATGGTCACTAAAGGAAAACAAAAAATTGCTGAAATGACTGTTTACAGGGTATAGAGACATACAAGTTAACTGATTCCTTTTCAAAATGATTAAAAATAGATAAACATCAATCATATAATGTGCCTGCACACAGTTTCACACACAGAACAAAAACAAACAAATCCATGTCAGTGTTTTGTTTTTAAAATGAATCTGATTGGTTCTGGGAAGTTTTAGACACACAGTAATGACAGCTTAAACCATCGTGAGAAAGCTCCCAGCACTGTGGTTATAATGAAACAGCCAAGCAGTAAGTGTGGAGAACAGAGCAGGATTACAGCAACTTCAAAGCAAAAACAAACAATAAGGACATGAAACCAGTACTGCAGTAAGGTAAATTAAGCTATTTAGCTAAAAAAAAAAAAAAAAATCCTTTAGTGATCCTTTAAGCCTGAGATCAGGAAGTGACATCAGACATCGCTCCAGACCTCCAAGGGTATAGAGAAGAGTGGGGACTATCTTGTCCTTACTCAACTTCCTGCCTAGCTATCAGCCAGATCGGATGTGTGTAAATATACTGTATATATAAAACTGTCTTATTTAATGGTAATGCACGATTGTACCCAAACATAATTTTTATCATTTTATTCACACAAGAGCTTTCTTTTTGTGGTATTTAATCACCACTGTGTTTTTAATGTTTTACTAAACAAACAGAAAAAAGACATTTTGAAAAACAAAAATCTGTGGTTTGTCTAATAAATTGTTGCCAATAAGAAATTATTTCACTTCACTTGGTATAGGTGAGAGTTTACATTTACTTTAAGTTCTAAATGTAGGTGGGTTGCTAGTGTTTTATTAGACCTTTTAGCTGTTTAGTAAAATTATGGGAAAGATCATAACCTAGTATATATAGTAGGTATCACGTGTGGGTTTTTTAAGAGATTGTTGTTCCTAACATTTTTAAAAGCTTGTCGTGAAAATGTAATTATTAGTGGAAATTAAAAAAAAAATAATAATCACAGACAACACTTATTTGTATTCATGCAAGAGCACCAATATGATTACAATTGCCCTAAACAGGCTGTAGACAGACACGTCATATCAAGAGTAAAGGCAGTAGGATGCTCTCTTGGAAATGCTATAACATGTGGGAAATAAGCACCTGATAGTTGCAAGCACTTATCTCTCTGGGAACACCTTCTCTTGATCTTGGCCTATTAATTGAAAGCACAGCTGAAATTGTTTGCTAAAGCCTTGTACACACAATGAGACTATCAGATTTTTTGCATGCTAATCTCATACCGTAAATGAAGAGGTTACTAAACTTACAAAAATACTTCTATGACAGAATACAACTTCGGAAGTGATGTGTTGTATTGTAATGTATTCTTTTGCTTCCGAGCATGTGTGGTCTTCATACTGTGCTGATTAAAGGAAAATTGTACAATCTGATATTGTGTCAATCTTGCTCCCTTTCTCGGCGAGATTGACCACCTACGATACCCGTTGCCGGACCCAGCGCCGAGCCGGCTTGCCGCGATGGGAAAAAGCCTTCATAGAAGCGACGGGGATCCGACTTGGATTCCCGCCAATTCTAGGTGCTGCGTTTGGTATGAATCATGATGGGGAACTCCACGCCAAATTTTAAATTAAAAACCAGCATGAGTTCCTCCCCAGGGGCATACCAGGCCCTTAGGTCTGGTATGGATTGTAATGAGAACCCCTATGCCGAAAAAACAGCGTGGGGGTTCCCCCACAATCCATACCAGACCCGTATCCAAGCACGCCGCCCGGCCGGTCAGGAAAGGAGTGGGGACGAGCGAGCGCCCCCCTCCTGAGTCGTACCAGGCCGCATGCCCTCAACATGGGGGGGTTGGGTGCTCTGGGGCAGGGGGTACCATGTGCCCCCCCACAACAAAGTACCCTGTCCCCATGTTGATAAGGACAGGGCCTCTTCACGAGAACCATGACCGTTGGTTGTCAGGGCCTGCGGGCGGGGGGCTTATCAGAATCTGGGAGCCCCCTTTAATAAGGGGGCCCCCATATACTGCCCCCACCCTAGGTGAATGAATATGGGGTACATCATACCCCTACCCATTTACCTGGAGGCAAAGTGTCAATAAAATAAACACAGAACACATGGTTTTAAAATAATTTATTAGTCAGCTCCAGGGGTATTCTCCGCTCTCCGGAGGGGTCTTCTTCCATCTTCTCCCCTCTCCACTGCCGTCTCAGCACTCCCTGGTTCTTCTACCGCTCGCTCTCCGATGCCTTCTTCGGGGCTGGCCGCCGCTATCTTTTTAGCTCTCTTACTAGCGGCAGCGCAGCCCGCTCTTCTTTGCCGTCTTCTGCCTTCTTATTATGTTGACGCAACGCTTCCTCCTGCTGTAATGCCGGGTGTGCGGCTTGCACCGATTTATATAGGCCTCTTATGACGTCACAGTCCTATCATGCTCAGTGGGTCCCAGAGCACCCAACCCCCCCATGTTGAGGGCATGCGGCTTGGTACGGCTCAGGAGGGGGGTGTGCTCGCTCGCCCCCAATCCTTTCCTGACCAGCGGGGTGGCGTGCTTGGATATGGGTTTGGTATAGATTGTGGGGGAACCCCCACCCCGTTTTTTCGGGCCTGGTATGCCCCTGGGGGAGAACCCATGCCATTTTTTTAATTTAAAATTTGGCGTGAAGTTTCCCCTCATATTTCATACCAAACACAGCGGCTAGAATTGGCAGGAATCCGAATCGGATTCCCGTCGCTTCTATGACGTGCTCGCTGGAATGTGCTTTTCCTATTCCAGCGCGTGCGAGATGTCGGCACCATGTCGCCGAGAATCAGTGTGATGCCGCCGTGCTGGAAACACATTCTCGGCGACAGGTACTGTACAAGAAAGAATATTGTGTTTGTCACTTTGGATAATTTTGGATTAACTGTTGTGAATGGCTCTCAAAAGCTGTGTGCCAACAATCAGATTACTGTACAATCGATTGGAAAGCGGTATTTTTCATCTGATTTTCTGATTGTGTGCACTAGGCTTAAGATTGTACTGTGTAACACTGTATTAAATATACATGTGTTTTTTTTTTTTTAAGCAACTGATCAGTAAAACAATATAAGTGGTCACTGCTATCTGTCTAGTCAGCATGTGTCTTCATTCGTGGAAACAACTAAAATATTGTGACAAGCATTACACCCTTTCAACAACACTGACCGTGAGAACACTAACCATCATATAAAAAATGGGTGCATACACCATGGGGTCAAGTCACAAAGAGAAACGTTATTGGTTTTCTTCAGGTGTTAAATTAGCACTCCTTATTTAACGCTAGCAAACATGGTATTCACGAAAGCTATAATCGTTATTTAACATAGTCATTATGGTTTTCAACTGACTCTTTATCCAATCATTATACTAACTACTCAGACGTTATTATTAACATTTGGGACGTTAAAATAACTCTTAAGATCGTTAAATAATGCTGGAGAGATGCATTCTGGGAGCAGAAGGGGAGGAGAACAGCTGCATGTGGAAAAGAGCAGATACAGAGAGAGAGGGAGAGAGACACAAGCAATACACATGGAGATTGAGCATGTGATGTGCAAAACTTCTAGTGTGTGCTTTTCTAAAGCCATGTGTATTTCCTCATACAGAGAATAAATCATGGGAGATGATAATCGGAATTTAGCTATCACCTGGGTTTCAGAAAAGTCATCCAAAATAGTATGTGAACGGAATACACATTTATAAATCTGAACAACATTCTAACATGTTCTTCTTCGCCTCTGGATAATTTTAAGTTCAAATAGAACACGGTTCTATCTTACCCAGCACTATTAAAAACTTCACTACACTACAAAAATCGCCAAAAGCTTCCTCTAACAACAAAATATCGCCTGGGAAATGTCATAACGCCACCCTGAGGGAGGTGTTAATTTAACGATTGCTTAACAATTGATAACTGTCAAAAAAATCTTTGTGAATTGCACTTCTGTACATATTTAACAATTTGACTCTTTAAAATAACTATTTGACTCTTTAAAATAACGATTTGACTCTTTAATAAAGATCCACACCTTAAAATATCGGTTCTGTGTAGTGAAACGTTATTTGATGATTTTTCAAAGCGTTAAATCGTTTAGTGAATTGAACTAGCTTCAATAACGTGCAAAATCGTTAAAATAACACCCGCAATCTGAAAATAAAGCTTTGTGAATTGACCCCAATATGTGATTCAACATAATTCTTGTAAAATTATTGGCAATCAAATGAGGAAAATTGAAATCCATCTATTAATTACATAGTTTGATAATAACACATCTGTGCAATGAATCTGAGCTACAGGATTACCTACTGTAAATGTAACTTACCGTTTAAATAGGGAATTCTGAATAATCTCTTCAGGGAAGCCTATCACGTCTCAGACTAATTTTTTACCACTTCCATCGGCTCATTCCCCACAATTACAAACTTTCGTACCACCTTCCCCACCCTATTAGATTGTAAGCTCTCCTGAGCAGGGCCCTCTTAATCCTCTTGTATTTTATGATATTATAACTGTATTGTCTCTTTTTTATATTGTAAAGCGCTGCATAAACTGGTGGCACTATATAAATCCTGTTAAAATAATAATAAAAACAACTAACATTTCCTCAGCTCCACATATCTAAAAGTTGTATTCAGGATTTCTAAATCCCACTGGTGTGACATATGTTTCTTTGACTCTTGAGTACTAATCTTGTTCCCTTTCCTCCTTCAGCAGCATCTCCAAAAGCAAATATGACACACATGGGGTTTGGCTTTGTATTGTTGGGTCATATGGTGAATTCCTACTTTAAGAACATGCACAGGTCTCATGGAAAATGTCCATTTGAAATGGAGCTTTCCTGAAGCATGTAATTCGTCCGTAAGAAATAGCAAACAGAATTTAAAGTGCTTTCAGACACGGAATGTTCTGTTTGATTTATCCGGAGAACACTGTGATGCGTGTAAATTGAACACAATTTAAATCAGTAGGCTTGTCATTACAAGTAGCTCAGGAAAGATGATATGTCGAAGACTGAAAAGATAAGCTGATAAACCGTACACCAAAGCAAATTGTTAAATGCAGATTCAAAGGTACAAACGCTGAATAACTTTCAGTTTTTCTACAACTTAACACACTGATCGATGCTTAAAGATGCTGAGATAGTCCTTGCCAAAGAAGAATTTCAAGGCATTAGAAATGCTGTGAGGTCAACATTTTTCTTGACTTCAGAAACAAAACAAACAGTTTAACTACATTTTACTGTGATTAGTATTTAGTGAAATAGTTCAGGAATTGGACTGCATCCAATTACAGTAAAAATCTTGAACAGCGTGTTTAAATAGGGAAAGAAAAAAAAAACATAAATATGCCTGGTGGTCATTACTGACGATCTCTCTGTGGCAATTTTTTTCCAGTGTTGGTCTTTATTAGTGGAAGTGGAAGTGGAACTTCATAAAAACAACCAAAATACTTTGTTAAATCACATACATGTTCAATGTTTTACCGGCCAGACAATTTGTAATTTGTCAAGCTATTCTTATTATACACCTGAGCTAGTCAAGAAGATCAATTTTCTACTTAGTTTAGTTTCAATTGTATTTTTTTTAATGTTTGGAAAAATATACAAGGATTGTCAATATAAATGCACGGACTTAAATTTAACATTTAAAGTCGAGGTTCACCCTAAAACAATTATATAACATTACATCCAGCATACTTGCGACATGAACAGTATGCTAGAAACATTATTTTTTTTCACCTTACATACAGTTATATTGTTATTTTCCCCATGGCTTCCGTGTTCTGATTCCCGTGGAACTGGGCCTTCCAAACCAGGAGGTGGATGATTGACGTCTGGTGAAAAACTTACCAAGGTGCATAAAGCGCGTCACCAGTTTTCCTTAAATAGCCGACCTGCGAGTCAGCTCTATACAGCGCCTGCGCCGCCGTGTAGAGCTAACTGTGCAGGCGCCATGTAGAGCTGACTCGCAGGTCGGCTATTTACGGAAAACTGGTGACGCGCTTTATGCACATTGGGAAGTTTTTCACCAGACGTCAATCATCTACCTCCCGAATAGGAACGCCCAGTCCCGCGGGAATCAAAACCCGGAAGCCATGGGGAAAAATAACAATTTAACGGTATGTACGGTGAAAAAAAATACCAGCATACTGTTCATGTCGCAAGTATGCTGGATGTAATGTTATATAATTGTTTTAGGGTGAACCTCCACTTTAAGTATAACTAAAGGGGAAAATATTTTCTTTCTTTTTTTTCTTTGGATAGAGCAGAGAAGGATTAAAACACCTGTCAGTTTTTAGTGCTGCCTGTGCCCCCAATTGGTAGATGCACCGTCTCTATTTATTCAGTTTACCATTTTTATTAAAAAAAAACAAAAAAAAAAAAAAGTGAAAGAAAATATTCTGGGTTGTCCTGAGAAAAGTAATAGAAGGGAAATCTTCCAATGGTGGCACAAGTTCTGGTGGCCTGTGGGTCCCCAAAAAAATGTCATTAATCTGCATAGATTTCCTCTCACATCCTGTTTGACTATAGGTCAGGAAGTGAACTGAAATCTCTGTAATGGAATATAGATGGCACAAACATATTGAAAATTTTGAAAGTCTCAAATATTAAGTAGTGAAATAACATGTCACTATGTAAAGTAACCCCCAAAATCAGCAGCTACAAATACTTTAGCTGCTGAATTTAATATAATACACTTACCTGTCCAGGGATTCTGTGATGTCGCCCCCCCCCCCCCAAAGCAATTGTCTTTAGGTGCAAGTGCCAGCATTGTAGATAAGGGAAAACGGAAGTGAAGCCTTTACATGTGCAAGTCACACTACACTTTCTGAATGGTCCTGCTGTCTTCTGGAACCTGAGTGTGTTCCAGAAGGCAGCAATGGGAAAGAGGAGGGACAGGAAATATCATAGATCGCCAATGGCGATCTTACCCAAAAGTGGGAGTGGGTACCTGTCAAAACAAGGTGAATGACCGCCAAATGTGGTAGTGGAGGGTGAAAAGAAGCAGAGCTTTCCCTTTTGGGTGGAGCTCTGCTTCAACTTATTAGTATGTAACAATTTATGCAAACATCAAAAGGAAAATAAAGCCTTTCTAAAGTAAAACATATGTTTCAGTTGAGGTTTTCCATTCCATTACACAACAGTCATACTATTCTGATATAATTTTAAACCATAGACTTTGTTGATTACATGCTGCTGTAAATTTATAGTGATGTGTAAATTACATACTGTATTTATTGGTGTATAACACTCACTTTTTTACCCTGAAAATGGAGTGTAAACTGTGCCTGCGTGGGGGCTGTGGGAAGTTTTTTTTCTGAAAATTCCCTCTTAAAGTTAGGGTGCGTGTTATACGCCTGTGCTGTTATACACCGATAAATACAGTAAATATTGTGTTAGGGAAAAACTACAGGAACCAGTTTTTTATTGGAAATTGTAGAAATGTAGGAAAAAAAGCTACAAAGCTAAATTTGCTACCAAATTAAGCCAAATCTGTCCTGAAATAAATAATATGTTGGGGTACTAGTAACACTAAAAGGATAAAAACAAAAAACACTCAAAAGGATTTAGGGAGTTAAAAGACCATGGACTCAAGTAATACATCTTTAACATGAACTGGTAATTAATTAATCAATCAAAAAATATTGTAGCTTCCCCTTCAACGTAATGACCAACACACATTACTAAAACAAAAAAAACAAAAAAAAAGGGAACAAGCACATGTTTGAGAAATGGAAAAGGTGTCCATTACAGGCTTCAGGAAACAAAGAAAAAAAGGACAAAAAAAAAAAAACAAGTATTACTTAAAGGACAGATAATGCATCAAAGTGTACTGACAGGGTCACCCACAGAACTAGGACATAAAATAGACTGATTCTTCTGAATCACACTTATACTGACAGTGTAGCCCTGAGATACTCAACAAAAAGATTCCCATTACATTAACCTAGACATTACAAAGGAGGTAGACTCACTGACATGGAGTCAAAGGAACACTCCGCAGACTGCATGCAGTCTAATACACTTCAATAAAACATCAGTGAAGAAGGAAGATTTTTTTTTTAAAGCACTTCCACTGCTACAAAAGGATATTCTGCTACTAAAAACCTCTGATCTCACTGTTCAGAACTTGCATGATACCTATTTCTGTTCTCATGATTTCCACTGGTAGCCAAAAAATACTCTTTTAAAAATGACATTATCATAGGAATGAATATAGTGGTTTCTAAAGTAAAATTCTTCTGTACATTGACCCTCTGAACATGCTTAAGAAGTCCTCTAATTTGGCATCATTGTAGGGTAGATTTAGGGCAACCAAGTAGAAAAAAAATGACTGACTAATCTAAAAAGTTTTATTTTCTCCCAACAAGAGGCAGATGCCCTTTCACAATTACATGGATGATAATAATTCCCAATCACTGCACATTCCTTGAAACAGCACACAGGAGGGAGATAGCAGTAGGATACTCGTGATTGCGTTGAAAGGGGAACAAAAAAAAACCCTGTAAAACACTGCCATAATATATTCATCCACCTAATGACTTAAAGTGTATGGGGAAGGGTAAAGGCCCTGCCATGTTTTACTGTAGTCAAGGGCTACAGAAGAGAGATTTTCTCTCACTTTCTGTACTGCCGATAGGATAAAAAGATACATCCCCAACACTAAGGGTCCTTTCACACGGGCGGACCGTTCGTCCGTTTATTACAAGTCTGTTTACAGACTTGTAATGATACCCTATGTGATCACGGGTATCTGGTTTTTCAGACGGAAGAAAATCATTTTTTTCAGACGGAAGAAAACCTTATTTTTCTTCCGTCTGAAGGATCGGATCGGATGAATACGGACACATGGTCCGTATTCATCCGATTCCCCATAGGGGAGAGTGGAGGAGAGACAGGGCGGTCCCTGCATAGTGTGCGGGGACCGCCCTATCCGCCGACAGCTCAGCGGGGATCCCCGCTGAGCAGACTGACACACACGGGGCGGATCGAAAAATGATCCGCTTCGTGTGAAAGGACCCTAATACAGTAAGCATTAAAAAAAAAAATGCAGAATAGTGGAAGGCTACAACCTCTGTCAAATTGGTATACAGTATATTACCAAAAGAATTAGGACACCTGCTTTTACACACACATGAACTTTAATGGCACCCTAATCTTAGTCTGTAGGGTTCAATATTGAATTGGCCCACCCTTTGCAGCTATAACAGCTCCAACTCTTCTAGGAAAGCTGTCCACAAGGTTCAGGGGTGTGTTTATGGTAATGTTTGACCATTCTTCCAGAAGTGCATTTTTGAGTATTGGCACCAATGTGGACAAGAAGGTCTGGCTCGTAGTCGCTGCTCTAATTCATCCAAAAGTTGTTCTATTGGGTTGAGGTCAGGACTGTCAAGTTCCTTTACCCCAAACTCACTCACCCATGTCTTTATGGACCTTGTTTGTGCACTGGTCCGCAGTAATGTTGAAACAAAAAGAGGCCATCCTCAAACTGTTCCCACAAAGCTGGGAGCATGAAATTGTCCAAAATGTCTTGGTATGTTGACACCGTAATAGTTCCCCTCCACCAAATGATTTGGACCAGTGCACAAAGCAAGGTCTATAAAGACATGGGTGAGTGAGTTTGGGGTGGAGAAACTTGACTGGTCTGCTCCTTGCTCCCTTCATCATAGCTTAAATGATTGTAAGAGGAAAATGGCATGCAAGGATGGGTAATTTGAAATTATTTTCTATTAAGTGATTTTTAATTAATTCTCCATGTGTGCCTTTTTCTCCAACAGCCATGCAAGCCCTGTAGAAGGGGACACATGGAAACTATGAAGCAGGTTGTCATATGTAAAAAGTTGTAATAAAATATTTGATTTTAGACATATGGTAGAGAGGGGGTGGGGGGTCGATTGCGAGAAAGTGACAGGTAGCTCTTGCGTCCGCAGTGCCGACCTGTCAGGGAAGGTTCCTCCCGCTGGTGATATGGTCTGTTATATGGCGTGCAGTACTGTGGTTCACCACCAGATGTCTCCTGGCAGTCTGGAACTGCCAGGGGAGCTCTCCCCTGGTGGTGGTATTATGTAATCATTGGGCCGCAGTACTGGCATCCACCAGTGGGGGGTTCCTGGCAGTGTGGGGCCGACATCTCCTGCAATCAGGCATCATCTGAGTCTGATTGCAGGAGGTGTATACATACCTGGCAAGTACACTTCCACACTGCCCTGGTATTGTTACTTGTTACCTGATGACCTGAGCCTGTTCCAGGAGATCTGAAACCTGATACCTATCACCTGAGTTCCTGATCCTGTCTCCCTGTCCCATCCATCCATCCTCTCCCTGTCCTTGTTTCTTACCCCATCTGCGGATCCCCCTGTGTATGACCTTGGCCTGGCTAACATTTATGCTTCTGGATTACCCCTCTGTCTACCTACCGATCTGCCGTGTATGACCCTGGCCTGACTATCGTTAAAGATTTTGGGATTTCTCTTTTATTGTATATATATTAACGGTCTGTTTGTTGTGGTCTCTGTCTTCTGCTTGGTTTTCTGCACTTGTCATATTTGAGGTGGTTATATTCATATTATTTCTCTACCTAATAAACCTTAATATTTTCATATATATATGTTTGGTGTTCTCTGTTAGCCACACAGTTCTGGTCACACTGGTTACATGACACGACCCCACTAGCAAAACAATTCCTTCCCGAATCCCGAGCAGAGCAGCACACACAAGCAGCCACTCTGCAGCTTGGCTACACAGTACACTGACTCCTGTGTAATCCTCCTCTCACATGCATCCCGCCCATTTTCTACATCTCACAAAAGGCACTCTGTTTAGCTGTGAGTGGAGGGGGCAACAAGCAGCATGTCTGAACAAGCAGGTAAGGAACTAATCATTTGGGAAGGGCAAACACTAGTGAGCTGTATACTCTGACCTGTTAATGCTAAGCTACAGTATCTCACCACTCATATTTTTTGTAAATATTTTACTATAACTTTTCATGTAACAGCACTTAAGAAATTACACTTTGCTACAATGTAAAGTAGTGAGTGTACAGCTTGTGTAACAGATGATGCCATGAGGTGCATTGTTGAACTTCCAGTGACCGGTATGAGAGAGTGAGAGTGATAACACCAAATGTAACACACATGTTCCCCATTCACACCCGAGACCTTAAACTAATGAGTCACATAACACTGAGGAGGGAAAATGGCTAATTGGGTCCAATTTGGACATTTTAACTTAGGGGTGTACTCACTTTTGTTGCCAGCAGTTTAGACATTAATGGATGTGTGTTGAATTATTTTTGAGCAGACAGCAAATTTGCACTGTTATACAAGCTGTACACTCAGTTATTTGCATTGTAGTAAAGTGTAATTTCTTTAGTGTTGTCACATGCAAATGTATAACTAAATATTTAAAAAAATGGGAGGGGTGTACTTACTTTGTAAGATACTGTATATTCTCCTGATTTGTTAATGCTGAGCTGTATACTCCTGATCTGTTAATGTTGAGCTGTATACTCATGATCTGTGATGCCGAGCTGTATACTCATGATCTGTGATGCCGAGCTGTATACTCATGATCTGTGATGCTGAGCTGTATACTCATGATCTGTGATGCTGAGCTGTATACTCATGATCTGTGATGCTGAGCTGTATACTCATGATCTGTGATGCTGAGCTGTATACTCATGATCTGTGATGCTAAGCTGTATACTCATGATCTGTGATGCTAAGCTGTATACTCCTGATCTGTGATGCTAAGCTGTGTACTCCTGATCTGTGATGCTGAGCTGTATACTCCTGATTTGTGATGCTGAGCTTTATACTCCTGATCTGTGATGCTAAACTGTATACTCCTGATCTGTGATGCTAAACTGTATACTCCTGACCTGTGATGCTGAGCTGTATACTCCTGACCTGTGATGCTGAAACTGTATACTCTTGACCTGTGATGCTGAGCTGTATGCTCCTGACCTGTAATACCGAGCTGTATGCTCCTGACCTGCGATGCTGAACTGTATACTCCTAATCTGTTAATGTGGCACTTTATACTCCTGATCTGTAATGCTGAGCTGTGTACTCCTGACCTTTGAACTTGAGTTACTCCTGGCCTGGATAAGTTAATATTTTCACATTGATGTTTGTATCATATTTTTCTAAGGGCCGGTTCAAGAGAATGGGGTGCAGGAAATGTGCATTCAATGCACGTTTCCTGCCCTGCCGGTGAGCACACAGTCTTTTTGATCGGCATGCAAGTGCCAATGTATTAGTAACAGGACCACAAATGCAGATTGCAAACACAGTGTGTATTGGGCACAATATCACATGGTTCTACAGCACCTAGTAAGGAAGTATACACATGACCGGAAGTGACGTGGAGTCCCGTTTGGTGACATTGATGTTTGTAAGCATTTAATTTTTACCTATTAAACCCCTTATTTTTACGATTTCACGATGAAAGTCTCTTTTTTGTCTATCTGATGCCTAATTGTCCCCATTGTGAGCCTCCATTTTCCTGAAGACCGCCATCGATATCGGGACCATAAGAAAGAGTTGTTACAAAGGACACCATCCATTTTGGAAGCTGTTGTACAGCCAGTTTAAGCTTTACTACTCATCCATTGAGGTAAGCGCTCTGTGAGCTCAGTTATTAGGAAGACCTAAACCTGGAGCATTTACTGTGGGCTGCTATATATGAAGATTCCTATTGATTTCACGATTATGGACTTTTGGATTTAATGTTTGTACATTAACCCTTTTTTTCACACAGACCACTAGTCTGTCACTGCTGGATGTTTTAGTTTCATATCTTGCACATGCACTTTTTTGCTGTTCTGACATTACTACATTGTTGACTGTCAGCTCAATCAGATTTATGTGTGTATTTATTGCAGGTAATTTCTTTAATTCTGATGGTTATTGTTCACTTGCATCACGTGTGTTATTGCTAATTTTGGAGTTGCTTACTATAGCAGTATTTATTCACATGAGGTATTTGAATATGTTTTGGTGTGTGATTGTGACTGCGCTCATCATTTTATATATATTTTTTTTAACCTATGGTAATAATTTACACCTTTACAAGAAAAATATAATTTCTGATGTGAACTTTGGTTACACTATATGACAGACGCGAGTACAGGAGAGCCGATTGGCGGCTCTCCTGACAGGGGGGGGTTCACGCTGATTGTTTATCAGCGCAGCCCCCCTCATATGCCAACACTAGACCACCAGGGATGCCCACACTGGCAGGGCAAAAAAAAAAAAAAAACGTAAAAAAAAAAAACAGGATTAAAAAAAAAATACAGGTAAAAAAAGAAAGATGCTGACATATACATCAGTGCCACCCCACAGTGTCCTTCAGTGCCGCCCATCCGTGCCAATCCATGCCCAGTGCCCACCTATCAGTGCCCATCTGTGCCACCCATAAGTACCCATCAGTGCCACCCATAAGTGCCACCCATGAGTGCCATTATGTGCCGCCTATGAGTTCCCGGTGCTGCCCATCAGTGCCGCCTATGAGTGCCCATCAGTGCCGCCTATGAGTGCCCATCAGTGCCGCCTATGAGTGCCCATCAGTGCCACCTATGAGTGCCCATCAGTGCCACCTATGAGTGCCCATCAGTGCCACCTATGAGTGCCCATCAGTGCCACCTATGAGTGCCCATCAGTGCCACCTATGAGTGCCCATCAGTGCCGCATACCAGCACCACCTATCAGTGCCCATCAGTGCCACCTCATCGGTGCCCATCAGTACTACCTCATCAGTGCCGCCATATAAGTGCCCGTAATTGAAAGAGAAAACATACCTATTTACAAAAAAGTTAACAGAAAAAAAAAAAAATCTAAATTTTCAGTCTTTTATTAGTTGTTGCGCAAAAAACAAAAACCACAGAGGTGATCAAATACCACTGAAAGAAAGCTCTATTTGTGGGGAAAAAAGGACGCCAATTTAGTTTGGGTACAGTGTAGTATGACCGCGTCAATTGTCATTCAAAGTGTGGCAGTGCTGAAAGCTGAAAATTGGCTTGGGCAGGAAGGTGCGTATGTGCCTGGTATGGAAGTGGTTAAGGCAACTTTACACACTGTATACAATCTACTGAAGTGAAAAGTAACATTTCTGTGCAATGCTCAAACAATTCAAATACATATACATATAAACTAATGTACACTGTGCAATGACCAAAAATAATGAATAATGAAAAAGAGATGTGAAATTTACACCCAAACTAAAGTCCATGTGCCACCATAAAGGTTGTTTTAAAGCATACCATAATAGTCTTTGAATGGACGGTGAAAACAAATGGTGTAAATAGAAGTGGGATTCCAAGTGACATTAATGTTGAAGTGAAGACACAGACAATAGACCCACCACCGGTTAGTGAGGAGGCTTAACGGAGTGAGAGGACTCAAATTGGAATATGCTCAGTGAGTCAACAAGGCTCATGGTGCATCCACCAAAATATTGGACCTGCACATCTGGGCTACAAATCAAGTTGTAAGACAATCCAATTGATCAAGAGATGTCACTGAGAAGCAGTCCTCAGACCAAATCCTCTCAAGTATTCTGAGGTGCTCCCATGGCCTGACACTTCGGTTCCTTCCTTTCTTTTGACTCAGCGGAATGAAAATGGCATCTCTGGCTTTTTTTATTGGATTGCCTTACAACTTGATCTGGAGCCCAGATGTGGAGGTCCCATATTTTAGTGGTTGAACCCAGTGGCGGCCCGCCCATAGGGACGCACGGGCGCCGCCCCCCCTCCCGCAGTCACAAAAAAACAAAAACAAACGGGCCCTTCATTTTGACATTTTAGCCGAAGTTCTGGCGGCCGTCTATAGAGGGCGCTGCAGCGCCACCCCCTCTCACAAATAACACACGTTCAATGCAATGCATTGAACGTGTGTTATTGTTGCCAGCTGCCTGGTCTATTCATATAACCGGACATGGGTCGCTGGTTACCTGAATAGCGGCAGCTGGTTGGCTGAGGGGAACTGCCTATCAAAGCCAGTGGCTCTGATAGGCTTTTCCAGTACTGCCCTCCGGCTCTCGGAAGTCTATACTCGGAGCGCAGGCAACCTGCGGTCCTTGCATAAGACTGACAGCCGTTTCAGCCAATCAGGTTCCCAGATTCTGGTTATCAGGAACCTGATTGGCTGAAGCTTCTCCACGGCGGCAGAAGACATTGAAGGAGGACATGGAGGCGTCAGGTGAGTGTTTTTTTACAGGGAAAGGGGCATCATGGGGCACAGTGGCATCATGGGGCACATTGGCATCATGGGGCACAGTGGTGACAATTGATGGTACAGTGACTGCATATGATGGCATGGCACAGTGGTGACAATTGATGGCACAGTGACTGCATTTGATGGCATGGCACAGTGGTGACAATTGATGGCACAGTGACTGCATATGATGGCATGGCACAGTGGTGACAATTGATGGCACAGTGGCTGCGTTTGATGGCATGGCACAGTGGTGACAATTGATGGCACAGTGGTGGCGTTTGATGGCATGGCACAGTGATGACAATTGATGGCACATTGACTGCATATGATGACATGGCACAGTGGTGACAATTGATGGCACAGCGGCTGCGATTGATGGCATGGCACAGTGGTGACAATTGATGGCACAGTGGTGGCGTTTGATGGCATGGCACATTGATGACAATTGATGGCACATTGACTGCATATGATGACATGGCACAGTGGTGACAATTGATGGCACGGCGGCTGCGATTGATGGCATGGCACAGTGGTGGTGTTTGATGGCATGGCGCAGTGGTGACACTTGATGGCATAGTGACTGCATTTGATGGCATGGTACAGTGGTGACAATTGATGGGCACATTAGCTGCGTTTGATGGCATGGCACAGTGGTGACAATTGATGGCACAGTGGTGGCGTTTGATGGCATGGCACAGTGGTGACAATTGATGGCACAGTGACATCATATGATGGCATGGCACAGTGGTGACAATTGATGGTGTGGCACAATGGTGACACTTGATGGCACAGTGACTGCGTTTGGTGGCATGGCACAGTGGTGACAATGGATGGGCACAAAAGCTGTGTTTGGCATGGCACAGTGGTGACAATTGATGGCACAATGGTGGTGTTTGATGGCATGGCACAGTGGTGACAATTGATGGCACAGTGGTGGCATTTGATGGCATGACACAGTGGTGACAATTGATGGCACAGTGGCTGCATTTGGTGGCATGGCACAGTGGTGACAATTGATGGCACAGTTGCTGTGTTGCATGGCACAGTGGTGACAATTGATGGCACAGTGGCTGCAATTGGTGGCATGGCACAGTGGTGACAATTGATGGCATGGTTGCTGTGTTGCATGGCACAGTGGTGACAATTGATGGCACAGTGGCTGCATTTGGTGGCATGGCACAGTGGTGACAATTGATGGCACAGTGGCTGCATTTGGTGGCATGGCACAGTGGTGACAATTGATGGCACAGTTGCTGTGTTGCATGGCACAGTGGCTGCATTTGATGGCATGGCACAGTTGTGACAATTGATGGCACAGTTGCTGTGTTTGATGGCATGGCACAGTGGTGACAATTGATGGCACAGTGGCTGCATTTGGTGGCATGGCACAGTGGTGACAATTGATGGCACAGTGGCTGCATTTGGTGGCATCATGTCACAGTGGTGACAATTGATGGCACAGTTGCTGTGTTGCATGGCACAGTGGCTGCATTTGATGGCATGGCACAGTAGTGACAATTGATGGCACAGTTGTTGTGTTTGATGGCATGGCACAGTGGTGACAATTGATGGCACAGTGGCTGCATTTGGTGGCATGGCACAGTGGTGACAATTGATGGCACAGTTTCTGTGTTTGATGGCATGGCACAGTGGTGACAATTGATGGCACAGTGGCTGCATTTGGTGGCATGGCACAGTGGTGACAATTGATGGCACAGTGGATGCATTTGGTGGCATGGCACAGTGGTGACAATTGATGGCACAGTTGCTGTGTTGCATGGCACAGTGGCTGCATTTGATGGCATGGCACAGTGGTGACAATTGATGGCACAGTTGCTGTGTTTGATGGCATGGCACATTGGAAACAATTGATGGCACATTGGCTGCATTTGGTGACATGGCACAGTGGTGACAATTGATGGCACCGTTTCTGTGTTTGATGGCATGGCACAGTGATGACAATTGATGGCACATTGGCTGCATTTTGTGGCATGGCAGAGTGGCTGCATGTGATGGGCACAGTGAGGCTGCAATATTTTTTTTTCCGTATGCACCCCCCCAAAAATTTTGAGCACCAGCCTCCACTGGTTGTACCATAAGCCTTTTTGACTTACTGAGCATATGCCCATTTGAGTCTTCTCACTCAGTTAAGCCTCCTCACTAACCAGAGGTGGGTCTATTGTCTGTGTCTTCACTTCAACATTAATGTCACATGGAATCCCACTTCTATTTACACCATTTGTTTTCACAGTCCATTCAAAGACTGTTATGTTTATGTTTTAAAACAACCTTCATATGATGGCATATGGACTTTAGTTTGGGTGTAAATTTCACATCTCTTTTTCATTTTTAGTTTTCGTGGTCATTGCACAGTGTACATTAGTTTGTATATACTGTGACAGTAGGATATGCTGTCACAGTAAAATTGGTAGTTTGGGGGACACAGGGTATGCACATTTGCTTGGTGCAAGACTTCAGAGCATATATGTGGACTGGAGAAGACTGCTTTTGCAGCTTTCTCCAGGTTTTGGTATTCTGTTTTGGGGCTCTGTAGTTTTTAGATTCTTGGGTGGGGTGGGGCAGGATCTCCAAACCTGTGTGCACATTTTGCAGATTACCAGCAGGGTGTGTGCTCAGGAGAGAATGGCCCTTAAAATGAGATTATGGGAAGACCTGTATGGCTCCCAGTTGGAGACTGCTCCACGCCCAGAGAGATGGTAGGTCTCCAGGAGTCAGAGGGGCTGCAAGAGGCAGCCAGAACATGTCCCTGCAAGAGGCAGTCAAACAACCTAAGGACTACGGTCAGAGCAGAGCTGTGGTGGGCGCTAAAGTGAAGGAATCCTGTGGTCTGTGTGACCAGGATAAAGAGCAGAGGTGCTGCTAAAGAGAGCCAGGTGGGCTAGCATTTTCTATTGTGTGTATTTGCTGAAGAAGAACCCCTACATGGCAAATCCTTATGTTACAGACTTTTATTTGCCTTTTTAATAAAAATGGGCTACCATGCCCTTTAATATAGTTCCTGACTGACTTGAATCACTGACAAATGCATCTGCCAGGAGAGCTAATGGTCCCCCAGGTTACAATACATGTATTTTCATTTTTTGAGCGCATTGTGCTGGCTGTTATTAGATATATGTCAGTGTGATATATACCATTTTTTCTATACAATCTACTGAAGGTTAGTCCAAAACTCAGCTTAAAAGTCAGGGTTGTTTAACTACCTGGCTTGACTCCTCAAGATAACACCTCCAAATCAGAAATCTGCAAGTTCATCCTTACTGAATTCATAGAGTGAGTACTGTATTTTGTGGTTGTGCCACACCATGCCCGGCCTACTTCAAGTGCTGACTCCTATCCCACATGAAACCAGCCTGTCCAAAGTTGTAGACAAATAATTACGATCACTTCTGACCACAGCTACCATTTGTGCACCAACCTGCAAGCCAAGCTCTTTAAAGCGGAGTTCCACTCAAAAATTGAACTTCCGCTTAACCCACTCATCACTCCCTTACATGCCACATTTGGCATGTAATTTTTTTTTTTTGGGGGGGGGGGGGGGGGGGGGCTTCAGGGTGAATGAGACTTCCTGTCCCACTTCCTCCTTCGGCGGGTAGCTGGTTAGGCGTTTAAGTGTTTAGAAGCATTCCCTGACACGCTGGAGAGTAGACACCAAAGTGTGCTCAAATTGCTAAACACAGTAAAGAAGACACTTAAGCCCTGTACACACAATTAGATATCTGATGGAATCTAATCCAATGGATTTTTTCATTGGATATCCGATCAAGCTGACTTTCATCAGTCTTGTCTACACACTATAGGTCAAAAATCCGACCGTGTCCAACACAGTGACGTAAAACACGACAATGTGCTATCGTTTTTTTATCAATAGGAACATTTTAAAACATGTTCTATTTTTTTTCACCGATGGAAAACAAACAGATGGGGCCCACACACAATTGGTTTGTCTGATGAAAACGGTCCATCAGTCTGTTTTCCTCAGACAAACCGATCGTGTGTACAAGGCTTAAGACAAATGATCGATTTTGTCTTCCCGAAAAATCATTCATGGAAAATGTTGGAAGAAACAGTCATCCAAAAATTAGGTGTTTAACAGGGAGTACCCTTCCAGGTATAAGGCACCCCTATGCACAGATACAGTTTAAAATATAACTAAGGTCTTGTGTGCACAGGCATTGCTTCAAACACCAGATTTTAAATTTGAATGCAGCCCAGATCAAATGTATGTACTCGAATGTGAAAGGCTGTGTCTTACTTATTTGTGTCCTACTATGGTTTTACTGCAAACACATCTTCAATATGAAATGCTGCATTCAGAAAAAAAATAAAAAAAATATGCATCCTTAGAACTATATTGTACCATTGAGGCAAATGACAATCTACTAAACTGATTTCAGACGTCAAACGCAGGTACACAACAACCATGCATACAAACACTATAGGATCCTGCTAAATTATATATATATATATATATATATATATATATATATATATATATATATATATATATATATATATATATATATAACAGCCTGCATTACTGTTGCCTGTACAATGTAACTACACAAGTACAAAATGTGCCCATTCTAATTGTTTATCTAGGTATATACATCCAAAAAGCAAACTGTGCTCATGAGGTTTTCCTTAGGCAAGCTTGTAATAAATGCTACACAAATAGATAATTGCTCTGCGGTTTTCAAACCAGCCAGGATTCAAGAATCCATATGTCCCATCGTGTAAAGTGTTCCCAGTGAGCCTGTGATTTATGTAATCACAGTATCCTACCTTCTAGATTATACAGGGATTTTCTTTCAGACAGTCCACTCTACAGTTCTTTAAAAACAAACACTATTTACTCTTCAGTGACAGCTTCTCATAAATAAATGTGAAAAATTGCAAATTCATACAGGGCCCCTCCAAAGTTCACAGCATAGAATGCATCTGGTTCTCAAATTTGAAAAAACATAGGGTAAACACATATACGTTATCTACACTGGTGGACATAAAAAGCAGGGAGGCAATTTCAAATAGATGACTAGATGTCAATGACGCATAGTGTTAACATTCTGCATGAGAGAATAATCACTTTTCTAAAGGCACAGCAGGGGTGAAATTAAATATCATATTTCGAAAATCAGTGTTCTGCACACATGCATACACCTTTAAGTGATTTGCAAGGTTGAGTATTCAAAAACTTGATGAGATAACCTCTACATTTACTTAACAACATTGTGCATGTCAATGTAATAAATATCTATTTCTATTACCCCTTGGCAGCAAAGTGACTACAGATGGCAAGAATTATATAAATAATCCAGCTCTGCCAGAACTTTTACTGGTACACAGTGGAATTAATTGGAGCAGACTTGTACTGATTTATCGTGAATGTGGTCTATTGGGTAGAGTTGTACAACAAAAAAAAAAAGAGTAGTAATGCGGAGGTTGAACTATAATGTTTAAAAAGGAGCTTAATCTATACTCATAATATGCAATGTCAGAAGTCAGAGTGATTAAAATGATCACCTTGATGAAGCCTTATCTTATTTTAGCAAAACATGAGGAATATGTATCTAACAGTACTATGCGATAGAAGGACCATTTTGGATTTTATTTTTATTTTTTTCTTACTTTTTCACTTACAGCTCCCAGAGTTTTTAAAAGACCTCCCAAACCATACATTTTCTGAAAACACATGACTGGTAGACTAAACATATGGTGCTACTGATCTTGTAGATTCTGTGAGTTATGCAAAGGTTTAACTAAAGTGATCTTTTTGATTAACCTACGAGAAACATTATTACCATTCATAAACACAATATAACTTACACATTTTCAACTAACTTCCTTCTAAATCTTAAAGCTTAAGATGTACTGAGTTCCAAGTGTTTCAGATTCTTCAGATTGCCCTGGGGATCTCTTGGCCAGGGACCGGAACAATAGATGCTCACCCTCAACTTCAGCCCTTGGACTTTTGGCAGAAAGCCCAGTTCTCTCACTTTCTGACCACCCCCCCCCCCCCCCCCCCCCCCCCTGTATTTAAGGATGACCTTATCCCATTTGGAGTGTGTGGCTACCTGCTGAGACACTTACTTTTGCTTATGTGAAATATCATGAACGCTCCCCTAGGGGCTTTAAACCACCTTTCGTGGGAATGTGATCTACACTTGACTTTTACTCACAATCAACTCAACAAAATACTATTCCTTTCTCATAGATTCTCTATTTATACCAAATATCAAGAACTGAATTCCAAGGTTTTGACAAGATGGTACTTGACTCCAGCTAAACTTAACTGCCTGTAGCTACTCACCTCAGACAATTGCTGGAGGTGCGAGGCTGCCCTTTGGAATATCATGCATGTTTTCTGGGTCTGCGATCGACTACAGTTTTTCTATGCTGAAGTAAGACAAATCCCAGCCTGGTTCCTTCCGCTAAAGACTTACAGGTGCATCTCAAAAATGTAGAAAACCATCACAAAGTTTATTTATTTCAGTAATTCAATTCAAAGGGTAAAATTTCAATACTATATAGATTCCTTACACACAGAGTAATATATTTTAAGCATGTCTTTCTTTTAATTTTGATGAGTATGACTTACAGCTAGTGAAAACCCAAAATTCAGTATCTGAAAAACTTGAAAATTGTGAAAAAATTCAATATTGTAGACTCATGATGTCACACTCAAATCAGCTAATTAACTCAAAACACCTGTAAAGGTTTCCTGAGCCTTTAAATTGTCTCTCAGTCAAGTTTGGTAGGTTAAACAATCATGAGAAAGACTGCTGACTTAACCGTTGTCCAGAAGACAGCCAATGACACCCTCTACAAGGAGGCTAAGTAAAAAAAAAAAAAAGTAATGGATGAAAAATCTGGCCAACCAAGCAAAAAGCCTCTGTGGCACACCAGTAAATTGCCAGGTTGAGGGGGTTATACCAGCATGATGCCTGCAGCTACAAGCATCCCTTGTGATAGCAATAAAATAGATAAACCAATACATAAAGAGACAGTGTAAATTTTGAAAATAAATAAATAAAAGAAACATCATTTAACCTTTTGAGACCCTCGCTGTAGACGAAAGACGTCCACAGCGCGGCTCTCCATTGCCGGGTGGATGTCCCTGGACGTCCTGCTATTTACATTCCCCGCGCACCGGGGAAAATCAATACCCGGCGTGTCACATGATGCTGATGCGCGTGCCTGGCAGCTGCAATGTTCGCCAGGTACAAACGATCACCAGTGAAAGAGCAAGGACGTGGAGCTCTGTATGTAAACACAGAGCTCCACGTCCTGTCAGGAAGAGAGGAGACTGATGCTGTGTACCTCCCCCAGTCAGTCCCCTCCCCCCACAGTAACAATCACTCCCAGGGAATACATTTAACCCCTCCCTCTCCCCTAGTGTTAACCCCTTTCCTGCCAGTCACATGTATACAGTAATCAGTGCATATTTATAGCACTGTTCGCTGTATAAATGTGAAAGGTCCCAAAATAGTGTCACCTGAAAAGACTTATAAAGCATCACCTGTGGAGATTATTTAGTACCATAGTTTGGCGTCATTCCATAAGCATGCACAATTTTAAACATAACATGTTGGATATCTATTTACGTACTGTAACATCATATTTCATATTTTACTAGGTATTGTATAGTTTTTTTTTTTTTTTTACAATAAAATGCACAAATACAAGTGTATTGTATCCCAAAAAATTGCATTTGCAAAACCACAACACAAATACTGTGCAAGATAAAAAAAAAAACTGCAACACCCACCATTTTATTCTCTAGGGCTGCTATCTCTCTCTCTCTCTATTATCTCTATATGGCACCTGCACAGTCAGCTTTACACGGCAACTAGTCAGTGTGCAGGCGCTGTATAGTGCCATATGGAGCCGACTCGCAGTTCGGCTACTTTTAGAAACTCGTGGCGCGCCTTATCCGCCGGGGGGAAAAGTTTTTCTCAAGACGTCAATCATCTGGGCAAAGTCCCACATGACACTGCACCTCTGCATAGGAACGCCTACTCCCGCAGGAGTGAGCACCCAGAAGCCGGGTGGAAAATAGCAATAATATAGTGTGTACAGCAAAGAACAAAAAACAAACAGCATACTGTAAATGTTGGAAGTGTGCAGAATGTGATGTTATATACATGTTTTTAGGGTGAACCTCCGCTTTAAGTTAAACAGCTGAATACACTCAAAATAAAATACATGATTCATTCATTGTAAATAAAAAAACAACCACAATGGCATAATTCACTATAGCACCTTTGCAGCTTTCTGTGTCACTTCACTTCCACTAGCCTATTACCCTACTAGACATGATCTATTTGTACCCTTCTCCTCTTCCTGTAAACTTCCTAGACACCTCCCCTTACATTGCATACATACACTATATTGCCAAAAGTATTAGGACACACATGAACTTTAATGGCATCCCAGTTTTAGTCCGTAGGGTTCAATATTGGGTTGGTCCAACCTTTGCAGCTATAGCAGCTTCAATTGTTCTGGGAAGGCTGTCCACAAGGTTTAGGAGTGTGTCTATGTGAATTCTTAATCATTCTTCCAGAAGCGCGATTGAGAGGTCAGACACTGATGTTGGAAAAGAAGGCCTGGCTCACAGTCTCTGCTCTAATTCATCCCAAAGGTGTTCTGTCGGGTTGAGGTCAGGACTCTGTACATGCCAGTCAAGTCCCTTCACCCCAAACTCGCTCATCTGTGTCTTTACGTACCGTGTTTTTGTACTGGTGCACAGCCTTGTTGGAACAGAAAAGGGGCCATCTCCAAACTGTTCCCACAAAGTTGGGAGCATACAATTGTTCAAAATGTCTTGGTATGCTGATGTCTTAAGAGTTCCCCTCACTGGCACTAAGGGGCCAAGCCCAACACCTTAAAAAACAACCCCACACCCTTATCACCCCTCCACTAAATGATTTGGACCCGTGCACAAAGCAAGGTCTATAAAGACATGGATGAGCGAGTTTGGGATAGAGGAACTTGACTGGCCTGCACAGAATCCTGACTTCAACACAATAGAACACCTTTGGGATGAATTAGAAAGGAGACTGCAAGCCAGGCCTTCTCGTCCAGAACAGTGCCTGACCTCACAAATGTGCTTCTGGAAGAATGGTCAGACATTACCTTAGACACACTCATAAACCTTGTGGACAGCCTTCCCAAAATAGATGAAGCTGTTATAGCTGCAAATGGTGGGCCAATTCACTATTGAACCCTACAGACTGGGATACCATTAACGTTCATGTGTGTGTGTAAAGGCAGGCGTCCCAATACTTTCGGTAATATAGTGTATGTTAGAATAATATGTGTGATGCAGCAGAGCCTGTTTGGCTCACAGTGCATAATCTCTTGATCTCTGTCAGATTTCTAGTGCCAAGTGGATTATGGGAAGGAAACAGAAAAACAGATTCCTTTTATTTTACTGGCAGTGTTTAAAAATACATTTAGTGATTTGAGAATTAACACATAACAAAGGCTGTTTTGTTATACAGTATCTGTCTGAAGTTGCACTTTTTTTAATCATTTCTCAAAGCTTAGCCTCAACTGACATGGGGCTGCCATGATCCCTCTCCAACTGGGCAATGTATATCTGCTGGAAATGCCAAGCACTGATTGCCTCTTACAAATATGTAAATAGACAAATGAAGGAAAAAAAAAAAAACAAGTGTTGTGACATAAATTCCTTCTAAATTTTCTTTCTTAGTACACTCATCCAAATCAATGATGTGAGGCAGATTTTGTCAAAATGTAGCAGAATGCAATTAGCTAAATATGAGAAGAAAAACAAGACTCTCAAATAGAACTCGATAAACTTAAACACAATCTGTGTTTAATAATGCCTTGTGTACCAAGGGAAGTAGGCAATTACTACAATAGTATGTTCTAATTATTCTACAATAATTTAAGGATTTATCTCATTTAGATTAGGACATTAATGGCAAGATTTATTTGGTTTGTATGCATGCTGACATGTTTAACAGGCTAAACTATTTTTACAGATAGTAGTTCTAGTATTCGTTCTAGTATTAGTTCTAGTCCATAGTATTTATTGGTAGTTCAAGTAGTGATTTGTGTTAAACAAAAGTAAATAACTATATCACAAACATCCCCAAAGAGGGAAAACGCCCCATTGTAGCAAGTAGATATCTCCTCATCTCTTTATTAAATGTGGACCTCAAATAGTTTACAAAAATCTTGGCCACCAAAATACTCCCCAAATTCAAAAACATATTCACCAGGATCAGGGGTAGGATTAGTCCCCCAAAGGGAAGCAAAATATAACACTACAAGAACTTTTAATGCTATTTATAGGATGCTCCTAAAGCACACACCCACCATGCTACTTTTGACCGACGCAGAAAGGGCAATCGATTGTGTAGATTGGACCTTCATGAAAGCGACTCTCAGACTTACATAGTAGAGGAGGTTGAAAAAAGACCATCAAGTCCAACCTATGTGTGTGATTTATATGTCAGTATTACATTGAATATCCCTGTATGTTCCTTCCTAAATTCCCCCAGAGGTTCACCCCCTAGTTAGTGTATTGCATACATATTTTTGCCACTCAAATGCATTATTTTACATTCTACAATAAACCTAATTTTCCATGGAGTTGTCTACCCCATTAATTTGTTCAGATCTTCTTGCAAGGTTTCCACATCCTGCAGAGAAGTTGTTGCCCTGCTTAGCTTGGTGTCTTTTGCAAATACAGAGAGTGAGCTGTTTACCCCATCCTTCAGGTTGTTTATAAACTAATTAAACAAGATTGATCCCAGCACATAACTCTGGGGGACACCACTTCCCACTCCTGACCATTCCCCGTTTATCACTACCTTCTGAACTCGCCCTTGTAGCCAGTTTTCAATACATGTACTCACCCTATGGTCCATGCCAACAGACCTTACTTTGTACAGTAAGCATTTATGGGAAACTGTCAAATGCTTTTGTAAAATTCAGATTAGACACATTTATGGGCCTTTCTTTATCTAGGTGGCAGCTCACCTCCTCATAGGTGGTTAATAGATCAATTTGGCAAGAGCTATTCTTCCATGCCAAATACTGCTAATTATACCATATTCATTACTAAGATCTTGTATATAGTCCCTTATCATCCCCCTCCAAGAGCCTGCATACTATTGATGTTAGGCTAACTGGTCTGCAATTCCCGGGGATGTATTTTGGCCCTTTTAAAAAAAATATATATATATTGGTGATACATTGGCTTTTCTCCAATCAGCTGGTACCATTCCAGTCAATAGACTGTCAGTAGAAATTAGGAACAATGGTCGTTCAATTACTTGACTGGGTTCCCTCGGATGCAAGGCATCTGGTCCCAGTGATTTATTAATGTTAAGTGTCCCAAGTCTTTTTTTATAATTTAAATACGTAAATAATGTATTGGACTTTTTTCGCTCTCCTCAGCTATGTGTCTTTGGTGTTCTATCTTAGCCGACCCAATTGCACCCTTGTATATCATATGGCATTTTTAGTCTGAATGCTGGTGATGATCCCTCAGCCTTGCATTTTTTTGAAGACCTTCTCCTTTGCTTGTATATGCATTTTTACATTAGCATTAAGCCATTTGGGACTTTTGTTTGCTCTTTTAAATGCATTTCCCAATGGGATGCATTGGCTAATGCCCTTATTTAATATGCTCTTAAAGCAAACCCATCTCTCCTCTGTGTTCTTTTTTTCTAAAATTGTATACCAATTTATATCTTCTAGCAAGGTTTGTAGTTTAGGGAAATTGGCTCTTTTGAAATTCAGTGTCTTTGAGTTCCCCTTTTGTTTCCCATTTGTGTGATTTATACTGAAGCCAAATAACTTGTCATCATTGTTTCCTAAATTGCTCCATATCCGTGATCAGGTCTGTATTGACGGTAATTAGTAGATCTAGTAATGCCTTGTTTCTAGTTGGTGCATCTACCATCTGACCATGCCATTGTCCTGCAAGACATTAAGGAACTGATGAGCTTGGTTGCCTCCGCCCAGTCTATGTCTGGATAAAATTCCCCATTATGATAACACTTCCCATCCGTGCTGCTAATCCAAAATTGTGATCACACAAACCTGACATTCTAATGGGTCGTGTATATCCACTGTACTCTGCTTGGTGCTTCTACCCTTAGGACTCTTTGGCTCCACCTGTCATCCAGCTGCAGTCAATCTGTAATCAGGTCAGCCTTTACATAGCAGGATGATTTGTGCCCATTTGCTGGATCAGTTTCCCTGGGTGTGTGCTATACTACTGAACAACTGAACTTCTGGACTTTGAACTTTGCCTGATTTCTGGACTACAGTCTCTGCCTATCGATTCTGCATTACTCTGCCTTGTCTATGACCACACTTCTGTATTCTGACTTTGTGCCTTGCTGTCAAGTTTATTCACTGACCTGGCCTGCCTGACTACGCTAACACCTCATCCCCCAGCCAAAGCTTCACTCTGGACTAAACCTTTCTATAGGTACATTACAGGGATGGAAGGGGAATGCATGCAAAACAAAACCAACAAAATTCCAAGCTTAACTTACCGACCAGTCAAAATTTAGATTTAAAACTACAGAAAACACTAGGGTGCCTTGACAGGGGGCTCTGTAGCTAATGCATATATTTGCAAATGTGTGCAGACTAAACCTCTGTTTTGAACACATACTGTTAGGATAATTTGGTTGATTGCTGACTGGTCGGTAAGTTGAGCTGGGAATTTCTGTGGTTTTGTTTTGCCTGCATTGCCCTTCCATGTTCTTCTTGTTGCAAAGGTCAGTTATAAGTGAGAACAATGGTGATTTGTTTGTACTGTTTAAATATTGTCGAGGGGACACACTGGACACCTTTGCTGCCATTGTGCTATATGTTGGGTGTCCAGTGCACCCATGTGCTACCTCGAGGCTCACCTGCCCTCTGCCTATGCATGTGATGATGTGATTAATGGCTCTCCCAATACAATCACTGAAAGTGCAAGGAGTGATCTATGCAAATAATATGTATATGTTTACAACCTTGTTAAAAATTTGTATTAGCAAATTTCTTCACTTTATACATGTGTACAAATGTTTAAAAAAATCTGTAAATAAAGTTTATAATTACTCAAAACAAATATGTCATTAAAAGTTCAAAACAACTCCAGACATCTTTTTGAATGATTCTGTTCCAGATACAATTTGTGACTTTTCACCCGTAAGTTCAAATCCTTAGTATCTATCCTCCGCTTCACTCACCCACCTCTGCAAAGTAAGATCCACCAAAAAGAGCCAGGGAAAGCAGATATAATTTTTCCAGCAGGGGAGTGCAACAGCATGTAAGGAACAACCTAATGTTGTGGAAGTCCGTTCAGACAGCCTTATCTGACCAGCGGTGTATGCTGTGCATTAGGCAACCCCCAGCAAAAGTGTTAGACCTAGATTCTATGCATTTCACGTTCCAGGAATGATGACTTTCTGATGACGCGTTCTGGAACGCAAAATGCATAGAAGCTAGGTCTGACATGCACTTTACCTCATTTTTGCTGAGGGGTTGCCTAATGCACAGCATACACCGCTGGTCAGAACGGACATCCACCACACTAGGTTGTTCCTTAAATGCTGTTGCACTCCCCTGCTGGAAAAATTGCAAGTGACTTTTTTAAGAATAAACAAGCAATGCTACACCATATCTGCCTTCCCTGGCTCTTTTTGGCAGAGCTTGCTTTGTGGGTGATTGAAGCGGAGGATAGAAACAAAGGATTTGATCTGGCTGCTCCTGGGCTCATTTGACCTGGTTCACCACACATGTGAATGATCATTTGGGAGGAGATCATTGAATGGTTTCCAGGGATTGAGGAGTAGCTTCATGCTTTATGGTCACTTGCTGGCCAGAGCCATCTGGTGAGTGCAATTTGTTGTCACTTTGGGTGAAAAGTCACAAATTTTATCTAGAACACAGATTTTATTTTTCACATGGTGTTTAGAGCAGAATCATTCAAAAAGATTTGTGGAGTTGTTTTGAACTTTTTATGACATATTTGTTTTGAGTAATTAGAAACTATAGGCCAGATTCACATACAATTACATTGGCGCAGAGTATCAGAGATACACTACACCACCATATTTTACCTGGCTCTACGACAAATTCATGTAGATTTTGGCCCGTAACGTACGGCGGCGTAGTGTATTTCTCACGGCGGAATCGAAATACGCGATTAGGGGGTGTGAAGCATTTAAATTAGTCGCGTCCCCGCGGCAATCAAACTGCGCATGCTCCGTTCAGATATTTCCCGCTGTGAATTGCGCGAACTAACGTCGATACGTCATTTGTTGTTTGAGTAGCGTCGTTTACGTACATTCCTATTCCCGGACGACTTACGTAAAAAACAAAAACAAACATTGAAATTCGATGCGGGAATGACGGCCATACTTAACATGGGCTGTCTAATATTAGACCAGATAAAAGCTGGAATAACTCAAAATTTAGAGTTGGGACTAGAGAACATACTGGAGTGTCTTGACAGGGCTCTGAAGCTTATCCATATATTTGCAAATGTGTGCAGACTAAACATCTGTTTTTAACACATTATGTTAGACAGGATAATGTGGTTGGTTGCTGACTGGTTGGTAAGTTGAGTTGAGCATTTCTTTTGTTTTGTTTTACAAAACTCATTTTCATCCTAACTTAGGAGCCCCTGCTGTGTTGAGTTATGCCGCGCATACACACGTTTGGAATTTCCAACAACAAATGTTTAATGGGAGCTTGTTGTCGGAAATTCCAACCCTGTGTAGGCTCCATCGGACATTTGCTGTCAGAATTTCAGTCAAAAAATAAATAAAAAATAGCTGGTTCTCAAATTTTCTGACAACAAAATTGGTTCTTGTAAATTCTGAGCGTGTGTAGACAAAATTCCACGCACGCTCTGTATCAAGTAAGAGATGGAAGTGCTCGGTCTGGTAAAACTAGCATTTGTAATAGAGATAGCACATTTGTCACGCTGCATTTTTTTAAATCTTTTAATGCAGCACATTCTATTCTTCTTTATAATGCTAGACTAATGAAGTTGTTTTGTTGCTGATATTCACACAGATACGAACCCACAAGCACTGAAGAGCAGTAATGGACTGAAAAGCACAAATGCTGAAAAGCGCAAATCACCTCTCACCAAACTTCTACTAACACAAGATTAGCAGAAGGAGCCCAAAGGGTGTCACACTTGGTATCAAACTTCCTTTTAATAGTGCCGCTGTATGTGTTCTTGGTGATCGGAAAATCCAACAACATTTGTGCGATCGTGTGTATGCAAGACAAGTTAGAGCCAACATCCGTTGAAAAACATATATATTGTGTGTACGCAGCAGTGGAGACAACCCCAGTATCAAAAGCATCACCACAAAACTGGGAGAACACAAAGCAGCAGGATATGCTGACTTTGTTTTTGTTTTTTTGTTTCTTTTTAATCCAACCCCTAACCTTCCTTCTCAACTTGGTGACTGAATTCAGAGATTATAGAGAAATCTCTAACTTTAATATCAACTGGAAAGAGTCAGAGTCAATGAACCCTATTCTTTCCCAGTCGACCATAGGGACACTACAGTCCCACTTTCATTTAAATTGACCATGAAATACCTCAGACCATGAAATACTTAGGAATTCTCTTTACCCTAACGATTGAAAGCATCTTTGCAGCCAATTTTCCTCTGTTCTTGGCACAAATCAGTTGAGACAGCCATATGAGTGACTAAACTACTACCCTGGTTTGCCAGAAACAGTGCGGTCAAGATGAACATACAACCCTGACTGCTATACCTCTTCCAGACTCTGCCAATACCTATTTAAGGATCCTTTGCTAAACAACTTAAAAATTAGTTTGGAAGGTTTTTGTGGATGGGTAAAGCACACATACTCAATCAGTGACTTTGCTCCATGCTTCATTTCTTCTGGTTCTGTGAAGGCCTCAGAGGCTTCTCGCCCCAGGTGAAACATTGGAATTAAAAATGTACCTACATTCAAATGTCGCCTTTTTTGTTACATTCAACTCTAATGCCACTAAAACACTTCTTATTGTTGCATTTGCCTAATTCCGCCAAGGAATGCATTCCATTATTCTGGAAGCAACTAGTATCCCCTTTCATCAAGATTTGGCTCACACAGGTAAACAAACTTAAGCTGATGGAGAAACTCATGGCGGCTGCACATCACAGAGAAAAACAAATCTGTAATGCCTCGTACACACAACCGTTTTTCCCGACAGTTTTTCAGATGTCGGACAAAAAAAAGAGAACCAGCTCTCTTTTTTCTCACCGGGAAAACCGGTGGACTTTTGCCCGGCAGTTTTTGGCAGTTTTCCTATGGGAAAAACCGTGATGGAGCATTGGTCGGGAATCCCGGCTGTGTGTATGCTCCATCGCAGTTGTTCTGTTGGAAAAAATGGCTGTGTGTAGGGGAAAAGACGAAAGTAGATTCTCGGCTTTCCCCTCGGGATTTCCAACGGGAACTTTTCCCGCCGGAAATCATGCACGTGTGTACGGGGCATAAAGCTTGGTTTTACTGGACAGAATTTACATGTACACCTAAAAAATTGGGATATATTAGGCTCACACTCATGACACTGCTGAACCCAAGCAACTGCCCCTTCCCCAATACTGTCAAAGACCAATCTGGAAACTTGTGGTTGGCTCTACACACTCTTTCCCTCCACCTCCCATTTTTCTTTTTCTTTTCTTTCTTTCTTCTTATCTCTTGCACAGGCAGATGTTTTGCTGCCTTGTCTCATCCAGTCCTCCCAGTTTTTTTTTTTTTTGTTTTACCCATAAAATTATAAGATATACAGGTTGAGCCTCTGGTAACAGTCATAGGGCAGACCAGTATTATTTCTGACATGATGTTTCTAGCATCTACAATCCCATTCTGATATTGACTAATGAAAAACTTCTCCATGTAGGATCTAATGACACATCTTCAAAAGGTATGTGCACAGTGCTCACTGACCATATTGGCCCAGATTCAGGTACATCTGCGCATTATTGGATCGGCATAGCGCACCGCCTTTACGTTAGACTTGCGCAATTTTGCCGCATAATCACCCTATTCTCTTAGCTTTTGCGCAGAAAATTGCGCATGCGTAACGTTATTTCAGGCGTAAGGCAGAGTAATACAAATTGGGAAGGACGTGGGCGTGTTACATTGAAATGAGCCGTGACCCCATGGAAATGAAGGGCCAGCCGGCTCGCGCATGCACGCTTGAAGGAGACCATGGTCAGCTCCGCTGTGCGCATGCTCACAACTCGGGAGCGGCGCAATCAGTGAAATTGGAAATGGACTAGGGCAACTTTGTGAACTACGCAAACAGCATAAATAGACAGACACAAATGCACTTGCATTGCAAAAGTACATCCCTTTGTCCCTTCCCATTTAACCAAGTGCTTTTGTCCTGTTCGTTGCGTTGTGTTTTGTAGTTGTCAGATTAGTGTTCTGTGTGATCAAGTGTTTGTTAGTAGATCTTTGAAAGTGTTTTTTGATAAGTGTTTGAGAGACTGTTTGTTTGATATATTTCTGTTCGTTTGTTTTCTTGCTGATTTTTTGCTGTTTGTTTTTGTGACTGTTTCTTGCTGAGTGCATGTGTGATTTTTTGGGTGTTAGTTTTCTCTTTGTGTGTGTTCTTGCTTGATTGGTTGTGCATGTTTTTGTGACTGATTTTTGTTGACTGGGAGTGAGTTTTTTTGGCAGTATGACAGAGAGAAAGCGAAAACTCAATTTTACTGTGGGGGAAAAAATAATTCTTGCCCGGGCCATTAGCGATTATGGGCGTTTCCTCCACGGCCCAGACAGTGCCAACACCACCCTGGCCAGGAGGAGGGAGATTTTGGACCTTATCACTGAGCAGGTCAATTCAGCGGGGGAGGGGGGAGACACGGACCCGGTCTGGGATTGACCAAAGAAATTAATGACCTCCGGCGTCTGGTCAAACAGAAGCTGTCCAAAATGTATGCCCATGCCAGGGGCACAGGAGGGGGCCCACCATGCCGTATTAGGCTGACAGCGGAGGAGAGTGCGGTGGCCCTGACCTTTCATCGGCATGAAGTTGAGGGCCTGCCCGGCTTTGACTCAAGTCCGGAGCCCGTGGTGCCAGGTAAGTATTTTTTTTTATATCAGGTGTGTAGCATGTGTGGGGGAGGGGGTGAAAGGGAATATGTGGCAAGTGTGTGGATCCTCCAACCTGTGAATGTTTTGTGTCATCCACAGATGTGCAGGAGGGTGCAGGGCCATCTGGCCTGACCGCACCATCCCCAGGACAGCAGCCTAATGAAGCCCCCCCAACAAGGCCGGAGTCCGCGGAGGAGGTTCAAGAGAAGGAAGAAGGAGGTTGAGGAGGAGGAGAATCATGAGGAGGAGGAGTCCATGTCAGGCACTGGACTTTTGGTTTTTGAGGACTCTTCCCCTCTGGCTGGCAGCAGGCAGCCCTCCCTAAGGGGGATCCCCCCCCTCCTCCCCCAACATGGCTCCCCTCCCAAGGGCCTCCCCTTCTCCCCGGCCACAAGCATCAGCTGGAGGCAGGAAGTCGTCCCAGAACACCAGGGGGGTGGCCGATCTCCTGCCCGCCACTCTGAGAAGGGAACAGGCCCTTCAGACCCGCCATCTGGGACAGGTCAGCCAGAGATTGGTGCGGATGGAGGAGAGCCTGTCCTCCATCAAGGATATGCTGGGGAACCTGGACTCCCATTACCGGGCTTTCACAACCTGCCTAAACGACCTGCAGACAACATCAGCAGGCGTTGGGCAGGATGTGAGGGCCCTTACCCAGGCTATCCAGGCCAACACGGCAACACTTGGTACTGCCCTGGACAGAATAGCCGTGGCCTTGGAGGGCAGGCCGCCAGGTGGGCAGAGATCAGGGGCTGCTCCTCCTTCCCCGGTTTTCCCCCTCCCCCATGAGTCTCCCCTGAGGAGCCGGGGCCATGGCCGGGGGCGCCCTAGGCGTGGCTCACGTAAAGGGCAATAATTTTGTTTTCCCCCTTTTTTTATTTTTATTTTATTTATTTTTGCTGGAAAATTTTTGATTTTGCTGGTCATTTTTTTTTTTTGGGTTGTGAATGCTGTTTGAATGTGGGGGTGACATTCCTGCCGGAAAAGGGGTGTCACCCTCAATTTTGGTGGAGAAGGGTTCCCCAGGACCAGGGAGAAGTGATCCCCAGGTCCGTGTGAATGTACAGTGACATAATTGGAGCCTTGGCGTGGCGTTGCTGCTCACAAGTCCTGCATGGTGGACTGGTGCCAATCCAATTTGATGTGGATGTGGGGTGTGTGTGCTAGGGACCACAGTGGTGTGCATGCATGCATTCTCATTGTGCAATGATTAATGTGTGTGTTTAACGTGCAAAGATGCCCAATGTGAGTTGTCTCCTGGCTGCTCTTCCCTCAGAAGACGGGGTAGCCTCGGTTAGGGGGGGATTGTCTGGTTCAGGGGTCAGGTCATCACGTAGGTCAATCTGCAGGCCCTTTCTTACTGCGAAGTTGTGCAGCATGCGGTACATGTGCTCTGTCTCCTGGGGGGGCTGGAGTGCCACATGTGTGCAATCAATGGCCCCCACGGTGCGTGGGAATCTGGCAATTCTGTAGAAATCTGTCATTGCCTTCAGCCGCAGGTCCTCAGTGGTGGGTTTGATGATTTGGTTGGCCATGCGTCTGAGGATTGCAGGGACAACCTGGTGCACACATCTGCTCATGGGGGATTGTAACATCCCAGCCACCACTCCACTTGTACGCTGAAAAGAGCCACTGGCAAGGAAATGGAGTGTTGCCATGACCTTGACCAGTGGCTGCACTGCATGTGAGCGTTGTGTTCGGCTGGTGATGTCCTCCTGCAGGGTTGTGGTTAATTCCAGGATGACATGAGGGGTGAATCTGAAGATGCGATACACCTCAGAATCACTCATGCCAAACAGGTCTAAGCGTGTGCGGTATATCCTCTCCCGTGCCATCATCCGTGGCATCCTCTGTGCCCTCATCCTTCTTTGTTCATCTAAAGTCAGTAGTATAGCTATGCGCGACGATGCCCCTGGCATGTTGGCATACAGATTGTTGTGCAACACGTGTGACTGCTGAGCTCCTCACTAACAGTGTTGCTTTATCTAACAAGTAGACTTTTTTTCTCTTTTTAGACCAGCTTTTATATGCTCTAATTTTAGACAGGACATTTTGCTGTTGCGCACACTGCGTAGCCTGCGCTGCCCCAACGTTCTTTTGTGGATCCCCGTAAGTCCCTCATTAGCATATTTGACTAGCAAATCAATGGTCTGTCTAGCGCAGTTTTGCGCGGACGGATGCGCCTGTCTAACGAAATTACGCCAGAACAAAAAAAGTAGATTTCTTGCGTATCTCGTTTTGGGGATGCCGTGCATCGAAACGCACGCGCACATTTAGACTTACGCACGCGCATCTCCTGTTGCGCAGGCGTAATCGTTCTGTGAATCTGGGCCATTGTGTTTTATTGTGAAGTCTACTGGATTGATTTGTTCCTGTATGACTTAAAATTTATAAAAAATAAAACTTACAATAGCCACAGATCTTTGATACCTGTCCGTTTAAAAAAAAAAAATCTGACAAACTATTTACATTCAGCCAGGTAAGAACTAATTTTGTGTAGTGAATCTAGGGAGCAGCTGCCCTAATCCCCAAGTTTTACCTAGAATGCAAATCACCTTTGCTTACTTATTTCGCCCCTATCTCCCTTCCTCACCTTTTTGTCTACTCTTGTATACCCTTTAAACGTTAAAAAAAAAACTTATGCCGCTATTCGGCCGCTAGCGGGGTGCTTTTAACCCCCACTAGCGGCCAAAAAAGGATTAAAACCGCCCACAAAGTGCCGCTTTTCCGGTGGTGCTGCCCATTGATTTCAATGAGCAGGGCGCTTTAGGAGCGATGTATACACCGCTCCTACATCACCTCGAAGATGTGGCTGGCAGGACTTTTTTGAGCATCTCAGGCTTTCACACTGGAGTGAAAGAAACTTCACTTTCAGAGCGCTTTGCAGGTGCCATTTAGCTCTGTATAGCTCTATAGTGTCTGCAAAGCACCTCCGTGTAAAAGTAGCCTAAAACAGAGCATGCAATGAAAAAAATATTAGCAGAGGTCATTTTAATTAGAACATTTTAAGATTGGTAGATAAGTTATATGCAGCTGAAATTATATGACCATTTCTGCTTTCTTTGTTCAATCTCAACCCTTTTCACTGTTTGAGCTTCATTGCTGGACAGTGAGGCCAACCATCATATTGGGGGACCAACAGGAAAGGTTTACATCTGAAAGAACATTGGATACAGCTTTACTTTTTTAGGAAAAAGCAAGATTTATATTTAAATTCAGCTGCCTATAATTTTGGATCTATTGATTCCTTTAAGTTTTGGTTTCACAGAAATTAAAGTGCTATTAAAGCTTTGTTTAAGAAAACAAAAAACAAACATGGTATAGTTACCCTGCTCTGTGCAGTGGTTTTTCACAGGACAGCATTGATCCTCTTCTTTTTTGGGTCCTCCACTGGCACTCCTGGCTCCTACCCCTTGAGCAATGCCCCCAGAGAAAGCTGTTTTCCCTGGGGGCACTGCTGCATACTTGCTCCCAAGTCGCTGTTCTATGCATACATAAGACACTGGCTCACTGCCATCACAGCCAGTTAGGAGGGAGTGTCCCAGGACAAGCCTGGCTAGCATGTATGTCACTGGATCAGAGGGAGCTCAGGTAAAGATTGAGAAGGCTGGGGTGGGGGGTTCTGCACACAAAAAGTTTATCTTTATGCATAGAATGCATAAAGGTAAAAACGCTTCAACCTTTACACCACTTTAATCTCTGCCTATACATCTTAGCCTGGTCAGACTTCAGAAGAGTGAATTTTAATTGGTTTCCATGGGTTGGTAAAGCTAAGAACAAGCTATTGTGAATACATTTTCTAGAGATGTATATTGTGATAAAGATAAGAAAATACTTGTGTTATAGCAAATGATCTGAAAGAACAAACTCCAATGCAGCCAACATCCAAACAACCATAAGAGTCGGTTCACACTGGGGCGACACGACTTCCAGCACGACTTTCAGAAGCAACTTCAACACTACATGAGCATGAACCACAGGGCGATCTGGGGAGATTTACAACATGACTTGAAGTCCTTTTCAGGTCAGGAGACATTCCAGTGGCCAATAAAACAACAATCAGCTCTGGGAGAGGGAAGAGGAGGGAGGGGTTTGCCTGAGAAATGTATGTTATCTTGCTGAAAGGTCGCTTCAATTAAAACAGTGATCAGACTTGGAAGCGACTTCCATTGAAATCAATGGGTACAAATCGCCTAGAAGTCTGATTGAAGTAGTACAGGAACCTCTTCTGAAGTCGGAGCGACATGAGTAGTGTGTATTAACACCGCTCCCATTCACTTACATTGCTTTTCTGGACAGCACGACTTGGGACGACTTGAGACGACTTCAAGTCGGATCCCAAGTCGCCCCAGTGTGAACCGACTCTAAATCTGAAGCACTATCTTGTTTATTTTAATACATTTTGTAGCAAAACACAGTTACCTAGAGCTACAGTTCATCAGGCTCACATGCATCACATTCAGTATCTGTTTAAATCTCCAAACTCAAAGTGCTTTGTGAATGGGCACTAAATTTATGATGCGTTTCCAGTTTGGATATTTAAATGGATTCCGAATGTGAAACTTGTTACATCTGAGCCTGACAGTGTACATCTTCTTGGATTTTTCAAGACACAGCACAACTGGACTAGTACTGTAATATGTTATTGTGCTTCAATACATTAATTAAAAAATATATTGTGAACATGTTCTAAATATTTCAATACCTCAATCTGGTTTGTGGTTTAAAGCTGAACAATGATATAAGCATGCAGAGAACTTTTTTGCTCAGTAAACATGAAATATGCAGGTGAGAATTTTATATATTTGCATTTGCTGGTTTTGGACCTTGCACTGCTAGAGGATTTGCAAACAGCTGCAATAATGTTATTCTTTTAAACTGCACTTTTTTTTTTTTTTTTTTCCCCTTACACTTTTGTTTATTTAATCTGTTGTCTCACACGCCTGGAAGAACCAAACTGCTTTGTCAAAAAAAATACAAACTTTTGAGACAGTGCACTACTACCTTTCATCTTTAGAAGATAATTGTGCATTAACCCCTTAATAGCTAAAAATCTGAATTTCTTTTGCCCTCATCAGAATGCTTATCAATTACAATATTTTTTTTTTTTATGTCTTGGTCCAATATATATTATAATTATATATATATATATATATATATATATATATATATATATATATATATATATATATATATATATATATACACATATATATATATATATACATATAATGTCTTTCCGTTTCATTGCAGCTTGGTTTATTCTCCCTTGGGAGCCCAGCGTGGATGGTGTCATGTGAGGGGTTGTTTAATCTGTCTCCTGGTGACTCCCTCCTGACATTGGCACCAATGCACGTGTACACTCTAACCCTGAGTGGCGGGTGCATGGGCAGACTTGTCGGCCAAGTTGCCATGGAGTCAAATATACAGCCATTAGTAAGTTAATACATCTTGATTTCTATATACACATCTTTATAACACCCAGGCATCTTTTGGCTTAGGATGTTACTATTAGACCAATTCATATATATATATATATATATATATATATATATATATATATATATACACACATATATATATTCTGTAATGTTCGGGGAACCAGCTTGACCGCAGGACACAGGCTTTTTAAATCAAAAACTGAGCTTTATTAAACATAAATGGCCTTACAGCAGCAAAACAAAATAAATAATCAGTCTCAGTACTCCTATCGCAGTTCAACGGTCCTTGCAGGTAAGTCCTCCAGCAGCAGGCTTTCAGGCAGGACACAGCCAAGTCCTTTCAAAGCTTTTCACAGCTTCTCATAGCTTTAGCAGCATTTACTTGTCCAGCATTACCATGCATATCTCTGCTACACTCCTCTCCTCTCACCTGCAACTTTGTGTCCTGACTTAAGTCATCTCCTGGACATGTGCATTAACCCTTTCTGTTCTCTTAAAAGGACCATAGCCCAAATAAAGGGGAAACATAACGTCCTTCCAGGACCCAGCCACAGCGTCCTGTACAATATATATTATATATACATACATACATACATACATACATACATACATATACATCTGTGCCTTACAGGTGATCCACCAATATAAGGACTGCTAGCTCTAGCCGACGTTTGCAACCAATATCTACTTCCTTTATTGATGGCACACATAAGATAATTTGATACTGGGAGGAAAAAAACAAACATATTTCTCTGTGGCCAAAACAAAGGTAACTTATCGTATACAGCCACCAGCAAGTAAAAATATCTATTTTGATTTTCATACATATTTATCTTTGTTACATCCAGGCGTCTTTTGGGCCAGGATGTCACTATTATATAGATGTGTACATATATATATATATATATATATATATTTACACACGGTATATATATATATATATATATATATATATATATATATATATATATATATATGCCTTACAGGTGATCTACCAATATAAGGACTGCTAGCTGATGTCTATAACGGACACTTATTTCCATACACCACACCCAAGACAATTTGACACTGGGGGAGGGGGGGGTCTTTAACCACTTGAGATCTGTGCTATAGACAAAAGACGTCCACAGCGCGGCTCTCAAGTGCGCGCTGCTGGGGGGCGCACAACGGGGAAACACTGTGCCCGGCGCATCGCTGGGAAGCCGATGCGTGTCTCTGGTGGCCGTGATGTCCACCGGGTACACGCGATTGGCGGTGACAGCAGGGACGTGGAGCTCTGTGTGTAAACACAGAGCTCCACGTCCTGTCAGGGAGAGAGGACACCGATCTGTGTCCCTTGTACATAAAGACACAGCATTGGTCACCTCCCCTATTCAGTCCCCTCCCCCCACACAGCTATAACACACCCAGGGAATACATTTAACCCCTTCCTCACCCCCTAGTGTTAACCCCTTCCCTGCCAGTCACATGTATACAGTAATTAGTGCATTTTTATAGCACATATCGCTGTATAAATGTGAATGGTCCCAAATTTGTGTCAAACATGTCCGATACGTCGGCCGCAATATCGCAGGCCTGACAAACATAAAAAAAACGCAGATTGCCACCATTACTAGTAAAAAATCATAAATGTATCCCCTATTTTGTAGGCGCTATAACTTTTGCGCAAACCAATCAATATAAGCTTATTGCGATTTTTTTTAATATATATATTTTTTTTAAATTGGGATATTATTATAACAAAAAGTAAAAAATATTGTTTTTTTTTCAAAATTTTCTGTTTATAGCACACAAAATGAGGGAAAAATTATAAAAATATAACTTGGGTACAGTGTTGTATAACCGTGCAATTGTCATTCAAAATGCGTCAGCACTGAAAATTGGTCTGGGCACAAATGGTGTTAAAGTGTCCAGTAATGAAGTGTTTAAGCTATAGCCAACTAAATAACTGTACTACATATATACCATATATAGTTAGAAATTGGTCCTTTCCTGTGCTCTCCCACTCCACAACACCCTCCTCAGATCTTTCACACCTGTGCCTGTCTGCTACTAACATGTGACCTTGTGTAAGCAGATGTCATTTCCCTGCTTGTTTTTCACTGTCAGGTGAACCCTAGGGAGAATCCAGCAACAATGGGCCAGATTCATATACACTTAATATTGCGCTGCGTAATCGAAATACACTACGCTGCCGTATTTTACCAGGCTCTACACCGAATCCTGGTAGATTTTTGCCCGTACGCTACGGCGGCATAGTCTATTTCTCGCCGCATAATCGAAATACGCGATTGGGGGGCGTAAAGCATTTAAATTAAGCGCGTCCCCGCGGCGATCGAACTGCGCATGCTCCGTTCAGAAATTTCCCGCCGTGCATTCACGTCGTTACGTCATTCGTTGTTTGAGTAGCGTCGTTTACAAACATTCCTATTCCCACACGACATACGTAAAAAATAATAAAAGACGTCAGAAAATGTAGAAGTTCGACGCGGGAACCTCGGCCATACTTAACATGGGCTGTCTAATACTGGTATAGTGTTACGTAAAAAAAAAAGGATGACTAAAGGTGCCGTAAGAGATTGCGATTGAAGATCGTAATGTCTGGGATCGCCGGCAAAAGCTCATTAGCATACCCCGACTTGGAAAACAACGGGAAGTCCACCCAGTGGCCGCAATTTTATTGCAGCGTAGATCCGAAGGCATACGAACACGTAATCCAGTCGAATTGAAGCCCACAGCCGTCTATTCATGGTTTGAGGTTTTCGACTAGTTAAAAAACGCGCGTAATTTGAAATTACTCCAGTCTAACACCAGTTAGACAGGCGTAATGGCTCAAGTGTCTTGAGAAAGGAGCACGCGGTTTCTCCTATGGACCTGCGATATGCTCTGAAACACGTTGTGTGAACTTTTGGCCCTGATCAGCCACCGTCCTCCACTGTCCTCCTGACGTCACCACCCGGAACACGAGCTGTTTCTCTCAGAGCTCCTTGATCCTGGACGCCGCTCTGCACCAGCCTATTTTCAGCCTAGGATTGCTGACACCCTGATGAACTTCTCCCTTACCAGCCGCTCCCCTGTCAGCACGTCCATCTCCTGCAGTGACATACTCAGCGCTTCTGAAACCATTGATTGGACGTTCAATACAGCCTGCATAAGCCTGAGACCTTCCTGCTCTCCTAGACTGCCAGCATTTCATCTCCGGTCGATATCACACTACATGTAAGTGTTAGATACGTCCTACCTGTCATTAAAAATCCTACTAGATAACCCAGAGGCGCTTTTTTCCTTTTCTTTTCTCTTTCATGTATTTGAGTCGACTTCACTCATGGAGAAGCAGCCCTGGTTATTTACTACAAATCATTTTCTATATGACTGCTATTTTATAGACATGGACATCTGAGCCTAATTTTATGGACATCACTGAACATTCGGAGCGCTGTATCTTTGTGTTTTTATAATCACGTAAGTGTCTTGTACGTTCTGGGGTCAATGTACAACAAAACAGAAGGAAAATATGTAACCATTTTGAAAATATATCTTATAGAATGGAATTAGAGTTCCTCAAGAGAGAGGACATAGGGGAATAGAGAGGGGAGAAGAAAAGGGGGAAGAGAAGAGGACGAAGAGCCAGTCTTATTTACCTTCCTCTGTAGAGAGAGGAGATGGTCTTTCCTGACATTAATTGGGAGTGCTCTAAAAAGATACAACATTCGGGGGAGGAGGGCCATTTTGACTGAGTGAATTCTGCAGAGCCACGAAAGATTGCCCGTAGCCCAAACCTTTAAGTCCGCTTCCAGTTTTTTATAGACGGGGGGGAAGTTTGCTGAGTATAACAGTTCTATTTTGGGAGTGAGATTAATTCCCAAATATTCTAAGCGGTTATCCCTCCATTGGAAAGGGAAGGAACTTCTAATTGTTGCCACTGTGTCAGGAGTCAGAGAGACATTGAGAGCTCAAGACTTTGCGAAATTAACCTTGAGACCCGAGACCAAAGCAAAATCATTTAAGACTTTAAAGAGATTGGGAAGGGAGGTAATAGGGGAAGTTAGGAACAACAACATATCGTCGGCAAAAAGGCCACATTTATGGGTTTGAGAGCCACACGAAACGCCCAAAATGTCCGGATTGGACCTAATCGCGATTGCAAGCGTTTCGATAGCGATCACAAAAATTAGGGGGGAAAGGGGGCACCCCTGCCTAGTCCCTCTAAAGATGCCAAAAGGGGGGGAGTAATGTCCCTGGAAACGTACCATTGCTCTAGAAGTGGAATACAGAGAGTGGAGGACCCCTAAGAACCTGCTGCCAAACCCCCAACATTCCAAAAGGGGAAACAAATAGGACCATTCTATAGAGTCAAAGGCCTTGTGCAAATCAAGGGAAAAGAGCATTCCTTTCTGAGTGGGGCCGCCTGCCCAATTCGACTGCAAAAGGGAGATAATGTCAATGGCCCTCCTAATCTGGTCTGGACCCTGACGACCTGGTATGAAACCCACCTGGTCCTTGTGTATGTATCTGCCTATAAAGGAAGCCAACCTGTTTGCTAAGATCTTGGTTAGGATCTTCAGATCGTTAATAATGAGTGAGATGGGCCTGTAGTTCTCCACCTCCTCCGGGTTCTTGTTAGGTTTAGGAATTACAGTAATAAATGCTGTATTGAGATGTGGATCTAGTGGGGTTCCTTTGGATTTTGCGTTAAAAAAAAACTAGCCATATAGGGCGCCAAAATATCAGAGAATGCTTTGTAATAGGGTGCTGACATGCCATCTGGCCCTGGAGAGGATCCTGTCTTTAGGTTTTTTATGACCCCTACTATTTCCTCAACCGAAAATTCCGCCTCCAGAACCTCCCTATGAGAAGGTGTGAGAGCTGGAATAGAAAGTTCCCGGAGAAAGGGAGAAACCCCCAGGTTTATTTTTTTTTTTTTTTTACCCACATGTAAACATTTACAATGTTTATTGCTGCATATAAGCCATTGGGAGTAAATTTTCCTTTATCAATTACAATATGAGCTGACAAACAAAACAATTCTTGCAGTGCTGGTACAATTTAGCATGTGAAAATCAATCTTATCAAATTTAGCATTACTGTTACTAAGATGACCTTAACCACTTAAGACTCGGACCAAAATGCTGCTAAAGGACCTTGCCCCTTTTTGCGATTCAGCCCTGCGTAGTTTTAACTGACAATTGCACGGTCATGCGACGTGGCTCCCAAACAAAATTGGCGTCCTTTTTTCCCCACAAATAGAGCTTTTTTTTGGTGGTATTTGATCACCTCTGCGGTTTTTATTTTTTGCGCTATAAACAAAAATAGAGCGACAATTTTGAAAAAAAAATGCAATATTTTTTACTTTTTGCCATAATAAATATCCCCCGAAAATATATAAAAACATTTTTTTCCTCAGTTTAGGCCGATACGTATTCTTCTACCTATTTTTGGTAAAGAAAATTGCAATAAGCGTTTATCGGTTGGTTTTCGCAAAATTTATAGCGTTTACAAAATAAGGGATAGTTTTATTGCATTTTTATAAAAAAAAAAAAATTACTACCAATAGCAGCGATCAGCGATTTTTTTCGTGACTGCGACATTATGGCGGACACTTCGGACAATTTTGACACATTTTTGGGACAATTGTCATTTTCACAGCAAAAAATGCATTTAAATTGCATTGTTTACTGTGAAAATGACAGTTGCAGTTTGGGAGTTAACCACAAGGGGGCGCTGTAGGATTTGTGTGTTCCCTGTGTGTATTTACAACTGTAGGGGGGTGTGGCTGTAGGTGTGATGTCATCGATCACACCCCCCTATAACAGGGACAACGTGACCGATGCTGCGGCCACAGTGAAGCACGGGGAAGCCGTGTTTACACACGGCTCTCCCCGTTCTTCAGCTCCGGGGACCGATCGCCACACTCCAGCGACGATCGGGTCCGCAAGTCTCGCGGTCCCGGAGCTTCGGACCGGGTCACAGGAGCGCGCCGCGGGCGCACACCCGTGACCCACGGCTGGGTACTAGAAACCAACGTATATATTTGTTGATGTGCCCAGCCGTGCCATTCTGCTGACGTAAATGTGCAGTAGGCGGTCCTTAAGTGGTTAAAGACATATTGTGAAATGTGAATGATACAACACTTATGTTGGGTTCTCTGTACAAGTAATGGAGGTTGTTTACATATAACCCACATGTATAATTCAAAATCAGCAGGTGGAAAAAAACAATGTTTTGGTAACTAAATCAGCATACTGTAAAATTAACACTCAATATCAGATTGGTGAACACAAGATACATATCAATATTCTCAATTTTCACAAAAATAAGTGTCACTTCTAAAGTTTAAGTATTCATCCAAAAAATAGTTAAAAAAAAAAAAAAAAAAACATGTTAAATGCTGTGGATAGTGTGGTAAAATGGCTATAAACATTTGTCAGGTATTTAATAATCTCTGTGTTTCCACTTGTTCTGTCCCTGTGACAGCAAATGGAGTGATGCAGACAGCCATATGAACGTGACTGGGTTTCTGACCCTTCACCATGCCGCTAAGAAAAAACGTTTTTAATGCTGCCCATGCCCTCCTTAGGGCCCTTTCACTTTGGGGCAGGGGGTGCAGTGGCAGTATTGCACCACTATCTTTATCGGCACTTTATCGCTAATTTTGTGGTGCTATTCGGTCACTAGCGAGACAGTTTTACCCCCACTAGCAGCCAAGAAAGGGTTAAAACCGCCCATGATGCACCTCCGGCGGTATAGCTGCACTGTCCCATTGATTTCAATAGGCAGGATCGGTATACACCGCTCCAAAAAAGCGGCTAGTAGGACTTTTCTTTCCATCCTGCAAATGCACCGCTTCAGTGTAAAAGCCTTCAGGCTTTCACACTGGAGAAACAACAGCAGCTGTTTAGGGTCAGTTTGCAGGCACTATATTTAGCCCAATAGCGCTTGCAAACCACTCCAGTGTGAAAGGGGTCTAAGAGATGCTTTGTCTCTTTTCTTGTCCATTGACTATTGCAACTAGGACAATAAGGGAGGGAAATCCTGATAGTGACTGTCTTAACTTAGTCCACAGAAAAAAAAAAAAACATTTTTGGTTGTGGTTCTACTTTGCTCTACACACAAACTTGTTTCTCTATAAAGAACAGAACATATAACCACAATACCTTTCTTTTTGAACCGAAAGCCATTTTGATCAGAGATGTTCTCCTGGATAAATTTTAACACAGTGCCTGGCTCTGACTGGTCCTGCAATCAAATAAACCATTTGATTATTCATAACATTTAATCATACAGGATGTTCAAAAAAACAGAAATGTCCCAGAAATAGAGATACCAATGATTTAGCTGAATTATTACACAGTTCTTACTAACTGTATGGAATACATTTTCCAAATTTTAGGTACACATACAGTGCCTTAAAAAATTAATCATACCCCTTGGAATTTTCCACATTTTGTCATGTTACAACCAAACATTTAAATTTATGTTATTGGGATTTCGTGTGATAGACCAACTCAAAGTGACACTTATGAAGTGGAAGGAAAATTATAAATGGTTTTATTTTTTACAAATACATATCTGAAAAGTGTGGCGTGCATTTGTATTCAGCCCCCTTTACTCCGATACTCCTAACCAAAATCGAGTGGAACCAATTGCCTTCAGAAGTGACCTAATTAGTAGATAGAGTGCACATGTGTGTGCAATGTAATCTCAGCTGTTCTGTGAAGCCCTCAGAGGTTTGTTAAAGAACCTTAGTGAACAATAATCATCATAAAAGCAAAAGAACAACCCAGACAGGTCAGGGATAACATTGTGGAGAAGTTTAAAGCAGGGTTAGGATTTAAAATATATTATATATATATATATATATATATATATATATATATATATATATATATATATATCCCAAGCTTTGAACATCTCGCATCTCACTTGCACAACTGCAAACCTACCAAGACATGGCCGTCCACCTAACCTGACAGGGCTGGGCATGGAGAGTGTTAATCATAGAAACAGCCAGGAGGCCCATGATTAGGGCTGCAACTAAAGATTATTTTCATAATCGATTAGTTGGCCGATTATTGTTTCGATTAATCGACTAATCAGATAATCTTAAAAAAAAGCGTGGTGTACAATTTTTAGTTAGTATGTAAATAAAAAATAAATAAAAAAAGGCAATTCTTAAATATCCATACACAGTGGTAATGCCTTCTATTACCTCTACTTTCAGATGCTGATCTTCCCTGCACAGAGTTTTTAAAGTGATTTTTGTTCAATAAACTTGTTATACTTACCTGCTCTGTGTAATGGTTTTGCATAGAGCAGCCCAGATCCTCCACTTCTAGGGTCCCTCACCAATGTTTTTGCCTCAATAGCAAGCTGCAAAGTATACTATAGAGCGCCCGCTATAGCAAGGTAAAAAAAAAAATTGCCTTTAGAACCACTCACTTCCTGCCCAGGACTACATGTCCCATGAGGCATTGCTCAAACTTTCACATTCACAAATTCTCGGCCACTTAGTGAAATGTATGGATGGTGTACTGAGCTGTATGTGTGCTGCACTGTATTTCCTGATATGTAAACAAATAATGAATTCTATATGCAGGCCAACTAATTAACTGGCCGATTAATCGATTATGAAAATAGTTGACAACTATTTTCATAATCGATTAGTTGTCGATTAATCGATTAGTTGTTTCGGCCCTACCCATAATAACTCTGGAGAAGCTGCAGAGATCCACAGGACAACTATTAATTGTGAACTCCACAAATCTGGTCTTTATGGAAGAGTGGCAAGATAAAGGCCATTGTTGGAAAAAAAAAGCCACACAAAGTCTCATATGCAGTTTGCAAGAAGCCGTGTGGGGGACACCACAAACATGTTGCTTCTACAAAGTATTGACTCAGGGGTGCTGAATACAAATGCCCATTTGACATGTGTACTGGGGTTTTTAGATGAGAAAGTTAATAAACTATTGTTAGAATCCCTCTTTTTTTATATTTCTGGCACATAAATGCATTACATTTAGTTTCAATAGATTTTTATTGAAATGTTTCATGAGAAACATGCACAAACAAAGTATAAGCATACATATAAAATGCAAGGTACTATCTAACAATGCTCAGTATTTCCTAAGAAGCATAACATTTTTAAAGTACCACGTTACGTATCAACATCTAGTATCGCATTGCATAAGAGAGCAGTAGGATATTCACAGGGTAGCGCAGTGGGGTAGTATGGTTAGTCCAACACAATCCTACACCATGGTCGTGGAGACCAGCTTCAGTAGATGATCCCAACTCTCTATGATCCTTCCCTGCTCCCCTGATCCCATCCCACCAGATGTATTTAGCTATATCAAGTGGGACTTCTGCGCTACTAGACAAATCTCTGAACAATAACGGTCTGCAGCAAACACAGAAAATGCATACACAGCATTAAATTAAGTGAATAAGTATAAAGGTGCTAGCGCAAGTGGTAAAACATAACATAAGATATATACTACAGGAAATATATATTATATAGTTGGATAAACACACAGTGCACAAATGTGCTATATTCAGTGATATCTGTGACAAAGCAAGAAAAGGGGAGAAAAAACATAACAGTCCAACAAAAGTGCTGACTCCAAAACAGATGCACTAAAGTCCTTAATGTAAACAGTGTGCAGGAGGATGTCCACTAGTTGCAGAAAGGTGAGGAAAGGAAAGACCCCCACCGCACGGCACGTCTAGTCTCACAGAACTCTCACCTCCAGCTAGACATAGCCAGCATGTAGGATATCCTTGGTATAGGCAGTCTCCCTCACGTGTCTTCATCTGGGGAATGAAGACACGTGACCCTGTGTCGTAACGCGTAGGGAAGGGAAGGACGGGCAGATGAGTGACGTGCTGCAAGCGCTACGATCCCGCCGTTTGATGCAATTTTATCTTTATTGTTTGTAAGTACATCTTTTATTAAAATTCCCTGGTTATCAAGTTAACGCACTATTGGAGGCTTCCTCTGTCTTTTTTCTGGACTCCCCTTGTCTGTGCCTTGTGAAATTACCGGAGTACTTAGACACCTGTCGTTCCATTGATCCGTGGAGATTAGCAACAACATTACGGAGGGAGACTGCCTATACCAAGGATATCCTACATGCTGGCTATGTCTAGCTGGAGGTGAGAGTTCTGTGAGACTAGACGTGCCGTGCGGTGGGGGTCTTTCCTTTCCTCACCTTTCTGCAACTAGTGGACATCCTCCTGCACACTGTTTACATTAAGGACTTTAGTGCATCTGTTTTGGAGTCAGCACTTTTGTTGGACTGTTATGTTTTTTCTCCCCTTTTCTTGCTTTGTCACAGATATCACTGAATATAGCACATTTGTGCACTGTGTGTTTATCCAACTATATAATATATATTTCCTGTAGTATATATCTTATGTTATGTTTTACCACTTGCGCTAGCACCTTTATACTTATTCAGATGTATTTAGCTGTCCCTCCATACGCGATATAGGTTGTGTGCTCTTAAGAAGTTATAAGGAAGATTTTAAAGCAACTTAAAAGGAGATAAAGAAAATGAAAGAAACAAATAACTTAGAACAATAGAACAGTAAAACAGTACATGCCCTAACTGGCCCTGACCTCTCCACACATTAAGTTGTAGATAGTCAAACTGTCTGGTTGTTGGATTTCCATTCTAACCATGGAGTCCATAGGTTGGACACCTTCTCAGAATTTCCTGACGCGGATGCCTGAAGCCTTTCATATATACTGTGGGTCTGTATTGTAGATAGGACCTCTGATACTTATGATTCTTGAGGGCTTTCGTGATTGTAGCGAGATTCCTACGCTTCTGCAGCGTGTATTGCGATAAATCAGTGTAGAACTGAAGATTGGCGTATTGCGCAGGAATCGTGTCTGTTTGGCGCGAAAGTGCCATGAGCTTCTCTTTAGTGTGATAGAAATGAAGTCTAAGGATCACATCCCTGGGGACATTATCAGAGAGATAAGAGGGTTTGGGAAGCCTGTGTTTTCTGTCTATAGTAAAGTCCAATTCAGACATGTCAGGTAGAGTTGTGGTGCATAGCTGAGTAACATAGCTGCGGAGCTCCTGCTGCTTAACAGACTCAGGAATCCCTCTTATTTTTATGTTGTTCTTCCTCCATTTCAGCCATCTTTGCTCTCAGTACCTCAATGTCATCTTCATTATTTTCATTAGCATCTACTAAAGCGTTGATAGTGGAAGCGTACTCCCCCATCTTCTCTTCCACATGTGTGACCCTATCAGCTACATGCCTCAGGTCAGAACTGAACTTGTGTACACATGAAACCATGTCAGAGTGGAGGGAGCTTCTAAGTGAGACTAACATATCCTTCAGCACTGTGTCTAGCACAGGTTTGTCAGCAGTGGGGAACAAGTCAATAGAATCAGGCATGTCTCTGGTGTCATCTCCTGAGTCTGAGTGAGAGCTCATCTCGTGGCAGGCCTCCGCAGCGTCCGGCCGGAATCTCGCCTTCTCTGGGCTCCCTGAGGATGGGGTAGCTGGAGGAGATGTCTGGTTTCTAGGTGGGCTACTTCTCTTGGTGGCTTTACCGCCTGGGGAGAAGTTTGCGAGTGCCCAGGCAGTGGTCTGGAAGACGCGCCAGTGCCATCTTGCTTTGGGCCTATGGAGAAGAACTCTGTGAGCTTGAGGGGACGGTTCCCCTCCTTCTTTCGCCGACCCATGTTCCCAGCGTGTTCCTCTGCCTGTAGGGAGGTAGAACGCCGCGGTAGTATGGTAGAATCCTTGCTCGATCGTGTGCTAATAGCCGTTGATCATCCGCTGGATCCGGAGCTCCGTTACAGTGTGGCCATCTCGGTCTCCGGCTAGCTCCGCCCCCTCAATGCATTGCATTTAAATGGCTGTCCCCTACAGTGGATGAGTGGCCATCAGAAGTCAATTGTACACACCTCAAACATCAGCATCTTTATCAACAGAGAAGCACTCTTCACAGATTTGAGACCCATGATTGCAACCCCCAGGTTTAGTTCCCCTAAATTAGTATCTCTATGGATTTTCAAATGTTAATAAATATCAAAATATGTCTACTTTACGATTTAATTCTCGCATCCACAGATAAGTCTGTTCACTTAAAGCGGATGTCCCCCTGAAAAAAAAAAAAATAATTAAAAGCCAGCAGCTACAAATACTGCAGCTGCCGACTTTTAATATTAGGACACTTACCTATCCTGGAGTCCAGCGGCGTCCGCAGCAGAGGACGAGCGATTGCTCGTCACCCTGCTGCTGCTCCCCCCTCCATCCACGGTGAGGGAACCAGGAAGTGAAGCGCTCCGGCTTCACTGCCTGTTCCCTATGGCGCATGCGCGAGTTGCACTGCGACCGCCGATTGGCTCCCGCTGTGTGCTGGGAGCCGAGTGGGGGACGGCCGGGATGTGAAAAAAAAAAACATCTTTTACCCGAGACTGTGTGGCCGAAAGTGGGTGCAAATACCTGTCTTTAGACAGGTATCTGCACCCCCCTCCCCCTGAAAGGTGTCAAATGTGACACCGGAGGGGGGTTCCGATCAGCAGGAGTTCACTTTAGGGTGGAGCTCCACTTTAACACATCTTTGATGATACGCAGGATGATAGGTACTGGCAAAAAGTTAGTAGGTGTAGGGACAGTGGCATTATTTAATACTGAGTTAGTGTTAAGATATGTATTCTATTTTCTGGTGTATTTTGCTGTATTTTATGTTACAATCTTACAAGGCACAACACACTGCATAGTGTAGGGATAATCTGTAAATAGGTTTGTTTCTGCAGAGACTGCTTTCTGATTCATTACTAATATGTTTCATGAGATTTGTATATCACAATTGCTCAGGATTATGATGTTGTTATCCATTTTATTTTATGGTATTATCTATTTTGTTTTGTGTTTTTTCTCATTTGCAGATTTTTTTTGGAAAACTTACAAACCTTTTAAAGTGGAAGTAAACCCATCCATGTAACCATTTAAAATAAGTTACATTTCTGGCACGTGTCCGGAATGTAACCCTCCCATTGGTTGTGCTCTCAACCAGAATGTCAAACAATCCAATGACTAGTGTCATAACTGATCACATGTGCAGCATCACGGCAGTTGCAGATTAAACCAAGGCCACTTTAAAGCAGACCTTCAGTCATTTGTTTCAATCTATTAAATCCTCTGCACTTGTTGTTCTACCTTTGGCTAGTTAGACATTTTTATTTTCCTGCCAGCAAATACCTTATAAAGCCAACTTACTGTTTCATGTCTGGTCATTAGCCCAGGCTTATGTCATCATGCACAGCTCTCGCTCACTCTTGTAAGAGTTTGCCAGGAAGGGAGGGACCATGAGTCATAAGAGAGCCAATGAAAACTGCAGGGCTGCAGAGCTGGAGGTGTGCCTCTGTGTGTCTGATTAAATGCAGGGAGCGAACAGGCAGCAACTTCAGCTGCCCACAGTTAAAATGGCTGTAGAATGCAGTTTCTCTTTAAAAAAATGATAAAACATAAATAAATAAAAAGTTCCTACAAGACATGCTTAAAGCTCTATAGCAATACACCCCAAACTGAGCATGTACAACCTGACTCCTAATGCTCTGTTCTATCAAGAGATGGGTTGGAGTCAGTTAAAAAAGGGGAGAATCAGAAAAGACAGGATCACACAGCTTTTTTAAACAATGTTGAGCTGAGGGTCTTACCATTTGAAAGGGGGTCATACATCATGTTCCAAGTAATAATTAGGATCATAAACTCAGAGCAGAATTAATTCTCAACACTTTCCTGGGATGTAGGTGTATGAGCAGCTCTAGTGCCTGATTCCCATGTACCAATTTGGTACATTACTGCCAACATGTCAGAGCAGGGAGATGGATGTTAAGCCACAGATAACACTGACACATTTTCTCCCCATCAGAGTGTCATGGCTTTATTAAATACTTAATAGGTTATCACATTGTTCAGGACACTGTGTGCCAGTTGTTTTGAAGCTAATTTATACAGAAACAAAGACTGGATTTGCAAAAAAAATAAAAATAAATATGTCTATCATGTTTTAAACAAACGCAATGTTATGAATCCACAACTTCCAGTATTCCCTGAATGCAAGATTTGGATTTTTTTATTTATTTTTTATTTGACCAACCTCTCATTTTTTTTTTTATATAACCCACATTTATACCACCACCTCATCTATCGATATAACTCACAATTATGTACAGTATATCTGACAAATCAGAAACCTCTCTCCTTCCTTTCCATCTGGAAACAGAGCCTACAGCATCATCTTAAAAACACAACCAAGACCAGTTGCCAACGCAGCTGAGCTTCCGTTTTCACAAATCTAAATTCAATATGTTCTCCCAAAAGTAGATCAGCCTTAAGGCCACACATAGCAGCCATTTCCAGTTCTTGTGGTTGGCAGTTTAATTGTCAACATTTCTAAATTACACATACAAGATGCCTGCAACAGATACCGTGCTATAGCATGCATGTGTCTGCATGTAAAACAAGAAATACACATTTCAATAGAACTGTACATTCCATATCCTGGAGAGCAGTACTGGGCACGGAAACCAATTAACCTCTTGCTGACTGCCTCACATATGAGTATGGCGGTATCTGCTCTCCTATACTGGATCACATATCTAGTATAGGATCCAGCACTTCCAGTTAGGGTGCATGCATGCTGGCTGTGCTGTGATTAGTCATGGCAGAGCTCTATCAATGTTAACAATGCATAGCTCTATTTTATTAGCGGGGATGTGTCAGTGTTTGTTTCATTGTAAATCAGGAAATAAAAAAAAAAAAGGACACATATTTTAGTAAAAGCACTGCTCAAAAAAGAGGATTTTTAATAACAGCTTACCTGTAAAATCCTTTTCTTGAAGTACATCACGGGACACAGAGCGCATAGTCATTACATATGGGTTATATGGGTACCTTCAGGTGTGGACACTGGTGTAATCAACTTCACAGGAAGTTCCTCCCTATATAACCCCCTCCCACTGAGAGTGCTTCAGTTTTGTAGCAAGCAATTTCTCCGAGGTTACACAATGTTCCCCAAAAGAGGGGTGGGAGCTCTGTGTCCCGTGATGTACTTCAAGAAAAGGATTTTACAGGTAAGCTGTTATTAAAAATCCTCTTTTCTTTATGGTACATCACGGGACACAGAGCGCATAGTCATTACATATGGGATGTCCCAAAGCAATGCTCCATGAAGGGAGGGAGACCGTAAGGCCAAAAATAGCCAAACAAAAAACATTATCAGGAGGTAAAATAGCTCCACCAACAGAAAAAAGGGGGCGTGAACCGGGCCAGAGGATTCTATACTGCTGCCCGTAGGACCGCCTGCCCAAATGCTGCGTCCGTAGCCTTTGCGACGTCCAACTTATAAAATTTAGTAAACGTATGTACGGAAGACCAGGTTGCCGCTTTGCAAACCTGTGCCATAGAGATCTGATGGTGTGCCGCCCATGAGGCACTCATGGCCCTCGTAGAATGGGCCTTAACTGATAAGGGAGGTGGAACGTGCTTCAGACCATAGGCCTGAAAAATCAGCTGCTTAATCCACCTAGCCAAGGAAGACTTGGCAGCCGGCTGACCCTTTTTGGGGCCATCCGGAAGAACGAAAAGCACATCTGTTTTCCGAATCTTCTCTGTAGCCTTGAGATAAACCCTCATGGCTCGGACCACGTCCAAAGTATGAAGCAGTCTTTCCTCTCTGGACTGGGGAGTAGGAAAGAAGGATGGTAGGACTAGGTCCTGATTCAAGTGAAAACTGGATATGACCTTAGGAAGGAAAGAAGGTTGAGGCCGCAGAACCACTCTGTCCTTATGCAGAATAAGGTATGGTTCCCTGCAAGACAAGGCTGCCAGCTCGGAGACTCTTCTGGCCGAAGCCATAGCCACCAAAAAAAACAACTTTCGGGTTAGCAGCACAAGAGGGATTTCTTTCAGAGGTTCAAACGGCTGCCTTTGTAAAGCTGACAAGACCAGATTTAAATTCCAGGGGCAGAGGGGAGCTCTAATAGGGGGATTTACATGCAAGACCCCCTGCAAGAAGGTTTTTACAAGCGAATGCGTGGCCAAAAGGCCTTTGAAACCATATCGATAAGGCAGACACCTGCCCCTTTAGAGTACTAAGAGCCAACCCCTTGTCAACGCCAACCTGGAGGAATCGCAAGATCCTGTCAATAAAAAACTTGCGAGGATGCCCTCCTTGAGACTCGCACCATTCCACATAGGTCCTCCAGACTCTGTAATAGATATTTCTAGAGACTGGCTTTCAAGCCTGAATTAACGTAGATATGACTTGGGCTGAGAGGCCTCTGCCCTTAAGAATTAAGGATTCAGCCGCCAAGCCATCAAATTTAGCTGCTGTGAAGCAGGGTGGTAGATCGGGCCCTGAGACAGCAGATCTGGGCGCAGGGGGAGTGGCCACGATGCCCCTACCGACATCCTCACGATGAGTGCGTACCAAGCCCTTCTGGGCCAGGCTGGGGCCACCAGGATCACCGGCCTGCGCTCCACCCTGATCCTTCGTAGAAGGCGGGGAATCATCTGTAGTGGAGGGAACGCATACAGGAGAGAAAACTGGTGCCAGGGGCAAACCAACGCATCGGTCCCGTAGGCCGAGGGGTCCCTGGCTCGGGATACGAATTTGTCCAATTTCTTGTTGAATCTTGTTGCCATGATGTCCACATCGGGAACTCCGAATCTTTGGCAAATCTCTTGGAATACCTGGGGGTGAAGAGACCACTCTCCCGGGAGTAACTGTTGATGACTCAAAAAATCTGCTTGAGAATTGTCTATCCCTGGGATGAACACTGCTGAGATGCAGGGTACATGGGCTTCGGCCCATGAGAAAATCAGGTTTACTTCCCTTTGAGCCGCTAGGCTCCTTGTGCCCCCCTGGTGGTTTATGTATGCCACCACCGTGGCATTGTCGGACTGTATCTTTACTGGCAGACCCTGCAGGGGGAGAGTCCAGGCGACCAGGGCCAACCGAGCAGCTCTGATCTCTAGGACATTGATGGGAAGCAGACTTTCTGCCTCTGACCACTGTCCCTGCTGGGTCCGTTTCCCTAAGATTGCCCCCCAACCTGTTAGGCTGGCATCTGTGGTTACTATTTTCCACGTGATGGGGCAAAAGGTTTTCCCTTTTGACAATTTTTGAGGGACCAGCCACCAGTACAGGCTGCGCCTGACTCCTGGGGAAAGACCTAATGGACGGTCTAATGCCTGTATGGACCTGTTCCAAGCAGAGAGAATAGCTGCCTGGAGAACTCTGGTATGGATCTGGGCATAGGGCACTGCTTCGAAGGCGGCTACCATCTTTCCCAGCAGTCGCATGCATAGGCGAATAGTCGGCCTCTTTTTGCCTAGGACTATTTGAATTGTTTGAGTCAATGACCTGATCTTTTCTTGAGGTAAAAATATCCTCTGGCATTCTGTATCTAACCGAAGGCCTAGATATTCCAACTGTCTTGTGGGTTGCAACCTCGATTTCCCTTGGTTCACAACCCACCCGAATTCTTGTAGATGCCGAACTGTGCGGACTACTGCATGATTGAGGTTGGAAGCTGATCTGTCGATAACCAGGAGATCGTCCAGTTATGCCAGGACCAAAATGCCTTCTGTCCCTAGGACGGCTAGCACCGGGGCTAACCCTTTGTGAATACCCGCGGAGCTGTTGCCAACCCGAAAGGGAGGGCTACGAACTGGAAATGACTTTGATCTATCATAAAACGAAGAAACTTGTGATGTGCTGGGTATTGGTATAATAAAAAGGTTGGAGTAGAATCCCAGACCCCTTTCTTGGGTTGGTACTACAATTACTCCTTGGAGCAAGAGGCGATCCAACGCCTTTACGAGAGCGGCCCTCTTTAACGGGTCGCTTGGAAGACTTGACCCCTGAAAATGAGGAGGGGGGATTTCTCGAAACTCTAGTTTGTAGCCTGTGGCTACCACGGACCGAACCCAAGAGTCGGGAATTCTGGCCTTCCAGACTTCAGAGAAAAACTGAAGTCTTCCCCCCACCCAAGAGAGTGGGGGCGCCCCTTCATGAATCTGACTTGATGACTGGTTTAGCCGGCTTGCGAGACCAGGGCCTCTTGTTTGCCGCGGCTTGTCCCTGTGGGCGGCTATTAACTGCTGAACGCCCGGGAGGCCGTCGATACTGACGGGAAGTCGAAGGGGCCGAGCCTGCAAAGGCCTGTCGTTTAAACGCGGGCCCACGCGGTCTTTTCTTGACCGGTAAGGAAGAACTTTTACCACTTGATATGGTTTGGATATATTTATCTAGGTCTTCACCGAATAGTCTTCCCCCATGAAAGGGAAACCCTGCTAAAAGCTTTTTGCAGGGTGCCTCTGCTGACCAGTTCTTTAGCCACGAAAGACGACGCATGTGAACCACCAGCAGAGATAACCGGGATGCCTGTTGGATGGAGTCCTTAATAGCATCTACTGCAAAGCAGAGAGCCCTAGGGAAATCTGCTAATTCACGAGTTTGCTGAGCCGGCATGTCCTTGAATATCTGTTTTGCCTGATCCTTTAAGGCCTGACAAACGCCAATGGCTGCCACCACTGGCTGAACCATGGCACCTACTGTGGTGAAAGAAGCCTTCAGTAGGGTCTCTAATTTTTTTGTCGACCGGATCCTTGAACATCTGGACATTTTCAACCGGACAGGTCAGGGATTTATTCACGCAGGAAATGGCCGCGTCCACTGTGGGGAGTGCCCATTTCTTTAAAAATTCCTCTTCCATAGGATAGAGAATAGAGAATCTCTTAGGAGGGATAAAGATCCTATCAGGTCGAGCCCAATCCTGGTAAATCACGCTCCGCAGAAGGGGGTGAATCGGAAAAGACACACAAGTTAATGGAGCCTTTAAAGAACCCAATGAGGATACCACAGGGGCTACTAGTTCTAGCACTGGAAGTTTAAAAGCAGTGCGAACTATATCGGTCAAAGACTGGATCCACAGGCTCTCCTCTTGAGGCCGAAAAATATTCATCTACAGTGGAACCCTCCATGTCTGAACCTTCGGGACTTGGGTCTGCTTGATCCCCTTGTGGGTCCCGTTCCTCCGAAGAGGAGACCTCCGCATCTGAAAACACCAAACTAGGTGAGGGGGATCTAGCCCGTTTGCTACTTGGCAAAGGGCGGGCAAACAAAGCAGTTAACCTTTTCTCTAGCCCACCCAGGGTGGTCGCTAGCATTTCTTCCGTTACGTAAACGGGAATGGGTGGATCGGGGGCCGCCTCTGCCCCCAGCATCCCCAATGGCTCTTGTACTATGCTACTCGGTGGTCTAACTGGTGAGGGTGGGGCCATTGAAGCCTGGCCCAAATCCTCTGACCCCGCTGGAGACCCCTTTTGTTTCTTGGCACCTCTTGCAGCCTTGGCTGGTCCTGATGCCTTTGGAGCCATTGCACAACCTTGAGTCACCCCTCTAGCCAACACCTGACTGTTGTAGCTAGGAGTAATTAATATGAGAACAGGCTGAGGAAAATGAAAAAATTTTTTTATTTTATTTTTTATTTTTTTACCCGCCTGGGAGGTGGCAATACTGAGGAAAACCTGTGAGCATTGCAACACCAATGCCCGTTAGCCGGAGTCCAAGGTTGACTCAGATACTGCTGGATCTAAGGCTGAGTCCCTTTAAGCAAAAAAACTTTTTTTTTTTTTTTTCTGGTCAATAGTGGAACTAAGTCCTAGACCTGAAGATCCACAAACCGCCACTGGGTGTCACTGTGGCCAAAAGACCCAGCTGCGCGCTCTGTGTCCTTCTTCCTCTGCCTCCAGGAGGGAAAGACCAGCCAGAGAAAAAGTTTTACTTTTAAAACAGACCCTGACGCTGCTGGCCCGCCCCCCCAACGCACGCCGACGCTATAAAAGGCGGCGTGCACGCGCGCGCACGCGCGCGCGCACCCCCCCACACTGAAAACAACATGGAGGAAGCAGAGCAGAGGAAAAACATGGACCAGCGCCAGGCAGCACCAACAGACACCAGGTAAGCACTAATCTTATTGTAGTGCACAGAGAGAGGAAGCTGTCCCCATGGGCTTCCTAAGAAACAGGAGTTTTCACCAGCAATTTCCTCTTTAAAACATGTGGGGTTGCAGTATCAATGCTAACAGGCAGACCTGGGGTGAGTAGCAAATATATATCTTACACAAGTATACATATATCTACATGTTATCTGGGTAAACATTAGTATCCCATCCTGCCCACACAGACATAGTGGAGATAGTGGCTGATGCACAAGCATACCATTAGCCAACCCAGAACCCCCAGGGGGATACCTACTGTGGAACCAAGTCCCGCAGGTTCCCTCTTACCTGCTCCACGCCGCAGGGTATTGCAAATTGCAAGAGGCCCAATCTTCCCCCATCTCCGTGGGTATTGTCTCGGACCTTCAGGGACCGGGGTCCTGTGTTAAGGAACCCACACCCCTGGACCTATATAGCATCCTGGCATCAGTAGCGTTTAGTCCTGGGAGAGACCAAGGCACTGGAGCCCAGAATCCAGCCCTCCAAGGGGAGGCATTATAGGCAACACCCCACGCAGGCAGGGCCCGGGTACCGTACACCTTGGCTTTGAAGCACTTCGGACGGATCCGGCTAGCTATCCTGGGTCCCGAGACCTCCGAGGGACAGCTAGACGTGACCAACACCTAAGACACTGGCGAAAAAACTGAAGCACTCTCAGTGGGAGGGTGTTATATAGGGAGGAACTTCCTGTGAAGTTGATTACACCAGTGTCCACACCTGAAGGTACCCATATAACCCATATGTAATGACTATGCGCTCTGTGTCCCGTGATGTACGATAAAGAAAATACTTTAAAATAAGAAACATTTTATTCTTACCTCCACTGTGCAGTTCATTTTGCACAAAGTGGCCCTGATCCACGTCTTCTGGGGTCCCTCGGCAGCTGCCTCTGGTCCTCCCCACAAGAACTCATTACCTTCATGCAAGAGAGCTTGCATACTGATGAGTCCTTGCAGACACGCTCCCGTGATACAGCAAGCGGCCATAGCCGCTCACTGTAACACTTGGCTCCGCCTCTCGGTGCGCCGTGTCACTGGATGTGATTGACAGAAGCACCAGCCAATGGCTACGCTGCTCTCAATCCATCTGCTCTAGCCAATCAGCGGCCAGTCTGAGCAGCAAAGAGGATCTTGGAACCGAGCACAGGACTTTCAAAGGGGTCGGGTAAGTAAAGCGGGGGCTCAGGGGTCAGCACCATCAGATGTTTTTTCACCTTAATGCATAGATTGCATTAAGGTGAATTTTTTTTTTTGCCTTTTCGACTCTTTTAATGTCAGACTGCCCACCATACTATCACAGTACCACTGTCATTACTAGTACAATAAAAAAACGTTTAAATGTGCAATGTTAGTAGAGACAACAGACTAAAGTCTGTAATCAAAGGTGGTTCAACAACTGATTCTTTTCTATACCAACTGTACATTACTAGTATGCTTTGTGAATGTAAGACTACCCATTAAATGGCTTTCTCATCCTTTTTTGTATTCTGCATTTTTCCAGAGAATAAATAACATTTGCAATGTGAGTGCTCCGCTCACTTCCATCGATATAATGTGGATTTCAATTTGAAGTACTGTATACCATGTGTTACAATATGCAGAGTACCCAATTTCCAGCAACAATACACAGAGTGCTAGTTAGGTCTGGTCATACTGGGATTGTCATCACCTATTTTGAATGTAAATAATTCCTGTGATTGTGTTTAATATCTGGATTTATTTTATTTGAAGTGTATCTAAACACAAGAACAAACATGTAGCATATTGCAGCTTACTAGTTCCTAGTTGAGAATGCTGCATTGGTTTCCCTTTTTTTTTTCAGGCATTTTTTCCCCCTTTAGTTTCACCTAATAAACCCGCAAATATCCTGTCTCTTCATGGCTACACAAATGTTGTCAGAAATTCAGATTGTCAAGAACGCAGTGACGTACAACACTGTGACGAGCCGAGAAAAACAAAGTTCAATGATTCTGAGCATGCGTCAAATTTATTCCGAGCATGCATAGGATTTGTGTGTGTCGGAATTGCATACAGACAACTTTTGTTGTCGGAAAAATTGAGAACCAGCTCTTAAACATTAGTTGTCGGAAATTCCAACAGCAAATGTCCGATGAAGCATACACACAGTCGGAATATCCGACCAAAGCTCACATCGAACATTTGTTGTAGAACATTCTGATTGTGTGTATGCAGCATTACTGTTAGAGTTTTCTGCTGTCTTCGACACAGCTAAGCACCTGATCTTCTCATAAAAAAAAAAAGAAAAAAACCCACTGCCTTGGGCTCCAAGACTCTGCTCCTTCCTGGTTCTCCATCATACTATCTAAGCATTGTGCCGGTACCACCTACAACTCTACCTCCTCCTCTCCCCTTCTTGTAGGGGTACCTCAAGCTTTGTTCTTGGACCCCTTCTATTCACACCTCTTCCTTTGATCAGTTTGACTTCCAATATAATATTAACACTGAAAACACTGGAATTTATCTCTCTTCCATCTCCTTGCACATCACTAATTTTAAATGCCACTTCAGTATGAATTTCAAACTACTTCCTAAAACTCAGTCTTTTAAAAACTGAGTTCACCTTATTCCCCTTAAGCCCTACTGCCTTGTTTCCGGTGCCAATACTTTTCTATTCAGAATAATAGTATGTATCCCTACCCTCATGCTAGGGTGCTAGGCATAATCATGGACTCTTACTGCTCTTTTTAGACTTGTATCCAATCACTGTCCAAATCTTGCCGTCTTCACCTCCATAATATTTTTAAAATAAGCACCATTTTAGCAAACACCACCACCAACTAATAATTTACTCACTTGCTATCTCTCAACTCAACTACAACATTGGCTGTGAGTGAATGCTACTGCCAGACTCACCCAACTTATCAACTGCTCAGTGTCTGCTATCCATTTTGCCAATGTTTCCATTGGTGTCCGATTGTCCATAAAATACAATTGAACAAATAACATCTTACAAAGCCAGACAACTCTGCTCCAGCTGCATCCAAACTTGTCTCAAAAACAAACCATACTGTTAGCTTCTCTCAATACCTCATGCCTTCTAGCTCCCTTGTCACCTCCTCCCATATTTGTGTCCAGGACTTCATCAGAGTCTAACCCATCCTCTGGAACTCCCTACCGCAACCTGTATGGCTGTTCCCCTACTCTGTCTGTCTTTAGGCAATTCCTGAAAACTCATCCCTTCAGTAAAGACTATTTGGTCTATAATGAACAGATACATATTTATTTTCTTGAACTCATCCCTACACAGATGCTACCTTTTGTAACACTTGCCCTTACTTTAAGTAAGGGCCCTCCTTATCATGTAATGAACTGTAATGTCTCCCTTTATTTTTTAATGTGATGCACAAACTTATATAAATCTATAATTATCAACACAATTTATTTGAATACAAACAACATAAAGATGTTTGAATCTCAATATGCCAGGTATGAGTAACGCATTCCTCTTTTTAAAATCATTTAGTTTTAAAAACACCTATCTACTGTATCTAGCTCCTATATATATTATAACAACACATTAGCCAGCAGAACAAGTGGGCTGAATGTAAATAAACTGAAGAGCTCAGGAAGAGCTGTCATACTAACAACCTAATGTTAGTACAGTGATCTCCCCTGTGGTGCTATTGTGATCTGACAGGAGAATGCCCAGAGGGGATGTTAAGAGTCACAAAAGGTATTGAGATGGCATGCAGAATGTACATTTAGCTATAATCAAAAAGTATATATATATAATAATAATGATTTAGAAAAGAACAACCAACAAAAAAAAACAATCTTACAACAGAAATATGTTTTACTACTCCACCATAGTTATAATATGATTATATATTATATTTAGCAGCTAGCACCAACTGACCTATTACTAACTTAAGAGTACCATATTTTGGAGCAAACCTAATACAACAGTACAAATAACTGCACAATGCATGCTAAATAATGCCTACAAATAAAGATGGACACTGTAAGTGTAATTTAATGGAGTTCTCAGCTCAGTACAGTAGCAATCATTATCAGGTTATCTATCCACAAGACTTATTGATGGTTCTCTACACACAAAGCACCTTCAATTTCTTTTATATTGTTAGTGTTGTAATAAATGACAGCTGAATACACAATATGGCATTGTCATCTTATGAAGTATATGTAGTGAGATATCAGGAAAGCAACACCAATAGAAATAAGAAAAACAAACACAACACATATTAAGACCTTGGAATAAAGGATAATCAAATACAGAAGTCATAAGACATAAAACAAAAGTGTATTTAGAAAAACAAATACAGTAATCACTCCACTACACTAAGATTATAATTGTGATTAAATCACTGGGTGTCCTCTCGATTCCAGTATCACATAGCAAAACATTTGCACTGTTCAATACAAGGAAGAAACCACATGTACTGGGGTTAAAAATGCCACCCTTGTCTTTAATTATCCATATGAGGCTTAGGCCTCGTACACACGACCATTTTCCTCGGCAAAATCCATCAAGACAAATGCTGGTAGAAAATTTTTGCCAAGAAAAACGGTTGTGTGTATGTTTTTTGTCGAGAAAACTGTTGTGGATCTTGACGAGAAAACAAGAGAACATGTTCTCTTTTTTCTCGTCGGGAGTCTCAATTTCCTCGTCGTGTTTCTCGTCGGGCTGGTTTACGTCAAGAAACATATTTGTGTGTATGCTTAGAAACCCTTGCATGCTCAAAATAAAGTATGAGACGGGAGCGCACCTTTGGTAAAAGTAGCGTTTGTAATGGAGATAGCACATTTGTCACGCTGTAACAGACTGAAAAGCGAGAATCGTCCGTTACCAAACTTTTACTTAACTGGCTGTAACATGAGATTAGCAAAAGCAGCCCCAAGGGTTGTGCCAGTGGAATCAAACTTCTCCTTTATAGTGTCGTCGTACGTGTTGTACGCCACCGCGTTTGAGAACGACAAGATTGTGTCTTGACAGTGTGTATGCAAAGAAAGCTTGACAAGATTCTCGACAAGCCTGACAAGAACCTTGTCGAGGAAAACAATGTTTCATTTACAATGAGATTCTCGGTCGTGTGTACGAGGCCTCACACCAGATTATAGTGACATCAGACACAGTGCCTTGCAAAAGTATTCAGCCCCCTTGAACTTTGTGACCTTTTGCCAAATTTCAGGCTTCAAACATAAAGATATAAAACTAATTGTTTGTGAAAAATCAACAACTAGTGGGACACGATCATGAAGTGGAACAAAATGTATTGGATATTTCAAACTTTTTTTTAACAAATACAAAACTGAAAAATTGGGCATGCAAAATTATTCAGCCCCTTTACTTTCAGTGCAGAAAACTCTCTCCAGAAGTTCAGTGAGGATCTCTAAATGATCCAATGTTGATCTAAATGACTAATGATGATAAATAGAATCCACCTGTGTGTAATCAAGTCTCTGTATAAATGCACCTGCACTGTGATAGTCTCAGGCCGTGTACACACGGCAGAGAACCTCGACGGGCAGAACACATCGTTCCGCCCGTCGAGGTTCTCTGCCGGCCGTCAAAATTGGCGACCCGCCCGTCGGGAATGGCAACCAGCCATTCATCCAGGCGGGCTGTCGAGCAAAAAGAGAGCGTGCTCTCTTTTCGCTCGACGGGATCCCCGACGGGCGGGGCGAGCGCTCTGTGTACACACGGCCAAGGTCCTCGCTGGAATGCAGCTTCCAGCGAGGTTCTCGCTGGTTTCCAGCGAGAACCTCGGTCGTGTGTACGCCGCTTCAGAGGTCCGTTTAAAGTGCAGAGAGCATCTTGAAGAACAAGGCAGGTCCGAGATACTGTTGTGGAGAAGTTTAAAGCCGGATTTGGATACAAAAAGATTTCCCAAGCTTTAAACATCCCAAGGAGCACTGTGCAAACAATAATATTGAAATGGAAGGAGTATCAGACCACTGCAAATCTATGAAGACCTGGCCGTCCCTCTAAACTTTCAGCTCATACAAGGAGAAGATTGATCAGAGATGCAGCCAAGAGGCCCATGATCACTCTGGATGAACTGCAGAGATCTATAGCTGAGGTGGGAGACTCTGTCCATAGGACAACAATCAGTCGTATACTGCACAAATCTGGCCTTTATGGAAGAGTGGCAAGAAGAAAGCCATTTATTAAGATATCCATAAAAGGTGTTGATTAAAGTTTGCCACGAGCCACCTGGGAGACACACCAAACATGTGGAAGAAGGTGATCTGGTCAGATGAAACCAAAATCGAACTTTTTGGCAACAATGCAAAAAAAGGATTTTTAATAACAGCTTACCTGTAAAATCCTTTTCTAGTACATCACAGGACACAGAGCGCATAGTCATTACATATGGGTTATATGGGTACCTTCAGGTGTGGACACTGGTGTAATCAACTTCACAGGAAGTTCCTCCCTATATAACCCCCTCCCACTGAGAGTGCTTCAGTTTTGTAGCAAGCAATTTCTCCGAGGTTACACAATGTTCCCCAAAAGAGGGGTGGGAGCTCTGTGTCCCGTGATGTACTTAAAGAAAAGGATTTTACAGGTAAGCTGTTATTAAAAATCCTTTTTTCTTTATCGTACATCACGGGACACAGAGCGCATAGTCATTACATATGGGATGTCCCAAAGCAATGCTCCATGAAGGGAGGGAGACCGTAAGGCCAAAATTAGCCAAACAGAAAATATATCAGGAGGTAAAAAATAGCTCCACCAACAGAAAAAAAGGGGGCGTGAACCGTGCCAGAGGATTCTATACTGCTGCCCGAAGGACCGCCTGCTCAAATGCTGCGTCCGTAGCTTTTGTGACGTCCAACTTATAAAATTTAGTAAACGTATGTACGGAAGACCAGGTTGCCGCTTTGCAAACCTGTGCCATAGAGATCTGATGGTGTGCCGCCCAAGAGGCACTCATGGCCCTCGTAGAATGGGCCTTAATTGATAAGGGAGGTGGAACGCGCTTCAGACCATAGGCCTGAAAAATCAGCTGCTTAATCCACCTAGCCAAGAAAGACTTGGCAGCCGGCTGACCCTTCTTGGGGCCATCCGGGAGAACGAAAAGCACATCTGTTTTCCGAATCTTTTCTGTAGCCTTGAGATAAACCCTCATGGCTCGGACCACGTCCAAAGTATGAAGCAATCTTTCCTCTCTGGCCTGGGGAGTAGGAAAGAAGGATGGTAGGACTAGGTCCTGATTCCAGTGAAAACTGGATATGAACTTTAGGAAGGAAAGAAGGCTGAGGCCGCAGCACCACTCTGTCCTTATGCAGAATCAGGTACGGTTCCCTGCAAGACAAGGCTGCCAGCTCGGAGACCCTTCTGGCCGAAGCCATAGTCACCAAGAAAACCAACTTTCGGGTTAGCAGTACAAGAGGGATTTCTGTCAGAGGTTCAAACGGCTGCCTTTGTAAAGCTGACAAGACCAGATTTAAATTCCAGGGGCAGAGGGAGCTCTAATAGGGGGATTCACATGCAAGACCCCCTGCAAGAAGGTTTTCACAAGCGAATGCGTGGCAAAAGGCCTTTGAAACCATATCGATAAGGCAGACACCTGCCCCTTTAGAGTACTAAGAGCCAACCCCTTGTCAACGCCAACCTGGAGGAATCGCAAGATCCTGTCAATAAAAATTTGCGAGGATGCTCTCCTTGAGACTCGCACCACTCCACATAGGTCCTCCAGACTCTGTAATAGATATTTCTAGAGACTGGCTTTTCTAGCCTGAATTAACGTAGATATGACCTGGGCTGAGAGGCCTCTGCCCTTAAGAATTAGGGATTCAGCCGCCAAGCCATCAAATTTAGCTGCTGTGAAGCAGGGTGGTAGATCGGGCCCTGAGACAGCAGATCTGGGCGCAGGGGGAGTGGCCACGGTGCCCCTACTGACATCCTCACGATGAGTGCGTACCAAGCCCTTCTGGGCCAGGCTGGGGCCACCAGGATCACCGGCCTGCGCTCCACCCTGATCCTTCGTAGAAGGCGGGGAATCATCTGTAGTGGAGGGAACGCATACAGGAGAGAAAACTGGTGCCAGGGGCAAACCAACGCATCGGTCCCGTAGGCCGAGGGGTCCCTGGCTCGGGATACGAATTTGTCCAATTTCTTGTTGAATCTTGTTGCCATGATGTCCACATCGGGAACTCCGAATCTTTGGCAAATCTCTTGGAATACCTGGGGGTGAAGAGACCACTCTCCCGGGAGTAACTGTTGACGACTCAAAAATCTGCTTGAGAATTGTCTATCCCTGGGATGAACACTGCTGAGATGCAGGGTACATGGGCTTCGGCCCATGAAAAAATCAGGTTTACTTCCCTTTGAGCCGCTAGGCTCCTTGTGCCCCCCTGGTGGTTTATGTATGCCACCGCCGTGGCATTGTCGGACTGTATCCTTACTGGCAGACCCTGCAGGGGGAGAGTCCAGGCGACCAGGGCCAACCGAGCAGCTCTGATCTCTAGGACATTGATGGGAAGCAGACTTTCTGCCTCTGACCACTGTCCCTGCTGGGTCCTGTTTTCCTAAGATTGCCCCCCAACCTGTTAGGCTGGCATCTGTGATTACTATTTTCCACGTGATGGGGCAAAAGGTCTAATGCCTGTATGGACTTGTTCCAAGCAGAGAGAATAGCTGCCTGAAGAACTCTGGTAAGGATCTGGGCATAGGGCGCTGCTTCGAAGGCGGCCACCATGTTTCCCAGCAGTCGCATGCATAGGCGAATAGTCGGCTTCTTTTTGCCTAAGACTATTTGAATCGTTTGAATCAGCGACCTGATCCTTGAGGTAAAAATACCCTCTGGCATTCTGTATCTTAACCGAAAGCCTAGATATTCCAACTGTCTTGTGGGTTGTAACCTTGATTTTCCTTGGTTCACAATCCACCCGAATTCTTCTAGATGCCGTACTGTGCGGACTACTGCATGATTGAGGTTGGAGGCTGATCTGTCGATAACCAGATCGTCCAGGTATGCCAGGACCAAGATGCCTTTTGTCCTTAGGACGGCTAGCACCGGGGCTAACACCTTTGTGAATACCCGCGGAGCTGTTGCCAACCCGAAAGGGAGGGCTATGAACTGGAAATGACTTTGATCTATCATAAAACGAAGAAACTTGTGATGTGCTGGGTAGATCGGCCCATGCAGACATGCATCCTTTATGTCTATAGATGCTAGAAAGTCGCCTTGATGCAGGCTGGCTGTCACTGAACGTATGGAATCCATACGAGAGGTCTGAAACTTTAGAAAGCGATTTAGGCGTTTGCGGTCTAGGATAGGCCTGACGTCGCCCCTGGGCTTTGGTATAATAAAAAGGTTGGAGTAGAATCCCAGACCCTTTTCTTGGGTTGGTACTACAATTACTCCTTGGAGCAAGAGGCGGTCCAACGCCTTTACGAGAGAGGCCCTCTTTAACGGGTCGCTTGGAAGACTTGACCCCTGAAAATGAGGAGGGGGGATTTCTCGAAACTCTAGTTTGTAGCCTGTGGCTACCACGGACCGAACCCAAGAGTCGGGATTCTGGCCTTCCAGACTTCGGAGAAAAACTGAAGTCTTCCCCCCACCCAAGAGAGTGGGGGCGCCCCTTCATGAATCTGACTTGATGACTGGTTTAGCCGGCTTGCGAGACCAGGGCCTCTTGTTTGCCGCGGCTTGTCCCTGTGGGCGGCTATTAACTGCTGAACGCCCGGGAGGCCGTCGATACTGACGGTAAGTCAAAGGGGCCAAGCCTGCAAGGGCCTGTCGTTTAAACGCGGGCCCACGCGGCCTTTTCTTGACCGGTAAGGAAGAACCTTTACCACTTGATATGGTTTGGATATATTTATCTAGGTCTTCACCGAATAGTCTTCCCCCATGAAAGGGAAACCCTGCTAAAAGCTTTTTGCAGGGTGCCTCTGCTGACCAGTTCTTTAGCCACGAAAGACGACGCATGTGAACCACCAGCAGAGATAACCGGGATGCCTGTTGGATAGAGTCCTTAATAGCATCTACTGCAAAGCAGAGAGCCCTAGGGAAATCTGCTAATTCACGAGTTTGCTGAGCCGGCATGTCCTTTAATATCTGTTTTGCCTGATCCTTTAAGGCCTGACAAACGCCAATGGCTGCCACCCCTGGCTGAACCATGGCACCTACTGTGGTGAAAGAAGCCTTCAGTAGGGTCTCTAATTTTTTGTCGACCGGATCCTTGAACATCTGGACATTTTCAACCGGACAGGTCAGGGATTTATTCACGCAGGAAATGGCCGCGTCCACTGTGGGGAGCCCATTTCTTTTAAAAATTTCTCCTCCATAGGATAGAGAATAGAGAACCTCTTAGGAGGGATAAAGATCCTATCAGGTCGAGCCCAATCCTGGTAAATCAGGCCCCGCAGAAGGGGGTAAATCGGAAAAGACACACAAGTTAATGGAGCCTTTAAAGAACCCAATGAGGATACCACAGGGGCTACTAGTTCTGGCACTGGAAGTTTAAAAGCAGTGCGAACTATATCGGTCAAAGACTGGATCCACAGGCTCTCCGCTTGAGAGGCCGAAAAATATTCATCTACAGTGGAACCCTCCATGTCTGAACCTTCGGGACTTGGGTCTGCTTGATCCCCTTGTGGGTCCCGTTCCTCCGAAGAGGAGACCTCCGCATCTGAAAAAAACACCAAACTAGGTGAGGGGGATCTAGCCCGTTTGCTGCTTGGCAAAGGGCGGGCAAACAAAGCAGTTAACCTTTTCTCTAGCCCACCCAGGGTGGTCGCTAGCATTTCTTCCGTTACGTAAACGGGAATTGGTGGATCGGGGGCCGCCTCTACCCCCAGCATCCCCAATGGCTCTTGAACTATGCTACTCGGTGGTCTAACTGGTGAGGGTGGGGCCGTTGACGCCTGGCCCAAATCCTCTGACCCCGATGGAGACCCGTTTGTTTCTTGGCACCTTTTGCAGCCTTGGCTGGTCCTGATGCCTTTGGAGCCATTGCACAACCTTGAGTCACCCCTATAGCCAACACCTGACTGTTGCAGCTAGGAGTAACCAATATGAGGACAGGTATGAGGAAAATGAAAAAAACTGTTTTTTTTTTTGTTTTTTTTCCAAAATAACATTTTTTTTTTTTTTTACCCGCCTGGGAGGTGGCAATACCGAGGAAACCTGTGAGTATTGACACACCAATGCCCGTTAGCCGGAGTCCAAGGTAAACTCAGATACTGCTGGATCTAAGGCTGAGTCCCTTTAAGCAAAAAAACTTCCTTTTTTTTTTTTTTTTTTTCTGGTCAATAGTGGACCTAAGTCCTAGACCTGAAGACCCACAAAACCGCCACTAGGTGTCCCTGTGTGGCCAAAGACCCAGCTGCACGCTCTGTATCCTTTCTTCCTCTGCCTCCAGGAGGGAAAGACCAGCCAGAGAAAAAGTTTTCTCTTTAAACAGACCCTGACGCTGCTGGCCCGCCCCCCCGACGCACGCCGACGCTATAAAAGGCGGCGTGCACGCGCGCGCACCCCCCCCCACGCTGAAACCACATGGAGGAAGCAGAGCAGAGGAACAACATGGACCAGCGCTAGGCAGCACCAACAGACACCAGGTAAGCACTAATCTTATTGTAGTGCACACACAGAGAGGAAGCTGTCCCCATGGGCTTCCTAAGAAACAGGAGTTTTTACCAGCAATTTCCTCTTTTAAAACATGTGGGGTTGCAGTATCAATGCTAACAGGCAGACCTGGGGTGAGTAGCAAATATATATCTTACACAAGTATACATATATCTACATGTTATCTGGGTAAAACATTAGTATCCCATCCTGCCCATACAGACATAGTGGAGATAGTGGCTGATGCACAAGCATACTGTTAGCCAACCCAGAACCCCCAGGGGGATGCCTACTGTCGAACCAAGTCCCGCAGGTTCCCTCTTACCTGCTCCACGCCGCAGGGTATTGCAAATTGCAAGAGGCCCAATATTCCCCCATCTCCGTGGGTATTGTCTCGGACCTTCAGGGACCGGGGTCCTGTGTTTAAGGAACCCACACCCCTGGACCTATATAGCATCCTGGCATCAGTAGCGTTTAGTCCTGGAAGAGACCAAGGCACTGGAGCCCAGAATCCAGCCCTCCAAGGAGAGGCATTATAGGTAACACCCCACTCCAGCAGGGCCCGGGTACCGTACACCTTGGCTTTGAAGCACTTCGGACGGATCCGGCTAGCTATCCTGGGTCCCGAGACCTCCGAGGGACAGCTAGACGTGACCAACACCTAAGACACTGGCGAAAAAACTGAAGCACTCTCAGTGGGAGGGTGTTATATAGGGAGGAACTTCCTGTGAAGTTGATTACACCAGTGTCCACACCTGAAGGTACCCATATAACCCATATGTAATGACTATGCGCTCTGTGTCCCGTGATGTACGATAAAGAAACATTATGTTTGGCGTAAAAGCAACACAGCTCATCACCCTGAACACACCATCCCCACTGTGAAACATGGTGGTGGCAGCATCATGGTTTGGGCCTGAAATCTACAATGGAATGGTTCACATATGAACATATCCAAGTGTTAGAATGGCCAAGTCAAAGTCCAGACCTGAATCCAAATCGAGAATCTGTGGAAAGAACTGAAAACTGCTGTTCACAAACGCTCTCCATCCAACCTCACTGAGCTCGAGCTGTTTTGCAAGGAGGAATGGGCAAAAATTTCAGTCTCTCGATGTGCAAAACTGATGAGACATACCCCAAGCAACTTACAGCTATAATCACAGCAAAAGGTGGCGCTACAAAGTATTAACTTAAGGGGGCTGAATAATTTTGCACGCCAAATTTATTAGTTACTTATTTGTTTAAAAATATTGAAATATCCAAATATCCAATACATTTCGTTCCACTTCATGATTGTGTCCCACTTGTTGATTCTTCACAAAAAATTACAGTTTTAGATCTTCATGTCAAAGCCTGAAATGTGGAAAAAAGGTCGCAAAGTTCAAGGGGGCCGAATACTTTTGCAATGCACTGTATCTCACATTAGTAATGATAAGTTATCTGTCATAAGATATACTATCTATCATCAATGCTTTCATCTGACAAGACACCCCTATCACACTTTAAGGTCACTATGGTGGCTGAGCCCACACCTATATTGTTTGCGGTTCTCACCTCCCATAGCCCCAATGAAACTTTATGGAACAATATTCTGGTTGGGACAAATGGCCTAAGTCCCAACACAGTCTGCTCCCATTAGGGGTGCTGGGGTTACTGTGACAGTCACCTCTCACCCCAAAAAGAACTACTAGAAAGGGGTCTACTATGGATAATATTGTAATATGTTTCTGTTGGAATTTACCCCCTTCCCCCTTTTTTCCCTCCCTTATATCATATCTTACCATAGCTTATTACAGTTTGTATGAACTATTGTCAACAATATTGGATGATTCTTTACACGGTTACTTGGTGTCTCTGGGTGTCAATTATTGTTTTTTTGAAAATGTAAACCAACAATTTAAATGTATGCTACCATGTATAGTTTTTGTCTTACTCGCAAAATACACATAGCACCATATTTAATGAATAACCAACTATAAATGTTGGACGACTGTCACATTCACTGCTGCAAAAAATATCCCTATAACATACTATACAATACTAATGTATTTCAGCAACCAAACACAATATAAATAAAATGCCAAAATCCACCAATTATTTATTTTTTTAAACATACAGAATAGCTTTTGTGGGCTTCCCAAAATCCAGTATTATTCTGTTTTTTATAAATATAATTGCTTTGCTAGAAGTTAGGTGAAAGAATCAAAAAATTGGGAAGGGGTTTGGAAGGGGAAGGGGGAGAAAAGAAAAAGTAGGAAAGGGGGAAAAAGAAAAAGAGAAGGAGGGGAATGGTAGAAGGGTGAAAAACATATAAGGAAAGAATACACAGGAAAAGCACTCACATTTGCCACATCCGTATATAGTATATATGCAAAGAAAAAATATCCAATCACAAAGTGAAAGAATGGCGGACTTTGAGGCAGTGCGGAAGTATGTTAAAAGATATATTTTAATACAAAAATAAAAATAAAGAATTATACAATTTTACAATATATAAAAAATATACTTGACATAGGTAAAATGTGACCCTATAGGTTACAAGAGTATTGGAGCAAATCCCTTGAAGTTGCCTACGCGTTTCGCCGTTGGGCTTCTTCAGGGCGAGACATAGAGGATTTTAGGGAAGGGGAAGAATGTAATACAGTCGTGTAATCTAGTGAAACACGATAAGTACATTCATCCACCGAATTCAGGCATCAAAGGTGCCAGGGTGTTCAAATATAGGTATTGTCATCTATTAAGGCGTCTTGAAGGGTCAGTGATCCATGTAGTGACGTGAATACTAACAAAGGTCCCCGGATATCAGGTACAGTATGCCATTTCAATAGGTACCAGAAACTATGTTATAACATCCAGTAACCAATAGTTCCTTGTCTGAAAAGTCCTAAGATGGGACTAGAGCTGGGGCCGCTTCTTATGCACAATCAAGCATCCAAACAAATAAAAGCTCCAAAGTAAATTCTGGACAAACGCTTTTTATCAACAGTGTGATCTACAGCAACCTCAGTGGTGCATATAGGTGTTTGGTCTGTGTGTGCCCCAGGGTCACAACGCTTGTTGTCATGTCATTTTTTTTTTTTTTTTTTTTTTTTATTTAAATCATGTTTATTCGTTTTAAGAAGGCATACAAAGTACATAGAATAAAGTAGGACCATTCGTCCAGTGGCAGCCAACATGGCTCTTGAGAAAAGTGTAAACCGACAGGTAACAAATACAATACACTCCAACGAAATGCAGCTTAGGAAGTTTGTACACATACTTAAATATATACCCCACCATCAATATGTAGTCTGGGGTGTAGTAACCAATGGCCACGCAGGTCCTTCCCGCCACCCCAAAAGGGGTCATGCTGTGGCAGGATCTCTGACCCCTCAATGTTAAGGATCTGAGGTGTAGAAGTGGTACCTGTCAAGACTGTCAAAAAAGGAAAAGCCAAATAAGGAAGCAAAAACAAAAACAAAAAAAAAAAACTAGCCTATTAGTGAAGCAGCAAGATAACTATTGCTAGTCGACCCCGTCCAATCCTGAATCGGACAGGTCGGTAAGGGTGTTGGCCTGAGACCACAACCCTCGGAGCGAAGAGATAGAGGAATAGGAAAGAAGAAGGAGAAAAGAGAAAAAGTAACCGAGGAGATATATGAAGAGACCAACTATGAAGGGGCTGGAGACAGAGTGAGCGGGGTGGAAATGGGGTGTAATGAGACTTTAACGAAAGAGGCCCAGGGCTCCCAGACCTGTTCGAACGTCTCAGAGCGGTCAACAATTACACTTTAAATTTTTTCTTGCGCCATAATCCAGAATATCTTTCTCTTAGCCAATAAGACAGAGACCCTTGCCACCTTCCAAGCTTTGGCCAAAGTCAGTTTGGCTCCTAGGAGGATAAAAAAGATCAAGCGCTGCGTATTCTTGGACACATCCCGTACTAGAAAGTTAAGGAGGGCAATGAGCGGCGAAGTGGGGACGGGGGCTTTGGTAATTTTGCGTATCCAAGAGAATATTTTGTTCCAGAAACTTCGTATCCTGGGACAACTCCACCACACATGTAACATGTCTTCTTTAAGATTGCATCCCCGAAAACACAGAGGGGATGTCGCAGGGTATATCTTAGCCAATCTCGTGGGGACTAAATACCAACGGGAGATTACTTTTAAGCTAGCTTCTGCAAGGTTGGAATTGAGAATACCTTTGTATGACCTAAAAAAGTTTCTATTCCAAGTCTCCAAACTCCATTTTTGAGAAAGATCGTCCTCCCAAGCCAACATAAAGGAGGTTTTGGAACGAGTGGAGGATAGAGCCCTGTAGATTACCGTGATACCCCCCTTCTGCTCATCAGCCTGGCCACAACATTGTTCATAAGAAGTGATTCGGGGTCTGTCGCCATGTGCTTTCCATAACTTGTGTAAGAAGTTAGAGATCTGAGTGTAACGAAAGAGTTCAGAAGAAGGCATTTTGAGGTCATTAATGTAATACATTTTAGGGTGTGGACCCGTAGGTCTAAGGAAGTGCCCTATTCTATATAAACCCTTGTCGATCCACCATCTGAATGCTGTTGTGTTTAGCCCGGGAGGAAATGCTGGGTTTTGGAATAAATGTTTTAGGGGAGTAATGGGTGAAGTCAGTTGTTCGTTATCCCTTAAACTGTCCCAGAGAGCAAATGAGTGGGAGAGTGTAGGGGACAAAATAGGGGGCCTCAATTTTTTCGGACACCACAAGAGATAGTCCAAGGTGTGAAGTGGGACTGCCTGTCGTTCAATGTGTATCCAATCAGGTAGTTCCCAACGGGAGTATACCGCTGATATCTGGGTACGTTGAGCCGCCTGATAATAATAAAGTAAGTTCGGGAGGCCCAACCCCCCCTCCTCTCTAGAGCGGAACAGGGTAGATTTAGAAAGCCTATGGCCCCTACCTCCCCAAACAAATTTAACGATTTTGTTTTGAAATTTTTTAAGATGGGCCCTGACGAGGGAGACAGGAAGTGCCCTAAAGAAGTATAAAATACGCGGGAGTAATGTCATTTTTATCGCCGAGACTCTGCCCAGCCAGGACAATGATTGCCCCGACCAGACAGAGATGTCGGTCTCCAGTTTTTGGAAGAGCTGGGGGTAGTTGGCTTGGTAAAAAAGTTTGATTTTGGGGGTTAGCTGGATCCCCAGGTACTGGATGGACTTGTTACTCCAGGGAAATCGGAAGCTCTCGCTAAGCCTAGTGATCAGAGTGCCAGGGATATTGATGTTGAGCCCCTGAGATTTATCAAAATTGACCCTTAGTCCTGATATTTTCCCAAAGTCATCTAAAAGCCGGGTGATGATGGGGAGGGATATTAAAGGGGAAGAAATGAAAAGGAGTACGTCATCAGCAAAGAGCGCGCATTTATGGGATCTGGAGCCACATTGAATGCCGTGAATATCTGGATTGGTTCTGATAGCTATTGCTAGCGTCTCTATTGATATGGCAAAGATTAGGGGCGAGAGTGGACAACCCTGTCTAGTCCCTCTTGAAATTTGGAAAGATTCAGAGTAAAATCCCTGCAGACGTAGCTGAGCCTCTGGGGTAGAATATAGAGCATGTAAAATGTTAATAAAAGATTCTCCGAAGCCCCAGCGCTTCAGGGTGGCAAAAATGTAGGGCCAGTAGACAGAGTCGAAAGCCTTTTGGAGATCTAGTGAGAGAAGGCAGCCTTGTTGTGGTGAGTCATTATCACAGTTGGAATTGAGAAGGGATATGATATCGATCGCTCGGCGGATTTGGTCTGGGCCCTGTCTCCCAGGTATAAAGCCTACTTGATCCCTATGAACATAGAGGCTAATGAAAGAGGATAAGCGGTCTGCAAGGATCTTAGTCAGAATCTTCAGATCATTATTTATGAGAGATATTGGCCTATAGTTGCCTACCGAGCTAGGGTCCTTCCCTGGTTTAGGAAGAACAGAGATATAAGCTGAATTACTAGCCCTATCAAGCGGAGCCCCCAAGCGTAGAGCGTTGAAGAAGCGAGTCATATAGGGAGCAAGTTTTAGTGCACATTTTTTATAATAAGGGACGGAAAAGCCATCTGGGCCCGGGGCCAAGTGAGACTTTAGGTTTTTAATAACCGTGCATACCTCGTCCGATGATATAGGGGCTTCCAATTTCAGGCGGTGTCTGTTTTCCAATCTGGGGATCTGGATTCTATCGAGGAATTGGTCTATCGTGTTCTGGGGGGGATGATCGCCCCCATTATATAGGGATTTATAGAAGGTTTGGAATTCCTCCATAATACGTTGAGGGTACTGGGAAAGTGTTCCGCCGTTAATTTTGATTTTGGGCATAGCAAAAGATCAAATCCTTTGGGTAAGTCTACCTGCAAGCATAGGACCTATTCTATTTCCTTGGCAGTAGAATCGAACTCTGTTCCAACGAAGCCAATGTTCAGCTTTCGTAGTTAAGGCCAGATTCAGGGCTGTACGAGCTGAGTCCAGATCTGCCGTGGGAACTGAGTTAGGATTCGCCTTATGCTTTCTCGAAAGAGTCGCAAAGTCCTGCTCCAATTTACCCATGTCTCTTTTCCTGTCTTTGTGCATCTGGGAGGCTATTTGGATGAGCTTACCCCTGATCACCGCTTTGTGAGCAGTCCATAGGCAGGAAGGTGTAGTGTCAGGGACATCATTCATCTGAAAGTAATGTTCAAGAGCACTGTCTATTTCCCTCACTCTGATCGGGTCATTTAAGACAGACTCATTAAGTCTCCAGCGGCCGTGTGGACGGCTACCCGAAGGGCGTTGTATAGTCAAAAAGACCATAGAGTGGTCTGACCAGGCCGCGTCTCTAATGTATGACTTAGTAGCCAGGGGTACTGCAGCGGTGGGAATGAAAATGTGGTCAATCCGAGCAAAGGAACTATGTGGATTGGAATAATGGGTGAAATCCCACATTGTCGGGTTAATTTCCCTCCAAATGTCGACCAGGCCGTGTTGGAAGATGAGTTTAGCGACATTCAGACTCTGTTTCGTAGGTCTAGTAAGGCGGCTGCCTTGCAGACGAGATTTGTCTATGCCCTGGTCAAAAGCTGTGTTGGAGTCCCCTCCCATTATAACCATGCCCTCCATAAGGGGGGTTAAGGTCCTCAACATGGTTTGAAAAAAAGAGAGTTGACCCCTATTGGGGGCGTAATATGAGAGGAAAGAGTAGGTTTGGTCGTCCAGTACCCCCACAACCATGATATATCTACCTTCTGGATCTGCATGTTCTGATTTTAGGGAGAATTTGCATTTGTGAGAGAATAAAATGCCCGCCCCCTTTGTTTTCTCATCTGCATTGGACAGGTAAAAGGTGGGGAATTTGGAGTGGAGAAACTTAGGGCGGTAACTGTTAGGAAAGTGAGTTTCCTGTAAAAGGACTACATCTACTTTCTGGGAGTGTAGGTGTTGTAGAACTTTTCGTCTTTTGGACGGATAATTTAGGCCCTGGACATTGTGAGACACAACTTTTAGTGGTTGCGGTATTGAGGGCTCATCAGCCATAGAGCAGAAGGGTGAACCATGCCAGTAAACTCAGAGCACTTACCTTTGAATCTCCACAAGCTCCAAAGCACTCATACTGCAGCCAGGCCACCTCCCCACCCATCAGCAAAACAAGAGGGGTCCCTCCATAGTCGGTCACTATAAAAGAAAAAACATTAGAAAGGTACAGAAGGAAAAAGGAGCAGAAAGGGAAGAGAGCCGAGAAACAAGGGTGTTTCCCAGAGAGTGGAGGAAAGAGAGGCCTCCATCTACAAGGTGAACCAAATTGGGGTTCCCTTCTGGAAGGAAGGGAACAAACCTGTCGAGAGATGGGCACAAAAACCGATCAGCAAGACAGGACAAGGTGCATGAGCACCACTCCAGCTACAAGGCTAACTTAATAGATAGACAAGAATGTTGGAAGAGGGCCTAGTGCCCTCAACCAAGTCGAGCACCCCTAGTGAACATAACAGTATAACCATTAACCTGAGAGCAAAGAAAAAAAAATCTAAAATTAAATTAAAAATTTAAAAAAATCTAAAAATTTAAATTCAAACAGCCAGAAAGGAAAGTGTCCTGAGATTGCCTCAGCCGAGGCTTGGAAGACCACACTAGGTAAGATATCTCAGAGAGAACCTAATGGTAGTCCAGACTGTCCCAGCCGGCAGGGAAAAATAGGGAGGATCCAGAGATCCAGGCATTTCAGGTCGGGGGGGTTTCCTTGGACTTCTTGGACCTGGCGGATTCCCAGACTGGTTGAAGAGGGCTAGTAGGGAGCTGCCTTTTCGATGAGGCGGAAGCATGGCCAGATTGCGGTATGTTAGGGTCGTGCCTGATGAGGCCTAGAGTCAGTAGAAGTTTTTCTCCCTCCAGCAGGGACGCAAATGTATAGGGCTTCCCCTTGAAGACGAACTTGAGTTGGAATGGAAACAACCACCAGTACTTGATTTCCTTTTCAATCAAAATGTTGAGCAGGGGTTTGAGGGCTCTCCTCTTTTGAATGGTTGAAGGAGACAGGTCAGCAAAGATTTGGAGCTCATGGCCTTGAAACAAGAGTTTAGGCAGCGCTCGTGATTTGCACATAACCTTATCCTTGACCTCATAGAAATGTGGTTTGACCACTATGTCCCTCGGGAGTCCATCAGATCTTGGCGGTCTCAGGGCTCTATGGGCCCGGTCTAGCTCCAGTCTGTGATGAGGGATATCAGGGATCAGGTCCTTAATCAGGGTGCAAATGGCTTTGGGAACATCCTTATCGGATTCTGGGAGACCTCTTACCCTAAAATTGTAGCGCCTGTTCCTGTCTTTAAGTTCATCAATTTTGGCATTAGCACTCTCAAGTTGTTCTTGAAGGGTCTGGATACAATTGGTATTTTGGTTCGTTCTGGCAATGGTGACGTCCAGATTACTTTCAATTGTCTCTATGCGGGAACCTATATTGTGGAGGTCAGCTTTTATCTCATTAGTGATCCGAGTGGCAGTATTCTGAAGGCCCCTGTCCAGGAGTACAGCAAATTTATTAAACATATCTGCCACTGTAGTGGGAAGGATAAGGCCTGAATCCCCGGGCTGTAGTAATTGCTGGGGCTGAGGAGGACCAGCTTCCATGGGAGCAAGACCCAGTTCCTCCAGGGTCTGTTCTAGTAAGGATTCCGTTGAGGCAGGGGACACAGGGCACATAGAGGGAGAACTCACATGCAGGCTTGTCATCCGCGCAGGAGAGGGGCTGGCAAGCTGGGCGCAGGCAAGCTGTTCTGAGGCAGCAGCGTGTGGAGCGGCCGTCATCTTGGGTATCTCGGTCCGCGCGGCTTCGGTACCAAATGCGACGTTCAGGTTCCTCCTGACTGCCTCCGCATACATCTGAGGGATCCCCGGGATGTCAGCCACCTGTGGAGGGGTTATCCAGGCTAAAATAATGGGTGCTCGCAGCGCTATGAGCCTCGTACAGCCGGAGTGGAGCGGAGCTCACTGACTACACGTCCATGTCAGGAGCTGTCGCGCATGTGCCCTGGCAATTGTCATTTAAAGTGACACAGTGCCGAATCACAAAAAGGGGCCAGGTCCTTTACCTGCATATTGGTCCGGGTCTTAAGTGGTTAAATATTCAAGTATATCCACTGCACTTCAAAAACACCTGCTTGCAATATGTACCCTGCAGAGACCCATTTGATGCCAGAGACTCTGTCATGTCTGCAGTTCTCCTCTGTGGGTTTAGCATATCACTCTACTCATACCTCCTACTCCAGGGGGTGAGTGTTTTGATACACCGACCCTTGGATTTTAAGTTATTTGACAAATCGACCCTGAGGGGAGATATGCGTTTCTGCTATGTAGATTATTTCATGTTAAATGTATTATTGCAGCAGTGTACCAGTAGTTGGTGAAATACAATTCCCTTTAGGAGACACAGATTGCCCAACAAGCTGAACATGGTTTCTCAAAAAAAAAAAGTTTGGACTTTAGATACTTTTAGTGTTGAGGTGATAAGTTGGAGGACAAGGTTGTTTGTACTTACATTGACATTTGTTTCCAGGGCTAAATACTGCACAGATGTGCTGATGACAAAAAACAAATGAACATATAAATGTTCAAGATATTTTGCATACATCAATAACAGTTGACTTTGTTTATGTATAAAAATCATTGTGTGATTCTTACATTTAAAATACATACAAAAGTAAAAAAAAAAAAAAAAAAGTTCCATTCAGCCCCTTTAATACATGTCAAAATCAATATCCCAACAACTGATCAGCAACCAGCCTAATTAAAGTATTCAGCTTGTAAAACATAGCTGTCATGGAATCTTCCATTAGTGTCTAAGCCAATAAAAAGATAATGGATTGTTTAAATATATTCAGTTCATCCAGTGATACTATGCATTAGAAAGACAGTTTATCTTTTTTTTTTTTTTTTTCTTAACGCTCTTATGCAGGGGGGGGGGCAGAGACAAAGTCTCATTTTCAAATGGAATTTCAATTGAATATCCAGCACACTACTTAAAATTGTATATATATATATATATATATATATATATATATATATATATATATATATATATATATATATATATATATATATATATATATTCAGTTTAAAATTGGTTTTATTCAATCTCAGCTTCATTATATATGCAATGGGAGATTGCATTTGAGTGCCATTTATATTGCATTCATAGTCATGATTCATACAGAAAAAATATATGTTGACTGTTTAAGTAAGGCTCTTCGATTTGGTGGACCGTGGCACTGAAATCACCAAGGCTGATGTGAAATCTAAATGATTTATTGGCTTTCTGTCTCCAGTGGTGTACCCAACTCCTCCTTTCCTATTAATTCACATGAAACTGGATGTCATATAACTAAAACCAACAAATTAAAAACAGAGGATACAGTAAATGTTTATCGCTTGCACTGTGACTATACCAAAAATGTTGGTTTCCCCTTCATGCTAAACCACAGCTTTCAGCACACTTTGCCAGCAATAGTCTGTAAAGCCCTGCAAAAAGAAAGTGTTACTACACTTATTTTTTTTTTTTCATTCAAATCTACACTTCATTTTAATGCACGCTTTTAAAACAAAAACATGCCATTGATTCATGAAATAGTACAAGCTTTTTTTTTTGTTTTACTTTCAAATATTTTATTTGTTTAAAACCGACATACATGGAATTCAAAAATCTCACAGTGCATTATACGAGCCTACAATATAGCAGAAACGAAAAACAGTGGTATGGCGGTGAGGGTAGAGAATCCTTTTATGGTACTGCATTCTTGGCTGAGCACTCATACTGCTAGCATGCCTGTTCCAGGATCCCGGCGAGGCTCTCTCGGCAACCCAAATGGGAACATACTATGCCCGGACAGCCACCCCTGAGTGTAACCGCTACTGTGGTTTGGCATGGAGTTTAGCGTCTGGTAGAGTAGTTTAGGTACCTAGACTACATGCCCCGAGTGGAGGGCCCTTTGTCCTAAAAACACAAAGATACTTGGTCCACAAGGTCATTGTGGATATAATGGAGGACCATATTGTACCTGAGAAGGGGAGGGGGAAGAAAAACAGAGCAGCAAGGTGAATAGAGGGGGGAGGAGAAGGAAATTAGATGTGGGTAAGAGATGCGTGATCATTATGCCAGTACCCCAGGGAGGAGAGTAATCGCCAGTACATGCTTTCTTTATATTTAATTTTTTTTATAAATATTGATTATATTTTTTATATCTTAAATGCTTAATCTTTAAAAAAAATATATAAAAGCTTAAAGTGGAAGTCCAGGCTGAAATTATATAAGATTAAAGTGGTTGTAAACCTGACAAAAACCTAAATTAAACAGTGAAAAGTATTCAGCGCTGGGAGACGCAATAAAATAAACCTAACGTATGCAAGCCAGCACTAAGGATAAATTCAAAAAATATTCCCAGAGTACATATACAGTGAAAGAGTGCAGCGCAATATATTAAACTAAAAAACAAAAAAAAACAATAATAATCAGAAAATTATATAATAAGTGTCCAAGTGATAGCAAAAAAGTCCATGTGAAAAGACAATCCAGACTTCAACGTATATCCAGAAAAAGTGAGGGTGACGATAACACCACAAAAACTTCCACCACCGCATGCAAGATGGACTCTCACCTTAATACTTTGACCTGAGACAGGTCACAAAGCATAACAGCAGTTGTCACAATACAGCCAAGTCCTCAGATGGAACAGTGGATCATGGATGGCACCCACACACAGGGCACATAGGAACCATAAAGGAAAGAAACACACAAACAAGATCTAGTGCTCTCCGTATGGAACCACTTTAATGCTATAGAAATAATATACAAATGGCCACTCACATTATGAAACACTCATGAGCAGAGTGTATGCTGTGTCAGTATCGAGTATACAATGATGACGATCGGGGTAGCGTCCTGCGTAGCTCCTCCCCTTGCGTACGCTTTACGTCTCGTGGGCGGGACTTCTTCAGCGTCAAGTAGAGGGAGTACAACGGACGTCCCCTTTAGCATATATTATATAGGCCAGCGGGTGATTCAACGGCCAATAACGTTCCCCTAAGATGCGGCCAATCGAGACGCAGAACGGCAACAACATCCGGGGCAAGACCATAGAGAACACCCGGCCGAGCGGAAGAAAAACATCATGACTCCAAAATAAAGACAAACTAGTATACGGGAAAAAAAGGAAATAAAAACCCCCATATACCACCACAATGTCTTATAAATGTACAGCTCAAATATGTGGGCTAGGGCCCTCCAAATATGTGGGCTAGTGTTGCAGAATCCCAGAATATACCTCCCATGTATAATACCCCTAAGTCCAGGGGACAAGGTCCTCCTAAACCCCGGGGTAAAGGGAAAGGTAAAAACAGGGGAGGCTATTCTCAACCCAATCCCAATCAATCACAATATTATCGGTATGATAACCCTCCTTGGAAACCGGCACCCACTAGGGGTAGGGGTCCACAACGAGGGAGAGGTGGTTTCCCCACTGGTCCCCCTCCGTTGTCTACTTACAATTACTATGCACCCTTACAGGAGCATTGGGAAGCACCCTCCTCCTCTTCTAACCATTTTTTAGGGCAGGAGAGGACCCATTGGAGGGGTCCTCCTCCTTATACCCCAACATGGGGAGGTTGGAGGGATCCACAAGTCCCCCCAGTGGACAGGTGGAGGGACCCGCCGGCTCCCCCAGGTCCTGTCGGAAATGGACAATCAAGTCTAAAAAGGAAAAACCGAGAGGAAATAGGGGGGGCCGACGAGTCCAAAAGAGGAAGACCATACTAGGGACTGGGATTTTTAATCTCAGTGGCACTTCACTTTCTGATGACGAGGTGCGAGTGTTGGATAGGGGTTTACAATTTGCCCCTATTAAAAACCTCAACAAATTCCAAACTTATGTAAGTGTCCATAAGGGGGCTAAACATGAAGAGGTACTTCCTTTCTAATCCAATTCAGAGGAATGTCCCTGTATCTTTCACCCAGCATACTAAACTCAGGAATAAGTCTGTGTTTAATCCGCAATGCCATGATATGAGGCATCTGGATGTTTTTTAAAAACATGGTGTGTAAAGATTTGGATGAGTTGCAGATTAAAAAGGTCCGTGATTCACACCATATTAAACGCGGTATTAGATCCTTGGAGCAAAGGAATGATATTGTCATTAGCCCCGCTGACAAGGGGGGGGGGGGGGGGGGGCTGGTTGTGCTTAGTAAAGCATACTACCAGGAGGAGATGAGTAGACTTCTTAGTGATTCAGATACTTACCTGCTGTTAAGGGGTGACCCAATGGTCCAATTTAAGAACCAATTACATTCTTTAATTGAAGGAGGAACGCATGAGGGTATTTTGAACAAGAAAGAGCCATCTTTTTTTTTGGACCCTTTTTATTGCCGTACACCCATCATTTACTTTCTACCTAAGCTACATAAGGATTCTGAACGACCTCCTGGTCGCCCCATAGTTAATGGGATAGACTCAGTAACCTCCAGGTTAGGCCAATATCTTGATTACTTTCTCCAACCCCTGGTGTGTAAAATGGAGGCCTATCTATGTGATACTAAACAGATCATACAGATATTGGATACTCTTACGTGTACACCTAATACTATTCTTGTTACTGCCGATGTCGGCTCTTTATACACCATTATAGATCATGATGCAGCAATAGCTTCGGTTACTTGGGCTTTAAAAGATACTGATTTGAGTACTGAGCACATTCGATTTATTTTGGATGGTTTAAATTTCTGTCTCTTTAAAAACTACTTTTGGGGTGGCCTGCGGCGGAGCTGAATGGCGGCTTAGACCCGGAGCTCCGCATCCAGCTGAGAACTAACGGCTCATATCATCCCTCCGGACCCGGTTTTCGGCTGCTACACCCGGCGTTCCAGCTCTGGAGACACTTGGGGCCATGTCTAGGAAGAGGAAGGAGCAGAGAAAGCCCCAGCGGCTGACGGACTTCTTCTCCCCTAATCAGCGTGGAGGTAGGCAAGATGGCGCCGCAGCAGCGTCCACACCAGCACACACAACACGTGCAGGCAGACCTGAACTATCACGCGGACCCCAGGATAAGTCACCCCCTAGCACCATGCAGTCTCCCTCTCCCTCCTCAGCGTCAGGCAGCCCAGCCAAAGCCAAACCCAGGCTAGACAGAGAGGGATCACTGCAGCCAGCCAGCCCTATGCCCGAATCAGGGGATGACACCCGGGAGCTGCCAGACTCTATCGAGTCCTTCCCCACCACCCACCAACCTGTCATAGACACTGTGATGAAGGACATGCTGTTGTCCCTAAGGAGTTCACTGCAATCAGACATGAGGCAGTGTATGCACAAATTCCATTCTGATATACAGGCTGTGGAGGATAGGGTGGAACATATTGAGCACAAGATGGGGGAATACGCTGTCACTATAAATGACCTGGTTGACTCGCATGAGGAGAGGGAGAGTGACACGGAATGGATCAAAGCCAAGCTCGCAGATATCGAGGACAGAAACAGACGCAATAATATGAAAGTAAGAGGGGTCCCTGAGTCCGTTTTGCAATCCGATCTGCGCTCTTTTGCCTCCTCCCTGTTCAAAGAACTTCTCCCAGATCTTTCTGACCTAGAGCTCACAGTGGACAGAATACATAGACTGCCCAAACCTGCCTTCTTGCCTGAACAGGTCCCCAGGGACATTATTTTGAGGTTCCATTTCTTCCATGCTAAGGAGCAACTAATGGCGGTTATGCACAAAAAAGAGAAGATCCCCTCGCAGTATCAAAATCTGCAGTTTTTTGCAGACCTATCCCAATATACTCTGCAAAGGAGAAGAAATTTAAACACCATAACCAAGGCCCTCAGAAACCATAAGATTATTTATAGGTGGAACTACCCTGCTAAATTGTCCGTCACCAGGGAGGGCCACACGCACAATGTGGACACCCTGGAAAAAGGCATCTCTCTGCTGGAGGAGTGGGGGATTCTCCCGGAAGAAGGGGTTGCTCCGACAACCTCCCCCAGACCCAGGGCGCGGTCTGACCCCGCGTGGAAAACTGTCACTAACAGGAACGCCAAGTCTCACAATTGAATCCGGTTGGGGTACCTACCTACATGTTCTCTCCTGGTAGGAGTCTCGGAGAGCCTTTAGGCCTGGACTCACCCCCACTTAACTTGTGCAGCTTGCAGCTGCTCTCAGGTATCCCTTCTAGGGTGCGTAAGGTTCATAACCAGCTCATGTTGGCTACTCGCCAAGTATTTGACTGTTTTTGTTATTTTTTTGTTTTCCTGTTCACTCCTTTTCCTTATATATATATATAGTGTGGATGAGGGAGTTTGGGGTAGAGGAACTTGACTGGCCTGCACAGAGTCCTGACCTCAACCCGACAGAACACCTTCGGGATGAATTCGAGTGGAGACTGGGAGCCAGGCATCTTTTCCAACATCAGTGCCTGACCTCACAAATACACTTCTGGAAGAATGGTCAAACATTCCCATAAAAACGCTCATAAACCTTGTGGTTAAAGCAGTTATAGCTGCAAAGGGTGGGCCAATGCACTGTTTAACCCTACGGACTAAGACTGGGATGCCACTAAAGTTCATGTGCATGTAAACGCAGGCATCCTAAAAATGTTGACACTAGTGTGTGTATGTATACACAACACACATAAATAAAAATATATATATATGAGATAGAGATGGAGAGAATAAGTTACATATTATAGAAGGCGTTTGAAATTTTTATGTTCATTTGTGTTAAGCATTTCATTTCCCATGTTTAAAATGAAGCAGAATAGGATTCTGCTGGTACCAACATTTCTCTTATAAATATGCAATATTTCTGGAAAGCACAGTCAGAGCACATATACACACACACACAATGAGAGTTAAAGGGTAGCATATCAAGATGGTGTCTGCCTGCATACTAGACTGCACATAGTGATGCAAGCATAGAAGAAAATATATAATGCATGTCTTCTCAGCGTGTATTCATGATCTGTGGTCCCTTGCTTCACTGCTCCACTTATGACTGTAGCCGTCAAAGCAACTCCTGGGTCATGAATCATTCCTCACAATAAATGGATGGATCTATCCCATCCAGTGCTATTAAATCTATCTCATATTTATGTATCTCTCGCTTACCTATGCACAGATCATAAAGTGCACGCGGGTTTACCACATTCATCTATCATATTTGTTGAATATTAGAGCCACACCATTTCAGCATGCCATTCAGATGATACTAAATTTACGTGGCTTCCAACCCAGTGAGCACAGAAGTCAAATAGTGTTACTATGCAGAAACAGCCAATAACTCATTCAGAAATGTCTGGCTCCCATTTCCAAAACCAGTTAGAACAATAAGTATAAATGTCTACCCTAGGCATTGTATAAACTGCCATAAAACTTTGACAAAGAATCAGAGTCTAGAGCACCCACTGCTAAAACAAAACTGCTAATACAAATGGAAATGTACAGTAAAACCTTGGATTGCAAGCATAATTAGTTCCAGAAACATGCTTGTAATCCAAAGCACTTGTATATGAAAGCATTTTTTTTTTTTTTTACAGGGTATACAAGAAAAGAGAGGCACCTCTTATGCCGTGTACACACAATGTTTTTTTGTTTTTTTTTTCTATGAAAAAAGTCAGGTGGACTTGTTTAACCTTTTGGGGAAAAAAAAAAATAGGAAATTCCGATCGTCTGTGTGGAACTCCATCGAAGAAAAATCCATGCATGCTCAGAATCAAGTCGAATCATGCTCAGAAGCATTGAACTCATCATAGTGTTTTACGTCACCGTGTTTCGCATGGTCGGAATTTAGTCTGATCGTGTGTAGGTAAGACTGATGAAAGTCAGCTTCATTGGAATTGTATCTGAGTTTTTTTTTCAATCAGATATCTGATTGTGTGTACACGGCATAAGCGTAGCAATACGTTGCTAAATGTTGTACCTTCATTAACTGCTTGCCGACCAGCCGCCACAGTTATACAACGGCAGATCGGCTCTGCTGGGCGAGATCACGTAGATCTAGGTCATCTCGCCGTTCAGCCAATAGGGGCACATGTGCCCCCCCTGCTCGCCCCTGATGCCGATGTGCATGCCCGGCGGGCGCGATAACCACCGGGCACCCGCAATGGCTCGTAACCCGGTCCTTTCAGGGGGAGAAATTACTTATTGTCTGTTCACACAATGTATGAGCAGCGATCTGTCATTTCCCCATGTCAGTCCCGACCCCCCCTTCAGTTAGAACACACCCAGGGAACATAATTAACCCATTCCTCGCCCCTAGCGTTAACCCCTTCCCTGCCAGTGGCATTTTAATAGTAATCAATGCATTTTTATAGCACTGATCGCTATAAAAATGCCAATGGTCCCAAAAATGTGTCAAAAGTGTCCGCCATAATGTCGCAATACCGATAAAAATCGCTGATCGCCGCCATTACTTTTTTTTTTTTTAAGATATTTTTATTGAAATTTTTACAAAAAACAACAATACAACACATACAAAAACAAAACTTAAACAGCACAGAACATACATTGGCAGCAGTTTGATCCTTAATCACTCCATACCATTATCAACAGCATAGTTATACAAAAGTCAAAAGTCAGAGTAGAAATGTACATACAACAAAGTATAAAGGTAGTATTACCCTTTGTGGGATTGCATAATAAGGTCACTCTAGCAAATGGAGACTGCACCACCAACACCCCTTTTTACGGCTGTATAGGAGATAGGGTCAGGGGGCTAGCCAGCCACCTGCCCCAAATCTTATCAAATGACTAATTTATTTTCCTAATTTCAAAGGTGAGCTTGTAAAGCAGGAGGGCGTCATTGACTAGTTTCAACCATAGGCCCCTTGTCGGGGTCGCCGCTCCCTTCCAGGTCAACATGATGGATTTCTTAGCATATAAATATAGGATTCAAAGCAATTTTTTGACCTGGGAGGGAACCGCAAGGTCACCAAAGACCCCCAACAGACAGTTTTTAGGGTCCTGTATATTGGGGAGTCCCAAGGCAGAAGAGAGGGAGGATCCTATATCTCTCCAGAAGTCTCGTATAGCCGGGCAACTCTAAAAGCAGTGGATAAAATCAGCCACCTGCCCACATCCGCGGAAACAAACCGCCGAGGCCAGTATGCCCATTCTGTGCATCCTGGCCGGGGTCAAGTGCGATTGGTGAAAAATTTTCAGTTGAATCACCTGGTCTCTGGAGGCTATAACAGGGGTCTTAAAAGTATCACAGAACTCAGTCCAGTCATCTTCCGTCATAGTAATATCTAAGGATTCCCACTTGCTCTGTGCTGCCTTAAATCTAGGATTATAGTTCACCGTTAGGGTTAATAGGTAGAGATGAGTTTTGTTCGGTCCGGGGAACGCTAACGTTTTTCTAGGTCAGGAATCACAAGTGGGTTGTTCAAGGAGCCAAACTGGGCTCGTGCGGCATGTCTTAACTGGTAATAAAATAATAAATAATTGGGGGGAAGATTAAAGTCATCCCTCAATTGGGGAAAGGACTTAAAGCCTTCTGAGGTACATAGGTGACATAGGTACTTAATCCCCCTGGATATCCATCTCTGAGGGTCAGGTAAATAATTAAATTCTGGGAGTGATATATTGAACCATAGTGGATTATTTGGAGAGGTCATCCATGAACCCGGGGCATGTTTGCGAGTCACTGTTTTGAACAGGGACAGTGATGTTTGCAGCACAGTCAGTCCCGGTCCTGGGGGGGGGTACACCCGCGGTAGACAATGTTGTGTAAGATCTCGAACGATGTGACCATAGCCCCTTCAGTGGTAGTACACGCATTATTGGAGTCAGGGTGTAACCAGTCATGAATATTCACCAGTTGGGAAGCTTAGTAGTAGAGGTAAAAGTCAGGGAAAGCCAGTCCTGCCAAATGAGAGGGTAGTCTAAGTGTTTCCAGTGCTACTCTAGGGGCCTTACGGTTCCACAGGAATGTTATACAGTTTGAGTCGATGCTCTTAAACAATGCTTTAGGGATTTTGCATGGGCCATTAGCTAGGACATACAGTAATTTAGGTAGGTATATATTTTTTTTAAAAATTGGCCCTTCCCATTAGATCTAGAGGTAAGTTTTTTCCACTGTTTAGTCTGAGACTGCAGCTGTAGTAGCACAGGGATCAGATTATTGGCAATGTACAGAGACAGGGGTAACTGGACCAACAACTCCCAGATATCTAAACGAGGTGGCCACCATCAATTTAGAGTCTGAATGAATGTGAGGAGTAGGTGATTGATCTATGGGATAGATAATGGATTTCTCCCAATTCACTCTGAATCCCGAGAAGTCCCCAAAGTCAGACACCATTTTCAACACATTAGCTAGTGAGTCCTGGGCATTAGCCAAATACACCAGCGTATCATCAGCATATAGCGAGATTTGCTCCTCTATACCATTGATGGGCAATCCCCTAAGAAGTGGGGAAATGTGTATCCTAATAGCGAGGGGTTCCATGGCCGAGGCGAAAAGCAGGGGTGACAGCAGACACCCCTGCCTGGTTCCCCTAGTAATTCGGAAGGTCTCCGTAATTTGTAAGTTGATACGAATACGAGCAAGCAGCATGGTATAGAGGAGTCTAATCCAGGCGACCATACGGGGGCCAAAACCTGCAAGACCCGGAACAGGTATGGCCATTCCACACTGTCAAAGGCCTCGCAAGTGTCCAGGGACACCACGACCTGAGTCGGGAGGCAGTCGTGTACATATGACAAGTTATGAAACAGTCTACGTATGTTCATTCTGGTTGACCTGCCCGGGATAAAACCACCCTGATCACTCCCCACCAAGCGAGCAATCACTTTGTTCAGACGATTCGCCAGGGCCTTAGCCAGAATTTTGGCATCCACATTTATGAGGGATTTATAAATCATACTTCAACGGGTCCTTTCTGGGTTTAGGGAGTAGAACAATCAAAGCTTCCCTCATCGAGGGGGGTAGCACCCCCTCCATTAATGCTGCATTATAAGTCTTAAGTAGTAGAGGGGCAAGAAGACGCTGGAACTGCCTATACCATTCCACTGGGAACCCATCCAATCCTGGTGATTTATGAGCCGGCATCTGTGAAATTGCAAGGGACAGCTCTTCCACAGACAGCGGCTCATCCAGTTCCTCCCTCGCCCTGTCTGTCAGTTTTGGAAGAGGTACCTGAGTCAAGTAGTCATCAAGCTGCGCGTCTGAGTAGTCAGCCCTGGAAGTATAAAGGTCACGGTAAAAGGAAAGGCCTCTGTTATATCCTGGGGGACATCACTAATGCGGTTTGCTGCGATTAATATCCTAGGAATAGAGATAGGGGTACTCTCCACTCTTGTAATATACGCGATCAGGAGACCCGCCTTGTTACCATGTTCAAATGTCTTCTGTGGAACATAGAGCATGCATTTTTTAGTCAAGTCTAACAGCCAAAGTTCGTACTTTCTACGATCATGGAGCCATGAGGCCAATGTATCTGCATTGGGACATTTAGAGTATTCAGCCTCGGATAACACCACACCCTGTTCAAGTTCATCAGTGTGTATTTGATTGTTCTTACGCAATATACCTGTAATTGACATAAAGGATGCTCTCAGCACTGCCTTGGAGGCCTCCCAGACATTGCTGATACCAGTTGAGTCCTGATTGAGGGTCCAGTAGTCAACCATAGCTGTTTATCACTCAGCCTGTACAAGCTCGTCCTCGAGCCAATAGGAGTTCAACCTCCAGGCCCTAGGGCCTGATTTTGGCAGGAGGAGGAGACTGACCATTAGAGGAGCATGGTCTGATATACCTCTGGGTAGGTACGTGACCAAATGCACCAAAGACAGTACATCCGATGGAGCAAATGCCATATCTATGCATGACATAGTGTGAAATGAGTCCGAATGGCAGGAAAATTGCCTGTCATCCGGGTGTTTCCAACGCCACAGTTCGGTAAGAGAGTAATCGCCGCCATTACTAGTAAAAATAAAAAAAAATATTAATAAAAGTGTCATAAAACGATCTCCTATTTTGTAAACACTATGACGTTTGTGCAAACCAATCAATAAACACTTATTGCTTTTTTTTTTAACGGACAATCTGTAGAATACATGTCAGCCTAAACTCAGGAAAAAAGTTTGTTTATATATTTTTGGGGAAATTTATTATAGCAAAAAAGTATATATTTTTTTTTAAAATGTCGCTCTATTTTTGTTTATAGCACACAAACTAAAAACCACAGAGGTGATCAAATACCACCAAAAGAAATGTCGCATGACGGCGCAATTGTCAGTTAAAGTGACACAATGCTGAATCGCAAAAAGTTGCCCAGTCATTGAACAGCAATATGGTACGAGGCTTAAGTGGTTAATTGCTCCTCTCTTCTTGTGTATACTCAGTTGTGACATGACGCTACTCCTAAATCAATACATCACTTGTATATCAAGGCAAAATGTATTAAAACATTTTGCTTGTCTTGCAAAATGCTCTCAAAGCAAGTTACTCTCAAACCAAGGTTTTACTGTATAATGAATGGCTCATGATTTTTAATAAAGAAACCTGCACACTGCCTTACAAGTACCACTTTTATTACACATTTAAATTCAGTTCAAAGGCAATGAACTTATTTGTAGATATAACTCAACGTGTGCTTAATTCACTCAGACAGAGCTCTGACATTGTTTGGGACCCCTAAGGAGTAAGGAAAACAGTGGAGTCCCTATGCCAGCCACCAAAACATTTTATTTCCTCTAAAGTACTTCGGCTTTGATGGCAGTGCAGTATACAGTTGCCTAAGTCTCATTAAAGCGGTTCAGCATGTTCACAGTCAGTAGGTAAACAGATGATATTTCATCCCAACTGTGAATTGCAGCTATGTTTAGCCTTATGGCATGTAGATTAGCTATGATTGTAATGCATTGCAAATACTGGAATCATCAAGTCATGGTGAGGGATATCCTGTCCCATTTGAGAAATGCCGGCCATTGAGTTACTGGTTTTGGACTGGTGAAGTGTGAGCTATGCTAACAGGATATGACAGATCTACGTGTATAATATATAACATAGTATTTTCATTTTATAAATGATCTTTATTTAGTTTTCTTGAACACATGTTTGACTTTAGTAATTCCTGTGTGTGGTGTGGATACATTAAACAGCATATATCCACCTAAATAATTACTGTTATCTATTTTTTTTTGGTTCCTTCCTTTATATACATATTCTTTAAAATTGCATCATACAGCACTGTGTAAAGTATGTATTCTATGAATAAACAATAATGATGAGATACTGTATACATATCTGAGCACAACTCAGCATGTGGATTATAGTTGGTCAGTATTGTCACTATTTAATTTCTAGGTGTTAAAGTGTTACTAAATCCAGGATCCTGCATTCACCATGTCTGCTCTCCCACAGTACACAGACCATGAAAATGCAATAATTTGGGAGAAGAGCTCCAAGTTTCACGATTGGCATCCACAGCCATCGGGCGGATAAACCTCTTATCTGCGCCCTTACAACCCAGCATCTTGTGCCCAGACTCCTGCGGAACTCAGTGCTGCTAATCGGAGGACATTTGGCCGATGGGCGCCGGAGATACACGGCCACCAGTTCCCAGGGCTGCCGCCATAACATCTGCTTGAGGCCTTCCGCCGGAGCCGGTTCTGGTCATCTGGGAGGTAGGAGACTACTGCCACACTTCTCCCTCCTCATCCGGGCTTGTCTGGTACCGCCCTGAGCCCTCGCTGAGTCCCGGTGCAGCCTAGTGGGATCCGGGAATCCCCGGTCTTTCCTGGTGCTGGGCCCCGCGAAAGCGCGCCACGGCCGTTCCGTTCTCAGCGGTTCGCCCTCCTCTGGCGCCCACCCTACCACCCATACTGAGCCTGCCGCCCATCCTGAGCCTACCACGGCCACCAGCAGAATCAACCTACCTGGACGGCTGGCGAACAGCAATATTCCGGCGGCCATCTTGGTACACCCGAGGCCTGCCATACGCATAGACCCAGGCCCTGTCCCACTGCTAAGGCCTCCAAGAGCGACACCATCTCAGCAGAAGACTGGGATAAGGTTCCTCCTGCATGCTAATGGACTGAGTGGGGACAGTTTGCTCTTTGTCCCACAATAGTAATGTGCCATTCTCGGGACAGTTTGCCTTGATCCGCAATGGCTGCTTGAACACAGTGCTCCAGGCCTCGCAGGGATCAATCAACATACAGCGGCCCACACAGCAGTGCTTGTGACGTTCTGCCTTTATAATTGCTTTGCGCTGACTCCAACCAACATGACAAAAAAAACAAAAAGGGCTTCAGAAACCGCAGAAACTGACATAATACTTTACCCTAGAACAGAGGCAGGACGGCGTCAGCATGCCTACGCCCCCTGCGGCCAGCACTCCCTATCTTCCGCAGAGAAAAGATAAACCTTCTAAGCGATCGTCTCCTGCTGGCAACAGACACTCGCCTGCCTCCTCCTCTGCGTCTGGAAGCCCAGAGAAAGCCAGACTTAAGTTAGATGGTATGGACTCTTCCCACAAGGTTGGTCCAGACCTTGATTCTGGTGACGACACCAGGGAACTCCCAGACTCCATTGACCGCTTCCCCACAAATAATCAGCCAGTGTTGGACACTACGCTTAAAGATATGCTGGTATGATGATACATGAGGGGCGTGGCCGGCATCCGAGCAGCATGGACGTGCTCTTCTGAGCTCTGTGAAAGCCCGGGATTCAGCGACGTGTAGCAGCGCAACGAGACCTCGTTTTTACCACCTGATTGTTCCCAGGGACCCTCCTCACCCCCTTGTAGCGTGGCGCAATGTCCACTAAACGGAAGGGGGACAGGCACCCCCAGAAAATAACCGCTTATCTGACACAGCCAGCCGCCGGAATAATCCAAGATGGCGCCGCGGCTGCAGCGTCTGCCTCTCTCCCATCACGGCATCCAGCTTCACAGAGTCACGGCGCTGGAGAGATTGGTGAAGGCTTTATGGAGCTCAGCATCCCTGTTGAAGGTTTGCCTTTCTCCCATCCAGGCACTCCAACTACAGGCAGCCCTGCTAAAGCTAAGATGAGGCTGGATACAGACTACACAGCGGTGCCAGAGGTGAGCTCACACATTGTTAATGCGGTTAACCCCTGCAGTGTTCCTGACCCATTTGCTAGCTTCCCTACTAATGATCAGCCCATACTAGACACCACACTCAAGGATATGCTATCCACCCTGCGGAATTCTATGCAGTCAGATATGCTATCTATTATGCAGCGCCTGCATGCTGATGTATCCTCAGTCTCTGGCAGAGTGTCACAAATTGAAAATCAATTGGGGAGCTTCGCTTCAACTGTGAATGACCTTGTAGATGCGCATGAGGATAATATTGAGAATCACGAGTGGGTCAAGCGTAAGCTAGCGGATTTAGAGGACAGGTCACGTCGCAACAATATTAAAATTAGAGGAATCGCGGAAACGGTACAACCCACTGAACTAACAAGCTATGTGAAAGGGATTTTCAAAGCATTGTTACCTGACCTTAAAAATATGGAAATGATGATTGATCGTATCCACCGTTTACCAAAACCACCGTCCCTACCTGACACCATTCCACGAGATGTGATCTTACGCATTCACTTTTATCATGTCAAGGAACAACTTGTGCGAACAGCCAGAAGTGAAAAATCCCTTCCTGATCCATATTCGCACCTCCAAATATTCGCCGATCTGTCGCAATATACTCTACAAATGCGTAGGGAGCTAAATACAGTGACCAAAGCATTGAGGAATCACAATCTTCCATACAAGTGGATAAATCCTGCCAAACTTTCGATCACTTACAAGGGGGCTAAATTCTTAGTTTCCAACCTGAATGATGGTTTGCAATATCTCCGCGCATGGGGCATTATTCCAGATGACACAAATCCATCACCTGAGGCTCGCAGGAACTCTATCCCGCACCAAGTTGCCCAAATCCCTCAGCGCCCCCGTTACTCCTCCAATCACTAACGGGGTTATGTAAAGCTACCAACTATATCCCGGTCTGTTACATTGCTCTGTCTACGCCACTTGAACTTTTTCCCCACAACAGCCAAGTAAGTGCACAGCACTTTCCTGTACGCCGACTGTTCGGCCACTTGGCACATAGTTATTTAGTTTTTTTTTTTTATCTAGTTCTTGTTGTTAGCTGTCTACCATTTCTAGCTATTGCCATACGGCCTACGGCTTTATCACGTGCAGACAACTCTACGGTGCTCCTATCAAGCTAACATCCTAGACTTCTTAGGACTTTTGCCTCCTCTACGCCCAATATGACCATCAAATTCCTAACATTGAACGCTAAAGGCCTCAACCATCCGGCAAAGAGAGTTTCTCTCTGGAAATTAGCTAAGAACTCTCACTGCGACGTCTTGTGTGTGCAAGAAACACATTTCAAAGCCTCCTCCCCACCTAATTGCTCAAACAGCCAGTACCCGCATATCTTTTCAGCTTGTACTAACTCCAAGAAAAGAGGAGTCTTAATTGCAATCCATTCTTCTATGACCTTTGTACTACACGACAAGATACTGGACCACAATGGCCGGTTCATCATATTAGTGTGTTCTATTAACAATTCGCTGTTTACCTTGGTGAACGTCTATGCGCCAAATGTTCACCAAATCAATTTTCTGAGGAAACTCAAAAGGAAAATTGACTCTGTTCAAAAAGGTGCTCTTCTTTGGTGTGGCGACTTTAACCTAGCTCCAGATTCCAATATGGACTCCTCCATCCCGTCCAGGCGCCGTAATGCCTCCTTGGGTCCCCTCCTGAAAGAATTTCAATTGCAAGACGTATGGAGATGCCAACACGCGTCAGAACGCGACTTTACCTTATTCTCACCGTGTCACAATTCCTATTCTAGAATCGACCTATTTCTAACCGATCAATGGACGCTTCAAAAGATCTCTGCCTCTCGCATTCACTCAATAACTTGGTCAGACCATTCTCCAGTAAGTATTACCCTAGCGGACTCTCTTCATCAATCACCTACTTTCCTTTGGCGGATGAACACTAAAATTCTCCAAAATAACGCCTTCAGCACCATCCTGAAGGATCATTTAGAACAGTTTTTTATTACCAACAAGGACTCAGTCGCCAACCCAGCAACAATATGGGCAGCTCACAAGGCCTACATGCGGGGTATTTTTATTCAGCAAGGCTCTAGGGCAAAGTAAGAGAGATCGCAACGCATTGATAACCTCATCCAAGAAATCAACAATCTTGATTTCTTAAATAAACAAAAAGCATCAGACCACTTAAAAAACAAACTGGGCCAACTCCGATTAGACCTTAGATCCATGTTATTGGACCAATTTGAATTCAACCACAAACGCTTTAAATCTACCCTATATGCCAATGGTAATAAAGCAGGGAAACTCCTATCTAATCAAATTAAGGGGCAACGTACTAAATCATCCATTCCATTTCTTTACCACCCGCATACTAAAGAAAAATTGATTAACCCCCAAGATATAGCTAATGCATTTAGTGCATATTATAGCTCCTTATATAACTTAAAGGAAGATCCTAACACTAAACAACCCACCCCTTCTGACATAACAACCTTTCTTCAATCTATAAATTTACCCACTCTGTCCGATCTCCAACTTGAAACTTTGAATTCCCCATTCAATGTGCAGGAAATAGCAAAAGCTATCAAACTCCTTCCACTCAACAAAGCACCAGGGCCTGATGGCTTTGCTACCGAATATTACAAACAATTTGCATCTATTTTAACGGATCCTCTCACTTCTGTATTCAATGCGGCTGCGGTCTCTTCTTCTTTCCCTGATGATATGTTAAAATCCTTAATTATCACATTGCCTAAACCTGGTAAGGAAACCTCTTCACCCCAAAATTTCCGCCCTATTTCATTGTTGAACCACGATCTTAAACTTTATGCCAAGGTAATTGCGGGCAGGATTATTGACATCCTCCCCTCGTTAATACACCCTGACCAGTCAGGTTTTACAAAAGGGAGACAAACAGTAGACGCTACCAGACGTATAATCAACATAATACACCACTCTACTCATCATAAAGTGCCTTCTCTGCTTCTGGCTTTAGATGCAGAGAAGGCATTTGACAGGATACACTGGTCTTACCTCCAGCAGACATTACAAAAGTTTGGATTCCAGGGTCACATTCTTTCCGCCATAATGGCTCTCTACTCCAAACCCTCAGCTCAAGTTTACAGTTCAGCAATGCTCTCCTCCACCTTCCCTTTATCTAATGGGACCCGCCAAGGGTGTCCACTATCCCCTTTAATATTCAATCTCCTTATGGAACCATTGGCCCACAAGATTCGCTCCCATTCAAAAATTATAGGTATTAAAATTGGCACAGAGGAACATAAAATCAGTCTATTTGCCGATGACGTGATTCTTATGTTGTCAGACCCACAATCATCTTTAGAAACTGTGTACTCAACTCTGCAAGAGTTTAGTTCCATCTCTTATTACAAAGTCAATGAGTCCAAATCCCATATTCTAGGGCTTAATATTCCCCCCATTACACAATCGATCCTCTCTGATTCTTTCCCCTTTCTCTGGGCAGACAAATCTATAAAATACCTTGGGATACAGCTTACAGCCGATCCAAATTCCTTATTCCAAGAAAATTTTAATTCCCTACCTCCATTCCCTCCAATCTGAATTATCACACTTAGCCAAATTTACACTCTCCTGGATGGGGAGACTGGCATCCTTCAAGATGCTTAAGCTCCCACAATTACTATACCTCTTCCGCAATGTACCTATCCCTATACCATCATCATATTTTTGTAAGCTACAATCTGTGTTAAACCACTTTATATGGCAGGGGAAAAAAGCCAGATGTTCGCGATCTAAACTTATTAGGCATAAAACAGCCGGAGGCATGGGTTTCCCCGACCTTAGGGATTATTATCTAGCTTCATTATTAGCACAATTAAAGGTATGGTTTACGCCGCACAAGCAAAATTTATGGAAAGACTTAGAAAGCCAACAGGTCCCAGGCAAGGACCTTCATAGTTGGGTCATTAGCACACTCCACAAACGGAAGAAAGTTGCAATTTTATCCCCACCTGTATTAGCGTCTATGTCAGCCTTTCAACACTTGACCCTAAAATCACCACATAGTGGTTCCCTAGCCCCACTCCCCATCCCACTATATACTATTTCCCTCCTGACACCGGGTATTAATATTTCTTCATGGACAATGAGAGGCATCACCCTAGCTTCGGATCTTTACACTTCCGGAGCACTAAAATCCTTTCCGACACTCCAAAGAGAGTTTAATCTTCCTAACAAAGAGTACTATCAATACCTCAGAATCACCCACTGTCTAATCCATTCCTCTGCAATTTTTCAAAATATTCCTAACCAAATACTGAACTATTGGTTTGGGGAGAACCCACACGCTAAAGGTATATCACTATTCTACCAGACACTGAAAAACAAACAATTCTTCACTAAAACTCAATCCCAGAATAAATGGGAGACCGAACTGGGAACACAGTTCTCAGAAGAGCAATGGAGAGCGGCCCTAAATGCACCATACAGAGCAACTAAGTCAACCAACTTATGGGAATTATCGTATAAGATTGCCTTTAGATGGTATAGAACCCCACATATCTTACACACAATTGACCCATCCAGATCACCATTGTGTTGGAGAGAGTGTGGATCCCACGGTTCACTCTTACACATTTTGTGGTCCTGCAGATTCTTGACTCAATATTGGTCTGATGTTTTCAATCTCATCCAAAATGTCACCCACATCCAAATTACTCCTTCTCCAGAACTTGCCATCTTAAACTTAGGAATTGAAAAATTCCCCCATTCTTTCAGAAGTATAATTACACACATACTGTTAGCAGCCAAATTAACCATTACACGTAACTGGCAGTCTAAACTAAGCCCTTCTTGTTCAGAAGTCATATCCACCACTCAATTGCATGGTACATATGAATGTTTGTTTGCATCTAGCAAAGGCCGACTACGCTCAGCGCAAGTAGAGTGGTCCCCATGGTCCATCTGGTACAAAGAAATGTGTGACAAGTCTAGGCAATAAGTAAGCAAGGTTATATATTTGTTCACGTTGTTATGATCAATCACCTTATGCATCTCCGTTATTCCAACAGGGCGATTGCACCTTTATACGTAGACAGTCTGCATGGCTATAGAATTGGTGGCGACATTTGATGCCCATGTTCACAGTTCATTGTTGTTCACTTTTAAATATCACCCATTTAAGGCAGAAGATATCTATGCCTACTTATGCAATCTTTATTATATATATATATATATTTTTTTTTTTTACTAGCTGGTATGTATGCAAAGAGTCGTGTTTCTCTCTCCCCAGTCACAGCTTGTACCCATATGGGGTGATGAGGGGAATAGAGTTACACATCTAATCTTAACTGTTCTTGATAATGCTCATTCCCATGCTTTAGAATGGCTAACTAACTTGATGTGTGCTTTTAGCATTATTGTCATTGACTGCTGCCCAATGTATAACACACTGTATAATATCAGCTTGTAGTATGTTCTTTGTTAAACTCAATAAAAACATTGAAAGAGAAAGATATGCTGGTATCTCTGAGGAGTTCCCTTCACAGTGACATGATGGCATGTGTCCATAAATTTGGAAGCGGACTGCGGGCTGTAGCGTCACAGGTAGATCATGTTGAAAATAGGATGGGGGAGTTTGCCACCACAATCAACAGCCTTGTAGATGCCCATGACACCAGAGATGAAGAGATGGAAGCAGTTAAGGCTAAGATCACAGACACAGAGGACCGTTCCAGGAGGAACAACCTCAAAATACGTGGAGTCCCCGAATCTGTTCCACAATCAGATCTACGTGACTATGTCGCCAAACTCTTTACTTCAATCCTGCCTGACCTCACTGAAATGGACGTCACAATGGACAGAATCCATAGGTTGCCAAAACCCTCCTACCTCCCAGACAAGATACCAAGGGATGTTATTCTACGTCTTCATTTTTTTCACGTAAAAGAACGCCTGATGTCCACGGTGCGCAATAGGGATCTTCTCCCCACACAATGCAAAGATCTACAGTTCTTCTCCGATCTATCTCAATATACGCTGCCAAAGCGACAAAGCCTCAACACAATTTCCAAAGCATTACGTAATCACAAAATAGTCTACCAATGGGGTTTCCCGACCAAACTCATCATCACTAAAGACAGAAAAGAGCACACAGTGGATTCCATGGCTAAAGGCCTCGATCTGCTCAAAGCATGGAACATCGTTCCAGATGATCCCCCTCGTGGGTCTAACAACCACAGTCCGGACCGCATTGGAGACGACTGGAATGTGGTCAACTCCTGGAACGCCCGCACGCACAGATGAAAAGGCTCTGGGCCGCTGGCACCACTCTGTTATTCTCGTTTGCCCTGTTCTGGAGACACCTTGTTGGACTTGACCGCCATTAGTTACTTGCAGCCATGGGCTGCATCCAGGTCATCAAGACCTGCGCACGATCTCTACGGATGTTTTTCCCTGTTTATCTGTTCTTCTTTTGATGTTGCTGTTCGATTCTCTATTTTTTAAGTTGCAGTCTGCCACCCCGCTTTGCAAATGGCCTCATGAGTAATCTCTTATCCATTGAGGAACCACTGCCTGGGCATATACATGATTGGCTTATCGTGGAGATGACTCTCCCTGAATCGCTAGTACGGTCGGTTCAACCACTTGATGTAAATGTTAACTATTTTTTTTTCATGCTTACTACCCGAACCACCGTCCTAAGATGACAATCACTTTCATGACTATTAATGCTAAAGGCCTCAATCACCCAGCCAAGAGAAGGTCATTATGGAAAGAAGCTCTCCGATTCAATAGCGATATCCTGTGCACCCAAGAGACCCACTTTCACAGTGCCAAGTCACCTAATTGCACCCATCCTAAATACCCTCACATCTTTAAGGCTAGTGCCCCTGCTAAGAAGAGGGGAGTAATGACCGCAATTAGAGACACAGTTGCGTTTCAGTTGCATAGGGAAATCGCTGACTCTCAGGGTCGTTGCCACATTCTTGTGTGTGACATCAACTCCACCACTTACACAGTGGTGAATGTCTACGCACCCAACAACCACCAACTACGTTTTCTGAAGCAAGTCCTCAAATGTGTCAGACTGGTGCAAAAAGGCTTTCTTCTCTTATGTGGGGACTTCAATCTCCCTCCTGATCCTTGCATGGACACCACGTCCCGCTCGCGCAGACACCATCACTCTCTACAGTCAACACTACACTCCCAAGACCTCTACTAGGCTTGGAGATGCCTTCACAGCACTGAAAGGGACTATTCTTTCTTTTCAACAAGTCACAGTGTCTACACAAGACTGGACCTTTTTCTCACAGATAAATGGCTGCTGCCTATATTGTGGGTTCTAAAATTAACGTTATCACATGGTCGGATCATGCCTCTGTGACACTCTCGGTTGCTGATTCGCCAGGCATGGATACTGCATTCATCTGGCGGTCCAATCCGAGGTTGTTTCAGGCTGATCATTCTAAAAAAAACTTTGCAGAAAGAACTAATTGATTTTTTTTCTTGCAACGTTGGTTCTGTGTCTGACCCTGTGGTGTTGTGGACTACCCATAAAGCATTTATAAGGGGGATTTTGATTAAGATGGGCGCGAGGGCCAAGAGGACGAGGGGGCAGCAGATACAATATCTAATCTCTAATATACGCACCCTAGAAGCCCAAAATAAACAAAACGCATCACCGCTAGTCTCCAGTCAACTAACGCACCTTAGAGGTGAACTTTGTTTAACTTTACTTGACAACTTTGAAAAATCCTCCAATTGCCTTAAGATGGCATACTACATGAGTGGCAACAAGGCTGGAAAGCTTTTGGCCAACCGCCTTAGGGGTTTAAGACACAAAACTAAAATCCCCTTTGTCCACCACCCCTTCACCCGTGACAAATTGTTTCACCCACAAGCAATAGCAGACACGTTCAGTTGCTATTACAGTTCATTATACAACCTAAAAGATGACCCTTCCACAATCCAACCCACAAGACCCATAATCTTAGACTTTCTAGACAAAATTGAACTCCCCCGTGTATCGACCGCTCAGTTAGAGGATTTAAACTCTCCTTTCTCAGAAGCGGAAATTGCTAAAGTCATAGACTCCCTTCCTAATAACAAAGCTCCTGGGCCTGATGGCTTCACTGGGGAGTATTATAAAGCATTCAAATTGGAACTAATTCCCTATCTGGCCAGCATTTTCGACCAAGCTGCCTCCTCGTCCTCTTTTCCATCGGAGATTTTTAGGGCAATGATTGTGGCGCTACCGAAGCCTGGAAAGGACCCCGACACGCCCCAAAATTTTAGGCCCATTTCATTGCTTAACAATGACTTGAAAATATATGCTAAACTCCTGGCCAACAGATTGGTGGACCTATTGCCGTCATTGATACACCTGGACCAATCGGGGTTCACGAAAGGTCGTCAGACAGCCAATGCCACCAGGCGCTTAATCAACATTGTGCATCTAGCCAACCAAACAAAAACACCTTCTCTGCTCCTTGCTTTGAATGCAGAGAAGGCGTTTGACAGAATTCACTGGGAATACTTGGCCGAAGTGCTTTCCAAATTTGGGTTCGAGGGCAGGATATACTCGGCGATTATGGCACTCTACACGACCCCCTCGGCCCAGGTGTATGTCTCGGGGATGCTCTCCCGACCATTCAATATTTCCAATGGAACACACCAGGGGTGTCCATTATCCCCTCTTATATTTAATCTCCTTATGGAACCCTTGGCAACTTATATACGTTCTCACCCCCAGATAAGTGGCTTCATGGTTGGAGGCATGCAACATACCATAAGCCTTTTTGCTGACGACATCATCTTAATGCTCACCAATGTTGAGTCCTCTCTGGCTTCGGTTCACCAGATATTGCAATCATTTACTACAGTATCATACTATAAGGTCAATGAAACCAAGTTGTATATCTTAGGATAGGGAATACCTGCCCATATCAAGCGTACCCTAAGTACGAGGTTTCCCTTCACATGGAATGATAAAAGTATATCATACTTAGGTATAACTCTTACCCCCAAGATCCATGAGTTGGTGAAGGAGAACTACACCCTGTTTTTACAATCACTACGTACCAAATTAGATGGCTTGGCAAAATTCGAACTATCCTGGTCAGGACGTCTGGCCGCTTTCAAAATGCAAATCCTCCCACAACTACTATATATATTTAGAACTTTGCCCATCCCGGTCCCTGCCTCCTTCTTTCTAGCAGCACAATCCACTCTCAACAAATTTCTCTAGGGAGGCAAACGGGCACGTTGTGCATTCCACAAGATTATCAAACATAGGAGAGTGGGAGGTATAGATCACATCCACATCAAGGACTATTATACAGCCTCAATTCTAGCTCAGTTAAAAGGCTGGTTCCACCACCCCGCCCCTTCTCTGTGGGCTGCTCTTGAACATCGACAGGTCCCGGGCAGGAATCTCTTTAACTACCTTATCACAAGCACCCTCCGCTCAGGTCCTTCCTTAGACGTTGGACCGTCTGTGAGAGCATCTACTGAGGCATGGCAAATACTGACATCCCAGGTTTCCCCACAGTACACTTTGACCCAAATGAACTTCCCATTGACTGCTCTATCCCTCCTTATCTCTGATATATCTATGGCAGGATGGGGTCCGGGTGGGGGGCTGGACTTGAGGGACCTATATGTGGGACCTGCACTTAAGACATTTAGAGCCCTCCAACTGGAGTACTTTATATCCCCGAACAAATTCTTTAGGTATGGGCAAATATCACACTTATTGAGACAGCAAACCAATCTACATACCTCCCTTCCGTGGCATATAGCTCAATATTATCTAACAAGACACATAAATACCAAAGGCATATCACTGTTCTACTCCAACCTCCAAGACAAGTTGACATTTACCAAATCTCTTGATATGCAAGCCTGGGAGAAAGACCTCAATGTGGTATTCTCGGGCGATCAGTGGCAGACGGCCCTGAGGGTTACATACTTCTCCACTAAATGTGCCAACCTTTGGGAATTATTCCAAAAAATCTTGTTGAGATGGTATCTCACCCCGTTCAGACTTTCCAAAATGGTACAGGGGATGTCCCCCGGGTGCTGGAGGGAATGCGGGGAAACGGGTACACTTTTTCATATCCTCTGGTCCTGTTCCGCTATATCACGCTACTGGCAGTTAATCCAGGACCTAGCGGCACAGGTCCTTAAACTTAATTTAACCCTTTCTCCGGGATTGGCGTTACTCTCCTTGGGTATGGATCTGATACCCTACCATTCGAGGGCGCTCCTATCCCACATCCTCCTGGCCGCTAGACTAGCCTTGGTTAGGCACTGGAAGACCACTCCACAACCTGAATTATCAGAAGTTATTCAAATAATCAATACTCATGGTTCATATGAACAGCTATTTGCCTCAGGGGCGGGTAACTATACGCAGATTAATAAAATTTGGGAACCTTGGAATGAATGGTATAAAGCTCAAACCAGGTCTAATCCTTCTTGAATCAGTTCTAACCTTGCACTAGGTAGATATATTGCCCACAATTGAGGGTGGATGACTGCGCTCACTGTTTCTACTGCTCTAGTTTTATTCTGTTACTCGTTCCTTTTTTTTGTTAAACTTGTTATTTTATTTTAGTTACTATGGGTCTATTAACACACTATCACCAAGGTTCTATATGAGAACTGGCCTCTTACAATTGTTTGGAGGTAGGAACTTAGATACTATCATTTGTTGTGTGTGATACTGTTACAGTGACATATGGCTCAGTTGCTTTTACGCCTTGTGACCCATGTCATTAATATGTCCACTTCTCTTTTGTTTGTGTAATTTACGTCCAAAAATGTTGAAACTAATAAAAACTATTGGAACTAAAATGCAATAATTTAAAAAAATCTAAACTGCTAAAGACCTTTTATCATCAGCAGTATACATCAGTCGTGTGACTTCTGTCAGTGCCTAATTAAAGCTTGTAGGGGGCACTGACTTCCTATTAGGATGCATAACCCCTGACCTTCTGCCTGGACAGCGCCAATTGGCCCTGTGCTGATTACATACACTCCCCCAAGAAAAAAAAAGCTCTCTAGCAATACACACTAAACTTTGCATGTGCAGCCTGACTCCAGTAAAGCCTCGTACACACAATCAATCCATCCGATGAGAACGGTCTGAAGGACCATTGTCATCGGTTAACCGATGAAGCTGACTGATGGTCTGATGTGCCTACACACGATCGGTTAAAAAAGATGTGCAATGCTTCCAAGCATGTGTCGACTTGATTCTGAGCATGCATGGATTTTTAACCGATGGTCATGCCTACTAACGATCAGTTTTGCGCTATTGGTTAGGAATCCATAGGTTAATTTTAAAGCAAGTTGGTTTTTTTTAACCTAAGGTTAAATAACCTACGGGGCCCACCCCTGATCGGTTTTGATGGATGAAAACGGTCAATCAGACAGTTGTCCTCTGGCTATCCTATCGTGTGTATGAGGCCTAACTGTCTCATCCAGACATGTTTTGGAGACCATGCAAGAAGGGGAGGATATGTGCATACAAGATCAAACAGGCTTTTTACACAATGCAGAGGATTATGTCCTTAGGTTCCACAGTGAGTATAACAAGCATGCTTTATTGCATGTACAGACTGAATTTACTGTAGTACCATTTTAACTTAAAAATATATAAATGTAATTGCATTTATTGTCATAATTTAAAATCATATATGTCCACATTGTATTTCAATTATTTCTAGCCTACTCCTATTAATCGTAATGTACTTACTTTGTGAATATCCTCACATATTTACTTCATTGAATTCTGTGACATATTTAAAATAAAAAGGTGCTGCTGTGTCACACATTTCACAGATCTTGCCTTCTAAACTACACAAGTTCTTGAGAAGTGAAGATTCAGGAGGTGGAGTCAGAACAGGAGTCACTGCTTGCAGGCAGCAAGGTACTTTGGGATATGTAATCCTTCAGAAAATGAAGGTAAACAGCAATCGACAAAAAACTACATTCAGTAATCCAGAAGGTTGTGACAAGAGATGGCCAGCCGACAGACAACACTCACAAAATGAAAGACCAGTTTTCAAGTAAGCTTTAATTAGATAACAACCATTGCTTGAATTGCCGATACAATGCTGATATTTAATAAAACATATGCTGTGATCATAAGATCTTCTTTAAAATAAATAATCTCTCTCTCTCATATATATATATATATATATATATATATATATATATATATATATATATATATATATATATATATATATATATATATATATATATATATATATATATATATATGCAGAACAGAAAGATTTGTTTAGTTTTGGATACATTTATATTACTAATTTTGTTTTGTGGATTTCTTTTGGAATTAATTTAGTTTATTTTCTCTTAGTTTTGTTTATTAATTTTCAAATAAATTCCGATTTATCAAAGCAATTTGAATTGGTTGAAAATCTATCGATCAATACAAATTATAATGAATAATAGCTGGTTGTTAAGGCAGGGAAGTTTGCCTCCACATCCTTTACAACCAATGACTGTGCTACAACCTCTGTGAGACAAAAGGAAAGATGATTTTACACATCCGGACACTCTGAACCTGGCCACATCCCTGGTAACTGTAGAAAACTAAGAAACAAACCCCAATGGAGTGGGACTTTAAAGGCCAAGTTCAGATAAAATATACTTTAATACATAGGTTATAATATGGACCCAGTCACATACATATTGGTATCTATAGAAAAGGTGACCTGTATGGTCCGTTACCTCTCTGTGGTGATCACATAGTAGGCAAGGAGCATCAGGGGTTGGAAAGAAGCACACAGTGGAAGAGGTAAAGAAAAATTACAATCACATAACAATACAGTGTATGATACAACATAATAAAACAAGCACAATCTCCATGGAACAAAGTGGAGAATGCCCGACGCGTTTCTGGTCTCTTGATTTAGAAGAGAGCCGTCATCAGGGACCAGGGAGTTGTACCGTATAAAAAAGGGATTTTTAATAACAGCTTACCTGTAAAATCCTTTTCTTGAAGTACATCACGGGACACAGAGCGCATAGCCATTACATATGGGTTATATGGGTACCTTCAGGTGTGGACACTGGTGTAATCAACTTCACAGGAAGTTCCTCCCTATATAACCCCCTCCCACTGAGAGTGCTTCAGTTTTGTAGCAAGCAATTTCTCGGAGGTTACACAATGTTCCCCAAAAGAGGGGTGGGAGCTCTGTGTCCCGTGATGTACTTCAAGAAAAGGATTTTACAGGTAAGCTGTTATTAAAAATCCCTTTTTCTTTATCGTACATCACGGGACACAGAGCGCATAGCCATTACATATGGGATGTCCCAAAGCAATGCTCCATGAAGGGAGGGAGACCTAAGATTGCCCCCCAACCTGTTAGGCTGGCATCTGTGGTTACTATTTTCCACTTGATGGGGCAAAAGGTTTTCCCTTTTGACAATTTTTGAGGGACCAGCCACCAGTACAGGCTGCGCCTGACTCCTGGGGAAAGACCTAATGGACGGTCTAATGCCTGTATGGACCTGTTCCAAGCAGAGATAATAGCTGCCTGGAGAACTCTGGTATGGATCTGGGCATAGGGCACTGCTTCGAAGGCGGCTACCATCTTTCCCAGCAGTCGCATGCATAGGCGAATAGTCGGCCTCTTTTTGCCTAGGACTATTTGAATTGTTTGAGTCAATGACCTGATCTTTTCTTGAGGTAAAAATATCCTCTGGCATTCTGTATCTAACCAAAGGCCTAGATATTCCAACTGTCTTGTGGGTTGCAACCTCGATTTTCCTTGGTTCACAACCCACCCGAATTCTTGTAGATGCCGAACTGTGCGGACTACTGCATGATTGAGGTTGGAAGCTGATCTGTCGATAACCAGGAGATCGTCCAGGTATGCCAGGACCAAAATGCCTTCTGTCCTTAGGACGGCTAGCACCGGGGCTAACACCTTTGTGAATACCCGCGGAGCTGTTGCCAACCCAAAAGGGAGGGCTACGAACTGGAAATGACTTTGATCTATCATAAAACAAAGAAACTTGTGATGTGCTGGGTAGATCGGCACATGCAGATATGCATCCTTTATGTCTATAAATGCTAGAAAGTCGCCTTGATGCAGGCTGGCTGTCACTGAACGTATGGAATCCATACGAAAGGTCTGAATCTTTAGAAAGCGATTTAGGCGTTTGAGGTCTAGGATAGGCCTGACGTCGCCATTGGGTTTTGGTATTATAAAAAGGTTGGAGTAGAATCCCAGACCCCATTCTTGGGTTGGTACTTCTACAATTACTCCTTGGAGCAAGAGGCGATCCAACGCCTTTACGAGAGAGGCCCTCTTTAATGGGTCACTTGGAAGACTTGACCCCTGAAAATGAGGAGGGGGGATTTCTCGAAACTCTAGTTTGTAGCCTGTGGCTACCACGGACCGAACCCAAGAGTCGGGAATTCTGGCCTTCCAGACTTCGGAGAAAAACTGAAGTCTTCCCCCCACCCAAGAGAGTGGGGGCGCCCCTTCATGAATCTGACTTGATGACTGGTTTAGCCGGCTTGCGAGACCAGGGCCTCTTGTTTGCCGCGGCTTGTCCCTGTGGGCGACTATTAACTGCTGAACGCCCGGGAGGCCGTCGATACTGACGGGAAGTCGAAGGGGCCGAGCCTGCAAAGGCCTGTCGTTTAAACGTGGGCCCACGCGGTCTTTTCTTGACCGGTAAGGAAGAACTTTTACCACTTGATATGGTTTGGATATATTTATCTAGGTCTTCACCAAATAGTCTTCCCCCATGAAAGGGAAACCCTGCTAAAAGCTTTTTGCAGGGTGCCTCTGCTGACCAGTTCTTTAGCCACAAAAGACGACGCATGTGAACCACCAGCAGAGATAAACGGGATGCCTGTTGGATGGAGTCCTTAATAGCATCTACTGCAAAGCAGAGAGCCCTAGGGAAATCTGCTAATTCACGAGTTTGCTGAGCCGGCATGTCCTTTAATATCTGTTTTGCCTGATCCTTTAAGGCCTGACAAACGCCAATGGCTGCCACCGCTGGCTGAACCATGGCACCTACTGTGGTGAAAGAAGCCTTCAGTAGGGTCTCTAATTTTTTGTCGACCGGATCCTTGAACATCTGGACATTTTCAACCGGACAGGTCAGGGATTTATTCACGCAGGAAATGGCCGCGTCCACTGTGGGGAGTGCCCATTTCTTTAAAAATTCCTCTTCCATAGGATAGAGAATAAAGAACCTCTTAGGAGGGATAAAGATCCTATCAGGTCGAGCCCAATCCTGGTAAATCACGCTCCGCAGAAGGGGGTGAATCGGAAAAGACACACAAGTTAATGGAGCCTTTAAAGAACCCAATGAGGATACCACAGGGGCTACTAGTTCTGGCACTGGAAGTTTAAAAGCAGTGCGAACCATATCTGTCAAAGACTGGATCCACAGGCTCTCCGCTTGAGAGGCCGAAAAATATTCATCTACAGTGGAACCCTCCATGTCTGAACCGTCGGGACTTGGGTCCGCTTGATCCCCTTGTGGGTCCCGTTCCTCCGAAGAGGAGACCTCCGCATCTGAAAACACCAAACTAGGTGAGGGGGATCTAGCCTGTTTGCTACTTGGCAAAGGGCGGGCAAACAAAGCAGTTAACCTTTTCTCTAGCCCACCCAGGGTGGTCGCTAGCATTTCTTCCGTTACGTAAACGGGAATGGGTGGATCGGGGGCCGCCTCTGCCCCCAGCACCCCCAATGGCTCTTGTACTATGCTACTCGGTGGTCTAACTGGTGAGGGTGGGGCCGTTGAAGCCTGGCCCAAATCCTCTGACCCCGATGGAGACCCCTTTTGTTTCTTGGCACCTTTTGCAGCCTTGGCTGGTCCTGATCCCTTTGGAGCCATTGCACAACCTTGAGTCACCCCTATAGCCAACACCTGACTGTTGTAGCTAGGAGTAATTAATATGAGAACAGGCTGAGGAAAATGAAAATTTTTGTATATATATATATATTTATTTTTTTCCCAAAAATATATATTTTTTTTTTTTTTTTTTTTTACCCGCCTGGGAGGTGGCAATACTGAGGAAAACCTGTGAGTATTGCAACACCAATGCCTGTTAGCCGGAGTCCAAGGTTGACTCAGATACTGCTGGATCTAAGGCTGAGTCCGTTTTAAGCAAAACAACTCTTTTTTTTTTTTTTTTTTTTCTGGTCAATAGTGGAACTAAGTCCTAGACCTGAAGATCCACAAACCGCCACTGGGTGTCACTGTGTGGCCAAAAGACCCAGCTGCGCGCTCTGTGTCCTTTTTCCTCTGCTTCCAGGAGGGAAAAGACCAGCCAGAGAAAACGTTTTACTTTTAACTGACCCTGACGCTGCTGGCCCGCCCCCCCCAACGCACGCCGACGCTATAAAAGGCGGCGTGCACGCGCCCACGCGCGCGCACCCCCCCCCCCCCACGCTGAAGCAACATGGAGGAAGCAGAGAGCAGAGGAAAAGCATGGACCAGCGCCAGCAGCACCAACAGACACCAGGTAAGCACTAATCCTTACTGTAGTGCACACAGAGAGGAAGCTGTCCCCATAGGCTTCCTAAGAAACAGGAGTTTTCACCAGCAATTCCCTCTTTTTTTTTTTCAAAAACATTTTATTGGGATTGCAAACAAATACAAGCAGTACCACAATTGACAGATGTGTTAGAAATTATACATAGGGGAAGGGAGGGGTACAAGGAACTAGCCGCACCTGGAAGTACAACCAATCCAGTTTTCAAGAGATAGACGTAGGCGATCAAACCAGTAGAAAGGAGGGGCGAAGTGGGGGGAGGGTGGGAGGAGGAGAGGGGGGGGGGGAGAGGGAGGCATATATGAGTGGGAAAAGCGACAAGGTCGGTCAGGAGTGGTAGGATAGAACAAGATGGAATGGACAACAGCACAGGAGATTCTAACTTGAGTACATACAGCATACATTATACACCAGTAGGAGCACCATTAGCTAAGCAGGCGTGGAGATGTGGTACCAATATTGGACAGGGTTTACCACTCAGGGGCCTGCAGAGAAAGGCAATAACATAAGTGTGGGATGGCAAACAGGGCTAATAGATCAATCAGATAAGATAAGCAAAGGGTGAGGAGAGCAGAGCTCGCTGCTCGTTCTCAGACAGAGTAAATCTAATGAAGGTGTCCCATTTCTCATCAAACTGGGCTCTCGGTTGCTTTGGAGAGGACTGTATATCCAGGTTTTCCCTGTACATCAAAGATTTCATATGTCGTATTGTTTCCGTTAAAGAGGGGGTAGTAGCGGAGATCCAGTGATTGAAAATGGTCCTGCTAAGCATTGGGGAGGGCAGCCGAACAGCAAAAGGCGGGGATCTTTCTTCAAGGGGTGTTCTGTCACATCTCTTACATATTGGAGAATCGAGGTCCAGAAAGCATCAATGGGGGGATAGGTCCAGAGGCAATGAAGTAGCGTGGGCCTATGGGTTAGGCACCAAGGACAGGCGGGACCGATGTCAGGAGATTTTGAGGTAGAGAACGGGTAGTAGGCCCTATGCATAAGTCTGAATTGTGTTTCCCTCCATATTTCACACAGGGTGATAGACCTCGTGGCTCTATAGCCCCTTATGACCTCTTCAACTTCGATCTGGTCAGGTAGGTCCCTGGTCCATGATGACATAGAAGTACAATGGAGGGGTTTGACGAATTCCAAGGATAGTGGACGGTAGATGTCCGATATAGAATACTTCTTCTCTGAGACAAGGTTGTCTATGAAGGAGGATTGAAACCTAACAGATTTATTGGGGCACAGTTTGTTGACAAAGTTTACACATTGCAGGATCTGATAGTAATGGGTAGGGGGTAGAGCGTACTCCCTCTCAAGTTGAGTGAAAGATTTGGAGCTGCCAGCCGAGGTCTGGAATAGAGAGCACACATTGACCAAACCCTTGTCCTTCCATTTTGAGAAGGGTTCGTATTGTAGGCTAGGCGTGAACATGGGGTTACCACAGATAGGAAGGTGTCTAGAAATATGGGGGGATAGTCCCAATTTTTTTCTCACCTCCCTCCATGCCACAATAGTGTCACGGAAAAGCAAATTCTGCTTGATGGGATTGGATAATTTTTGTAGCGAGCTGTGTAGAAGAGCTGCCAAATCTATGGGGTCCACCATGGCCGATTCTAGTTCAAAGTTAGAATAGCGAGAAGATCTTAGTATCCAGTCAACTCCAACTCTCAGCAGGCAGGCAAGGTTGTACGCTCTCATATTGGGGAGACCCACCCCCCCTTCGATCCCCCGGGAGATGCAACTTTGAAAGGGCGATTCTAGGTCTACTCTTCCTCCATATGAATTTGACAAGAGCTTTATTCAATAATTGTATATCTTTGTGTTTCAGCAAGAGGGGTAGGGTTTGTAATGGATAGAGTAGGCGGGCAAAGCTAATCATTTTGAATAGTGCGCATCTCCCAAAGAACGAGAGGGGCAAGGCAGCCCAAACTTCCATTTCATTAACCAGTTTGGTAATCAGCGGAGGGTAATTCAAATAGTATAGATAGGATGGTTCCTTGCCAATCCTCAGACCTAGATAGGTAATATGTCGTCCTGCTAGCCGGAGACAGGGTGGGGGGAGCTGTGGTCTTGAGGTACATGTACCTAGAGGGAGGATTTCACTCTTGGAGAAATTTATTTTTAAACCAGAGCACAGGCGAAAAGAGTCAAAGATGGATTGTATAGCAGGGATGTCAGTATGAGGGGAAGTGGAGAATATAAGTATGTCATCAGCGAATAGAGCCACCCTCAAGTCCTCGCGTCCTAATGGTATCCCATGTAACAGTGGGGTGGTGCTAAGAAGACGAGAGAGCGGCTCTATGGCAAGGTTGAACAGCAGGGGAGAGAGGGGGCAGCCCTGTCTCGTACCCCTGTACAGCCTAAAGGGGGGAGACTGAATTCCCGCTGCCCTAACTGTGGCTGATGGGGCAGAATACATATTGTGAATAAAGGTGTTGAAAGGGCCCACAAGACCAATTTTGTGCAAGACCCGTGCCAGCCACTGGAAGCTAACATTGTCGAACGCCTTTTCGGCATCTAAAGTGACTATCACTACTTCTCGCGAAGGGTTCGATTTCGCATACTCTAGGGCTGTCAGGACTTTGCAAATATTGGCAGCCGCTGACCTCCCCTTGGTAAAACCCGATTGGGCGGTGTGTATAAGTGTAGGCATTATCTCACCTAATCTCGATGCCACTATTTTGGAGAGTATTTTAGAGTCTACGTTGAGGAGGGAGATAGGGCGGAAAGAACCCGGGTCGAGAGGGTCCTTGTCCTTCTTAGCGATAAGCTTGATGTTTGCAAGGTGACCCGTCTGTAGGTATGGTCCCCCTCCCCAGATATGGTTATATACCGATAGCAACGTGGGGGCAAGTTCGGGTCTAAGCAGTTTAAAGAATTCAGACGTAAAGCCATCTGGACCCGGAGCTTTGCAATTGGAAAGCCTGCCAATGGTGTCCCTGATTTCTTCTAGGGTGATGGGGGCATTTAAGCGCGACAAATGACTTTGATCGATCTGGGCCAGGGCAACCTCGTCTAACCATTTACCCGCCGACCCAGCATCAGTGGAATCTGGACCGTATAGAGCTGAGTAAAAAATTTCCAGCGTCTTATTAACGTCTTTCGGAGAAGAAGACAGTGTTCCGTCCGGATTACGCAGCTTACTGATGTGGGTCGGCGTGTAAGTGCCCCTAGTTATCCTCGCTAGAAGCTTCCCGGCCTTATTACCAAATTTATGGTAATGAAGTTGCAAAGCAGATAACTTCATTTGTTCCACTTTTTCCGCCCAGGAGTCAAAGTGATCCTTGGCTTCCTTCCAAGCAGAAAGGTGATCTTCGGTGTGACTTGCGGTGAGAAGTGATTTGGCCGCCCTTACTCGTCTGCTAGCCTCTAGAAACTGTTTCTGGGCGTTTTTTTTGTACGCTGAGACTTAGGATATAATCCTCCCCCTCAGATAGGCTTTGCCCGCTTCCCACAATAGGTTAGGGTCGTCTGTGTGTTGGGCATTGTTGCAGAGGTAATCCTCCCAAGCCTCAGACAGCATAGTTTTGAAAGTTTCATTCTGATTAAGATAAGCTGGGAACTTCCACTGCCTGACCTCCGGACGATGCTGGAGATTGCACAGGGAGACCGAGATAGGAGCGTGGTCTGAGATAACTAGGTCATGCATGAGCGTGGATGACACTTTCTGTAATAGAGAGTGCGTACCCAAGAAGTAATCCAATCTGGCAAAAGACCCGTGCACAGGAGAGAAGAAAGTGTATTCTCTTTCCATGGGGTGGTGCACCCGCCATATATCTATTAAGTCAAGTGCCTGGACCATATGTGAAAGATAGGTTGGGCGCTCAGAGCGAGCGTTGGGGGCCCGCGGCCGAGGGTTGGATCTATCCTCCAGGTTACACATGGTCGAATTGAAATCACCCCCCACAAGGTGAGGTGTGAAGACGTCGGCAGCTAATAGGGGCGTCAGTTTAGAAAAGTAGGTCTGGTCAGGGGAATTAGGGGCATAGATGTTAGAAAGCCGCATTTCACCCGAGGGGAGTTTAAGGTGTACTGTGATATGTCTGCCCTCGTCATCTCTGTCGATAGACAGCACGTCATACATTAAGTTTTTATGTAGCAGGACAATTACTCCTGCCTTGCGGCACGAGGAAGCTGCCCCTATGACCTGTCCCACCCAGAGTTTTTGTAAGCGAAATAAATCTTTTTCCTCCAGGTGTTTTTCCTGGAGTAGGGCTATGTCAGCCTTAAGCCGCTTTAAGTGTCTAAGGATTTTCATCCTTTTGGCTGGTGAGCGTAAACCCTTCACATTCCAGGACACTATGCAAGTCTGTGACATGAGTGGTGTGGGAGGGGGCTATTTGATGAAGTGTGCATAAAGTGTAATTTACCTGACATAAGATGAGTATGCGTGTCCTGTTGGTGAACTGTGTATCCGTGAAGTCGCTGAAGGCTTTGTAGGAACCATCCTCTCAGTAGAAAAAGAGTCCCGCAGGGGAGGGTGGGAGGGAATAAGGAAAAGAGGTTAATAACAGGGAGAAAAGGGGACACACTAAAAATAACAGTAAACCATGACTTCTCTTTTTTCCGCATGTTTTCCCACATCCGGGTGAGCCGCCTGACCACCCACTAGATATTAAACCCTGATACCAGCATCACCCCCTAGACGCAACGGGAGTGACCACAAAGGGTAAGTGAAAACGAAAACAGGGGGACTGAGCGGTCCCCGGCACAGTAGGCGTCATGGCATATGGTCAGCCCAGCGGTGGGAAAACACATTGTCGCTCCTTGCAAATATAGGAACAGTAACCTCAGGTTGGAGCGGTTAAGAAAAAAGAAGAAAAAACAAAAACAAAAACAAAAAAAAAAACAAAGCTAAAACAACGACATTACAGTTTGGTATATGTTAACCTCGCAGCCATACTCTCAGACGTATGCCAGCAGCCGGGGGCTGGCATGACCGGCAACAGCCGGACAGGAAAAAGAGCAAAAAATAATTAAAAGAAAAGCAAAAAGTACCGTCCCGAGCTGAGGAGGGATGGATAAGTCTAGGCGGCCATGAAGCAGGGGAAAGGTAGAGGCTCAGTATAATATAAAAATCAAAAAGACACACAACTGGGGAGGTCATGTCCCAGTACGCCACAAACCCCAGGTCGGGGGGGGGTCAGAAAATTTATGCCAGCCAGGGAGGAATCCCAATGATAGACATGGTGCAGAGAGGATCTGCCTCACCCCAGTCCCAGGAGGGCTTGTTCAGGTGCGGATTTCAGGCGCTTGGGTGGTTCCTTCCTCGGACTTCTTTGGTCCCTTGGTCCCTGCTTCGCCTTGTCAGCATACGAGGGCGCCGTGCCTTGATCCCCCGACAGAGATTGAAGATAGGCGCGGGCTTTGTCCACCGATTGGATATTGAGCTGCTGTCCATCAGGAGTCTGCAGACGTAAGATGGCCGGGTACGCTAGGGAAAAACGGATGCCTCTCTTATACAGCTCTGCACAAACCGGTTGGAAGTCTTTTCGTTTGCGAGAGACCTCCGCTGAGTAATCAGCAAACAGCAAGATTTTATGGCCAGCGATCTCCATGGGGCGCGACTTGCGGAAGCTCTGGAGTATGGTCGCACGATCCGCATAGTTTAGGAATCTTGCGATCACTGGTCTGGGACGGGCGCGGTCCTCGGCAAGAGCACCCATGCGATGCGCGCGTTCCACTGTGAAGCCGCGGCCTAGGCCCAAGGCCTCGGGTATCACGTTAGAGCAGAAGTCCATCAGGGAGTTGGGTTTGACAGATTCCGGGAGGCCAATAACCCGCAGATTATTCCTCCTGGAACGGTTCTCGAGGTCCTCCATGCGTTCATGTAAGTGTTGCTGGTCCTGAGTGAACCGTTCCAGCATGGCGCTCATGTGGTATTGGTCATCCTCCACCGAGGCGATACGTTGTTCGGCCGTGGAGAGTCGCAGGGAGTGATCCCCCAGCTCCTTGCGGATTTGATGCATCCCCTCAGCCACTGCCTTCTCAACAGCAGCAGCAATGGAGGGAGATAAGAGCGCGGCCACAGCCTTGGCAATCTTGTCATAGGAGCTGTCATGGTCCAGGCTCCTCGCTGCTAGAGTGTCCATGTCCTCGGGAGACGGGACATCTCCCGTCAATGCTCCCTGTAGTTCCCGTATCTCCTGAGGCTGCGAGGCTTGTACTGGAGGGGGGCCGTGCGCTGCAGCGGCCATATTGGACGAGGCCGCGAGCTCCGTCGGAATGTCCGTGGCGCCGGAGCCCCGATACGTACGCGGCTGAGTGAGGTATCGTTCCATGCGCAGATGTTGCGGTAGTCCGGGGGTGTCGAGAGCGGAGCAATCCGGGGCGATGCCGGGGCTTAGTATGCCGATTACCTGGGGGTCAGAGCGGAGCCTCCGGAGCTAGCTTCCCTCACATGCGGCGCCGGAACCGGAAGTGCAATTCCCTCTTTACAGTACGTGGGGCTGCAGTATCAATGCTAACAGGCAGACCTGGGGTGAGTAGCAAACATATATCTTAAACAAGTATACATATATCTACATGTTATCTGGGTAAACATTAGTACATCCCATCCTGCCTAAAAAGACATAGTGGAGATAGTGGCTGATGCACAAGCATACCATTAGCCAACCCAGAACCCCCAGGGGGATACCTACTGTCGAACCAAGTCCCGCAGGTTCCCTCTTACCTGCTCCACGCCGCAGGGTATTGCAAACTGCAAGAGGCCCAATCTTCTCCTATCTCCGTGGGTATTGTCCCGGACCTTCAGGGACCGGGGTCCTATGTTTAAGGAACCCACACCCCTGGACCTATATAGCATCCTGGCATCAGTAGCGTTTAGTCCTGGGAGAGACCAAGGCACTGGAGCCCAGAATCCAGCCCTCCAAGGAGAGGCATTATAGGCAACACCCCACGCAGGCAGGGCCCGGGTACCGTACTCCTTGGCTTTGAAGCACTTCGGACGGATCCGGCTAGCTATCCTGGGTCCCGAGACCTCCGAGGGACAGCTAGACATGACCAACACCTAAGACACTGGCGAAAAAACTGAAGCACTCTCAGTGGGAGGGGGTTATATAGGGAGGAACTTCCTGTGAAGTTGATTACACCAGTGTCCACACCTGAAGGTACCCATATAACCCATATGTAATGGCTATGCGCTCTGTGTCCCGTGATGTACGATAAAGAAAATTATTTCTCAATTTGCTGGCTTGTGCGGAGAGAGAGGTCCCTAATTGGGATGGTAATGGTCACGAGTGGGTTCGAAACAGATCACTGGGGGGTAATGACCCTTCCTATATCAGTGGTCACACTCCCGATATGGGAGGGGGGTGATTGTCTTTCAAAAACACCCCCTAAGGTTCTGTATGATACTTGTCACGTGATCCCTCTGGATCAAACAACTAAGACAATTGTCTCGAAGTGTCCACCAGTTGGTAGCGTTATCCCTGGTGTGCATAGGGCACGTGACAAGTATCATACAGAACCTTAGGGGGTGTTTTTGAAAGACAATCACCCCCCTCCCATATCGGGAGTGTGACCACTGATATAGGAAGGGTCATTACCCCCCAGTGATCTGTTTCGAACCCACTCGTGACCATTACCATCCCAATTAGGGACCTCTCTCTCCGCACAAGCCAGCGAATTGAGAAATAATTTTTATACGGTACAACTCCCTGGCCCCTGATGACGGCTCTCTTCTAAATCAAGAGACCAGAAACGCGTCGGGCATTCTCCACTTTGTTCCATGGAGATTGTGCTTGTTTTATTATGTTGTATCATACACTGTATTGTTATGTGATTGTAATTTTTCTTTACCTCTTCCACTGGGTGCTTCTTTCCAACCCCTGATGCTCCTTGCCTACTATGTGATCACCACAGAGAGGTAACGGACCATACAGGTCACCTTTTCTATAGATACCAATATGTATGTGACTGGGTCCATATTATAACCTATGTATTAAAGTATATTTTATCTGAACTTGGCCTTTAAAGTCCCACTCCATTGGGGTTTTTTTCTTAGTTTTCTACAACCTCTGTGCAATCCTGGTGTAATGCATGCTGTTGCAGTGCTGTGGTGAAAACTTTTAAGGGTAAAAACAAGCATTAAACTAGCCCTAAGAGGGAAATTATCCTAACTTTGCAAGATTTCCTTACAACCTCCTATCTATGGGACAGGAAGTGACAGTATACTGTATTTCCCCAATAGTACACAGACAACAATAAACAAATAAATAAATAAACATTTCAGGGATTTTAATGCTTCCCTACTCAATCCAAAGTTAAAAAGACATTATACACACACTTTACCTGACGCTATACAAAAAAGCACATTGATTGTACATGCAATCCTTAAAACAGATTTAAAAATGCAGGAGAGAAACTGATGATTCATACTATGTGTAATTAAGAATTGAAGCACCACATCATAATATTCAAGTCCAATTACAAGTTTATTCTAGTAACTAAATGTTTGCAGAGGGCTACATCTTTGCCCACTTCATCAGAACCCTAGTACAAGTGACGGAACACACACATTTTAAAGTTTTTTTTTACTGAATGGGAGGAGAAAGGAATTTTTTTTTAAATCTTTCTTTGAGGATACAGACAGAAAAATAATTGTTTGATATTCAAATAGACTTTAACTATACACTTTTATACACTTGCCGTCAAATTAAATACCTACTGTAGTTACTTCATTTGACTTAAAGTGGAGTTCCACCCAAAAATGGAACTTCCACTTTAAGTGCAGGAGACCCCCTGACATGCCACATTTGGCATGTCATTTTTCTTTTCTTTTTAGAGCTGCTACTTTTTGTAGCTGCTGACTTTTATATAGGTGGAACTCTTCTTTAACCACTTGACCACTGGGCACTTAAACCCCCTTCCTAACCAGACAAATTTTCAGCTTTCTGTGCTCTCACAATTTGAATGACAATTACTCAGTCATACAACATTGAACCCATTTGAAATTTGTGTCCTTTTTTCACACAAATAGAGCTTTCTTTTGGTGGTATTTGATCACCTCTGTTTTTTTTTATTTTTTGCACTATAAAAGAAAAACGACTGAAAATTCTGTAAAAAATAAATACAAATTCTGTCATATTAGCGGGTTATTTCTCACACACAGCATATGCATACCACAAATTACACCCCAAAACACATTCTGCTATTCCTCCCGAGTATGGCGATACCCCATGTGTGAGACTTTTACACAGCGTGGCCACATACAGAGGCCCGACATGCAGGGAACGCCACCAGGCGTTCTGGAACACCCAGACCAATTCTGACATTTTTCTCCTACATGTAAAAATCATCATTTATTTGCTAGAAAATTACATAGAACCCAAAAATATTATATATGCTTTTTTAGCAAAGACCCTAGAGAATACAATGGCGGTGGTTACAACTTTTTATCTCGCATGGTATTTTCGTAGACATTTTTTAAACGCGTGTTTTTTTAAAAAAAACAGTTTTATGCTAAAAACAACAAAACAGTAAAGTTAGCCCTATTTTGTTTCATAATATGAAAGATGGCATTAGGCGGAGTAAATAGATACCCAACATGTCCCCCTTTAAAATTGCGCACAATGATGTAATGGCGCCAAACTTTGCTACTTAAAAATCCCCATAGGCGACGCTATTGGTTACATGTTTTTAGTTACAGAGGAGGTCTAGGGCCAAGATGATTGCTCTCGCTCTAACGTTCGCAGAGATACCTCACATGTGTAGCCTGAACACCGTTTTCATATGTGGGCGGGACTTACGTATGCGTTCGCTTCTGCATGCGAGCACACGGGGACAGGGGTGCTTTAAAAAAATGGGTATTGCAGAGAATTTGGGTATTGCAGAGTATTTGGGGTATTGCAGAGTATTTGGGTATTGCAGAGTATTTGGGTATTGCAGAGTATTTGGGTATTGCAAAGTATCGTACAGGGTATTGCAGAGTATCATGCAGTGTATAGGGGTACTGCAGGGTATTGGGGTACTGCAGGGTATCGCACAGGGTATTGGGGTATTGCAGAGTATTGTGCAGGGTATTGCACAATATTGGGGTACTGCATGGTACTGGGGTACTGCAGGGTGCTGGGGTATTGCAGAGTATTGGGGTACTGCAGAGTATTGGGGTACTGCAGAGTACTGGGGTATTGCAGATTATTGGGGTACTGCAGCGTACTGGGGTACTGCAGAGTATTGGGGTACTGCAGGGTACTGGGGTACTGCAGGGTACTGGGGTATTGCAGAGTATTGGGGTACTGCAGGGTACTGGGGTATTGCAGGGTACTGGGGTACTGGGGTACTGCAGGGTACTAGGGATTGCAGAACTGGGATGGATGGAGGGATGGCTGGATCTGTGACTGCATTCATCACAGATCCAGCCACAGCACAGCTGCTGACACCCCGCTCCCCCGCAGGAGAGGGAGGAACCGGCGTCATCAGATGATGCCGGTTTGTTTACAAGTGATTGCGCCGTCATTTGACGGCGCGATCACGTGGTAAACGGGCACTATCAGCGGCAATTTACCGTGATCCGTGATGTGCCAGGTCTTCTAGACCCGGCGAGCACGGACACTTCCGCGAGCGCGTCCCAGGGGACGCCAATCGTGGACGTGAAGGACGATGGCCCAGGGACGTCGTCCCAAAATAACCCCGCCACGCTGTAGCAGTATTTTTGCTATAGCACAGTGGGAAAGAGGTTAAAGTGGTTGTACCAGGGTGATGCCTGCAGCTTTTTTAGCTGTTTTTTTAGAGCCGACAATTGTCTCTCTTGTAATAGCAATCTGAACAGCTAACTAGCCCCTCATGTGGCTCTCTCTGTCTCATCCATCCCACCGTAAGACCCGAGCTACTAGCTGGCATGTCTACCAGCTAGTCAGAGACCCATACCAAGCATGGATCAGCTTTGATTGAGTATCCACTATGGTAAACCGGATAAGTAATCTCTTCCGTGTTACCATAGTGGAGACCCGATCAAAGCTGATATCAACTTTGTTAACAGGCACTTAGTTCTGAACCTACCTCTGTCTGTCTTCCCAACGTTCTCCGAATAACCAGCTGGATCATTCCACAAATGTTTCCCTCCACAGAAATGGACCTTCACAATGTTTCAATAGCTTATTGATGACATCACTTCCAATGTACCTGGATGTCAATAGTGCAATTTTTTTGAAAATAGTAAATAATAAAAATCACTGATCTTGGTGTTTTAAATGCTTTCAGGAGCAGAGGAGGGATTTGGGGTCATACAAACTCCAGATCCCTCCATAAATATTACCTGTCATGTGTTCATTGCTGTTACAAAGGATGATTACAAAAAAATAAAGCAACAGTGAAAAAATAAAATCAATAGTTAAAAAAAATGAGGAAAGGCCATCTTGCCCATTGGTCCCGCACGCATGCAAACAATGATTGTTCCATACATGTGAGGTATCACCGCACACATCAGATCATGGGCAGCATTTATAGCACTAGACCTCCTCTGTAAATCTAAAGTGGCAACCTATAAAGGTTTTTAAAGTGCTGCCTATGAATGGTAAAATTGATATTTATATTTTGCAAAAAAAGGGGATATAAATATAAATATATATATATATATATATATATATATATATATATATATATATATATATATATATATATATATATATATATATATATATATATGCAATACAATTCCAAAAATATATCTTTCCCCAAAGATTTGTTTGAAAAACCGTTGCACAAATACCATGTGACAAAAAAATTGCAAGACCCACCAATTTAGGGCCAGATTCACGTAGAGTTACGCCAGCGTATCAGTGGATACGCCTTTGTAACTCAGAATCTGAGCCGCCATATCTTAGTTGCATATTTACGCTGGCCGCTAGGTGGCGCTTCCGTCGATTTACGCGTTGAATATGTAAATTAGCTAGATACGCCGATTCACGAATGTACACCCGGCCATCGCAGTACAGATTAGCCGTTTACGTAAGGTGTTTTCAGGCGTAAATATATTCCAACAAAAAGAAGGTGCAGCCAATGTTAAGTATGGACGTCGGGACCACGTCAAATTTTTCAAATTTTACGTCGTTTGTGTAACACGTCCGTGAATGGGGCTGGACGTAAATTATGTTCACGTCGTTTTCAATGACTCTTTGCGACGTCATTTGGAGCATGCACACTGGAATACGTTCACGGCCGGCGCATGCACAGTTTAAAAAAACGTGAGGGTCACACTTAATTTATATAAAACACGCCCACGTCAAACACATTTGAATTCAGCGGGCTTACGCCGGCCCATTTACGCTGCCATAAATTAGCTTTGTGAATAGAGCACTTGCCTCTCTAATTTGAGATACACTACGCCCGCATAACTTTACACCGATCTACCTGAATCTGGCTCTTAATCTCTAGGGCCCCTGCTTTCAATATATATACATATACATATTCCACAATCCATAACTTAACATCACAGTTCACACAAATATGTTTTAAATTCAAACTGTAGCACTGACGCAAGTAATTTTTTTGTATTAAACTTTAACCGCTTAATCACCGCCTTATAGCCAAAATCCGGCTGCAAGGTGGTTGCTTAACTCTGGGACCCGCATTCCGGATCACGGTAAGTTGCCGCTGATATCGGCCGTTTACCACATGATTGCTCTGTCCAATGACGGAGCAATAACATGTAAACCAACTGGTCCCTCCCTCCCTCTATTTGTACCGATCGGTACAGTGTGAGAGGAGCGCAGGTGTCATCAGCACTGTGGGCTGGATCTGTGACTATTGCAGTCACAGATCCAGCCATCCTTGTGCAATACTCTGCAAAACCCCTACCCCCATGTGCAATACTCTGCAAAACCCCTACCCCCATGTGCAATACTCTGCAAAACCCCTACCCCCTTGTGCAATACTCTGCAATACATCTACCCCCTGCGCAATACTCTGCAGTACCCCCTGCACAAAACTCTGCAGTACCCCCGCACAATACTCTGCAGTACCCCCGCACAATACTCTGCAGTACCCCCGCACAATACTCTGCAGTACCCCCGCACAATACTCTGCAGTACCCCCGCACAATACTCTGCAGTACCCCCGCACAATACTCTGCAGTGCCCCCGCACAATACTCTGCAGTGCCCCCGCACAATACTCTGCAGTGCCCCCGCACAATACTCTGCAGTGCCCCCGCACAATACTCTGCAGTGCCCCCGCACAATACTCTGCAGTGCCCCCGCACAATACTCTGCACAATACTCTGCAGTGCCCCCGCACAATACTCTGCAGTGCCCCCGCACAATACTCTGCAGTGCCCCCGCACAATACTCTGAAATACCCCCGCACAATACTCTGAAATACCCCCGCACAATACTCTGAAATACCCCCGCACAATACTCTGAAACCCCCGCACAATACCTGAAATACCCCGCACAATACTCTGAAATACCCCCGCACAATACTCTGAAATACCCCCGCAAATACCCCCGCACAATACTCTGAAATACCCCCGCACAATACTCTGAAATACCCCCGCACAATACTCTGAAATACCCCCGCACAATACTCTGAAATACCCCCGCACAATACTCTGAAATACCCCCACAATACTCTGCACAATACTCTGAAATACCCCCGCACAATACTCTGAAATACCCCCGCACAATACTCTGAAATACCCCCGCACAATACTCTGAAATACCCCCCCACAATACTCTGCACAATACTCTGAAATACCCCCGCAATACCCCCCCGCACAATACTCTGCAATACCCCCCCCGCACAATACTCTGCAATACCCCCACACAATACTCTGCAATACCCCCGCACAATACTCTGCAATACCCCCGCACAATACTCTGCAATACCGCCGCACAATATTCTGAAATACCCCTGCACAATACTGCGTTTTAACCACTTGCCCATCGGCCGCCATATGACATCCTTGACTTTGTGCAGGGATATCTAAATGATGCCTGCAGCTACAGGCATCATTCAGATATCATCTTTTTCAGCCAGCGATTCCCTACACTGTAAGAATGATCATGGTGGCTGTTTCACCTCTTGATCGTTCTTACAGGAGGTAGAAGGGGACGTCCCCCTCCCTTTGCCCTCCGGTGCTTCTTCCGACTGACCGCTATGATCGAAGCCAGGATCGTTTTTTTTAAGGCTTTCCAGCCTAAAGGTGAGATGTGGGGTCTTATTGACCCCATATCTCACTGTAAAGAGGACCTGTCATGCTATATTCCTATTACAAGGGATGTTTACATTCCTTGTAATAGGAATAAAAGTGATCAAAACATTTATTTTTGGGGAAACACATGTCAAACTTAGAAAATAAAGTAAAATGAACAATAAAAAAAAAAAAAAAAAGAAATAAAAGCGCCCCTGTACCTGTGTGCTCGTATACAGAAGCGCACGTAAGTCCTGCCCACATATGAAAACGGTGTTCAAACCACACATGTGAGGTATCGCTGCAAACGTTAGAGCGAGAGCAATAATTTTGGCCCTAGACCTCTTCTCCAACTAAAAAGATGTAACCAGTAAAAAATATTTAAAGCACAAAACTGTTTTACTTCCAAAAAAAACGTGTTCGAAAAATTGCTGTGCAAATACATGCGCAATAAAAAGTTGCAACGACCGTCATTGTATTCTCTAGGGTCTTTGCTAAGAAAGCATATACCGTATTTATCTTCCGCATATAGCGCGCACCCCTAAAGTTGCCCCGAAATTCCTGTAACACAATTTTTTTATAACATTTTATTACTTACAGTTTTGGTGTCTTGCCCGGCGTCGATTGTCCGGTCCGGCGCCCGTCTGCGGCCTCGGTGGTGTCCTCCCGGCTTCTCCAGTGCTGTCTCGTGTCGAATCCCCGCTTCCCGCGCTCAGTTTGAACCCCGTTTTCGCTCTGTGACGTTTATGCATGAGCACGAGCGAAGCCAAGCCTAGCCGAATGTACCCGAGTGTACTGTACTCGGTATATGTCGGCGGCTCACTTCAAACTGAGCCCGGGAAGCGGGTATCGGCGTATATTGTGCACCCACGTTTGTCCCCTTATTTTAAGGGGAAACAAGTGTGCGGTATACGCCGATAAATACAGTATAATGTTTTAGGGTTCTAAATAATTTTCTAGCAAATAAATTATGATTTTTACATGTAGGAGAGGAATGTCAGAATTGGTCTGGGTGCTCCAGAACGCCTGATGGTGCTCTCTGCATGGTGGGCCTCTGTATGTGGCCACGCTTTGTAAAAAAAATAATAAAAAATCTTGATTTTGCAAAGAATTGTGGGACAAAATGACAACTTCAAAAAACTCACAATGCCTCTTTCTAAATACCTTGGAAGGTCTTCTTTCAAAAAAGGGGTCATTTTGGGGGTATTTGTACTTTTCTGGCATGTTAGGGTCTCAAGAATTTACATAGGCTGTCAGTACTTCAGGTGTGATCAATTTTCAGATATTGGCACCATAGCTTGTGGACCCTATAACTTTCACCCAGACTAAATAATATCCAAATTGTATTGTATTTGTTTACCAACGATATGTAGCAGTATACATTTTAGACCAAATTTATGAAGAAAATGTACTTTTTTGCCAAATTTTATAACAGCATTTTTTATTTATTTTTTACCAAATTTTTGTTATTTTTTTCATTTATAGCGAAAAAAATTAAAAACCGCAGAGGAGAGCAAATACTACCAAAATAAATCTCTATGTGTGGGAAAAAAAGGACAGCAATTTCATTTGGTTACAGTGTTGTATGAGTTATTGTCATTCGCAATGCGAGAGCACCAAAAGCTGAAAATTGGTCTGGTTATTAAGGGTGTTTAAGTGGTTAAGAAAAACTTAGAAAGTTCGTTTAACTTTAAATATAAAACGTATCTAGTATATTGACTGCCAGTCCCTTTATACTAGGCAAGTAGGTATCACTTTAGCCAGTCACGCAGACATACCAGAGTATTTAAATTTTCTGGAAGCAGACATGATCGCATTTTATTGACAACATACCCTGAAGAACTGAACAGTCTTTCACACGAAACAGATGTTGTCGATATATATAATGTTTGGGGGTTCCAAGTAATTTTCAAAAAAAAAATGATTGTTCTATGTAAATAAAAAATGCCAGAAAAGGCCTTGTTTTCAAGAGGTTATATAATATCTTTGTATTACGATGTCTCCCACAATATACTGTTACCAGACACTTAGTTCTAAACCTACCTCTGTCTGCCTTTCCAACTTTCTCTGAATAACCAGCTGGATCATTCCACGAATGTTTCCCTCCATAGACATGGACCTTCGTAATGTTTTCATAGCTTCTTGATTTGTTTTACTCAGCAGACTCTCTCCATTTACAGCAAGAAGTTTGTCATTAACTCTCAGACGACCATCCTAAAAAATATACATGTACCAAAAGTTAGCAAAGATAGCTTGAAATGTTATACTTTTGATAGTACTTAATGTATTTTGTTTAACAATTTTGATTGGACTATGAACACAAATTGTGCAATCCTAACATTTTTTGGGTGAGTACTTCCAATTGTTAAAGGCTGTTAAAACACAATTGGATACCAAGCTTCAGGTACCAAGCTGACTGTAGTGATGCTGTAGATAAAAGATCAATAATACATTAAGTAAATCAGTCACAAAGTGTACAGAATAAATGACTACATTTCAAACAATGAGGGAAACTGAAACAATTTTTCTTCCATCATATTCTTGCTGTTTATTTACAAATAACTGAATTGACAATTTTCTGTGATCATTGCTTCTCCCACAGGAAAGTGCGCAGTCCATTGAGCTTTCCAGTTATCTAATTTGAGTTCTGCTATATTGCATTTTTTAATGAAGTGAAAGAGAGCAGAACACCATTTGTTTAAATGAGCATCCAATGGTATCGAAAACATATTCATTCAACAAAATGGGTATGAATATAACAGAAAATGAATGCTTGCAAACAGATTTATGTTTTGTCAGGCTGTCTAAAAAGTCAATATATAGACATCGCCAGCAGCTTCATCAAACAAGTCTACTACAGTCTTAATTTAAAGGTAACTAATTAAAACTTCAGCACTTCTACAGTAAATCATAGGTGACCTTGTACTTGTTTCAGCATTGCAGAACAAAGGACTCTATTATAGTTATAAAAGGCATCATGGTTCTTCAGTGAAAACAGAATATATACTCTCTGCTTTTCTAGCTTTCTTAATAGAACCTGCTCTCTATTTTCCCGCCAGGATTACCAACGGTTTTAAACCTGACAGTTTTCCTATGGGATTCCTGGCCAAAGCTCTCCCCACAGTTTTCCTGATGGGAAACCCGGCTGTGTGTACACAGGGAAACTTAATGAGCAGGTTCTCGGTTTTCCCGTCGGGATTCCCGGTGGACTTTATACCACCGAGAATCCCGGACGTGGGTACGAGGCTTTACAGCTGTATAAAATAAATATGGTAGTAATCATAAAATATAATATTAATATAAATACCTGCTATTTAAGTTTGTAAGTTTGCACTTACCAATATACTTCTAATAAATATTATTTGACTTGTTATGTTGATCCTCACATACTCCCCATGCTACATACTTATTTTAGGTCATTGACTCGAGATAAGAGAAGTCTGATCAGCACTGCACACAGGCAACTAGCATTTTTTAGTGAAATATCAGTAATGACATATATATTTCCCTGATTTTTTGCAATATATATATATATATATATATATATATATATATATATATATATATATCCTATCCTTAAATGTGGGTGGTGCATGCTCGAAGGCTGCTCCTGGAGTTCCAGTGTGGCAGACAGAGTCAGGTCAGAATTGATTGATGACAAAACAAGCAGGTGAGCAGCCGCCAGACAGAGAGACAAGTAAGCAGTTAGAGAGTCACACTCCTGCCACATGCAAGCATGCATGCAAATACAGTAGGTGACTGGGATATTGTGTCAATCTCGCTCCCTTTCTCGGCGAGATTGAGTACTTGCGAGCCCCATCGCGGGAGCCAGCGCCGAGCTGGCTTGCCGCGATGGAGACAAAGCCGTCATAGAAGCGACGGGGATCCGACGCGGATTCCCGCCAATTCTACACGTGGGCGGAGTTTGTTATGAATCCTGAGAAGGAAGTCCCCGCCGGATTTTAAATAAAAATCCGGCATGGGTTCCCCCCTCAGGAGCATAACGGGCCCTTAGGTCTGGTATGGGTTGTAAGGAGACCCCCCCTACGCCGAAAAAATGACGTGGGGGTCCCCCCACAATCCATACCAGACCCGTATCCAAAGCACGCCGGCCGGCCAGTCAGGAGGGGAGTGGGGGGCGAGCGAGCGCCCCCCCCCCCTCCTGAGCCGTACCGGGCAGCATGCCCTCAACATGGGGGGGTCAGGTGCTCTGGGGCAGGGGGCGCACTGCGGCCCCCCACCCCAGAGCACCCTGTCCCCATGTTGATGAGGACAGGGCCCCTTCCCGACAACCCTGGCCGTTGGTTGTCGGGGTATGCGGGCGGGAGGCTTATCGGAATCTGGAAGCCCCCTTTAATAAGGGGGCCCCCAGATACCGGCCCCCCACCCTAAGTGAATGAGTATGGGGTACATTGTACCCCTACCCATTCACCTGCAAGAAAAGTTTAAACACAAATAAACCACACAGTGTATTGAAATATTTTATTAGTTGGCCGCCGGGGGGGGGGGGTGTATGATCGCTTTTATAAAAGCGCCCCCCTCCGGCGGGCTTCTGCGGGGGGGGGTGGGCGCCGCTGTTCTTCACCGCCGTCTGGTTCTCTTCTGCCGCCGGGGGGGGCGCTTTGATAAAAGCGCCAGCCACCCGGCGGGCTTCCTTCGACATCTTCGGCGGCGGGGGGGTCTTCTCCCACTCTCCGGGGTCTTCTCTGGCTCTCCGGGGGTCTTCTCCGCTCTACGGGGGTCTTCTTCTGCTTCAGGACTCGCCGCCGCTATCTTCGTGTGTTAGCTCAATTACTGGCGGCGGCGAGTCCCCTCTTCTGTGACGTCATCTTCTCTTCTTCTTCTCCAGATGTTGACGCGACGCTTCCTTCCGCTGTTATGGCTGGCGCGCGGCTCGCAGCGAGTTATATAGGCCTGTCTTGTGACGTCGCAGTCTCATCATGCTCCGGTAGGTACCACGTGCTACCTACCGGAGCATGATGGGACTGCGACGTCACAAGACAGGCCTATATAACTCGCTGCGAGCCGCGGCCAGCATGATGGGACTGCGACGTCACAAGACAGGCCTATATAACTCGCTGCGAGCCGCGCGCCAGCCATAACAGCGGAAGGAAGCGTTGCGTCAACATCTGGAGAAGAAGAAGAGAAGATGACATCACAGAAGAGGGGACTCGCCGCCGCCAGTAATTGAGCTAACACACGAAGATAGCGGCGGAGAGTCCTGAAGAAGAAGAAGACCCCCGGAGAGCGGAGAAGACCCCCGGAGAGCCGTAGAAGACCCCCGGAGAGCCGGAGAAGACCCCGGAGAGCCGGAGAAGACCCCGTAGAGCGGGAGAAGACCCCGGAGAGTGGGAGAAGACCCCCCCGCCGCCGAAGATGTCAAAGCAAGCCCGCCGGGTGGTGGGCGCTTTTATGAAAGTGCCCCCCCCCCGGCGGCAGAAGAGAACCAGACGGCGGTGAAGAACAGCGGCACCCACCCCCCCCGCAGAAGCCCGCCGGAGGGGGGCTCTTTTATAAAAGCGATCATACACACCCCCCCCCCCCCGGCGGCCAACTAATAAAATATTTCAATACACTGTGTGGTTTATTTGTGTTTAAACTTTTCTTGCAGGTGAATGGGTAGGGGTACAATGTACCCCATACTCATTCACTTAGGGTGGGGGGCCGGTATCTGGGGGCCCCCTTATTAAAGGGGGCTTCCAGATTCCGATAAGCCTCCCGCCCGCATACCCCGACAACCAACGGCCAGGGTTGTCGGGAAGGGGCCCTGTCCTCATCAACATGGGGACAGGGTGCTCTGGGGTGGGGGGCCGCAGTGCGCCCCCTGCCCCAGAGCACCTGACCCCCCCATGTTGAGGGCATGCTGCCCGGTACGGCTCAGGAGGGGGGGGGGGGGGGCGCTCGCTCGCCCCCCACTCCGCTCCTGACCGGCCGGCGTGCTTTGGATACGGGTCTGGTATGGATTGTGGGGGGACCCCCACGCCGTTTTTTCGGCATAGGGGGGTCTCCTTACAACCCATACCAGACCTAAGGGCCCGTTATGCTCCTGAGGGGGGAACCCATGCCGGATTTTTATTTAAAATCCGGCGGGGACTTCCTTCTCAGGATTCATAACAAACTCCGCCCACGTGTAGAATTGGCGGGAATCCGTGTCGGATCCCCGTCGCTTCTATGATGCACTCGCTGGAATGTGCTTTTACTATTCCAGCGAGTGCGAGATGTCGTCAGCCTGTCGCTGAGAATCAGCGCAATGCTGTCGTGCTATAAACACATTCTCGGCGGCAGGCACTGTAAGTCAATCAGTGTAGGTGGTTAGTGCAGGTGTTAATGTAGTGGTCAGTCAGTGCAGGTGTTGGTGTATGGGTCAGTGCAGTGGTCAGCACAGGTGCTAGTGTAGTGGTCAGTCAGTGCAGGTGGTCAGTGCAGGTGTCAGGAAGGTCAGTGCAGGTGTTAGTGTAGTGGTCAGTCAGTGCAGGTGTCAGATCAGTCAGTGTAGTGGACAGTCAGTGTAGTGGTCAGTGTAGGCGTCAGGTAGGCTTTTGTAGTGGTATGATAGGTCAGTACTACTGTACTATTTTTTAATTAAGTTAGGGGGCACAAATTATGTACTTCGCCTCAGGTGCTGACAACACAAGCTACGCTACTTGATACAATATAAACATAAACCTGATTAAAACTGTCACAAAGGTAATACAATAATTAAGCTGTTACTCCCAACTACCTTCTGAAAATGCTTAAAGCGGAGCTCCACCCAAAAGGGGAAGTTCTGCTTCAAGCACCCCCCCAGATATTCCCCAATTGGCATGTAATTTATTATTTTTTTAATTGGGGGGGGGTACCTGTTGTGAACTGCCTGCAGCTTAACCACTTGACCACTGGGCACTTAAACACCCTTAATACCCAGACCAATTTTCAGCTTTCGGTGCTCTCACATTTTGAATGACAATAACTCAGTCATACACCACTGTAACCAAAAATGTTGGTCCTATTTTTTCCCCACAAATAGAGCTTTCTTTTTGTGGTATTTGATCACCTCTGTGGTTTTAATTTTTTTCGCTATAAATGAAAAAAGAACGGAAATTTTGTAAAAAAAAAAAAAAAATTCATTTATATTATAACATTTTGCAAAAAAGGTATTTTTTCTTCATACATTTGGCTTAAAATGTATACTGCTACATGTCTTTGGTAAAAAAAAAAAAAAAAAAAAAAAAAAAAAAAATGTGGATATTGTTTAGTCTGGGTGAAAGTTATAGGGTCTACAAGCTATGGTGCCAATATCTGAAAATTGATCACACCTGAAGTACTGACGGCCTATCTCATTTCTTGAGACCCTAACATGCCAGAAAAGTACAAATACCCCCCAAATGACCCATTTTTTGGAAAGAAGACATGCCAAGGTATTTAGAAAGAGGCATTGTGAGTTTTTTGAAGTTGTCATTTTTTCCAACACGTCTTTGCAAAATCATTTTTTTTTTCACAACATTTTCATATTAGCAGGTTATTTCAAACACACAACATATGCATACCACAAATAATACCCCAAAACACATTCTGCTATTCCTCCCGAGTATAGCGATACCACATGTGTGAGACTTTTACACAGTGTGGCCACATACAGAGGCACAACATGCAGGGAGCACCTTCAGGCATTCTGGAACACCCAGACCAATTCTGACATTTTTCTCCTACATGTAAAAATCATCATTTATTTGCTAGAAAATTACATATAACCCCAAAACATTATATATGTTCTTTTTAGCAAAGACCCCAGAGAATACAATGGCGGTTGTTGCAACTTTTTATCATGCATGGTAATTGCACAGCAATTTTTCGAAAACACATTTTTTTTGGAAATAAAACAGTTTTGTGCTTTTAAAAAAAACAAAAAACATTAACGTTAGCCCAATGTTTTTGCATAATGTGAAAGATGAAGTTACGCCAAGTAAATAGATACCCAACATGTCACCCTTCAAAATTGCACACACTTGTGGAATGGCGCCAAACTTTGCTACTTAAAAATCCCTATAAGTGACAATTTAAATATTTTTACTGGTTACATCTTTTTAGTTACTGAGGAGGTCTAGGGCCAAAATGATTGCTCTCGCTCTAACGTTCACAGTGATACCTCACATGCATGGTTTGAACACTGTTTTCATATGTGGGAGGGACTTATGCATGCAGTCGCTTCTGTATAGGAGCACACGGGGGGGGGGGGGGTTTATTTAAAAAAAAAATATTGTTCATTTTACTTCATTTATTTTAGTTTGACACGTTTTCACCTAAAAATAAACGTTTTGATTACTTGTATTCCTATTGCAAGGAATGTAAACATCCCTTGTAATAGGAATATAGCACGACAGGTCCTCTTTACAGTGAGCTATGGGTTCAATAAGACCCAACATCTCACCTCTAGGCTGGAAAGCCTTAAAAAAAAAAAGATCCTGGCTTTGATCGTAGCGGTGAGTCGGAAAAAGCACCGGAGGGCGAAGGGAGGGGGATGTCCCCTTTTGCCTCCCGTAAGAACGATCAAAAGGCGGAACAAGCACCATTATCATTCTTACGATGTAGGGAATCGCCGGCTGAAAAAGATGATATCTGAATGATATCTCTGCACAAAGTCAAGGATGTCATATGACGGCCGACGGGCAGGAAGTGGTTAAAATGCATTTTGTTCTCCAGAGTATTTTCCGGGTATTGCAGAGTACTGGTCGTGTATTGCAAAGTATTGTGCGGGGGTATTGCAGAGTATTGGCCGGGTATTGCAGAGTATTTTCTAGATATTGTAGAGTATTGGTCGGGTATTGCAGAGTATTGTGTGGGGGTATTGCAGAGTATTGTGTGGGGGTATTGCAGAGTATTGCACAGGGGGTAGGGGTATTGCAGAGTATTGTGCGGGGGGTAGAGGTATTGCAGAGTATTGTGCAGGGGGTAGGGGTTTTCCAGAGTATTGCACAGGGGGTAGGGGTATTGCAGAGTATTGCACATGGGTAGGGGTATCGCACAGGGGTAGGGGTATTGCAGAGTATTGCACTAGGGTATGGGTATTGCAGAGTATTGCACAGAGATAGGGGTATTGCAGAGTATTTCACAAGGGGTAGGGGTATTGCAGAGTATTGCGCAGGGATGGCTGAGCAGGGATGGCTGGATCTGTGACTGTAATAGTCACAGATCCAGCCAACAACACTGCTGACACCCGCACTCCTCTCACACTGTACCAATCGGTACAGAGAGAGGAGGGAGAAATCGGCGTCATCAAATGACGCTGGTTTGTTTGGGTTGGGTTGGAATTTGTGAGTTAATTTTACAGGGTTAATACCAGTGATGGAAAATTTCCATTAACATTTCCCAATAAGTAATGTTTCTGGAGAACGTGGGTAAAGGACAACATTTGTGGTACCATAAAGGAGGGGATATCTGAATTCACAGGGTAGATTCCCAATGGGTAATAGCCCTAGCTTTCTTCTCCATTGTTGGTCTTGAGAGTAGGTCATAGATGTATGATATACCTCAGGGCTTGTTGGGGTGGAGTTAAAAAAAAAAGTGATTATGTCTCTGGTTAGAGGATCAGGGGAGGATGCTGAAGATGATAGGATGTGGCAAATTTTCAGGTAAATAAGGGAATCTTTATTGGGGATGTTATACAGTTCTCGGAAGGATCTGAGCTAACGTTGGTCGTATAGATCCCCCACTGTTTCAATACCTGCAAAAATAATTTTTTGTAAGGGGGGGGGGGGGGGGTCCAAAGAGAGGAGTTGTAGGGCCAAGAGTGGAAGTTGGGTTAGTGCATGGGGGTGAATTCCCTTGACAAATTGATGTATAGTCTTCCACAATATGGTTGTGTTAATGGTCGGAAGAAAGGATGGTGGCAGATGTAGTCCCAAGTTGCTGCCAAAGTTGATGAGATGTGCTGAGCAAGTGCTGCAGCTTCTATTTGGTGCCAAGGTTGAGTCGGAAGCCAGGACCACCAGTTGTTTGCCTGGTCCAGGATTGTTGCTTTGTAGTATGTTTTAAGATTGGCAAAGCTGAGACCAGAATATGCTCTCGGGATAGAGGAGGGCTGCTTTAATGTGGGTTCTGTGTGTTTCCCAGATTAACTTGTTGAGGAGTTGCTGCAGTTTCCTGAGGTCAAACTGTAGAATTGGGAGCATAAGAGTTCCTAAAAAATACAGTATACATGGACAACAGAAACATCTTGGAGAGGGCAATTCACCCTGCCCAAGATGCTCTGACCATGTCCTGGCATTTCTGACAAATCTGTGAAGTTGGTATGGAAGAGCATAGCAGAGGGAAAAGTCAAATAGTGAAACAGGCTGTTGGGCTATATTGTTGGGCTAGAAATCTCCCTCCCCTATTTCCCTGGGAATACCAGGTAAGACAAAGTCGTCTGAGATAAATAAAAAAAAATAAAAAATCTGTCCTCTTTGCAGGTAGGAGCAAAGGTAATGTTTTAAGTTGTTAAGCTCCGTGGCAGTGGCTTGGGAGGGGTTAAGTTTGTTTAAAGATTCAAGCGTTTTGATGCATTCTAAAAAGAAATCAATAGTGAGAGTTTGTTTTAACCCCTCGTATGACAGACTTATGGGCATTCCATAGGGTCACTGGGTTAGAGACAGAGCCCACATTTGAAGTAAAGGTGGCCTCAATCTTTAAACTGACCTGGTTCTGAGGTTCCACAGTGCTGCAAAGAGAGGAATTAAGTTGCCACATAGTATGTAGGTAGTAGAGGGGATAGTGATGGATACTGGAGTGTGGTCAGACCATGTAAAAGTACCTATGGTGTTGGCTACAATTGATTGTAGGAGGACTTTCGAAGCCAGAAACAGGTCTATCCTGGAGTAGGATCTTTGGGTATGCGAGTACAAGTACCATGTTAAAACCTCCAGGGGTGATAAAGATCTTCAAGAGAGATGAGGGAGGAGAGAGCTGTGGATTTCTTTTGCTTCAGATTAGAAGCATCACATTGGAGATCTAGGTTTTTATTAAAGTCTCTGCATATCACAATTTGGTCTCTGGGATAGTGTTGTAGCTTTTGTAGTAGGGATTTAAAGAAAGGTCTCTGGGGAGTATTGGGAGCATATATGTTGACAATTGTGAGATGATGGTTGTTGCATTAGGCAGACAACATCTGCCTGAGGGGTCCTGTTCAACCTGGGTAAGAATGGAAGAAATTGAAGAGCAAACTGCTATCATGACCCCCCTGGCTTTTTTGTCAGCTTCTGCATGAAAACAGGTTGGGAGGGCATTGCAAGGCTATTGAGGTGATTTTTTATCTGAAAAGTGCATCTCCTGAACACATAGGATATCTGCTTTGTGAGATAGCTATGTGCAACAATAGTGAGCATTTAAAGGGACTGTTAAGGCCCTTGGCATTTAGGGAGATAATTTTGAGGGACATTTGGTTATGGCACTGATGTCTATATGGATCTGATGTGGGGCTTCCCCCAGCTTGAATAGCAAGAAGGAAAAAAGAAGAAGGGGGGGGGGGGGATAACTGCAGTACAATAGGATGTATGTGTAACTTCTGGTCTGAACAGAGATCTCTGGGGAACCAGATTGTTACAGTGATGATACAAAATTGTGTGCACAATTAAAACAAATGATCTAATCAAATATAACCGTAACCTTAAAAAAAATAAAAAAATAAAAACATTGCGACTACTATTTTGTGTATACTAACATTATGCAAAGTCAGCTCCAGCCTGAGTTTAGTGCCTCCTACAGGAGGGATGATGCATGGGAAAGCATGTTGACATTATGACGGATCCCAGGATTCCCAGGGGTTGGAGATTTTGGAGGAAGGATTGGGTTTTGTCGTAGGTAGGGGTGCATGCTGGATAATGCCCCACTTATGCAGCATCTTTTTTTTTTTTTTCACATCAGCTAACACCGACCCCGGAGACCAGTTCATGGATCGATCTTTATCTGTCTCCATTAAACTGTTTTGCATCATCTGTGGTATTGTGCTAATATTAATTCTTCTGTCGCCATTTTATATTGTTTTTTTTTGTTTTTTGTTGTTGTTATTTTTGTTGTTTGTTTTCTACAATGGCACAGGTCCAAAGAAGATGCAAAAAGAGAAACAACAATAAAATAGAAAATGATGCTCATGTTGTGGCTTGGACACATAAGTGCAACACAATCCCAACCAACCACTACTAAAATACTGCAAGTTTATTCCCGTACCCCCCCCCCCTCCCCGATGAACCCTCCTCCCCCCACCCGCCCTTCCCCTGTCTTTTAGGTTCAGTAGGCGCCCTAGAACAGGGGTTTACACAAAAATACAGATATACTAATATTTTCACGCAGTTCCGGTAGGTATCTGCAGGAGAGAGGGCTGTGAGAGATCGCCTGTTCGGACTGGCGACTCCTGTCACGCCCTATGTTGGTATCCTATACTCTCAGTTTCTCCCTATAGCTCCATGTTTTTTTAAACACTTTCCACTTATTCCATTTGCCATGGAAATCCCTGCATGTCTCAGCAAAACTCTCCTTCAACTCTTCCATTCGATAAATTTCCTCAACTGCGTCTATCCACTCCCATATCTGGGGACACTCGGTGTCCTGCAACTTTTTAGGTATAAGCCGTTTTGCTGCGTTCAGCAGATGTGGAACTAGAGACTGCTTGTATCTTTCAATTTCCGCGCAGCTACCGTGAAAGAGTACGATCCACGGATCCTTCTTTAACTCCTTGCCTGTAATCTCTTTGATATAGCTCAGGACCGCCTCCCAAAATGTCTGGATTTTCGGGCAGGTCCACCACAGATGTGCCATTGTACCTTTGTCCGTACACCCCCGCCAGCACTCCACGGACTGGCCGTCTTTATAATGGCTGCATTTATCAGGGGTGATGTACCAGCCCGAAATGCATTTATAGTTAGTTTCCGCCGTTCGCATATCTATGGAAGACGAATGGGTCCATTTCATTAATCTTACAAACGTGTTATCCCCTCTAAGTGTTCCTAATTCCCTTTCCCATTTCTGTACAAAGGGGGGTTCCCCCAGTGTATCCAACTCAATTAATATCTTGTATAATTTTGATATCGTGCCCTTTGAATTCTCTTGAAAACATAATTTCTCCAGTGAGTTCAGCTCCTCCTTCGACCGAAGTGGTCTGGGCAGGTGCTGAACGAAGTGATGTAATTGAGTGTAACGTCATGTGTTTAAGTCCCATAAGTCTGTTCATCAAGAGTCCTAATTTCCCCATCCTTTACTACATCACCCAGGTGAACTTTTCCTTTTCTAATCCAATTCCCCCCAATTTTTTTTCCCCCGGTGCAAAATAAGGGTTATTTTTTAAATTAATTAATGGGGAGTTGTAGTTTGTACCTATTTGTGTCTGTATCCTATCCCATAACCTCAAGGTGTCTCGTGTCAATTCGAGCGTGTGACTATCCAGTGCTCTATATTGTTTGGGATTCCAGATTATATTTCTCAAAACTGTATTAGCTTGTGTCGTCTCTATTTGCACCCATCTCTTCCATGGTCTATTCCTAGCCCATTCCACCACCCGTGACAGAACAGCCGCTTGATGATATTTTCTAATATCAGGTACTGCAAGGCCCCCGTGTTGCTTATCTTGCTTTAAGATTGATAAGGAGATGCAATGTTTTTTATTCTTCCACACGTAATTCATAAGAATTTGGTTAAGAGTTCAAATCATTTGAGGGGGGAGAACAATTGGAAGCAGCTGAAATTTATATAATATTTTTTGGGATTATTGTCATTTTGAGCATGTTTATGCGGCCTATCCACAAGACGGGTTTGTTTATTGTTTTTCTTACCTCACTTTTTACCTCACTGAGAAGGGGGATATAATTTATTCTATAAATCTGACTGAGCGAATGGGCCAGTTTAATGCCTAAATATTTTAGTTCTTTACTCCAGGGGAAGGAGCAGCTCCCCTTCACCTGTCTTATCTCAGTTTTATTGAGATTGATATTCAGTATTTCCGATTTAGCGATATTGATCTTAAAATTGGATATGTCCCCGTATATTTTTGTAGTATCTTCATTAAACTAGGGATCAAACTACTTGGTTTGGAAGGCGGACAGCTTATGTTCTTCCTTTCCCACTCTTACGCCATTAATATCAGAATCGTTCCGAATCGTTGCCAGTAACGGTTCCAGGGATAGTATAAAAAGTAATGGGGATAAAGGGCATCCCTGTCGGGTTCCATTTTGCATTTCGAGGGCCTCCGACATTATTCCATTTACTTTAATTTTTGCGGTGGGGTGGTGATATAATGTTTTAATCCAGCTGATCAACCTGTTCCCCAGTCCCATCGTTTCCAATGTTAGCAGCATTAGTCCCCAGTCTACCCTGTCTAACGCTTTTTCGGCGTCAACAGACAGGAATAGAGCTGGGGACCCCTCCTGCCTTATCCTCTGTATCAGGAGGAGAGCTCTTATACCATTATCTTTACCCTCTCTTCCAGGGACGAAGCCCACCTGGTCCGGATGCACTAAAAAATGCATGGCCTTTTTCAATTTCTCGGCTAGAACTTTCGCGAAGAGCTTTATATCGATATTTAATAACGATATAGGCCTATAGCCTGAACACAATGAACTGTCCTTTCCTTCTTTTAAGATTATTGCTATCGAGGCCTTAAGAGCATCCTTGCTTATTTCTGTTTCCAATCCTAGTTCATTAGAGTACCTGCATAGTTTTGGAACCAGAATTTTACTAAATTTCTTGTAATATAGGGCTGTAAAACCGTCTGGCCCTGGGCTTTTCCCCACCCCAGTATTTTTGAGGGCTTTTTCAACCTCATCTTCGGTTATGGGCCTATCCATGTGGGAACTTTCTATGTTGTCAATCTTAGGTAATCTGGCCTTCTCGAGGAAATCTCAGGTTTTGGCCTCTTTTACACCCGCCTGCCACCCACTCTGTTTTAGATTGTACAATTCTTCATAATAGTCCCTAAATGTCGCAGCAATATCCTTGGTGCAATAGGCCAGGTCGCCATTTGGCTTTTTAATTTTTTCAATGTAATTTCTGGTTCTCTTTGTTTGGGCCATTTTAGCTAGCTGCTTACTAGGTTTATTTCCCCACAGGTACCTCTCTCTGGCTATGCTGTTGAACTTTGTCTTAGTATCTTGCTCCAAGATCTCCTTTAATTCCTCTCTTTTTAGTATTAGCTTGCCATACGTGTCCTGGGAGAGCTGTTTTTTATGTTTCTGTTCTAGGGAGGTTATTTATTGTGTTAATGTATCCCTCTTCCTACTCTGCTCATATTTCCCTCTCGCCCCTATGGAGATTAAGATCCCCTGATGTATGCTTTATGAGTCTCCCAGAGGGTTGTGTTAGATATGTCCCCTGTATCGTTTATTTGAAAGAATTGTTTAAGTTCTTCTTCCACCCTTTCAGCCCCTCCCCCTTCCCGTATCAGGCAATCGTTTAAATGCCACATCGGGTGTTGTTTCTGTTGTGTGGACATCCAAATTTTCATAGAAATTGGCACATGATCAGATATGGTCACCGCGCCAATCTCCGCTTCTATTATCATATCCAACAACTTATGGTCCACGAGAGTGTAATCTAACCTAGAATACGTTCCATGCGGGGGTGAAAAGAACATATAATCCCGCGAATGGGGGTGGAGGGCTCTCCAAGCATCGACTAGCTGACAGTCATGCATCCTTCTTTTTAATTTCTGGAGCTGAATATTCATTGTCTCCATCGCCTTGGATGTACTGTCAACTCTCGGGTTCATACATATATTAAGGTCACCCATTAAGATAGTATAGCCTGCTGCGAAAAGTTTCAGCCTTCCAAGGATTTTCACCATATATTTGGCTGGCTGAGTATTGGGTGCGTAGATATTAGCAAGGGTGCAGGCCATGTTCCCTAGTTTTCCTTTTAGAAATACAAATCTCCCCTCTGGATCTGTCAGCCTTGTCTCCAGGTCAAACCTTATCCCATCCGCAAAACCAATTGCCACGCCACGTGCGCGTTTAGAAATGGAGTCCCCATAGTACCACGTAGGGAACATAGGTGAGAACAGTTTGACATTTGAGTCAAGGGAGAGATGGGTCTCCTGTAAGAAGACTACCTCCGCTTTATAGTGCTTCATCTCTTCTAGGACTTTAAATCTCTTCCCCGCAGAATTTAAACCTTTTATGTTATAAGATATAAACTTAACATCCACCATTACTGCCTTCCTATCTGTTTGAACTTGGATTTCTTTGAGAGGCTACATGGGCCTCCGGCCCTCTCCTAATCACCCATCTGAACCAAAAACTCTTAGCCGAGCCCATATTTCCGCTTTGTCCTCGTAATGTCTAAATCTGACGATAATGTCTCTTGGTCTTGTCCCCCCACCATTACTGGTTCTCCCTATTCTATGTACCCGTTCTATTTTCAGGGATCCTTCGATGTCCTGATCTAATAGAGGGGCGAACAGACTATTTAATAATTTTTTCAGATCTTCTCCTTTTGCTTCTTGGATGGACCTAATCCTTAAGTTTTGTTTTCTATTTCTGTTTTCTTGGTCCTCTAGGCGGTATTTGAGCATCCTTTGGTTCTGTTGGATGATGGCATATTGATCTTTTAAATCACTTAATTCTAGTTCCTGTTTTTCCAGCCGCGTCTCAGTTTCTTCAACCCGTGTTAACAAGTGGCCCAAATCCGTTCTCAGAGAGCTGATCTCATCCTTCATGGATTTTTCTAGACTTAGTTCTAATCTCTTCAACATTACTTACAATTCCCTCTTAGATGGGATGTGTGTATCTGGGCTGGTTTCCAAGTTTTGGTTCGATTCTTGCTCCCCATCTGTTGATATGTCTGGGTTTTGAGGGTTAATGCCCCCCGCTCCTTTTCTCCCAGTACCTGTTTTGTCCGTTTTTTTGGTGTTGCTTGGGCTTTTGGTGCTTCCCTCCTGAGTCATATATTGTCTTATCGTGCTACCTGGGGGATTTTCCTTGGGGGTTTTCGGGGCGGAGCCCCTAGTCACCTTACTCATATTTGATTTACACCTCGCCCGAATTTGTTTCCCCAGTTTTTTTTTTCCGTGAGTATTCCTATTGCTGGGTTAATCGCACGTCCAGTGGGGGAGTTGCATAGGTAGTTTTCAGGCTCTGCCAAGAACGAAGAGATGATTTTCAAACCCAATCCCCCCCGGCCCACTGCTCTCTTTAAGCGGATAGATGCCGTTCGTTTAAATTACAGTGCGATCAAGTCCCCTGTGCTGGTGTATATAACTGCACAGTCTACAACGTATTGCGGCAGTACGTTTGAATTATGGTGCAATCGAGTCCCCTGAGCTAGTGCATATAACTTGCACAGTCCACAGCGTATCAGTGGCAGTGAGCCACCTAGTATTTTTTATTTTTTTTGGCGGTACGTCACCCAGCCTACACCAACCCGCCCTATTTAATTATTTGGTACAGTAATTCGCTTGATGCCCCTACTGGTGGGTATCGGCATGGTCCACACTCACTTATCCGCAGTGGTTCAAGATATAGTCTAGTGCAATAGTTGCCTCTATATATTTGGTTCTGTTGTTTTAAGACAATTTATGAGACCAGGCACTTATTTGATATCAAAAATAGGAAGGTTACTTTCACCGAGTTATCAGATCCTACCTCTGCATAGAATATTTTGGATCAGTTACCAATAAGTCCACCTTCAAAAACATTTCACAGATTCTCCTAATGCAACCACAGACTACAGTTTGTAGAAGTTCAGCTGAAAATTGCTTACCAGTCCTTCCGGGTTGCGATAGAAAGAAATGGGAGGGGTGGATATTACCTGGTTCCTATGGCACCACAGGCGACAGGACAGGCGGGTCCGCGGGGAGAGGGGGGAGTGCTGTAATCGAGTTGTTTTACATCAATTTGTGAAACGCTGCATGGCGAAAACAAGGCACTCATTTGATACCAAAAAAATGGAGTTACTTACCGGTAACGTCCTTTTCCAGGAGTCTTTCAGGACAGCACCTTAGAGAGATCCCGGCTCCTCCCCTTCTAGGAAACACCGCCTTCTTCAGATCTTTAAAGCCTCATCCTCCCACTGGCCATTCAGTTCTTACCGAGTACCTCTGGCCAACTGGGGAGACACAAGACAACGTTATACAGGAATACTTTATCTTACCTGACATCCTCATGTGATGAGTCTTTCCAATCTTCAAACCCTGGGTGGGTAGCGGTGCTGTCCTGAAAGACTCCTGGAAAAGGATGTTACCGGTAAGTAACTCCATTTTTCCCTAGTTCGTCTTTCAGGACAGCACCTTAGAGAGGATAAGCGAGTACCTTACCTTAGGGTGGGACTACTGCCTGTAGCACCTTACGACCAAAGGCTTGGTCCTGTGCTGACAGCAGGTCTAGTCTGTAGTGCTTTACGAAGGTAGCAAAACTCGACCATGTCGCTGCTCTGCAGATCTGCTCTGGAGAAGCACCAGCCCATTCCGCCTGTGAAGTCGCCACTGCTCTAGTAGAATGTGCCCTGATTCCCACTGGAGGTTCCATCCCCTTTAACACATAAGCTTGACTAATAGCTGCTCTAATCCAGCCCGCTATAGTACGCCTGGAGGCTCTAGAACCCTTTCTAGCCCCTGAAAATAAAACAAAAAAGGAATCGGATTTTCTAAACTGTTTGGTGCATTCCAAATATTGAAGGACGCACCTCCTTACATCTAGGTTGTGAAAAATAAATTCTTTTTCCCTCACCGGGTTTGAACAAAATGTTGGCAGAATAATTTCCTGGCCTCTGTGAAACCTCGAGGCCACCTTTGGCAAAAAGGCCGGATCGGTCTTAAAAACAATACGATCCGGAAAAACTTGAAAAAAAGGAGTTTTAATTGAGAGGGCCTCGAGTTCGCTTTCTCGACGTGCCGTCGTAATCACTACCAAAAATGCAGTTTTGAGAGTGATTACCCTCAAAGAGCATGACCCTAACGGTTCAAAAAGATCTACCGTAAGGGCCTGCAAAACTAAGGAAAGATCCCATACGGGAAAAGGGGTCACACCAACTGGCCTCTGCCTACTCAAAGATTTAAAAAAAATCTTACTATCCAGGGATCCCCTGCTAGATTTTTCTCTAAAAATACACTCAGGGCTGACACCTGTCCCTTTAAGGTGCTGAGAGCCAATCCCTTATCTGCCCCCGCCTGTAGGAACTCTAGTACTGCTACGGAACTGTGTATACTGAAGGAGCTTTCAGAGCACCATGAATTGAATCGTCTCCACACTTTGTGGTAGATGGTTTGCGTTTCCTTTTTTCTACAATTTAGTATGGTCGCAACCAAGCGATCTGAAAACCCTTTTCCCCTCAGCAACTCCTCCTCAGAAACCAGGCTGCAAGTTTCCAGCTGTCCACATGAGGGCAGCAGACTGGACCTTGAGTGAGAAGGTTGTCCCGTGCTGGTAGAAGCCAGGGAGGCTCTACAGCCAAGTTCCTTAGGATTGAAAACCACGGTCTCCTGGGCCAATATGGGGCAATTAGAATTAAGGTTGTGTTCTCTTGTTGAAATTTCCTCAACACTGCAGGGATCAGAACCGGAGGGGGGAAGGCATAACATCTGAAAAATTCCCATTTCTGAGCTAGTGCATCTATCCCTAAAGCTCCATCGTACCTGCTTAGAGAAAAGAACATGTCCGCCTTGGCGTTCTGCCTGGAGGCAAAGAGGTCTACGCATGGCGGCCCCCATCTCTGGGCTATCATCCTGAAAACCTCCCGACTCAGTGACCAATCGCCCTCCCTCAGCGTTGTTCTGCTGAGGAAGTCTGCTAAGCAGTTCTGATCCCCCTTCAGATGTAAGGCCAACAGGGACAGGACATTGATCTCGGCCCATTTGAGAATGGCCTTTGTCAACAGCCAGAGGGAGCCGCACCTTGTGCCCCCCTGTCTGTTGATGTAAGCCACTGCCGACGAGTTGTCTGTTCGAACTCGAACGTGGTGATCCCGCAGATCCTTTTGGAATGAGACAAGGGCCAGTGACACTGCCCTCAATTCCCTCCAATTGGAGGACTTCGCTGTCTCCACTGACGCCCAGGTGCCCTGTACCCAGCGGGAACCCAAATGAGCTCCCCAACCTGTGTTGCTGGCGTCAGTTGTAACTGTCCTGGATATAGGTAGGACCCACTCTAGGCCTTGAGACAGGTTTGCCCCCCTTCTCCACCACCAGAGGGACCTTTTGACCTGGCTTGGGACAGAAACTAGGGAATACAATGACCCCAGGCTGCGGTCCCACACCTTTAAGATGAAGAGTTGAAGGGGACGGAAATGAAGGCCCGCCCACTGTACTGCTGGAAGGGTGGAGGTCAGCAACCCCAGGGTGGACATTGCCTTTCTTATAGAGACCTGGCCGCTGCCCTGCAGAAACAGCATGGCCTTGTCCACCTTTTGAACCTTCTCTGGAGGAAGGAAAACCCTTTGATCTGTCGAGTCCAACACAAAACCTAGGAAGGACACCCTCTGTGACGGGATTAGGTTGGATTTTTCTGGATTTATGAGCCAACCCAAGCTTTCCAGAATGTCTCTGGCTGACTAAGTCCCAATTCAATTGCTCCGGGGAGGGGGCGAACAATAGAAGGTCGTCCAGGTATGCGACTATCAGAATTCCCCTGAGTCGCAGGAAGGCCAAGACCTCTGCCATTACCTTTGTGAATATGCGGGGGGAAGATGACAGGCCGAAAAGAAGGGCTCTGAATTGTAGGTGCAGTACCTGATCCCCGGTGTTTATTGCTAGCCTCAGGAACTTCTGATGTTCCTCCGCTATGGGGATATGTAGGTGAGCGTCCTTTAGGTCGATCGAAGCCATAAAGCAATTTGGCGGGAGAAGGGCTTTTACAGAATGGATCGAATCCATTCTGAACCTCTTGTACCTGACCGAGGTATTTAAAGGTTTTAGGTTGAGGATAAGCCTGAACTTTCCCGACGGCTTGCGGACCACAAAGATGTGGGAGTAAAAACCCCCACCTATCTCCCTGGTTGGGACCTGAACAACGACCCGCTGCTCCTCCAATTCCTGAAGTGAGGAGAGGAGGGCACAAGACCTTTCCACACACTTCGGAAGGTTGGTAATTAACCGTCTGAGGGGGGGGGGGGGGGGTTGAGAATTCTAGCCTGTAACCCCTTCGGATGATCTCCCCCAATCTTCTTCCCACTGTTTTGGAGTCAATTGGTCTTTCTGGGGGGTTCAGGAGGGTGAAAAATTGCTCCCCCTCGACCCTTCCCCTTCTGTCCCCAACCTTTCTTCTGGGAACCTGACCTGGGCGTCTCTGATTTCCCACAAAATCGAAACCTCTTTTTTGGCTGTTCCCCAAACTTCTTTTTAACGGGGAACGCCTTCTTTTTGTCGGCGGTCCGGTCTAGGACTGCTTCCAGACCAGGACCAAACAACAAATCCCCCGTAAGCGGGATACCACAAAGTTTTACCTTGGACGCACTGTCCCCCTGCCACGTTTTGAGCCACAAGGCCCTTCTGGCTGAGTTGCACAATGCTGCAGACCTTGCGGACATATGAATAGACTCCGCTGAGGCGTCTGCCAAGAAAGCTACTACCTTCAGTAGCATGGGGAAAGAGGAGAGGATTGTCTCCTTTGCTGTACCTGCCTCGATATGGGATTTAATCTGAGTCAGCCAGTACTCCAAGTTGCGGGCTACCACTGTAGCCGCCATTGCTGGCCTAAGATTACCCTGGGAGGAATCCCAGGTTTTCTTTAACAGGGAATCCATCCTTTTATCCATGGGATCAGAGAGTACCCCCATGTCCTCAAAGGCTAGGTCTGTGTGTCTAGAAATTTGGGAAAAAGCCGCGTCCAGTTTAGGCGTCTTATTCCAAACTAAGTTTTCTCCCTCCTCAAAAGGAAATCTTCTTTTCGGCGCCCTTGAGAGAAAAGGTTTCCTTTCCGGATCCTGCCATTCTCTTTTGATGGCATCGACCAGAACGTCATGGACTGGGAAAACCTTCCTTTTCTGTTCCCCTAAGCCTCTGTACATTTGGTCGTGCAGGGACAGCGGCTTCCTCTCCTCCTGAATCCCTAGGGTGGTGTGGATAGCCCCTAAAAGCTCCTCAACCTCCTCTAGAGAAAGTTTGTAACGCAAGGGTTTAGTGGACTCCCCGTCCAACCCCTCTTCATCAGATTCTCCTTGAGAATCAGAGGGAGTGCTGCCTGCTTCTACCTCAATTTCCTCTGCCGATCCTACCGGTCTCTCTGCACCAATAGCGAGGGGTACCGGTGGATCAGGTGAAACCGCCTGTTGTACTGGGGGAGGGGTGCTCTGGGCCTGGGGCAACTGAAAGTTAGCAAACAGAGTTTTAAATGATTGGATGCTGCCAGATCTACCCCCTGTTCTGCTGTCTGCTCTCTCACTACCGCATCCATACACCCCCTACAGTGAGTCTTGTCCCAAGTCTCCCCTAACGTGGACCTGCAGACAGGGCACTTTCTCTTAGAGCCATGGAGCGATTTGCTTGTGTATTTCTGAAAACAAACAGAAACATAGAGAGCAGCAGTATTAGTCAGAACCCCCCAGCTAAAATAAACAGGGATCACCAGGAGTGCCTAATCCCCAGGAATGACCACCACCAGGGACCCACTCCTCTCCTACCGACCACCTGGTAGGGAAAACACACCCGTGGAGCTAACAGGGGTTTTGTGAATCAGGGAACACCACCCCAGGGTTCCACTGACCTTTGCTTGGCTGGTGTCCTTCTCTCCGGGAGCAGTTTTAGAAGCCTCTGCCTCCGACATCTTCCCGCACGGTAACGGTGGCCTCTGGTCCCAAAAAATGCTGTCTCTACAGCTTAATAGGAGACCGCACCAGCCGAGTGCTGGATCCGCCTTTCTAGGCCGCATCCGGAACCGGAAGACGCGGCCTCGTGTGTCGGACCCGCCCCTTCCGCCGGAACTGACGTCACCCGCCAACCGACGCAGCCACTGAGTCTCCAGGCTGAAGGGTGGAGGGGTAGTGGATTCAACACACAGCGCCACCCTAGACGCACGAAAGAGCGGACCTCCCAGCTGTCACCCTTTCCCCAAGGAGCGCTTGAGATGCACGGCGCTATTACAGGTAAGCTAAACACACTCGTTTCTTCCTGGCGCCAAATACAAGCAAAAAGGGAGGACAACACCAGGCAACTCCCGGATCCTGCCCTTCTCTGAAATATAAGCCTTAGCCTCCCCAGCTAACAGCCCTGGTTCCACAGCAGTGTCTCCCCACCGGAGGAAACACCATAACTGAAGGGCCAGTGGGAGGATGAGGCTTTAAAGATCTGAAGAAGGCAGTGTTTCCTAGAAGGGGAGGAGCTGGGATCTCTCTAAGGTGCTGTCCTGAAAGACGAACTAGGGAAAAATGGGAGGATTACTTTCACAACGTCTCAGATCTTACCGCTGCATAGAATATTTTGTATCAATCACCAGTAAAAAAACACCTTCAGAACACATTTCACAGATTCTCATAGTGCAGCCACAAAATGCAGTTTGTAGAGGTTCAGCTGAAAGTTTCTTACCAGACCTTCCGGGTTGCGATCGAAAGGGATGGGAGGAATGGATAGTACCTGACTCCTATGACACAGCAGGCATCAGGACAGGCGGGTCCGCGGGGAGAATGCTGGATTCAAGTCCACCCCTGGAGGCTCAGCATTCCCTTACCGACCCGTCTTCTCATACTATGCGCTGGCCGAGACCATGGAGTGTGGAGGGTGCTATAGGCAACACTGGGCCGGCCCGATACCGGACCGAATGGGCGCCGCCTTGGAGCCCGCAACGCTGCTGACTCACGCCTCGTATCGGCTCCCCCCATCTTCAGCCCTGCGGCATCCTCACTACCAGGTGCCTAGGTCGGCTCGCGGCACGTCTCCGTCCCTCCCACGGCGTGCGTGCGTGCATACGTCACGTCATCACGCCCCGTTGATGCGACACTGCTGGTGTTCTGATCACTCACACCCTTATGCAGCATCTTGATTCCACCATTAGGGGGTCAAGATGGGGACCTCTTGATTCTGGTATGTCACCAGTAGCTTAGTAGGCTAACCCCATCTGTAGATTATTTTATGCTTGTTCAGCAGAGAAGTGACAGGATCAAAGGAATTGTGGGCTTGTAATGTGGCTGCCGAGATGTCATTATACAGCAAAATCGTTTTGAAGGGTGCTGGGAGGAAGCATGTAGACTTGCGGCTCTCATGACATTATCTTTAGTATGAAAAAAAGTGAACCCTCACTAAGATATCTATGAGGAGGGAAGCTGGCAGGTGTTGTGGCTTGTGTATCCTGTGTGCTCGATCAATGAGCATATCATTTGTGGTTAGACATGGGATCAGTTTACAGAACAACTGGTGCAGGTAAGGTACTATCTCAGAGGCAAAGAGTGATTTGGGGACCACTCCTTACTTTAATGTTGTTTCCGTCTGAAGTGGTCCTCCAATTCTGCACTTTTAGGGAGAGCATGTGTATGGTCACATCTTGATCATCTTGTATGTCCATTATGACACTGCGGGCTTTGGTATCGTCACACAAGACCTGTTTGAGGTGATCAGTGGGTTCTAAGGGAAGTGACTTGTAAATGATTAAAAGCTATGTTAAGCCCAAAAATGACTCTGCTCCCTAGACTACTCTACTTATTTCGTTCTCTCCCTATTGCGATATCTAAAGTTCAACTTGATTCATTTCAGGGGAAGGTCATTAAATTTGTTTGGGGGAAAAAGGGATATAGGCTCTCTAGACAAGTTCTTTTTAGCCCTAAACTTCGGGGAGGTTTGGGCCTTCCCAATTTTTTCCGATATTACCAGGCGGCTAGACTCGCTCAGTTATCAACTATTTACTTTAAAATTGAAAAACCTGACTGGGTCTCTATAGAACAGCAGGCGGCCCCGGCACATACTGTTGATTTTCTACTGTGGTGCCCCCGCAAGTCTAGGCCTTCGATTCTCGCTCCCTCACTTTCTCAGTCCCTGAAACTTTGGGACAATTTGGTACATCATCCCTCACTGATATCCGACATTAGACCACTATCTCATTTGTTTAATAATCCGATTTTTAATCCAGGCATGGATTCGAAAGCCTTCAAATGGTGGCTAGACAAGGGGATGTACAGAATTGGACACTTCTTCACTCCCTCTGGTCCTTTCTCCCTTAAACATTGTCTAGAAAAATTGAGTTTACCTGTCTCGGAAACGTTTAGATATCATCAAATTCTCCATTTTTTAAATTCAATTTGGAAGACTAAATCAGGCCCCCCGGAGTTCACTAAATATGAACAATGGTGTGGACAGGGAAAAGAATCCAGAGGAGGCATCTCCATAATCTACCTTGCACTTGTGGAACCCACTTCCAAATTTCCTTACATGGAGGCTTGGGAGAGGGATCTAGGAGACACCTGGGACCTGGACGAATGGCACAGAGCGGCTTCACGTTCTTACAAAGGTATAATAAATGTGTCGTTGATTGAAGCCAACCTTAAGGTCATGATGAGGTGGTATTTAGTCCCCACTAGGCTTGCAATGATGTTTCCCTCTTTGTCTCCGTTATGCTTTAGAGGTTGTCAGGCCCAGGGTTCCATGTTGCACATTTGGTGGGAATGTTCGAAGATCAGGAGTTTTTGGAACAATATGTTTAGTCTTATCCGGAAGGTTTCAGGAGCCCCTATATTACAGTCCCCTCAAATAGCTTTACTCAATGCATTCATCCCGAAGCTGTCCAAATTCACCCGTAAATTAATAATGTTTATGCTACTAGGGGCTAAATTGGTGATAGCTAGGGCCTGGAAGCTCCCGAAGGTCTCAATTTCCAGTGCTAAACGGAAAATCTCCTGGATTATGTCGCAGGAAAAGCTAATTAGCTCCATGTCGGACTCTGCCAAATCATTCGAGGCAACATGGGAACCCTGGGCCACATATATGGGAATATCCCTAATTCCTGGCATTGAAAACTCACATGAATATAACACTATGTAGGCTGTGAGCTGGCTCATATTATCTCGCCCTTCTTCTTCTTCTTTTCCCTCTATTTCTTTTTTCTATTCTTCTCTTTCTTCTTTCGTTGTTTCTCACTCTGATATTTCTTCAAACTGAAAGCTTTTACTTGACCTGTTCTTGTTTGCTGCTCTCTGTGACTTACTCCGTATATATGTTTCTCTTGAGAAACTTGTGGACAATAATATTTCACTTTTTGTTCGTTTATCTTTTTGTTTTATCCTTTCAACAGTGGTTTTCTTACTGGGTCCTGGAGAATGCTGGTATTCTAGGGCCTAGTGAGTGAACCTGTTCGAGAGGGGAGGAAAAATTTAATAACTAGGTTTATTATGTCGATTCCAGACATTTGTGTCCCCTTTTGGGGTGTCTGGTCCCGACGATTGGTAATAATGTGCTCCCTGGGAGATCCCCTCCTTACAATATGATACCTAGGTGTTGATCCTAGGAAGTGTCTAATATTCTTTTATTTTTTTTTATTTTTTTTTTGTGCAATTTTCATTTATGTTATGGTCCACATTTTTATCTTGGTTTATATTGGAACCATACTATCATAGTTTTGTCTTTTAAGTTGATGGTTTACGGAAGGTTCCTCCGAGTACTTTTGTTTATTTGTTTATTGTATTGAACCCCAGAGTGAAATGGGGGATTGTCTCTTTTTATTTTTTGATGTACTGTACTGACTTTCAATAAATCCCTCTTTGAAACCAAAAAAAAAAAAAAAAAAAAAAAAAAAAAAAAAAAAGCTATGTTAAGCCCACATTGGAGATCAGCCTGCAGGGTGAACAGCATGGCATTGAGGAGTGCTCAAAGGCGGGGTTATCAGTAGTGGGAAATGCAGCCAGTGAATGTGTATCTAGCGAGATTGCTGTGGGACCACAGATCCCAGCTCCAGTGTGATTCTTCGCTGGAGGCTGTTTAGTGGGAGACAAGTCTCGGAAGTCATCAGGGCACTTACCTATGTCTCATGGTAAGGGACTTGTTGCTGGCTGTTCAGGCGGCCGCTCCGAGTCTCCTCGTTCCTGGGCCGATGCCATCTTGGCTAGGGTGGTGTGGGGGCCACATGTAGAAATCCAGCAGCCAACAAGATCCCTTTGGCTGGTATTTCTTTCGGAACATAGTCTAGCAAGCAGCAAGTATGTCCCCCTCCACGCTATAGACAGGCTGGAGAAGCTGGATGTGAGCCATGCTCCCCAAGTTATTCCTATTTTCTAGTGGCAAAAATAGGTATTGATACATTTGGTCCAAGTTCATACTTTGAAAAAGGTTATCTGGCTAAAGCTCAGGAAAAAAAAAAAAAAAAAAAAAAACATCTAAAAAATACAAAGGGCCCTTTGAAGGTTCAACCTAATTTGAGTCCTTTCCATGTCAGCTGTTTAGGTTACTGGATTAAAGGTTACTGAAACAACCAAGTGACCACAAATCAATCCTTGACGGGTCAGTCATCTCTACTTTCATAACCAATCTCTAATTCCTTCCTTGTTATAGGCAAGCAGCATTTCTTATAATGTATTCTAAATGATTATGTGCTGATCTCCTTAAAAAAAAAAAAAAAAAATATGTAGGCTCAGCCAACAAATTAATGAATGAAAGAATGATTGAATGAATGAATGGAAACTTATATAGCGCGGCACATGCGAACCAAATCGCCTCTGGGCGCTCGTTGTTCCTGTCTCTTTTGGTATCAAAAGAGATGAGTTTTAATCTTTCTCCTGAATGCCAAGTGATTCTCCTCCAACCGAATGCTGGTTGATAAAGTGTTCCATAGTCTGGGACCTTGGACCGCAAATCTTCTGCCTCCTTTGGACTTGTAGTTTGTTTTCGGCTTCTGGAGTAGATTTTGATTGGTGGATCGCAGAACGCGATTGGGGTTATGAACTTTTATTTTTTCGTATAGATAATGGGGAGCATTCCCATGGATACATCTATGCGTTAGACAGAGTGCTTTAAAAGTGATTTTGTCTTTTACTGGTAACCAGTGAAGGGATCTCAGTGAAGGTGAGATTGATTCCCAGGGTCACAAGTCGAGCAGCCGTGTTTTGAACGACCTGCAGACGAGCGATTTGGTACTTGGGGAGTCCGAGGTAAAGGGCATTTGCATAGTCCAGTCTGGAGTTAACAATTGCTCCCACCACGACCGCTAAGTCTTCTTTGGGGATGAAAGGAGTAAGTCTGCGTAGTAGGTGCAGCAGATGGTGAGATCCGCTGACTACTGACCCTATTTGTGTGTCCATTGTCATATATGAGTCAAAAATTACCCCAAGACTTTTGACTTTGGCGCTAGGGGTGATGATTTGGGGTGTCCAAGTTGTTGCAGGATGATTCATGCGCTTGGCGTTAAACAGGAGAAGTTCCGTTTTAAGATAACTCTTTGTCATCCAGTCCTCTATCAAAGAGAGGCATGTCTCTAGATTGAGGTGGTGATCCTTTTTGTTGCAAATGCGGAAATACAGTTGCGTATCGTCTGCATATGAGTGGTAAAGCAGTTTTTGGCTGCTGATGATTTAAAAAAGCGGACAAAGATAGATGTCGAATAACACCAGTGACAGGGGGGATCCTTGAGGGACACCGCACGATAATGTGCGTTTCTCAGAAGTGAAAGGTCCCAACTTCACAATTTGCGATCAGTTCTCCAAAAAAGAGGAGAACCAAGATAAATCGCCTTCTGCGACTCTGGCTACTTCAGCTAGCCGAGTCAATAAAAGCGTGTGGTCTACAGTGTCGAAGGCTGCGCTTAGGTCCAACAGAACCAGAAGACATGATTCTCCTTCGTCTGCGGCCTCGAGAGCGTCATCCCATATCTTGAGCAATGCAGTTTCTGTCCCATGTCCGGGGCGGAATCCCGATTGAAATAGATCAAGTAGCTTGTGGGTATCTAGATGCTGTTGCAGCTGTTGTACCACTACTTTTTCCATTACTTTAGAGAGTGCATTTAGGCCTGTTATGGGACGGCAGTGGAGTGGGTCCTTAGGGTCCAGGGTGGGTTTCTTCAAGATGGGTCGAATTATACCCTCCTTCAACAGGGAGGGTACTATGCCTTCCCTGAACGATTGGTTAATAAGCTGCGTGATAGGATCTGCCAGGATGTCGGCACATTCCTTCAGCAGTTTGGTGGGGATAATATCATTTGGTGCAGTACCGTTACGCAAAGCACCAATGATATTTTTAGTGGCATGGATAGAGATGGGTTCCAGCGTGAACTCACCTGGTTGTGGCGAGTTACTACAGGTGCTGTGTAAATAATTGCGGGGGGGGGGGGGGGGGCTAGGGGGAATTGTTTTGCTGAATGCTTTGCTGGATTCCCTCAATTTTATTAATGAAGTAATCCGATAATTCATCACAAAATTCTTGTGTGTCTAAATTGGGGGCTTCAAGACATCCTGGATTCATGGCCTGAGTGACCAGCTTGAAGAGTTCACGGGGGCGATTGAGGGCGCTGTTGATAGCCTCAGAAAAATAGTTTTTCTTGGCTGTAAAAATTTCTTTGTGGTATTTTCTTGTTATTGTCTTGTAGATGGAGAGGTTCTCGTCTGAGGGTCTTCTATTCCAGGCGACTTCCGCTCTTCTACGCTCTTGCTTCAATAACGTCAGTTGGTTGTTGAAACAGCTGGAGTTATTTTTCCGGATCTGGGTCTTACGTTTCGGCGCTATTAAGTCAGCTGACTGTAATAAGGCTGTGTTTATGGCATCCAGGGTTTCTTCAGCCGTTTAATGCGGCTGAATGGTTTTTATTTTTTCCTTTAACGTGGCTTTGAAGAGTTCAGAGTGGAGCTTCTTCTGACATCTAGTCCAGTGTGTTGTCACTGGATTTGATGTTTTTGTTAAGGGGGGGAATTCGGAAATAATGAATTTAATTGCATGGTGATCTGTCCATGGCAATGGTTCATTTTCCAAGATTTTTATTTCCAGATTTTGTCTGAAAATAAGATCGAGCATATGACCTGAGGCATGTGTGGGCCCGCATACTAGTTGTTGTAGCCCTAATCCTTCCAGGTGGTCAATGCAGGCGTTGGCGACGGGGTCTTACGGGGAGTTGGCCCAGAGGTTGAGGTCCCCGAGCAGCAAAAGGTGTTTGCTGTTCAGGGTGTAAGTGGAGATAAAGTCCGTCAGTGATGGGAGAAACTGCGATTTTGGGCCAGGTGGCCTATAGCAGAGTAAAATCTGGACGGTCTCCTGGGAGTTTGCTTGTAGTTGTAGAGTAAGGGTTTCCATGAATGGGAGAGGGTTTTGAAGGATGGGTTTAGTGATCCCAAGATGTGTCTTATGGATCACCGCCAGTCCTCCTCCTCTTTGCCCTATTCTGTTTTCCGTTATGATACGATAGTTTTCTGGCACCAATTCTCCTAGAATGGTGTTAGTCGGCTGTGAGCCAGCTTTCTGTAATAAAGAGGCAGTCTAAATCGTATTGTAGAATGAAATCATGGATTTCTAGTCGGTGTTTTACTGCCGATCTTGTGTTGATCAAAGCACATGATATGTGCTTAGGCTGGGGTATACGGCTGCAATTCTTGATAGTCGATCGTGGATCGACTCTCAATAGTCGTTCAGTTCTTAGGGCTTTTTTGGTGATGGCTGGCAATATTGCGGCAAATTGCCTCAGATTCTAAATGGTTTCTGCAGAATATTGCAGATTAACCATAGTCGCCAGACACCAGGGGGGGGGGGGGGGGGGACGTTCAAGGATAACTGAATCATCTATCCTCAGTTGGTCCAGAGGAAGGCAAAAAAACCCTGGCAGTGCTAAGCCAATATGCTCCGGCAGGGTAAAAAATTCCTTCCTGACCCCTTAAGAGGCGATCGGATAAGCCCTGTATCAAGTTCAATGATGAGAAGGGGCAGAGTGGGGCTAGGTATAGCAAGATAGCTGCCGATCGGCTAGCAGGATCTGGGCTAGGGGCTGTGAGCTGGGGGTGGCTAGGTGCAGCCGGGGGGAGACTGGAGCAGAACCAGGTACTCTCCTGGGGTGGGGGGGACCTGGCAGGCAGTTCGGGCTGTTGGTGGTGAGTGCAGGGGGGTGGGAAGCGCCGCGGCACTAGGCCGCGGGTGAAGCCGCGACCTTTCCTAGATCGCGGCTGCCGCGATTGTTGACAGGCCGGCGCGGTTGTTCCAAAAAAACTCCAGAATCGGCGGGAATTGTGGTGGAGAGGCGATGGGGGGATGCCTTGGGCAGGGATGATAGTGTGAGGGTGTGAGGAAGGAAAACGGAGGAGAGGGAAGCCGTGAGGCGGCCGTGGTTCCGTTGCAGCTTGTCCTGAAAAGGACGGCCGCCAACAGTGCTCAAGGAGGTGGAGGGGGTGGTGGAGATGGCCCCTATGTCAGGGGCTTACCTTGAGGCTCACGGTGGGAGAGAAGAGAACCAAGGGATCCAGGGGAGGAAAGCCCTGCCTTTCTGGCTCCAGGAGCCGTACGTCCTACTGTTAGGACGCACACCGATTACTACTGGAGTCAGTTCTAGCCCTGGGGAGGAGTCACTCTTTCAGACTCAATCCTGGAGAGCTGAAATTTACAATATGTAAGGCAGTTATCATTTATTTAGTAAACAGATAATTTTATTTGGATCTATATGTGATAAAAGTAACTGGGGGATTTAAAAACCTCTAACAATATTTTGCATACAATGTACATTATGCAGATTCCCTTCCTGCAACACAACACAAATGTTTTCATTTATTTAGCTTGGGGGGAGGTTATTCCAAGAAAGAGATACTATAAATGTAGCTTTAGAACCAAAAGGGTTATGAACTGTATGATTTCATCCTTGTCACAGCTGTGCAATGTACAACTTCAGTTCTGTGAGAAGCAATATGTATATTAACCTTAACATGGTTGGTATCAATAAAGGCAAATCATTGAGAGCGGCATAGTAGCAGAGTAAAGGAGAGAGCTGGTGACAGGTCCAGAATGAATGAAGGATGACAGTCTATTGAGCCAGCATTCAATATATGCACTCTGCATTAAACTTCCCAAGATGCAGGAACATGACCATTATCCTATTGTTTTATGGGAAATAAATACTTGGCCGAGGAAAGGTGTAGGTTGTTTGCTTATACAGCCAGTTATATTTCTAAGCAATATACCCTGGCTGGAAAACAACTATGTAAATTTTATTTCTCTGGAAAATGGAAAGTATCTGCCAGTAAGAACATTTGCTACACAGTGTTCAGAATCTAGACAAATCCAAAACCATATTGCCTTAGATCGGTCATAAATAATCCTGTACCTAGGGCAACATGGAAAACAAGATAACTCTGGTTTCATTTGGTTTTTCATCCCTCCAGCTAAAACAGAACTGCACACAAGACTTTTGATATCTAAACGGACCAGATATTACATAAGCCAAAAGCATTTTTGTAATACAATAACCCTTTTAATGGATAAAAAAAAAACACAGCTTACAGGATCTCTGTGGAACATCATAATGCCTGAGTGGGCTGTTAATAGTGTGGATGAGTACAGACAACGACCGCATACAGAATTCTGCAGTAATGTGTGCGAAAGCTATAGGCAGCACTTATAAAGCATTTCAAAAGGATACAAATAGGTTGCCAGAGGGTGAAACTACATGAACTCCAGGAGCACTGATTACAGTTTTTGCACTGCTATATAACACAAGCTTCTAGATAGAAGATATTTACGCATTGTATTTTTAGAGCTGGCAGACTACTTATCTTTGTTTTATTGGCTGTCAATTTACTGGTATATGTTGTGCATACACAAACTAGAAATCTTCCATGAACAATCCTGGACATCTTGGTCCATCAAGACCTACAGAGATCAAGAGATGAACACAATTTGTGCTCACAGCTAACCGAGGCTGGGTTCACATATGAGCATGGTAGTCATAGCAGGACTCCGGTGAGTCCTTGTTCACCGGTTCAGGTCCAATTTTAGCCCAAATTTTTATCTGAATTTGATCCTGAAAAAAGACCAAGAGATGCACAGGGCTCCTGTGCAAATCACACCAGAGCTGCTGTGGAAATATGAGAGTCGGTCACAATATCCTGCTGTGGGAAAACCACATACAATTATCTCAACTGGCCAGAGTAGGTATCATTTCTACAAATATCACAGCAAACTCAGCAGACTGTTGGCGAGAATATTCAAGGGCCCTGCCTCTAAAAGTTGCATCTCTCAGATAGGCTTGTCCAATGGGGGTTATACCAAATACTCTGACATGTTCACTGAATTTTTAAGACTTCTACCACAAACACTACAATTTCCACCCAGATCCAGGCTATACATTCACCTAGAATGCCATGACAGTCAATCACCTGACAGAATGGGCTTCCCTGCCATTCTCTAAAATACATGAAACTACTAGGATCCCTTATTACATAAATTACATTTTTTTTTTTAATTTCTAGTGTCATGCTTTTTAAAAGCTTTTAGCACTCCAACAGCTGACCAACCTTTACACCTGACATGTTTTTTGCTAAAATTGTGGTCTTCACTAACCAAAGACCATTTCTACATTTGCCAACTACAGGCATGACCACCATCAGGGGGGTACAGGCATTACACCTTTTTTTATTTATTTTTGTCTGACCCCCCCACACACACTTGTAGAAGCTCTAGGCATCGGCCCCCCACCCCACTTTTCTGTCTGACTTTAGCAACTCATGGCAGGAGATGAGAAGACTTGAATCATCACCAGCTCCCTGTCTTGCTTATCATCTCGCGGCAGGAGGGGAGAGAGAAGATATGACACTTCTGTTACAACCCCCCCCCCCTGCTTATCTTGCTGCAGGAGAGAGGAGCCCCCCCCGGTTCTCTACACCAGGCCAGGGGGCACTGCCTAAATCTGTATAAGGGGCCCCAAAATTTGTGATGGCTGCCCTAACTACAGGCCAATGGCCCTCCTCAACAATGACCCTCCATATACAGTGAAGTGAACAGCCTCAGATGATACACAGACATGAATCAAATTTCACATGTAAACCTGTTGTCTTCAGATCTATATACTGTTTACAAAGTACAGGTTACACTTCCTGGTTCCCCTGTAGGAGGAGATCAATGTGAGACACTGTGAGAAAGCTTATTGGAGGAAAAGCACACACCCCCTCCCCACACACACAGAGCGTGTATGTGAATTGTTTATCTAGCTGCTTAATTATAGCAACCTCCTCCTACACACAGTTCAGGCTCCTGTGTCTCCTGTCTCTCAGAACGAGTGAGAAGTTGTCAGGCCTATAACAGAGCTATGGAGGAAGAGACAGCTATGGGACTTAGCACTTTCAAGAGGGATAAGCAAACACTGCAGATAGATGTGCCCAGCTCAGATTTCATGAATTGGGTTTACATCCACTTTATTTGTTTCCAAAATACTAGCTATCTATCCTGTATGATACCCCCCCCCCCCCCCAAAATCATACAACCAGATCAGATGGGCTTTATTCCCGCTCAGGAAGCATTGGACAAGACCATTTTTCCCTCTGCATGTTTAAAAGCCAACCTTGTGCTGCTTCTTTATCCAAAGAACCCATGCTACAATGGATTTTCTGCATGTAATGCAGTTATTAAAGTTAATTACGGCAAATCAATATATTTGCATGTATCTAACAGGCTGCACTCTATCTCCCTGATCTTTATCTTAACTGTTCAGCTCCTTCTCTGCACTGCCAGAAAAAAAAAAAAAAACAACTGTGACAGGGATCTTTAAACTCTCAGGCCCTGTACACACGATCAGTCCAAACTGATGAAAACAGACTGAAGTTCAGTTTCATCGGTCCAAACCGACCGTGTGTATGCCCCATCAGTCTGTCGTCCTTCGGTCCAAAAACAGAGAACTTGCTTTAAAATTGGACCGATGGACGCCTGACCGATTGATCAAAACTGATGGTTAGTATGCAAAAGTATTGGTTCCAAACCCAGGCATGCTCAGAATCAAGTCGACACATGATGGAAAGCATTGAACGTCATTTTTTTCAACATGTCGTGTGTTTTACGTCACCACGTTCTGACACAATTGTTTTTTGAACCGATGGTGTGTAGGCACATCAGACCATCAGTCTGCTTCATCGGTGAACCAATGAAACTAAACTTCAGTCTGTTTTCATCAGTTTGGACTGATCGTGTGTACAGGGCCTTAGGCTACCATGAGGTGTTGGTTCATGCAGACAATTCAATATTCATAATAATGAAGCCCTCTAATTGATTGTCAGGACATATAATGAACTCTCCAATTTCAAAATAAAGGTCCAAAAACCATAAACCTTTTCTCTATTAAAAACTTCAGTGCCTTCCCATTAAGGTACCCCCAATCCACATTACTCATGCACAATTTTTACCCCTGAAATTCAAAATCTGTATACTGCCAGATTTATTTGCTTATAGCACAAAAAAATTAAAACTGCGAAAAAAAAAAAAAAAAACTACATTTAATTTGGGTACAGCATCACACAACCACACCATTGTCAGTTAAAGCGACACACTGTCGTATCACAAAAAAAAAAAAAATAGACTTACCAGGCTTACACAACTCATCACTGAACTTTGGTAGCCTAGGTGCCCTCATAACTTGGGAGTGGCCATCAACTTATTCAAAAGCCACCAGTTTATCAAACAATGCAGTTTGAAGCACAACTCAAAACTTTGATGAAGACCCATGTTGCATTGTGGTCTGCACAAGATCCAATTTTAATGGTTGACTTTTCAGAAAGTCAGTGCTTGTCTACTTTAGGAGTATTGTGCAGCAATAAGTGGTACCTACAGAAACCTGACATTAACTTTAAATTTGTGAGGTTAGTTCTAGAAGATATATGAAATAACAGGCACACTATAATCAAATAGTCAGTGTATAAAATATAGAGGTAAAAAAAAAAAAAAAAAAAAAAAAAAAAAAGATTTGCTCACTTAGAAAGTGAAAAAGTTAACGTTATGGCTTGTATGGGCAACAGCACCATGTTTGTTCAATTTAATGATGATTCACTTTTTATAATCCAGTTCCAAGTATCTGCAATGCTTATATGTAAGCATAAACCATTTGCATGTTGCCTAGCCTGCCTTAAAGTACAATATTTTCATATTTTCATATAGAGTTACAATATGAAGTTCCATTACAGACTGCTTGGCAAAAGTGAACACAAGCATAGCCCAAAGCCAATCCGTTTTTATATTTTGAAAAACCTATAGCTTTGTATTCATTTGAGACTTATAAACATCAAATACTATTCCCTAAAGGCAGTTTTTCTTGTAAATTCAGTTTTGAAGAGGGGAGGGGGGGTGCTTCGGGAAAGGGGGGGGGGGTCAATATGTCTCTAAACTTTCTTAGTGACATGCTGTCAAGAAAGACAAAGTGTAATGGTTGCTTATTACTTAAGTATCAGTCCAGCTTAATGTCCAACTGAGAAGCACTTACCATATTAAAAAGTGCCTGTTTTAATGCACTTTGCAAATTATTTTGCCATTTTCCAAGCTTTTCAAATACACACATACAGTTTAACTACTTCTTTGCGGCAGAGGCAAGCAGCCACTTGCTAAAGAAGCACAATAGTTAGTAATTATGTTTAGCAGTAAGGCCGCGTACACACGAGGGGATATGTCCGCTGAAAACGGTCCGATGGACCGTTTCAGCAGACATCTCCGCTCGTGTGTATGGGCTAGCGGACAGATTTCTCCACCCGACAGATTTCAAAGCAAGCTTTGAAATCTATCCGGTGGGGATCTGTCCGCCCGACATGTCTGCTGGTTAGTACACTTACCAGCAGACATGTCGTCCCCCACCGCCGCCGCGCCGCTGCCGAATGGATTCGGCGCATGCGCGGAAGTGTTTTACTTCCTGGTGCGGTGACGTGGCGGTGACGCGGCGGCGTCAACGTCACCGCCGCGTCACCGCCATGTCACCGCGCCGTCCGGCGGCGGGGAATTTGATCCGATGGTGTGTACACGCCATCGGATCAAACTCCCGATCGGACATATCCGATGGAAATGGTCCACGGACCGTTTTCATCGGATATGTCCGATCGTGTGTATGGGGCCTAAGAGTTATCAGTGTAAATCCATTCTGATTAAACAAAAACACATTTGCTCCTAACATATAAATAGTTAATCTTCATCAACTAACCTGATTTCTAGACTTCCATAACTTGCTGCATTGGAAAATTATTTGTATTTTTTTTCAAATTCACTTGACCACTTCACCTCTTATACCTGTATGCCCCTTTTAGACTACAGCAGTTTTACCTTACCACTATGGGCCAATGTATTCTCTGGTAACTGTGTTATTACTTAAAGTGATTGTAGGGTCTATTTTTTTTTTTTTTTATAATAAACATGTTATACTTGCCTCTGTGCAGTTGGTTTTGCACAGAGCAGCCTGGGTCCTCGTCTTCTCTGGTCTCTTCTTGCTGCTCCAGGCCCCTCCCTCCTGTCAGGTGCCCCCACAGCCAGTAATTTGCTATGGGGGTACCTGTGCTGAGTCACAGATTCCTGTGTCCATCCAGACATAAAGCCCCAACCCGACAACACCCCCTCTCTCTTCTGACTGACTAAATGACTTTGATTGACTGTTGTGGGAGCCAATGGCACTGTTGCTGTAATTAGGGGGGTGCTGGGGAAGCTGCTACATACAGAAGGTTTTTGTATCGTAATGCATAAAATGCATTATGATAAAGGAGTTGTAAAGGCAGAAGGTTTTGTAAGGCCTTGTACACACGGCTGAATATATCCGCTGTGAACGGTCCCCGGACCGTTTACAGCGTATATTTACGCCGGGGTGTTTTGATCCGATGGCTGTACACACCATCGGATCAAATTCCCCGCCGGCGGACAGCGCGGTGACGCGGCGGTGACGTTGACGCCGCCACGTCACCGCACCAGGAAGTAAACACTTTCCGCGCGCATGCGTCGGATCCATTCACAGGATACGACGCATGTGCGGCAAGATATGTCCGCTGGTTTGCCGTACTAACCAGCGGACATATCTGACGGCCAGCTATCCGGCGGAATTATTTCAAAGCATGCTTTGAAATTTTTCCGCCGGATGAATCCGGCAAAAAGCGTCCGTTTGCCCCTACAGACGAGGGGATTTTTCGGCTTAGGCCTCGTGTGTACAAGGCCTAAGACGACAAAGTTATAAATACATTGTTTTTAGGAGGGTTTCTTTTGAGAATATTGTCTTGCAAAAATTATTAAAACTTTTATGTAATCTTTAGACAAAAAAAAAAATGCAATTATGTTACTAGAACTAGCATGGCAACAATTATATGCAAATAGAATTACAGGCAAACAGAATCAACAAATAACAAGCAAATTAAAATGAGAGGGAACAAATATATAAAGTTGAATTCTGTAGTTTAGCGCCATTGGTCTAACTTGGACTAATGTAAGTATGAATATCTCATAACTGGTAAATCCATGTGAAAGCTGTAAATCACTATAGTGTCCTTCATAGTAACCACAAGGGGGGTGTTTGCCTGGCACTACTGTCATTTACAGAACACCTTGCTTGTTTTCCAATGTATACAAAGCATTTTCCAGTTGGATGAGGTGGATTGGAGGTAGAGAGGGAATGTCGAGGCATTATGTGAATGACAGAAGTGTCAAGCGAGCAACCCCCTGTGGTTAATATGCAAAAGGCCAATCATTCAGCACTGGACCAGGAAGACTTCTTTGATCACTGTAGTAGTGGTTACTACAGTGATTTGCAGCTGTCATAATGATTTCCCAGGAATGATATAAAGTGTCTTGCAAACGTGTTCACCCCCATTGGTGTTTTACCTTTTGTTACATTACAGTCTTAAGTTTAATGTTTTTTTTTATTATTTATATATTTTTTTTCTGAAATATATGTGATGATCTTAACACAATAGTCTAAGTTGGTGAAGTAAAATTAGAAAAATATATACATAAAACATTTTTTTCCGAAAAAAAAAATGAAGACCATAAAAAGCTTTAGTACAACCAATTACCTTCAGAAGTCACATAATTAGTAAAATGATGTTCACCTGTGTACAATCTATGCGTCACATGATATGTCATTACATATACACACCTTTTTTGAAAGGCCTCAGAGGCTGCAAACCTAAGCAAGAGGCACCACTAACCAAACACTGCCATGAAGACCAAGGAACTCTCCAAACAAGTAAGGGGCAATGGTGTTGAGAAGTGCAAGACATGGTTAGGTTATACAAAATATCCACATTTTTGAAGATCCCTAGGAGCACCATCAAATCTATCATAACTAAATTGAAATAACATAGCACAACAGCAAACCTGCCAAGAGATGGCTGCACACCAAAACTCATGGACCGGGCAAGGAGGGCATTAATCAGAGAGAAGCACAGAGACCTAAGGGAACCCTGGAGGAGCTGCAGAGTTCCACAGCAGAGACTAAAATATATGTACATAGGACAACAATAAGCCACAGGCTCCATAGAGTTGGGCTTTATGGCAAAGTGGCCAGAAGAAATCCATTATGTTCAGCAAAAAACAAAATGGCACATTTTGAGTTTGCGAAAAGGCACGTGGGAGACTCCCAAAATGTATGGAGGAAGGTACTCTGGTCTGATGAGAATAAAATTGAACTTTTTGGTCATAAAATAAAATGCTAAGTCTGGCGCAAAACCAACATATCACCCAAAGAACACCTTCCCCACAGTGAAACATGGTGGTAGGAGCATCATGCTGTGAGGGGGTGGGGTTGTCCTGACTGGGAAACTGGTCAGAGTTGAGGGAAAAATGGCTGGTGCTAAATGCAGGGATATTCTTGAGCAAAACCTGTACTACTCCTGTGTGATTTGAGGCTAGGACGGAGGTCTACCTTCCAAAAGGACAGTGACCCCAAACACACTGCTAAAGCAATACTTGAGTGGCTTAAGAGGAAACATGTAAATGTGTTGGAATGGCCTAGTCAAAGCCCAGACCTCAATCCAATAGAAAATTGGTGGTCAGACTTAAATATTGCTATTCACAAGTGCAAACCATCCAACTTTAAGGAGCTGGAGCAGTTTTGCAAGGGGGATTGGGCAAAAATCCCAGTGGTAAGATGTGGCAAGCTCATAGACACTTACCCAAAGTGACTTGGAGCTGTGATAGCCAAAAAGGCATTGACGTTAGGGGGGGGGGGGGGGGGGGTGAACAGTTATGCACATTGACTTTTTCTGTTATATTGTCCTATTTGTTGTTTGATTCACAAGAAAAAAAAAAACACAATCTTAAAGTTGTGGGCATGTTCTGTAAATTAAACAATGCAAATAAACAATCAATGCTGTGAGGCAACAAAACACAAAAAATACTTTTTGCAAGGCATTGTATGCATAATTGTAAAAAAAAAATGCAAAACCTAAAATTTGAAAAGTTGTATGTGTATAAGCATGGCAACGACATGTGAATATAATCTTAATCATCCACAGAACAATTGAAATAAACATCGAATATTACAAGGAAATGTGCAAATATTTATCAATATGTACACTTTCATTGATCAAAGCTGGAATAATGCAACAATGTAACACATTCAACACCTAAATGTCAGCTTTAATGGCAACAAATTTAAATAAAACAATAAATCAGCAGATCAATAATAGCTAAAGGGGAAGAAGGAGCTAATTATGGCTAATTAGTGTTCTCTAAAGTTTAATAAGGGATTAAATAGAAATACATGCTATTTATATATTTATTTTACTTTTAAGGTTACTTTGAAGTAATTTGCAGATTAACAGTGTATGCACTTGTTCACATGAATTGTGTTTGTATATAAATGAAATAGTAAATGCAGTAAAACAATATGTTGATACATTGTATTTACTAATTGTCACTTGCAAGTGTAAAAAAAAAAAAAAAAATGTAAGAAAAACATCATTGCTAAACTCCAATGGGTAGCTGCCCCATATTAAATAACAAGACACTCAATAGAAAAATATATATATCCAACACCACTATGTCTGCCACTGCCATTCCAATCCTAAAACAATTTTTTGTACAAAAAAATATATATATATATATATATATATATATATATTTATATATATATATATATATATACATATATATATATATATATATATATATATATATATATATATATATATATATATATATATATATATATATATATATATATATATATATATACATATATATATATATATATATATATATATATATATATATATATATATATATATATATATATATATATATATATATATATATATATATATATATATATATGTATATATATATATATATATATATACACACACACATACACACGCACATACATATTATATAGGCACAGGCACGTACATGTGCGTCACCTTCAAGAGCCCAGACGTGGGTTGTGCACGTGGGTCCAAAGCTCCGTGGCCGCGGGACCTGCGGACCCGATCGCCGCTGGTGTCCCGCGATCAGTCACATGAGCTGAAGAACGGGGATAGGTGTGTGTAACTGTTCTTCATTGTGGCAGTGTCATTGATTGTCTGTTCCATGATATAGGGAAAGGCGATCAATGACGTCACATGTCCAGCCCCGCCCCTACAGTTAAAAACACATATGAGGTCACATTTAACCCACACAGTGCCCTCTAGTGGTTAACTCCTGAACTGCAATTGTCATGTTTACAGTAATCAGTGCATTTGTATAGCACTTTCTGCTGTGAAAATGACAATGGTCCCAAAAATGTGTCAAAATTGTCTGATGTGTCCGCCATAATGTCACAGTCATGAAAAAAAATCGCTGATCGCCGCCATTAGTAGTAAAATAAATCATTAATAACAATGCCATAAAACTATCCCCTATTTTGTAAACGCTATAAATTTTGCGCAAACCAATCGTTAAACGCTTATTGCAATTTTTTTTTTTTACCAAAAATAGGTAGAAGAATATGTATCAGCCTAAACTGAGGAAAAACTTTTTGTTTTTCTTTTTTTGGGCATATTTATTATAGCAACAAGTAAAAAATATTGAATCGTTTTCAAAATGGTCGCTCTATTTTTGTTTATATACAAATAAAAACCGCAGAGGTGATCAAGTACCACCAAAATAAAGCTCTATTTGTGGGGGGAAAAAAGGACACCAATTTTGTTTGGGAGCCACGTCACACGACCGAGCAATTGTCAGTTAAAGGGACGCAGTGCCCAATCGCAAAAAGGGCAAGAGCCTTAACCTGCACATGGTCCGGGTCTTAAGTGGTTAAAGGAGAGCTCTCCTATGTACAGTGTTGATGGTATTGTCAGCTTACCACCCCTAACAGTCCAAATGACTGTCCTTAATAAAGGGGGACATGGGGGTGCAAATTGTGCAATTGGAGGATCGGTCCAATATACAAAAAAAAAAAAAAAAAATGGTTATTGTTGATACATGTAAAAAAAAATCTCAATATGTTAATACCCAAAACTAGGTTAGAAGGGGATCAGACATGTTCGTCTTACCTGATGTATGGGACCTTTCGAGAGGGGGCAATTAAAACAATAAATAAATCACCTTCTTATAAGTACATCTGTAAATACCTGTATTCTATGGCTTTTCAAAAAATCCATACATCAGTCTGGGATCTCCTGGGAAAACCGACTATACTATATCGAGCCTGGGATCCCTTTGTGTTTGCCCTCTTTGTGTGTGAGGGGTAAGGTTTTTAAAGCGGAGGCCCCCCCCCCCCCCATTTTACGTTTTTTTTTAAGCCAGCAGCTACAAATACTGCAGATGCTGACTTTTAAAAAATGAACACTTACCTGTCCAGCATGCCCGCAAAGTTGGCAGACGAGGACGAGCAAGCGCTCGGTCCTCAGATGCTGCCACCACCATCTTTGGTGAAGGAATCAGGTAGTGAAGACTTGCGGCTTCACTGCCCGGTTCCCTACTGTGCATGTGTGTGGCACACCGTCACTGGTCCCCGCTCTCTCCTGAGAACACTGTTTCCCAGAAGACAGCGGGGGCGAAGCAAAGGGGTGTGACTCCCCCTGGAGTCAATACCCGGAAGCGGTGCAAATACCTGTAGGAGTTTGGAGACTATAGAAACGGTATTAAATAAGAGACCCAAAGACAAACACAATCATAAAAATGATGTACCTATCCAGAATATTGGACTGGTATAGGTAGGTTGATAATGTGTGATAATGTGTGATATCATGGCAAGGGACAAGAAAGTTTGTGGAGAAATTGGGTGTAAACAATTTCAACTTGAAATTTACAAGTACGTGTGATCCACTTTTTGGGCTACTACAATTACAGAGTTGGAGAAGGTTGGGACCTTAGGTTTGAGATTATATAGCAAACCTATATCTATCAATCGTGTACACGCAAGACATTTCCACTGGAAACCTTTGAAGTAAGGCTTACACATGGGTCAATATTTGAGACCCAGTAGAAATTGTACACGCTTAGTTGACTTTGAAAAGCAGATGGGGGAGTTGAGAAAGATTCCACAAACAAAAAGAAACAGTGTCTTCACTGTGCATATGACAGGGCGATAACAGTGAGTTGGAGGAACTGCTTTATAGTAAAAATAAAAACATCTGATGATAAAGTAAGGTTATGTACAGTATAGAAGTGCATCAGACAGGTGCACTGGCATATGTTAAGTAATGATGAAACAGTTAAAGCGTAACACCACATTTGTTGAGAAAAAAACATTTGCCTCTGGGTGATCTATGTACATTGCAAGGATTATAACAACCTTTGTTGCAGATTCTTACCTTTTGTTACTCTGAAGAAAACACAGCAGCAAATTTAAAGGGCCCCTTTCACACGGATGAATAGAATGGTCCTTTTAGCTGCGGATCCACTGCAGCTACAAGCACACAATGCTTTCATATGTCCCAATTTACACACTGTTTAGCTTCTGTTACATGTGGTTTGGTGCATAGAAAGAAAAATGACTGCGTCCAGGAACGATTTGGCACAGCTATCTGCACATAACCGCAGGTAATCACAGTGCACTATGTCAGCTGCATTTGGTATGAATCATGAGTCGGAACTCCAGGCCAAATTCTAAATAAAAAAAACTAGCATGGGTACCCCCTCCAAGAGCATACCAGGCCCTTATCCGAGCACACAGCCGGCCGGTCAGGAAAGGGGGTGGGGACGAGCGAGCGCTTCCCTCCTGAACCGTAACCAGGCCGCAAGAAGGGAGAAGACCGGGCCACCGCTAGCAAAATAGCTGGAAGAAGATAGCGGAGGAGCCCGGCAGAAGGCAGAAAGAACCAGAGAGCGGAGAAGTCGGAATAAGACCCCCGTAGCTGTCTAATAAAATACTTTAAAAACCTGTCTAGTGTGTTTTTTCTTGACACTTTTCCCCCCAGGGGAATGGATAGGGGTACAATGTACCCCATACTCCTTCACATAGGGCGAGCAGACCGGTTGTCCTCCTCAGCATGGGGGGGGGGGGGTGATTCAGAATCATGAAAATATAAATACAGGAAACATACTGCTCTCCATTTTTACTAACTTATTTAAAATCCCCAATAAAAGTTGCACTTACAAGAATAAAAAAAAAAAAAAAAAAGAAATGTGCATAATACGATTATAAAAGATGGCAGGAAAAACAGAGGTTTAGAGCTGCGCCTTGACACCCGGACTCAGTGTAGTCAAAGAGTCCATATATCAATCATGTAGAAATAACACAATCCTTCAGCCAGAAAAAAATAGTAATAAATATTAGCTCCAAAAGTCTCTGCTGGTCTTAGTTGACAACATCCTATGACGAAACGCGTCTGGGAAGACATGCGGTGACGTCATCACGCTTTGGAGGAGGGTTTTTTCCAATCTGTTTACCGGCCGGCAACATTATGTTTTACATGCCTGTTTAACTCATTGCAAATGTGAGTATTCTGGTTTTTATGATTTTTAATTAAAGTCCCTGCGGGATTACGCTATGTCTGCCTTTATCATCATTTTTCATATATGATCTAACTGGTGGAGTTGCGGAGTGGAGCCCAGGTGTAGGCACTGCCCTAGGATTTGGGATTCGTTCGGTCTCCCTCAAAGGCCGCGGCTGGGTCATAGCCGACTGCTGGTAACAGTTATTCCTCTGGTAAGCTGCTTAGACTTAGACAGCACAGTGGTGATTATTACACGTCCATCCTGAACTAAGACCAGCAGAGACTTTTGGAGCTAATATTTATTACTATTTTTTTTCTGGCTGAAGGATTGTGTTATTTCTACATGATTGATATATGGACTATTTGACTACACCGAGTCCGGGTGTCAAGGCACAGCTCTAAACTTCTGTTTTTCCTGCTGTATTTTCTCTAGTGTCTCGGCACAAGAGCTGCTGCCTCCCCATTTTTACCCTTAGTGACTGTTACATTGTTACTAATTGACTATCCATTTGTGACAAGCACAGTTTTTTTCTGTATTATTGATTATAAAAGATGTCTGCTCGCTCACCACTGTGATCTTGTGATGTCACAGGCTTGGTTTCTCCCCTCTACATGAGTATCACCCTGTGATTGGGCTTTCTCAATAGAAAAAATAATAAAAAAAATAAATACATACCTAAAATAAAAAGAGATACCTGCGATATTGAGACCATATTCATTTATTATTATTATTAGGTCATCCAATAATTTTCCAGTTCTTAATTATTCTTATAATCATCCTCACTATTTATTATATTTAATTAATTTTAACAGTTTTTGAATTACACCTATATCAAGCATTACAAATAAAGCAATTTACATCAAAATCTACATTGGGAGCTCTGGGGGTCAAAACTCTGGTCTCATACACCCAGAATGACTCACTGATTGATCTCTCTATATATATATCATTGTAGAATGTTTGCTATGTAGCTATGACTAGCTAAGCACTGGCACTAATGGTGTGAAATGTGTTATGCCGCGTACACACGATCAGTCCATCCAATGAGAACGGTATGATGTACCGTTTTCATCGGTTAACTGATTAAGCTGACTGATGGTCCGTCGTGCCCACACACCATCGGTATAAAAAAAAAAACAATTGTGTCAGAATGCGGTGATGTAAAACACAACGACGTGCTGAAAAAAAATGAAGTTCAATGCGTCCAATCATGCGTCGACTTGATTCTGAGCATGCTTGGATTTTTAACCGATGGATCGTGCCTACGAACGATCAGTTTTGACCTATCGGTTGGAATCTATTGGTTAAATTTAAAGCAAGTTGGCTTTTTTTTTTAACCAATGGTTAAATAACTGATGGCACCCACACACGATCGGTTTTGACCGATTAAAAAGGTCCATCAGACCATTCTCATTGGTTTAACCGATCGTGTGTATGCGGCCTTAGGGTTTATCCAATGTTTATTTATCTATTTTGTAGTGTGATTCTGTGGATTGCATTGTATTACCTCACACTTTTTAAGTGCATGCATCAGTGGTGTGCAAGACCTTTTGCCTTGGCCATGCATTTGAACTTGCCCAACACATCTACTTTGAACAAGCTCTTAATCTTCAGCTGGATTTCTATTATTGTTTTAATATTTTCAGTATCCATGCTGATTACACAATTTACTATTAAATTGTGTGTGTGTGTGTGTGGGGGTGTGTTACACATTTCCCCACATGTATTTTTTTAATAGAAGTGGTGGTAAAACGTGACAGTATTATAAAGAATATTCTCATAAAATACAAATGTAAACATGTATTATTAAGCACCCATGCCACCGTTCTGCCATTATGTAAAGTATCCCTTTATCTACAGCAAGTACTAGGGGCTCAAGCACAATTCTGACACGAGGCCGACCATGATTGATGCTATGCCTGTCTGTTTAACATAGACTGTAAATTTGCTGTTGTTAAGTTTAATAGTGAAGATTAGCTGAATCAGCAGGTCAGTGTCAGATGAAAAACATTAACATAAACAGAATGCAAATGTTGAAACTGAAATATACAAATCTGCTGAGATATGAAGAAACTTGATGTAAAAGGACAAATATCTCTGATGAAAACTATAGCAGGAGCTCAGGGCTCTCCTTACTGCAGACATTTGCATACTTTTTGGAATGCATTTTGTCAACAGGTTGGAGGGGAAATGGTGCAGTACTCATGTAGGGTTGCATGCTCTTTTATCTTTTACTAATAACAGATTTAACCACTTGCTGATAGTCCTCTCATTAACAACAGCTTGACTAACCACTTCCCACCTGCTCCATAACAGATTTACTGCTACATGGTGGCTCTCATGTGCAGAATCATATATATATCTATTGTGACAGTAGGAACTACTGTCAGGGTAAAATGGACAGTTTGCTGGACACAGGGTATGCATAATTGTGAGGTGCAAGACTACAGAGTGTAGATGTATACTGGAGAAGACTGGTTTCACAGCTTTCTCCAGGTTTTGGTATTACGGAATGAGGCTCTGTAGTTTGGAGATTCTAGTGTCTTGGGAGGGACATGATCTCCAACCCTGTATCCAGACTTTGTATCCAGCAGGGTGAGAACAGCCCTTATATTGAGTGTATGGGGAAACCTCATGGATCCCAGTTGCAGACCGCTCCACACCAAGAGACAAGAGGTCTTCAGGAGTCAGAGAGGCTGTTGGTGACTGCAAGAGGCAGAGCTGTAGAAACTAAAGGGAAGCTGTCTACTTTGAGGAGTCTGGTGGTCTGGGTGACCAGGATAAAGTGCAGAAGTACTGCTACAGAGAGCCAGGTGGGCTAGCATTTTCTGTATTTCATGCATGGGAAACTTTTGTTTGGACTTTTATTTTGCCTGTTTAATAACAATGGGCTACCATGCCCTTATATATAGTTCCTGACTGGCTTGAATCACTAAAAAAAACACATCTACTACGAAAGCCAACAACCCCCATCCCACACTATAAACATACACACACACACACACACACACACACAAATCTGCACTTGCCTGGGGGGTGCATGTGTGCCACCGCTAGCCTGCTTCTGTTGTGATTAATCACAGCAGAAACCACACAAAAAATTGACGTTTTCTGAGTCTTACTTAATGTAAAACAGAGAAAAACTGCTAGTTGCAATACACTTGTGATAGCTGTGTCATCAGCCAACCTATAAACCCAGGATCAGCAAATCTGAGCTTGTGTCCCTAAGCTGGCACATGATGCTGTCTGTGCTGGTACCCCCTGACATTGACTGTTATTGACAGGGTGTCAATTAGAACGATTGACCCACTCTCCTTCCTGACTTACCCATAGAGGGCCTGATCCTCAAAAGAATTACCGGCATAATTAGAATATCTCACCGGCGTATTCACAAAACAAGATATGCCAGAATTACGCTAGGATCCGACTGGCGTAAAGCACTTACACCGTCGGATCCTAAATGCAATACTACGCCGGCCGCTAGGTGGCGTTCCCGTCAATTTCTGCATCAAATATGCTAATGAGCGTGATACACCGATTCCCGAATGAAGTTGCACGCCATCGACATGGTTACCCCTGCTATAAGGTGGTTTAACTTTACGCACACCATGTTAAGTATGGACGTCGGAACAGCGTCGGGTTTTTACGTTGTTTACGCAACTCGTCGTGAATAGGCCTTTAGGTTAATTATGTTGCCGTTGTAATCACTGTATTTGCGGCGTACGACGGAGTATGCACAGTGGCCTACGTTTAAGGCTGGCGCATGCACAGTTCGTTCGGCACGGGGGCACGCTTAATTTAAATACAGTACGCCCCCCTCCTTCCCTATTTGAATTACGCAGCCTTACGCTGTCCCCTTTACGCTACGCCAACGCAAATTACGGAGTAAGTGCTTTGAGAATACAGCACTTGCCTGTAAAAAAAGGATTTTTAATAAACAGCTTACCTGTAAAATCCTTTTCTTGAAGTACATCACGGGACACAGAGCGCATAGCCATTACACTTGGGTTATATGGGTACCTTCAGGTGTGGACACTGGTGTAATCAATTTCACAGGAAGTTTCCTCCCTATATAACCCCCTCCCACTGGGAATGCTTCAGTTTTGTAGCAAGCAATTCCTCCGAGGTTACACAATGTTCCCCAAAAGAGGGGTGGGAGCTCTGTGTCCCGTGATGTACTTGAAGAAAAGGATTTTACAGGTAAGCCGTTTATTAAAAATCCTTTTTTCTTTATCGTACATCACAGGACACAGAGCGCATAGCCATTACACTTGGGATGTCCTAAAGCAATGCTCTATGAAGGGAGGGAGACCGTAAGGCCAAGAATAGCCAAACAAAAAATTATCAGGAAGTAAAGTAACTCCACCAACAGAAAAAAGGGGGCGTGACCCGGACCAGAGGATTCTATACTGCTGCCCGTAGGACCGCCTGCCCAAATGCTGCGTCCGTACCCTTTGCAACGTCCAACTTATAAAATTTAGTAAACGTATGTACGGAAGACCAGGTTGCCGCCTTGCAAACCTGTGCCATAGAGATCTGTTGGTGTGCCGCCCAGGAGGTACTCATGGCCCTCGTAGAATGGGCTTTAACTGATAAGGGAGGTGGAACGCGCTTCAGACCATAGGCCTGAAAAATCAGCTGCTTAATCCACCTAGCCAAGGAAGACTTGGCAGCCGGCTGACCCTTCTTGGGGCCATCCGGAAGAACAAAAAGCACATCTGTTTTCCGAATCTTCTCTGTAGCCTTGAGATAGACCCTCATGGCTCGAACCACGTCCAAAGTATGAAGCAGTCTTTCCTCTCTAGACTGGGGAGTAGGAAAGAAGGATGGTAGGACTAGGTCCTGATTCAAGTGAAAACTGCATATGACCTTAGGAAGAAAAGAAGGTTGAGGCCGCAGAACCACTCTGTCCTTATGCAGAATAAGGTATGGCTCCCTGCATGACAAGGCTGCCAGCTCGGAAACCCTTCTGGCCGAAGCCATAGCCACCAAGAAAACCAACTTTCGGGTTAGTAGCACAAGAGGGATTTCTGTCAGAGGTTCAAACGGCTGCCTTTGTAAAGCTGACAAGACCAGATTTAAATTCCAGGGGCAGAGGGGAGCTCTAATAGGGGGATTCACATGCAAGACCCCCTGCAAGAAGGTTTTTTATAAGCGAATGGGTGGCCAAGGGTCTTTGAAACCATATCGATAAAGCCGACACCTGCCCCTTTAGAGTACTAAGAGCCAACCCTTTGTCAACGCCAACCTGGAGGAATCGCAAGATCCTGTCAATAAAAAACTTTCGAGGATGCCATTTTTGAGACTCGCACCACTCCACATAGGTTCTCCAGACTCTGTAATAAATATTTCTGGAGACCGGTTTCCCAGCCTGAATCAACATAGATATGACCTGAGCTGAGAGGCCTCTGCCTTTAAGAATTAGGGATTCAGCCGCCAAGCCGTCAAATTTAGCTGCTGTGAAGCAGGGTGGCAGATTGGGCCCTGAGACAGCAGATCTGGGCGCAGGGGGAGCGGCCACGGCGCCCCGACTGACATCTTCACGATGAGTGCGTACCAAGCCCTCCTGGGCCAGGCTGGGGCCACCAGGATCACAGGCCTGCGCTCCACCCTGATCCTCCGTAGAAGGCGGGGAATCATCTGCAGTGGAGGGAACGCATACAGGAGAGAAAACTGGTGCCAAGGGCAAACAAACGCATCGGTCCCGTAGGCCGAGGGATCCCTGGCTCGGGATATGAATTTGTCCAACTTTTTGTTGGATCTTGTTGCCATAATGTCCACCTCTGGGACTCCGAATCTTTGGCAAATCTCTGGGAATACATGGGGGTGAAGAGACCACTCCCCCGGGAGCAACTGTTGACGACTCAAAAAATCTGCTTGAGAATTGTCTATCCCTGGGATGAACAGCGCCGAGATGCAGGGTACATGGGCTTCGACCCATGAGAAAATCAGGTTTACTTCCCTTTGGGCTGCTAGGCTCCTCGTGCCCCCCTCGTGGTTTATGTATGCCACCACAGTGGCATTGTCGGACTGTATCCTTACTGGCAGACCCTGAAGGGGGAGAGTCCAGGCGATCAGGGCCAGCCGAGCAGCTCTGATCTCTAGGATATTGATGGGAAGCAGTTTTTCTGCCTCCGACCACTGCCCTTGCTGGGTCTGTCCTTCTAGAACTGCCCCCAAACCTGACAGGCTGGCATCCGTGGTTACTATCTTCCACATGATGGGGCACAATGATTTCCCCTTTGACAAATTTTTAGGGACCAGCCACCAAAACAGGCTGCGCCGGACTCCTGGGGAGAGCACTAACGGACGATCTAACGCCTGCATGGACTTGTTCCAAGCAGAGAGAATGGCTGCCTGAAGATATTTGGTATGGATCTGGGCGTAGGGCACTGCCTCGAAGGCGGCCACCATCTTCCCCAGCAGTCGCATACATAGGCGAATAGTCAGCCTCTTCTTGCCTAGGATCACTTGAACTGCTTGAGTTATTGATCTGACCTTTGCTTGAGGTAAAAATATCCTCTGGCAGTCTGTATCTAGCCGAAGGCCTAGATATTCCAACTGCTTTGTGGGTTTCAATATCGATTTTTCTTGGTTCACAATCCACCCGAATTCCTCTAGATGCTGAACTGTGCGAACTACTGCATGATTGAGGCTGGAAGCTGAGTTGTCGATAACCAGAAGATCGTCCAGGTATGGCAGGACCAAAATGCCTTCTGTCCTTAGGACGGCTAGCACCGGGGCTAACACCTTTGTGAATACCCGCGGAGCTGTTGCCAACCCGAAAGGGAGGGCTACGAACTGGTAATGACGGTGATCTATCATAAAACGAAGAAACTTGTGATGTGCCGGGTAGATCGGTACGTGCAGATACGCATCCTTTATGTCTATAGATGCTAGAAAGTCGTCTTGATGTAGGCTGGCTGCCACCGAACGTATGGACTCCATACGAAAGGTCTGAATCTTTAGAAAGCGATTTAGGCGTTTGAGGTCTAAGATAGGCCTGACGTCGCCATTGGGCTTTGGTATTATGAAAAGGTTGGAGTAGAATCCCAGACCCCATTCCTGGGTTGGTACTTCTACAATTACTCCTTGGAGCAAGAGACAATCCAATGCTTTTACAAGAGAGGCCCTCTTTAATGGGTCGCTTGGAAGACTTGACCCCTGAAAATGAGGAGGGGGGACTTCCCGAAACTCTAGCTTGTAGCCCGTGGCTACCACGGACAGTACCCAAGTGTCGGGAATTCTGGCCTTCCACACTTCGGAGAAAAACCGAAGCCTTCCCCCCACCCAAGAGAGTGGGGGCGCCCCTTCATGAATCCGACTTGATGACCGGTTTAACCGGCTTGCGAGACCATGGCCTCTTGCCTGCCGTGGCTTGTCCTTGTGGGCGGCTATTAAATGCTGAACGCCCGGGAGGCCGTCGATACTGACGGGAAGTTGAAGGGGCCGAGCCTGCGAAGGCCTGTCGCTTAAACGCGGGCCCACGCGATCTTTTCTTGACAGGCAAGAAAGAACTTTTACCACTTGATATGGTCTGGATATATTTATCTAGGTCTTCACCAAATAGTCTCCCACCATGAAAGGGAAATCCTGCTAAAAGCCTTTTGCAGGGTGCCTCTGCTGACCAGTTTTTCAGCCACAAAAGGCGACGCATATGAACCAACAGCAGAGATAAACGGGACGCCTGTTGAATGGAGTCCTTAATAGCATCTACTGCAAAGCAGAGAGCCCTTGGGAGGTCAGCCAATTCACAAGCTTGCTGGGCCGGTATGTCCCTTAATATCTGTTTAGTCTGATCCTTTAAAGCCTGACAAACGCCAATGGCTGCCACCGCTGGCTGAACCACGGCACCTACTGTGGTAAAAGAAGCCTTCAGTAGGGTCTCCAACTTTTTGTCGACTGGATCTTTAAACATCTGGCCTTTTTTAACCGGACAGGTCAGGGATTTATTTACGCAGGAAATGGCTGCGTCCACGGTAGGGAGTGCCCATTTCTTAGCAAATTCTTCTTCCATAGGATAGAGAATAGTGAACCTTTTAGGAGGGATAAAAATCCTATCAGGTCGAGCCCAATCCTGAAAAATCACGCTCTCCAGAAGGGGGTGAACCAGAAAAGACGCACCACTCAACGGTGCCTTCAAGGAACCTAAAGAGGATACCGCGGGGGCTAATTGTTCTGACACTGGAAGTTTAAAAGCAGTGCGAACCATATCTGTCAGAGACTGGATCCACAGGCTCTCTGCTTGAGAAGCCGAAAAAATGTCATCTATAGTGGAACCTTCAATGTCTGAACCGTCGGGACTCGGGTCCACTTGATCCCCCTGTGGGTCCAATTCCTCCAAAGAGAGGACCTCTGCATCTGAAAACACCAATCTAGGTGACGGGGATCTAGCCCGTTTGCCACCTGGCAAAGAGCGGGCAATTAAAGCAGTTAACCTTTCCTCTAGCCCACCCAGGGTGGTCGCTAGCATTTCTTCCATAACGTAAACGGGAATGGGTTGATTGGGGGCCGCCTCTGCCCCTAGCACCCTCAATGGCTCCTGCAACATGCTGTTCGGTGGTCTATCTGGTGAGGGTGGGACCGCTAGAGCCTGGTCCAAATCCTCTGACCCCGATGGAGACCCCTTTAGTTTTTTGGTACCTTTTGCAGCCTTAGCTGGTCCTGATCCCTTGGGAGCCATTGCACAACCTTGAGACACCCCTAAAGCCAACACCCAACTGTTGTAGCTAGAAGTGAACCATTAATAAGAACAGGCTATGGTAAAAAATTTCCAAATTTTCATACGCCCGAGAAGGCGGCAATACCGAGGAAGGTCCTGTAAGTATTGCCACACCAATGCCCGTTAGCTGGAGCCCAAGGTTGCACCGACTCAGATACTGCCAGATCTAAGGCTGAGCCCCCCCCCCCCCACGCTGAAACCAACATGGAGGAAACAGAAAGCAGAGGAGAAGCCTGGACCAGCGCTAGCAACCCAACAGACACCAGGCAAGACACTAATCTTTATTGTAGTGCACACATAGAGGAAGCTGTCCCCATAGGCTTCCTAAGAAACAGGAGTTTTGTCAGCATTTCCTCCCTATAGCACGTGGGGCTGCAGTATCATGCTAACAGGCAGATCTAGGGGGAGTAGCAAATACATATCTTTAAAAGCATACATATACCTACATGTTATCTGGGTAAACATTAGTACATCCCATCCTGCCTCAAAAGACATAGTGGAGATAGTGGCTGATGCACAAGCATATCATTAGCCAACCCAGAACCCCCAGGGGGATACCTACTGTCGAACCAAGTCCCGCAGGTTCCCTCTTACCTGCTCCACGCCGCAGGGTATTGCAAAATGCAAGAGGCCCAACCTTCCATATAACCCAAGTGTAATGGCTATGCGCTCTGTGTCCCGTGATGTACGATAAAGAAAACTGCGTAGGCGGGGGGGTGGCCTGCGGCGGAGCTGAATGACGGCTTGGATCCGGAGCTCTGCATCCAGCTGAGAACTAACGGCTCATATAATCCCTCCGGACCCGGTTTTCGGCCGCTACACCCGGCGTTCCAGCTCTGGAGACCCCTGGGAACATGTCGAGGAAGGAGCAGAGGAAGCCCCAGCGGCTAACGGACTTCTTCTCCCCTCATCAGCGTGGAGGTAGGCAAGATGGCGCCGCATCAGTGTCCACACCAGCACACACAGCACGTGCTGGCAGGCCTGAGTTAGCCTGCAGACCCCAGAACAAGTCCCCCTCTTGCATCATACAGACTCCCTCTCCCTCCTCAGCATCGGCCAGCCCGACCAAAGCCAGACCCAGGCTAGGCAGGGAGGGATCCATGCAGTCAGCTAGCCCTCTGCCTGAATCAGTAGATGACACCCGGGAGCTGCCAGACTCCATCGAATCCTTCCCCACCACCCACCAACCTGTCATAGACTCTGTACTGAAAGATATGCTGCTATCCTTAAAAAGTTCACTGCAATCAGACATGATGCAGTGTATGCACAAATTCCATTCAGATATACAGGCCGTGGAGGCCAGGGTGGAGCATATTGAGCACAAGATGGGGGAGTACGCTGTCACTATAAATGACCTAGTTGACTCGCATGAGGAGAGGGAGGGGGACACGGAATGGATCAAAGCCAAGCTCGCAGATATTGAGGACAGAAACAGACGCAACAGCATGAAAGTAAGGGGGGTCCCTGAGTCTGTTTTGCAATCCGATTTGCGCTCTTTTGCCTCCTCCCTGTTCAAGGAACTTCTCCCGGACCTTTCTGACCTAGAGCTCACAGTGGACATAATACATAGACTGCCCAAACCAGCCTTCTTGCCTGAACAGGTTCCCAGAGACGTTATTCTGAGGTTCCATTTCTTCCATGCTAAAGAGCAACTAATGGCGGTTATGCGCAAAAAAAGAGAAAATTCCCTCGCAGTATCAAAATCTGCAGTTCTTTGCAGACTTATCCCAGTATACTCTGCAACGGAGGAGAAACTTAAACACCATCGCCAAGGCCCTCAGAAACCATAAGATCATTTATAGATGGGGCTACCCTGCTAAACTGTCTGTCACCAGAGAGGGCCACACGCACAATGTGGACACCCTGGAAAAATGCATCTCTCTGCTGGAGGAGTGGGGGATTCTCCCGGAAGAAGCGGGTGCTCCGACACCCTCCCCCAGACCCAGGGCACGGTCTGATCCCGCGTGGAAAACTGTCACTAACAGGAACGTCAAGTCTCACAACTAAATCCGGATGGGGTACCTACCTACATGTTCTCTCCTGGTAGGAGTCTCGGAGAGCCTTAAGGCCTGGACTCACCCCCACTTAACGTGTGCAGCTCGCTGCTGCTCTCAGATCTCCCTTCTAGGGAGCGTAGGGTTCATAACCAGCTCATGATGGCTACACGCCAATTGTTTGACTGTTTTTTTTGTTGTTTTCCTGTTCATCCTTTTTTTCCTTTTGTGTTCCTCCTTTTTTCTACACATTACCCTCAAGTGTTGCTTCAGCGTTGCAATCACCATCTACAGAAGAAGAGCTTCCCCCCGCATGGAGAAAGTGAGAATCCTGGCCTCTTCCACTTACCTGCCATTGTTCGGGACACCTCTACCCTTTCAACTAACCGTGAGTGCTCTCTTGACCTCTTCTTGGTACAAATAATTTATTACTTGCCATGCTCGGTTTGGCCACTGGAGGGAGACCGTCTCTTAAAAATTAATCCCTGCAATAATTCACCACCAACTGTCCTATTGCTGTATCAATGGGGGTAACATTTCTTTCTATCAACTCCAATGGTCTAAATCACCCTGTTAAGTCCATGTGGAAAGAGGCCACTTCCAACCGGGCAGATGTTTTATGTGTGCAAGAAACACACTTTTCCTCACTGTCTCCCCCTCAGTGTTCACATGGACACTTTCCACACATCTTTAAAGCCAATTTGTCTAACAAAACGAGGGGTGTCCTCACGGCCATAAGAGACACGGTTGCTTTTACACTCCATGAAGTTATCCTTGATCCCGGGGGCCGTTACATTGTTTTGATATGTGATATTAATACCACCACGTTCACTATTGTGAATATCTACTCCCCGAACAAGCACCAAGTTCGTTTCTTCAACAGATTAATGGCCAAGGTAGTGACGCACCGAAAGGGGAAGCTGGTCATTTGTGGAGATTTCAATGCAACCCCAGACCCGGGTATTGACTCTTCCTCAGGCGCCAAACGCTCAAGCCTGACATTGGCAACCTCAATTCACAACCATGATTTATTTGACGCTTGGAGGTGCCTTCACGCTGGAGAACGGGATTTCACGTTTTTTTCCTCGCCCCATGGGGCTTACTCCAGAATTGATCTATTTCTAGTCGACCAGCTCACCCTCTCCAGAGTGTCGGACACTGCCATTAATTTGATTACGTGGTCGGACCACGCATCCATTACCCTCACCCTGGATGATGGCATGGCTGACAGTGCACCGTCTCTATGGAGGGTCAACTCATTCTTGCTGCAGCAGGTCGAGGCTAAGAACCTCATTGAAAGACACTTGAATGATTTTTTTTAGTATTAATGAAGGTTCTGTTCAGGACCAATTTGTCTTGTGGAACGCCCATAAGGCATATGTCAGAGGCATTCTCATCCAATTGGGGGCGAGGGCTAAGAGACAGCGGCAGCAGAAATTGACAGACCTAACCAAAGAAATATTCAGGCTTGAAACATCTAACAAACAAAATCCTTCCCCGGTACTCTCCCAAAAATTAAACATACTGAGACATGACCTCAGGCTCCTGTTACTGGAATCATTCGAAAAATCGTCACGTAGATTAAGAATGGCTTACTATGCAACAGGTAACAAGGCAGGTAAATTATTGGCCCACAAAGTGAAAGGTGTAAGACACAAATCCAAAATACCCTATATTATCCATCCCGTTAGCAAATGTAAGCTTCACCACCCTCAAGATGTGGCAGATGCTTTCAGCCACTACTATAGTTCACTGTACAACCTAAAAAATGATCCAGATACCTTCCAACCTGAACCTGAAGCCATTGGCAAATTCTTGCAGGGCTTGAATATCCTATCTATATCTCCTGATCAACTATGATCTCTAAATCAGCCCTTTAGCAAAGAGGAAATCCGTAAGGTTATCGAGTCCCTCCCTAAAAATAAAGCCCCTGGCCCCGACGGGTTCACGGGAGATTACTACAAAACCTTCAATCAGATTTTGACCCCTTACTTGGAGGGTGTGTTCAATGCTGCTGCTGTCTCGGCCGCCTTCCCTACTGAAATGTTGTCCGCTGTTATTGTGACCTTGCCGAAGCCGGGGAAGGAACCTACGTCACCTTCAAATTTTAGGCCAATATCCCTACTTAACATAGATGTAAAAATGTATGCCAAGATCATTGCCACACGCCTATTAGACATTCTCCCTCTGATTATACATCCTGACCAGACAGGATTCACCAAGGGACGTCAGACTTCGGACGCCACTCGCAGGTTGATTAATGTTATCCATTTGGCCAATCTGCATAAAAGGCCTTCTCTGTTATTGGCTTTAGACGCAGAGAAGGCCTTTGATCGCATTCACTGGACCTATATGGCTCAAGTTTTAGAGAGATTCGGCTTTGTAGGTACTATCCTGTCCGCAATCCTGGCCTTATATTCCAACCCCTCCGCCCAGGTACTCGCGTCAGGAGTTTTGTCCAATCTGTTTTTAATTTCCAATGGCACTAGGCAGGGATGCCCACTATCCCCACAAATTTTTAACCTACTAATGGAACCCCTAGCTATATACTTTCGCTCACATCCTGACATTAAAGGTTTTCCTGTCCAAAACTCCACCCACACCATTAGCTTGTTCGCAGATGATGATATCTTAATTCTCACAGACGTGGAATCCTCCCTGGCTTCGGCACATGCGGCTCTGGAGATGTTTAATAAACTGTCATTTAAAATGATAGTCCTACCACAATTACTGTATCTCTTCAGGACGCTGCCGATCCCTGTCCCCGCCTCCTTTTCCAAACTTCAGTCTCAACTGAACAATTTTTTGTGGCAAGGTAGGAAAGCAAGGTGTTCCTTTAAAAAGCTAATAGCGGGTAGAAGAGTCGGGGGTATCGGTCATGTCCTCCTGAAGGACTACCACTCAGCCGCGGTTCTCTCGCAGGCTAGGCTATGGTTCGTGCACACCCATACCCCTAGATGGTTAGAATTGGAATTATTGCAGGTCCCGGCTCACTGTTTATCCGACATTTTATTATCCAGTAGAATCCTCATGCCGGCCCTAACTCAACTCTCTCCCACGATGATGGCCACTATTCGCGCTTGGGAGAAGTTTGTCTCTCACACCTTTTTAGGCCAGGACGTTAAACTTCTACCCCTTCCCATCTCCAGTTTACCATTGATCATACCAAGCATATCTGTTGCGCACTGGTCAATTAATGGCATTAAAACGGTAGTAGACTTGTTGTCAGGCCACACGCTTAAGTCATTTCAGACTCTACAGTGCAAATTTGGCTTAGCGGACACCGACTTGTATAGGTATCTCCAACTATCTCACCTCAAAAAAACACCTCAGACGTCTACCGCGCTCCCCTGGCGGGCTATGCTATATTTTACCAACCCCACGACTAACATTAAGGGGATATCGCTATTTTATAATCTTTTAAACAATAAAAACATCTTCATCAAAACCTTGTATATGGAAACGTGGGAGCGAGATATGGGTGCAACGTTCTCCGATGACCAATGGCAATCAGCTTTGCGGAGCACATTCTCTGCGACTAAGAGCGTGAATCTGTGGGAACTATCTCACAAAATTCTGGTGCGGTGGTACTTAACACTGTTTCGCCTGTCTAAATTTGAACCCGAAATCTCCTCCCTGTGCTGGAGGAATTGTGGAGAGGTAGGGACGTTGCACCATGTCCTGTGGTCCTGCCCTTCACTTAATCGACTGTGGGTGAGTGTATTTAATCTAATATCCCAGCTCCCAGGGATCCGGATTATCCCCTCGGCGGAGGCGGCACTTCTGTCCCTGGGCTTAGATAGTGTCCCGTACTCCTCAAGAACCATGATCACTCATTTACTACTCAGCACTAGGTTATGTATCGCAAGGCACTGGAGGGATGCGGGCCCACCTTCGATGAGTGAAGTGGTGGAAACGACTAATACCCATGCCTCCTATGAACTATTGTTTGCGGCATCTCAGGGCAAAATGACCAATATGGAACGTAAATGGTATAGGTGGAATAGGTGGTATAACTCGGTTCATAAAAATTGATGTGTAACAGACTCATGCTGATCACTTCCGTTTATAAGATATAAGGAGGAACACCACTTTACACTTTAATGTTTTAGTTTATTTCTTGTTCTATTTTAGTTTGTTAGATTTCTTTAGTTTACTCATTTTCTCGGCCATATTGTCTTTATAAGCTGAATATCTGAGGTGCTCATGATACGCGGGCTTTGTTGCCATGGAGTGCGGGCCTCAGAAATCCGGGCCCATGGTCTATGTCGACATTATGGGCCTTGATGTCTCCGGGTGTATTAAAGGTGGACATGTGGACGGGCCGCCATCAGCTCTCCCGTCGCACAGAGTGATCCCAAAGGGGTGCGTGGGGGAGAGGGCGGTGTGCCGGTCGGGGTCTCTGACTGAGAGGCCATACTAAGATTGATCGAGCACTGTGGTTATTTGATAATCAACGGTTCATAATCAATGTTTCATTGTTTCAACGGTTCATAATCAATGTTTCATTGTTTCAATGTTCAATGCTTCAATATTCATTATCTCATTCTTTCATGTGTTTTGAATGTATACAATGAAGCTACACAGACCTCCATATGCTTATGGTCTATTTTGTTTTGTTGTATCTTTTATTCTTTTGTTTGCATAAAACTTCAATAAAAACCTATTGAAATGAAAACTGCATAGGCGTAGCGTAAACAGGATACGCTACGCGGGAAATACAAGTTTTTTTTAAGAATCTGGCCCAGAATCTGCACTAGCCCGACCCCTCCCCATACAAGGCAACATCCTCAAATATCTTGAGATTTCTGTTGACAGAAGTCCCACACCTCAGCAGAATCTTAGCATCTCTGTAGTAACCCTGTATCACATGACCCCAGGCTGCTGCAGAAGACCTTCCCAGGATTCTGTATGAGGAATGGTAGCCTGCATTCCTAAAAGTACAGGTTTTGAAGCTGATCAGAAGCCTGGACTACATGCATTGGAACTAATTTGCGGTCTTAAGTATATTAACATGTTTTGTGCATGCACCAAACAAAATGTGGTTTGCATGTTCACCAGTTTATATTTGAACTCACAGCAGTACTGCTAATGGCAAGTTGCACTCAATTATTATATACTTAATGAGTGTAACTTGCTATTAGGCCGCGTACACAGGATGAGGTATGTCCGCTCAAACATGTCCGACGGACCGTTTGCAGCGGACATGTCTCATCGGATTTTGGTCCGATGGCGTGTACACACCATCGGACGAAAATCCCCTTGGGCTGAGGACGCGGTGACAAGGCGGTGACGTTGACGCCGCCACGTCACCACTCCAGGAAGTAAAATATGTCCACGCATGCGTCAAATCAATTTGATGCATGCACGGACAGTTCTGTCCACTGGTTAGTGTAGCATGCTTTGAAATTTGTCCGCTGGGCAAACATGTCCGATAGCCCGTACACACGATCGGACATGTCTGCTGAAACGGTCAGTCGGACCAGTGTCAGCAGATAAATTTGATCATTTGTACGCGGCCTTAAAGCCACAACAATGAGTACAAAAAGTAAAAACAAACATACCACAATGCACTATTGTTCACTGGCATGCTGGCTGAACATGGCATCTAAAAAAGTTTGCATTGCAGTTTGATAAGTGAAAGTGCATGTACCTTAGTTCTGTGTGAATGGGGAAAAGCAAGAAAAATAAAATAATGTCAATAGGCCCTTTCCCATGCTGGCATATTTTCTTAATTGATTTAAAGGGGTTGGAAAACGTTGTATTTTCCACCTTAATGCATCCTATGCATTAAGGTGAAAAAAACACCTTGCACCGAGCCCCTGTTTTACCCACCTGAGCCCCAAATCTCTGTGGGTGTGATCCCACATTGATTTCCCCCATTCCCCCAGCTTGAGGTGGCTCTTCGTTGGATGATTGATAGCAGCACAGACATTGGCTCTAGCTGCTGTCAATCAAATCAATGATGTGGCCCATTGGGGGCAGGGAAGAGTAATACACTTGCCGGCTATGGCCACCAAGTGTATCACACTAGAGCGCACCCACAAGGTAACCCCTTTGGGACACAGATTCCCAGAGGGGGTAAGCTCTTGCGGGGGAGCAGGGACGATCAGGGCCACTCTGTGCAAAACAAACTGCACAGTGGAGGCAAATATGACATGTGTGGTATTTTTTTTTTTTTTTTTAAACACAAAGCTTTAGTGTCCCTTTAAATGCCAAATGCAGAATTTCTGTTTTAAAGGCTTAATCCACCTTTTGTACATGTTACACCAGTAATTTATGTTAAACATGGTGCACATAGAAACCCATTCAAAATCCTGACAGTTTAAATAGTCATTCCACTTGTGTTGAGAAAAGCAAATGTGTCATTCAGTGAACAAGAGATACAAACAATAGGTGAATCTGCAAAATATAGAACTGCAGTCATATATATATGGTTTCCCACATGTGCTAATATATAGTGTTGTCAACACCATGTGACATGAACATATGAACTGCAAAATTGATCGAGACACATAATTAGAAGGTGAAAGTGTTACTAAACTCACTTCATAAAAAAATATGAATGCATGTTATACAGTATTACAATACAGTCACCATGAGATTTTTTTTCTGCAAAAAAAAAAAAAAAAAAAAAATACTAGTTGATCCTGCTGCTCTCTATCTCCAATTTGTGTTTATGTTCCCAATTCAGCTATAGATTTTGCAGCTTTGGTGGCAACTCTGCGCATACTCCGTTTTGAGCGAGTTCCTATGCTGAGAATGTCCTCTCTATCACATCTGAGCAGCCCATGTGACTATAGAGTCGCATATGTGGGTGTATACACAGCAATAAATGACAACCCATTCATTCTCTCCTCCCCCATGCTCACTAACCAGCTAAACACAATGGGGCAGATTCACGTAGATCGGCGCATTATCATTCCGGCGTAGCGCACCACTTTTCCGTTAGACTTGCGCAATCTAGCCGCGTAATCCGGCGATTCACGTAGCTTTTACGCAAGAGCTTGCGCAAACGTAAGGTTTTTTCCGTAGGCGTAAGGAGGAGTAATACAAATTGGGAGGGACGTGGGCGTGTTACATTGAAATGAGCCGTGACCCCATGCAAATGAAGGGCCAGCCGACTCGCGCATGCGCGCGTGAAGGAAACCATGTCAGCTCCGTTGTGCGCATGCTCACAACTCGGGAGCGGCGCAATCATTGAAATTGGAAATGGACTAGGGCAATGTTGTGAACTACGCAGACAGCATAAATAGACACACACAAACGCCCTTCCATTGCAAAAGTACATCCCTTTGTGTCCCTTCCCATTGAATCAAGTGCTTTTGCTCTGTTGTTCGTTAGAGTGTGTTTTGTAGTTGTGAGATTAGTGTTCTGTGTGATCTTGTGCTTGTTGGTAGTTTTGTGAAAGTGTATTTTGATAAGTGTTTGAGACTGTTTGTTTGATTGATAGATTTCTGAGCGTTTGTTTTCTTGCTTTTTTTTTTCATCTGATTTTTTTGTGTGTGTTTCTTGCTGAGTGCTAGTGTGATTTTTGGCTGTTCTTTTTCTCTTTGTGTGTGTTCTTGTCTGATTGGTTGTGCTTGTATTTGTGACAGATTTTTGGTGACTGCTAGTGAGTTTGTTTGGAAGTATGACTGAGAGAAAAAGAAAGCTCAATTTTACTGTGGGGGAAAAAAGAATTCTTGCCCGGGCCATTACCGACTATGGGCGTTTTCTCCACGGCCCGCAGAGTGCCACCACCACCCCGGCCAGGAGGAGGGAGATATTGGATATAATCACGGAGCAGGTCAATTCATCGGGGGAGGGGGAGACACGGACCCGCTCTGGGATAGAAAAGAAAATAAATGACCTCCGGCGTGAGGTGAAAAAAAAACTGGCCACAATAAATGCCCATGCCAGGGGCACAGGAGGGGGCCCACCATGCCGGGTTAGATTTTCAGAGACGGAGCGTGTGGTGGCCCTGACCTTTCACCGGCATGAAGTGGAGGGCCTGCCAGGCTTTGACACAAGTCCGGTCCCCGCGGTGCCAGGTAAGGTTTTTATTTCTCTCAGGTGTGTAGCATGTGTGGGGGAGGGGGTGAAAGGGAATATGTGGCAAGTGTGTGGATCCTCCAACCTGTGAATGTTTTGTGTCATCCACAGCTGTGCAGGAGGGTGCAGGGCCATCTGGACTGACCGCTCCAACCCCAGGACAGCAGCCTAATGAGGCCCCCCCAACAAGGCCAGAGTCCGCAGAGGAGGAACAAGAGGAGGGGGAGGATCATGCGGAGGACGATCATGAGGAGGAGCAGAATCATGAGGAGGAGGAGTCCATGGAAGGCACTGGCCCTTTGGTTTCTGCGGACTCTTCCCCTCTGGCTGCAAGAAGCCTGCCCTCCCTAAGGGTCAGCCCCCCCCCCTCCTCCCCCAACATGGCTCCCCTCACAAGGGCCTCCCCTTCTCCCCGGCCACAACCATCAGCAAGAGCCAGGAGGTCATCCCCAAGCACCAGGGGGGCGCCCAATCTCATGCCCGCCTGTCTGAGAAGGAACCTGGCCACCCAGACCCGCCTTCTGAGACAGCTCTGCCAGACTATGGGGCGGGTGGATCAGAGCCTGTCCTCCATTAATGATAGCCTGGGTAACCTGGACTCCCACTCCCGGGCCTCCACAACCTGCCTAAATGACCTGCAAACTACAGCAGCAGGCGTTGGGCAGGATGTGAGGGCCCTTACCCAGGCTATCCAGGGCAACACGGCAACACTTGGTGCTGCCCTGGACAGAATAGCCGTGGCCTTGGAGGGCAGGCCGCCAGGTGGGCAGATCTCAGGGGCTGCTCCTCCTTCCCCGGCTTTTCCCCTCCCCCATGCGTCTCCCCTGAGGGTCCGGGGCCGTGGCCGGGGGCGCCCCAGGCGTGGCTCAGGCAGAGGGCAATAATTTTTTTTTGCCCCTTTTGTTTGTTTTGAAAGCTTTTTTATTTTTGTTCTCTGCTTTTTTTTGTTTTTTCTAAGCATTTTTTTTTTCCTAAGCATTTTTTTTTCTATGCATTTTTGTTTGTTTGACTTTTTTGGCATATTTTGGGTTGTGAATGATGTTTGAATGTGGGGGTGACATTCCTGCTGGAAAAGGGGTGTCACCCTCAATTTTGGTGGAGAAGGGTTCCCCAGGACCAGGGAGAAGTGATTCCCAGGTCCGTGTGAATGGTGTATGAATGTACAGTGACATAATTGGAGCCTTGACGTGGCGTTACTGCTCACCAGTCTTGCATGGTGGACTGGTGCCAATCCAATTTGATGAGGATGTGGGGTGTGTGTGCTAGGGACCATAGTGGTGTGCATGCATGCATTCTCATTGTGCCATGATTAATGTGTGTGTTTAACGTGCAAAGATGCCCAATATGAGCTGCCTCCTGACTGCTCTTCCCTCAGAAGACGGGGTATCCTCGGTTAGGGGTTGATTTTCTGGTTGGGGGGTCAGATCATCACGTAGCTCAACCTGCAGGCCCTTCCTCACTGCGAGATTGTGTAGCATGCAACATGCAGCGATGATATGGCACACGAAGTTTGGGGAATACAACAGTGTACCCCCAGACTTATCCAGGCATCGGAAACGTGACTTCAGGAGGCCAAAGGTGCGCTCCACCACTGCACGGGTTTTGATGTGTGCTTCATTGTATCGTTCCTCTCCTGGGGTTTGGGGGTTCCGGATAGGAGTCATGAGATGGGGTCCCAGTGCATATGCAGAGTCACCTGTAAAGGAAAAGACAGGAGAATGTTAGTCATGCATGTGCCACTTCTGTTGTGCATCACGGGAGGGGATAGTCATGCCTGACTCCCATGTCACTCACCAACCAGCCAGGTGTTCCCATACACGTTCTGTTCGAATTCTGTTCGGATGTGGCTTTGATTGTAGATGTAGCTGTCATGGCTGGACCCTGGGTGTTTGGCACGGACGTGCCATATGAGGCCTTGGGCATCAACTATCACCTGTACGTTGATGGAGTGCCAATTCTTCCGATTGCGGTACATGTGCTCGGTCTCATGGGGGGGCTGGAGTGCCACATGTGTGCAATCTATGGCCCCGATGGTGCGTGGGAATCTGGCAATTCGGTAGAAATCTGCCATTGCCTTGATTCGAAGCTCCTCAGTGGTGGGTTTGATGATTTGGTTGGCCAAGCGTGTGAGGATTGCAGGGACAACCTGGTGCACACATCTGCTCATGGAGGATTGTGACATCCCAGCCACCACTCCACTTGTACGCTGAAAAGAGCCACTGGCAAGGACATGGAGTGTTGCCAGGACCTTGACCAGTGGCTGCACTGCATGTGAGCGTTGTGTTGGGCTGGTGATGTCCTCCTGCAAGGTTGTGGTTAATTCCAGGATGGCATGAGGGGGGAATCTGAAGATGCGAAAGACCTCTGAATCATTCATGCCAAACAGGTGTATGCGGGTGCGGTATACCCTCTCCCGTGCCATCCTCCGTGCCCTCCTCCTTCTTTGGTCATCTATATTCACTAGTGCAGCTATGAGCGACGATGCCCCTAGCATGTTGGCAGTCAAATTGTAGTGCAACACGTGTGTGTGGTCTGCTCCTCAATAACGGTGTTGCTTTATCTGACAATTAGACTTTTTTTCAAAAGTTAGATCAGCTTTTATGTGCTCTAACTTTAGACAGGACATTTTGCAGTTGCGCACATCGCGTAGCCTGCGCAGCAACTGCGTTTTTTTGTGGATCCCCGTAACTCCCTCATTAGCATATTTGACTAGCAAATCAATGGTGTGTCTAGCGCAGTTTTGCGCGAAGGGAAGCGAATGTCTAACTCAATTACGCCGGACCAAAAAACGTAGATTTCTGGCGTATATTGTTTTGTGAATCGCGTCCAACTATACGCACGCGCACATTTAGACTTACGCACGCGCAACAGCAGTTGCGCACGCGTAATCGCTCTGTGAATCTGGCCCAATGGGCGCAGGATCTTGCATGCAGATTAATGGTGGCTGCATCTCCCTCTTACTCTAAGACACAGCCTGTGACTGGCAGAAATCCATACACACCATGTTTACCACAAAATAATAAATGTTTAATTTTAAATATATATGTGTATGCCACTTAAAAACAGTTAATTACTATTATTTATTTATTTCTACTCTGTTTTCCAAAGGTTGTTTCTTTTGTGTTTTTTTTTTTTTTTTTTTTTACATGTGACCAGCAGCAGAGGACTAGAATCTACTCTTGCTTGTGTTTCCCTGCAGACAGGGTGGGGGAAATTTGGGTGATGTGACAGTTGCATATTGATTAAGAAAAAGGTACTTGGATTTTTATTATTATTTGTATTTATTTATATTTTAGAAAATAATTACAGTGCCATCATCCATATACAGAAATATAATGGGCAAGGTAAATTAAATAGTGTGTTTAGTATCACATTAAGCCAGTGGTTCTCAACTTTTCTAGTACTGTTACCCTTGATACAATTTCCCAAGTTCTGGTGACCCCTAACAGTAGAATTTTTGTAGCGTGGGTTTTCAGCACCTAAGGCCAGACAAGTAATCTGTGCCCCTAGCCCACAGACATTTAGGGATCCCTAAGTCCCTTACACTCGTACAGTATTAAAACCCCTTCTGGTACATTTTAGGATGTTCTCCTTTTTTTCACTTTTATCTCTCTATTTTAATTTCTTGCCCCCCCATCCCTCTTTCTAGTCATCTTTCCTGTTTTCTCTTATTCTTTATATCCCTTTTTTCTTTGTTCCTCTCCCTCTTTTCCTCTCCCTTCCACATATTGTCTACTTTTTCTTGGGGGGGGGGGGGGTGGGGAGTGCTGACCATGCTGGTGGGGAGTTCTGATCAGCCAGCTTAGATGCTCTTGATCAAGATCATCTGCTGATCTGAGAACTGTAGTGGGGACTTTAAATGGCAACTCTAATCACAGGTAGTGCTACTCAATGTGTCGCCAGCTCTGTAGTGTCTCGCAACAGTGACACCTATGCCGGAATCAGGAGATAGGGTCTCCTCCAGCCCTTCCCACTTCACATTTCTCACCAGTCAACTGACCTCTAGTCTCTGCCCCACAATCTGCTGGATGGCTGTGAAAAGGCTGAGAGTGCTGCAGGCTTCAGGAACAGCCCAGGATTTGGTAACCCCTGGAAAATTGGCATTTGACCCCCAGGTTGAGAACCACTGCTTTAAGCCATTAATACACATGCATATCATATGTGTGTGTTGCTGTTTTGGCTGGCTTTTGAGTCTAATGCATCTTTAACTATACAATTTCAGACAAAATAGTGCTAACTAGTAAATTAAGAGGTTCCTGCTTCCATTAAATTGGCACCAACATATATGGTGAATTTTCTGTGATAAAATGGGATTTGAAAGCAAAAGTTCAAATATGAAAGTTGGAAGGCGTATTTACCTTGAAGGCTGCTCCTCCATGAATGATGGACTTGATGAAAATCCCCAAATCACTGCTGGTGTCTCTGGATTTGTTGCCTTTTAGACTAACACCGAGTCCAGCTGAACCTGAATCATTTAGTGGTACCTCAAAGGTCATCTGTACTGTGTTTTCTGGAGACACAACGTGGCCTTCTACTTCTCTCTGTCAAAAATAACACACATTACTAAATGTACAGCATACAATTGTGTGTAGCATGCCTTTATATGGATTTCATCTATGTATATAGCTATTTGCCTAGCTTTAAAAGTTTGATTTTTAAGGAACGTCCGCTACACTTAAATAAGCAAATTTAATTGTTGGAAAAATTACCCACTAGACCAATTGTCAATGAACCTACTGTTCTAATAAAGCAAATAAATACTCTAGCATAGAGCTCACTGACTAGAAAGAGAGTTTGGGTCACTGTAAACAGCATGTAAATTGGTTGTAAAGATAACACATTGTTTACCTACAGTAAATGCATCATCTGCATTAAGATACAACATTTACCAGCATTTGTATTTTAAATCGTTTCTTGATCTAGTACTGTGCCTGTTTCTCTCTCACATGACACATAGCCAGCAGTGGGAACCACTGATGTCTGCTGCTGTCAAAGAGATCATGTGAGGAAGGAGCTAGGAAACTAGGCTGATCCATGCTTGGTGTGTCTGTGGATGTCAGGAACAAGCCTGCATACATGCCCCCAAAGCAAGTGGCTTGCTATTGTGGTGCTTGGAGAAGAGAAGGAGCCAAAAGCACTGGCCGTGAATGGGGATGCTCTGTGCAATATCATTGCACAGAGAAGAAGTATAACATGTTTATTATTTTAGATTTGTGCGTATAAAATATATATATATTATATAGTGCATGCTAGTCACCATAATAAAAACAAACACAAAATTATTGTACGACAAAATGAAAATTTGGAAGTGATGAAATGCATTTATATTATATTTTCAAACAAAAACTGTACGGAGTAAACACAAATCATATGATCTGGTATTGTACCAGGACAAATTTTGCGTCTGTCCTTTTTTTGGATGAAAGTTGTGTACTATTGATCGGATTATTGTATAATTGCTTTGAAAGCAGCATTTTTTTGTAGGATATTCTGATTGTGTGTATGGGGCTTAAAGATTGCATACATAAACCAGTTAATCTTAAAAAAAAAATATTGCATTTGTTTAAAACACCCCTGATGTGCAGTATGATTTTTGTTAAAGCCTCCAATGTCTTATGACAGCTGGTATTGTTTGGAATGTCATCTTAACCACTTGAGGCCCGCGCTACCGTCGGATGACGGCAACAGCGCGGGCCTGAATAGCCAACATGCCGTCATTTGACGGCATGTCTTTCTGGCGTTCCCAGCGCGCGCTGTAGTGCGCGCTGCGGGGAAGCCCTGTGTTGTCCGTGTCCCTTGGACACGGCCAATCACAGATCGCGGCAAACGGCCAATCAGAGCGGCCGTTTGCGATGCGATCTGTGGGCCAATGAGAGATGATCTCTCATAGATCATCTCTCATTGCCGGCTCACACAGAGACAATGTCCTGTCTCTGGAGGGGAGGAGCCCGATCTGTGTTCCTTCTTACATAGGGACACAGATCGGTCACCCCCCCAGTCACCCCCCCCTCCCCCCACAGTTATAACACACCTAGCATACACATTTAACCCCTTCCTCACCCCCTAGTGTTAACCCCTTCAATGCCAGTCACATTTATACTGTAATTAGTGCATATTTATAGCACTGATCGCAGTATAAATGTGAATGGCGCCAAAAATGTGTCAAAAGTGTCCGATGTGTCCGCCATAACGTCGCAGTACCAATAAAAATCGCAGATCGCCGCCATTTCTAGTAAAAAAAAATAATAATAAAAAATAATAATTCTCTCCCCTATTTTGTAAGCACTATAACTTTTGCGCAAACCAGTCGCTTATTGCGATTTTTTTTTTTTTTACCAAAAATATGTAGAAGAATACGTATCGCCCTAAACTGAGAAAAAAAATGTGTTTTTATTTTTAATTGGGATATTTATTATAGCAACAAGTAAAAAATATTGTATTTTTCTTAAAAATTGTCGCTCTTTTTTGTTTATAGCGCAAAAAATAAAATCGCACAGGCGATCAAATACCACCAAAAGAAAGCTCTACTTGTGGGGAAAAAAGGACGTAAATTTTGTTTGGGAGCAACGTCGCACGACCGCGCAATTGTCAGTTAAAACGACGCAGTGCCGGAAGCTGAAATTTTACCTGGGCAGGAGGGGGGTGTAAGTGCCCAGTATGCAAGTGGTTAAAATATGTTACTTTATAATTTCAAAAACATGGGCCATATACACTTTCAAAGAGTATAACAAGTGTGAAGCCAAGTGGGTATTAATTAGTAATTTGGTGACTACACATATTTACATTTTAGATATTTTTTATTTTTTTTACAACTTGTTTAGGCTCACAACTGTTGGCCCAGTTTTTAGATAAACATAATTATCTTACATTGCACTGACAACGTTTTACAGATATAATAAAATGATAATGGAAGCAAAAATGCAAATTGGGCAATTCTTCTGCTTCCGAGAATCTTCAGCAATAACTGTGCAAAGTAAACTATGTTTATAAATTTTGTTTCCAGCGAATGCAAATATGTCTGCAGCAACAGTGTTCTGCAATGGTAAGTGTGCATGTATTTTAAAGCATTGTTAGGTGGCAATAGTTGTTGCAAAAGTAGTTGTCTAAAAATCTGTTCCTGCTGCACTTTGTTGGTTTTATCCATCTCTAACACAAGTCCATTTGAATTTCATCTGGCTCCCCGAATCCATCTGTTGCCAAAAGTCATGTTCTAAAACATATTTATTTCAACACAAAAGATCATTGCTAAAATGTTTTTTTTTTTTTTTTTCAGCTACACAGCAAACCGAACCAGAGGGTGTTCAGCTCATCCCTAATCTTAATATTTAGCTAATGATTAACACATTTATTTTTCCTCTTTCTATGTGGTGTCAGACGAAGAACAAAGCTCCCCTACATGAAAACGCAAACCCTCACTTTGAGCTTTAACTTGGTATATCTGTAATTTAAACACAGATGTCACTGCACAGCTTTCTGGACATGTTGGGGGCTATGTTTGAGGCCCTTCATATTTACCAAGTTGACCACTGCTATTCTAAATGTTGTCCAAAATGTTTCTAGGTGGCTTTTCCAAGGCTTAAAATTGTTTTTAAATATATATATATATATATATATATATATATATATATATATATATATATATATATATATATATATATATATATATATATTATATTGTGGTAGTTGGGGTTGATAAAGTGCAATAAAACCCTGGTGATTCCCCTCATGTCTCTGGCCCCACCCTCAGCTATATAAGAGCTGTCAGGCTGGAGGTGCGTCATTCGTCGGGTGCCTCTGGTGGAGGCAGGATTGTGTGCGTTGGATCCTCGCTGGGGATCATCACTGGAGATCGAGAATGGATTACATCGCTGGAATGTTTTTTTTTTATTTTATAATGGCCTTGTCCCAAGCCGTCTCCTGTTGTTTTTAAAATTATGACACTTTTTTGGTGAAATGGTAGGCGTACATTGTACCCTTACCAATTCACATAGGGAGCCAGGATCTGGAGGCCCCCTTTGTTAAAGGGGGCTTCCAGATTTCGATAAGCCCCCGCACGCAGACCCCCGCAACCACTGTGCAAGGGTTGTGGGGATGAAGCCCTTGTCACCATCCACATGGGGACATCCTCCCCATGTTGAGGGCATGTGGCCTGGTACGGGTTCCCCTTAAAATCCATACCAGACCTGAAGGGTTTTCAATTACTTTCAATCAATTGTATCTGCATTCCTGGGACCCGACAATTGATTATAACTGCAAGTAGTTTTAAATTACTTATATTTTCCTTTAGAAATGTCATTTTGTGCAGAGACTGTTATAAACATGGGAAATGTGTGCTACTTCACAGGCATAATATAGACAACCCCCCTCCCCGGTACCAAATTTGAATATTTCACTTTTATTATTTCACTTTAAGCATTATTAAAATCACTGCTCCCGAAAAAAATTGCTGGTTTTAAAACTGTTTTTTTTTGCATTGATACATGTCCCCTGGGGCAAGACCCAGGACCCCAAACACTTTTTATGACAATAACTTACACACTATCCTTTAAAATGAGCACATTAGATTTCTCCAATAGACCTTTAAAGGGTGTTCCGTGGCTTTTCGAATTTGCCGCAAACACCCCAAATTGTTTGTTGTTCATATATATATATATATATATATATATATATATATATATATATATATATATATATATATATATATATATATATATATATACATATATACATATATACACACACACACAACCGGGGAGCCACCCACACGCTGATGAAGAAGGCAAGGTCGTGCCTTCAAAACATGCTCCGATTGGCCAGACAGTCTGTGGGCGGCTCCCCAGTTTGCAGCCCACTCTGCAAGTGCTTTAACATTTTTCACACTTTTAGTGTTGTTTTATACTTATATATTAAAAAAATCCTAAGCTGTTTAAAAGGATTGGCTTGGCCATTCCCTCTCCTCCTTTTGCTTTACACATGCATATACACACTTTAAAAATAAAAATAAAGGAACACTTTGAAAACACATCAGATCTCTAAGGGGAAAAATACTGCGCTGGACATTTATACAGATATGATTAGAAAAAAAAAAAAAAAAGCACCTGAGAGCAAAGTTTAATTGTGTACAATAATATGTATCCAACACTTGCATAAAAGTAAGGGATGCCAGACTAATGGATAGTGAACCGTCCTGGATCGGTCTCCAACGCCTCTGATATGTCCCCTGTAAACAAAGTATCCAGCAGTAGTAACCGTAGCGTCCCGGGATAAAGCCAGCTGATCCTCCAGTGGCTGGAGGAGATGAATGTGTTACACTCTGTGAACAAGTCTGTGAGTGTGTGACATCAATGGAGTGTGGGGGAAACCCAACGTGTTTCAGAGCAAACTTTAAATGTTCTGAAGTAGGGACACACCAATTAGTGTGTTCTTTAACCACTGGCTTGCCTAAAAACCATGAAATACCATTTGATAAGGAGAATCTATAATAATCATATAGATGGTGTTTATGAACTAAATAAAAGAGGAAAGAGGTGTATTAGATTTATCATTTAGACACATTTTACAACTGCTCTACTGATTAACTTGTGTATTGTCTCACTGGTCATTGTAAGCTTGCATATGTTGGCCGCTCCATTCATCCACTAAAACAATGCTTTGGTAAACACTGTCGATTATTGGATATACAAATATTTTAGTAGTTATTTATATCATCTTTTGCTACAATCATCAGCATATTCCACATCAAATGGCTTTTCAAGATGATTATAGATTATTAATTGACAACTGGTGTCTATAAATAGATCTTGACAATATTTTTTTTTTTTTTTTTTTTTATCATATATATAGATACACACATACAGTACAGACCAAAAGTTTGGACACACCTTCTCATTCCAAGAGTTTTCTTTATTTTCATGACTATGAAAATTGTAGATTCACACTGAAGGCATCAAAACTATGAATTAACACATGTGGAATTATATACATAACAAAACAGTGTGAAACAACTGAAAATATATGTCATATTCTAGGTTCTTCAAAGTAGCCACCTTTTGCAGCAGACACATCTCTAGAACAACTGTTAAGAGGAGACTGTGTGAATCAGTCCTTCATGGTAGAATATATGCTAGGAAACCACTGCTAAAGAAAGGCAACAAGCAGAAGAGACTTGTTTGGGCTAAAGAACACAAGGAATGGACATTAGACCAGTGGACATCTGTACTTTGGTCTGATGAGTCCAAATTAGAGATCTTTGGTTCCAACCACAGTGTCTTTGTGCGACGCAGAAAAGGTCTATTGCAAATGTATGTCATTATTTAAATTTTCTGTCAGCATGTCTGTCACACCCTCATTGTCAGCAATTGTCATAATCTGTTACTGTATTAATTACATCACATCTATTTAAGTATGTCACACTATGTTGGCTTGTCAGCAGATGTATCTGGCATTGTGTCTGTCACAATGTCTCACATGCATTTCTATGTCAGTCATTCAGTGTCAGAGCCTGCCATAGTGTCAGTAAGTGTTTGGCGATCTTTTACCATCACTCCTTTTGTGATGCTGTTTTACTGTGCCAATTATGCCCTGTACATACAAACAAAATTTACGTTGGGTTAAAATCCAATGGAATTTTCCATCGGAATTCCATTCAAGCTGTCTTGCATACACACTAAAAGAAAAGAAAGGAGGGTGCACCGACCTTGTGCATTAGCACTTAAAAGTTTTAATAAACACAAAATAAAAAGCAATGGTCCTACTTACAAACATTCAGAAGTAAGCGCTTTTAAAAACAACTAAAACTGGACCTCACGGCACCTGCCAGTCAGACCCTTGACATCAATGTGGCTGACGCGTTTCTGGGGCATACCCCCTTCCTCAAAGCCTAGGTGGTCTGTGATAGCTCTCTCTTCCTGCAAATCATCCTTTATAGGTGCAGGTGTGCATACAGGCGCAGCTATTGGTCACTAACTAGCGGGTCCCGCCTTTTCTTGTGGGGCTCCGCCCACCCCACTAATCACCCAGAGGGGCTCCATCTGTGTAGAGGGGCAAGCTATACCAGGGTGATCCAAGTGCCCATCTTATGTAGTGGGGTATACAGCAATACACTAAAATACCACAACACTGGCAGTATAGTGGCAGTGCAGCAGTGCAATGGGATCACCAAAATCCCAGTCACCATATGTCTACTGGCAGCATTACTATAGCCTAGCCAATGCGCCAGGACCTAGGTCAGAGCCATTTGGGCCACAACTGGACATGGGGGTACAAATGTAAAGGTACCCACCTGGTGACGTCCTGTGCCCAAGGAGATGCCCACATCCACCGCGTGCTACCACCGCTCCACCGTTTTCCACCGGTCTGTGTCGGCGCCCAGGCTAGCTGGAACGCACGCCATCCACAACCAGGAAGTGCGGGGCCCTTCTGCACTCCACCCCGCACTTCCGGTTTTGCCGTACTCGCGCATGCTACATGCGCGCGCATATCTCGGGGTCTGGGTGCTGGAATTTGCACCCGAACCCCCCCCCCCCCCCAAGAACAATGGGATCAAGAAACCTACAAGAAGAGGGAAAAGGGGAGGGACGGTATCCAAAAAGAGACCAGAATCAGTAGAAAGTCACTCCATCATCAAAATATACAATCTCTCAAAACATATCTTCCTAGAAAAAGAACTAGAGTTACTTAGAAGGGGTCTCAACTATGCTCCAGAAAGCCCTCCAAATGTATTTGAATTATTCATAGACCTCAATAAGTTTATCTGAAGCCTCACTCTAAAGCGTCACTTCAGGCTCAAGGAAATCAATGGCACAATGCCAGAGAGCCTTGAGACCACCACCTCCACCTTTGGAGAATAGTCCCTAGATGCAGATATGTTGGGAATCTTAGAGGAACTGTACAAAGAAGGGAGGTTAGAAGATTTGGATGAGTCCCTCGCTCTGGTCCAGGAAGATGACCAAATAATTAATACAAACTTTAGACCAAAGTCTAGTTTTTATCCACACTGGAGTAAGGGTAATTTTATCCCCACATTCTATGAGGTGGTGATGGGTGAATTTAAAACGTTGTGTGGAAATAAAAACAAGAAGTTCAACAAAGGCCAAGAGGCCGGCTTAGAAGCACCCCTGACAAGCCTGAAGAAGAACTCCGAGATCATAATAAGGAAGGCAGACAAAGGGGGTGGTCTGGTCGTACAAGATAGAGACCAGTACCTGGAAGAGGCCTCTAGGCTAATAGGGGATACCAATACTTATGAAAGGCTCCTATTGGATCCAACCACAAGCTATAATAAAGACCTCAAAAAGCATTTGATTGATGCCCTATCTAATAAAATCATCACTAAAAATGAGTTATACTTCTTGTTTTCCAAACATCCAGTGGTCCCCCATTTCTACCACATTCCTAAGATTCATAAGGACCTAGAAAACCCACCAGGTAGACCCATCATCGCTGGCATAGTTTGACTAGTAACCTTGGGAGCTACATCGACCACTTCCTTCAAGGAACGGTCACAAGTCTACCATCATACATTAAAGATTCAGGCCATGCTTTAGAGATTCTAAGCCCCTACAAATGTGAAAGCAGATATAGATGGCTCTCGCTTGACGTAGCATCCTTGTACACGTCTATTCAACATGAATATGGACTGAGAGCGATCGAGCAATACTTGGCTATGCAAACCTGTTCATGGGGTATTGGGAATTGAATTATATCTGGGCCAATAACCCTTTTGGAAAAAAAACCTTGTGCTATATTCTCGTTATATTGACGACATACTCATCATTTGGGATGGTACTGACAAGGATTTGAATGGCTTTCTGTCACATTGCACTAGGAACCCCTATGGCATTACATTACATTACATTTACACATGTAGTGGATGAGAGCAACCTGTTTTTTCTTGAACTAGGGGTGGATGAGAATGGAAAAATCTATTCAAAGACACATTTTAAAGCAAGTGCGAGCAACTCCTACCTACACGCTCGCAGCCACCACCACCCGAGGTGGATCAAAAATGTGCCCTTCGGTCAATTCTGTAGGCTTAGACGGACTTGTACCCTGGAAAAAGACTACAAAGATCAAAGCCTTATTCTAAGGAATAAGTTCAAGGAGAAAGGATACGGTAACGAGCATATAGAGGAAGCCTACCAGAAGTATTTAAAACTATACAGAGAGGCTGATATAGAAGAAGGGGAATAAAGTGTGAGAAAGATGAATTTCCACAAATACAATTTTGCACTAGGTACAATAACAAAGTGCCAACAATCCAAAAAATCTTCAAAAGAAACTGGAAAACCCTAGAGTCGGATCCTGTGTTTTTTTGAATCAAAACAACTTTTATTGAGCATAAGGTAAAGACAAGAGTACAGTCGGGTAAGAAGTGCAACATGCACTACAGGTACAAGTAGATCCATTTGACATTGTACATGAACATAAACATGAATAGAGTTAGCAAGGAGTAACAATGGGGGTCACTACTGGTGTGGTACAGGTTAGGGGGCAGCAAGCAACCGTACGGGGAGTGGGGGGGCGCTATAGGGGAAGTTGGCAGACAGCGTATGGGAACCGCATCTAGCCCACATCAGTGCAGGAGGAGTCCCCCAGCCACCTGTCCCAAACCTTGTTATATTTTTGTGGGCAGCCCCTGTTGGCATATAACATTTTTTTTATACGGGAGGGCAGCATTAACAGCACTAATCCACTGTTGCAGGGAGGGCGGGGTTCCCCTCATCCAGCGCCTGGCAATTTGCAGTCGAGCAAGGAATAACGTTTCTTGCAGAAATGTGTTGAGATATTTTTCTTCTTCAGGAAGGGAGAGAAGTCCCAGTATGCACTGGCGGGGGCAGAGGGACACAGGGGAGCCCATCCGATCATGGAGGAACCGGACCACCTGAGTCCAGAACCCCTGGATGGGAGGACAGGCCCAGAGTAGGTGAAAAAAGGAGGCATCATGGTGGCCACAGCCGGGGCAGTTGGGGTCTTGGTCATTCTTAAATTTGGAAATGCGGTGGGGTGTTAGGTACGACCTGTGGAGAATGAACAGGTGGGTGAGACGGTCGGATAATTTAGGGGAGACCGTCTTACAGTTAGCAAGGGCCTCGCTCCAGTCCGCATCGGACACAGTGCCGATGTCAGGTTCCCAACGGTCTTTAACCACTTAAGGACCCCCGCACGCACATATACGGCCACAGAATGGCACGTACAGGCACAAGGGTGTAAATTTACGTCCCCGCCTGAGTGCGGTTCGGGGGTCCCATCGGGACCCCCTCCGCGGCGTGCGGGGGTCCCCCTACCTCTGGGAGCGATCCGGGATCTGCGGGCGGATGTCCGTGATATCCGCCCCCCCCCGCGATCGCTCCCAGCCAATGGGAGCGCGCTCCCAGCCTGTCACTTCCTCCTCCTGTGTTTACACAGGAAGGAGGAAATGATGTATTCTCTCATCGCAGCGCTGTTTCCCAGCGCTGCTGATGAGAGAAGACATCACAAGTAAGTGTGCACCAACACAACACTGACACACACTCACATAGGCATATTAACCCCTTGTGATCGCCCACCCCCCTGTCACAGTGTCACTGAATGCAGTGATTTAATCACTGCATTTAGTGTCAGTGTGACAGGCAGTGTAAAAAACAGTTAGTGTTAGGTTCAGGATAGCCCCCCCACCCCCCCTAATAAAGTTTTAACCCCCTGATCACCGCCCTAGTTAACCCTTTCACTCCCTATTGCCAGCGTCACTAAGCGATCATTTTTCTGATCGCTGTATTAGTGCCGCTGTTCCCGCTAGGTAGCTATTTTTTTTTATTGCGATTTTTTTTTTTTACTAAAGACATGTGGCTAAATAAATTTTGGCCTAAATGTTTGACTAAAATTTAGTTTATTTGATTTTTTTTTTAACAAAAAGTAAAAAATATTGTTTTTTTTTCAAAAATGTCGCTCTATTTTTGTATATAGCGCAAAAAATAAAAATCGCAGAGGTGATCAAATACCACCAAAAGAAAGCTCTATTTGTGGGAAGAAAAGGACGCAAATTTTGTTTGGGAGCCACGTCGCACGACCGCGCAATTGTCTGTTAAAGCGGTGCCGAATCGCAAAAACACCTTGGGTCATTTACCAGCGTATTGGTCCGGGTCTTAAGTGGTTAAGGCGGTATGCAGTGGCCGCCGCAGAGGGCTGTATGAGGTAGCAATAGAGTTGGGAGATGAGTTTCTTGTGATCAGATCCAGTCACAATATCAACCAGGAGAGGGATCTCGAGGGCCGGTGCGGGGTTGACAAATTGGGAGTTGAGGGCATGTCGGAGTTGAAATAAGCGGAAAAGCATGTGGTTAGGTAGTGCAAATTTATCTTTGAGAGTTTGAAACAACGTGACCGAGCCCCGGGCCACTACCTGTGACAGATAGATGACACCACTGTTGATCCACAGGCCGCGGTCGGGGACAGAGGCAAGTTCGGGCAGAAGAGGGTTATCCCATAGGGGGGTGTGTGAATGGGGGGAGGGAGCTGCGCCAATACGCAGAGCCAGTTGCCACATTTTACAGTGGTGAAAGAGCATCCGACCGGAGACATCGGTGTGAGGTGGGGCCTGTGGTTCGCAGAACAAGAGCTGGAAGGGGTGGAACAGGGGCCCCGGGGCGTGTGAACAGACCAGGGCAGAGTAGCGGTCTTTGTCGGACTGGTTATAGTGAAAAAAATGAGAGTGCTGGGAAGCTATGTAGTAGAGGAGCAGGTCCGGGAGTGCAGTGCCGCCCAAGTCGGTCGGGCACTTCAGGACCCGCCAGGACAATTTGTGACGAGACGGGCCCCAAACAAACGTGTTGAGGATGGATTCCATGGCCTTCAGGGTGCACTGGGGGAGGTATAGAGGGGCGTGCCAGAAAACATAGAGCAGCTTAGGGAGAAGAATCATCTTTACCAGGTTGATCCGACCCATCACGCCAAGGGGGAGACAAGACCAGACCTGTGTTTTTTGTTTCAAGAGTGCAAATAAAGGCTCGACATTGAGGAGGCATAGTCAAAGAGGGATTTAGAGATAGTGACACCAAGGTATTTAATAGTACTAGCTCTCACTAGAGGTAGCCGGGCCTGGTCGATGGAGGGGGCACCCGAGTCTAGGGGAAGAATGTGGGATTTAGCCCAGTTTATCCGGAGCCCCGAATATTTCCCGAAATCAGTGATAACCTGGAGGGCCGTCTGGAGTGAGGGTCCCGGGTCTGCAAGGTAGAGGAGCATGTCATCGGCATAGAGGCTGACCACCTCGGTCAAATGGCCATGGCGGAGGCCTCTGATGCCGGGGTGGGTCCGAAGGGCCATGGCCAGGGGCTCCACGGCCAAGGCATAGAGCAAGGGAGAGTGAGGGCATCCTTGACGTGTGCCACGGGAGAGGGGGAAGGGGGGCGAGATCCTACCATTAACTCGAATGCGCGCCGAGGGGGACTGGTAGAGGAGTTGGAGCCACTTGACATAGTTGGGGCCGAATCCAAACCTGCGGAGGCATTCCCACAAGTATGTCCATTCGACAGAGTCGAATGCTTTAGCGGCGTCTAGGCTAACCACCACCCTGGAACCCACGTCTTCGTGTTGCGCCTGGAGGTTCATGTGTAGACGTCTGAGGTTGAAGGCAGTGTTTTTGCCTGGCATAAATCCAGACTGGTCGGGGTGTATGAGGCTAAGGATAACTTTGTTGAGACGCAGGGCTAGAATCTTGGCCAGAATTTTGATGTCGAGTTGGAGGAGGGAAATAGGTCTGTAGGATTCAGGAAATAGTGGGTCTTTGCCTGGTTTGGGGATAAGGACTATGAGGGCTTCGCTCATGGACGGTAGGAGTGAGCCTGTAGTGAATACGTGCGTGTAGAGTTGGCATAGGCGTGGGACGAGAGTGTCACCGAATTGTTTGTAGAATTCAAGGGGAAGGCCGTCGGATCCGGGCGTTTTAGACGTGGGAAGCGACGCCAGGGCCTCTGTGACGCAGACTTCAGTGATGGGTAACTCCAGCTGGGCCACTTGGGGGGGCGTAAGTGTAGGGAAGTCAATGTCGCAGAGGAGGGCTGATAACTCATCAGGGGTGTGTTGGGCCGTGGAAGAGTAAAGATCGGAGTAGAAGGATCTGAACTCCATGGCCACCAGGTCTGGGTCAGTGACCCTGGCCCCGGAGGCCAGCTGGAGGGAGACCACCACCGGGGGCCTTTTACTCAAGGTGAGCGAGATACACAAGGAGCCTGCCAGCACGTTCACCAAACTCATAGACGCGCTGCTTGCTAAAAAAAGATGCCCTTCTTGGCTTTTTCAAAGTGTAATTGGTCAGTGAGACTGGCCTGTACCCTGACGCGGGCAGCGTTGGCTGCTGTGGGACTGTCCCGAAAGGTCTGTTCCAGGGCATCAAGGCACTCCTCTGCCTGACAGAGCAGTGCCTTGGATGTGGCCTTGTGTCTGTTGATGCGGGTGGACATGATCAGGCAAGCATGTGACTTAAAGGTCTCCCAGACGGAGCCAAACGAAGCAGAACCAACATTTATGCGGAAAAAGTGGTCCCACTCGAGCTGGACCGAGTCCAAGTCGGGCAGAATATTGAGCCAGAACGGGTTTAGTGTCCAAAGTCTGACTGTGGGGGGGGCTGGGAGCCGCAGCTTGATCCAGCAAGGGGAGTGGTCAGAAAGCACTCTAGTGCCAATGTCTGCTTCTAGAAGATGGGGGAGGAGGGAGGGGGTAAGGAGCACTAGGTCTATGCGGGACATTGCGGAGCGCGAGGGGGTGAAACATGAAAAGTGCGTTTGCGTTGGGTGCGTGTGACACCAAGCATCCGTAAGGGCAAATTCAAGGAGGAATTTTCCGAATCTGGTGGTGTCAGGCGGTAAAGGGGAGGAGATGGTAGGACTTAGCCTATCAAGGCTGGGGGAGATCACCATATTAAAGTCCCCGGCCCAGATGGCCGGCACCAGGGGGTGTTGGGCCATAAAGGCCACCCCATCCCTCAGTGCCTCGAACTCAAAGGGGGGGATGTAGAAAGCAAGGAGAACGAGTTTGAGGCCCCCCACAGTTGCATGTAAAAACAATGACCTACCCTGGGGGTCCGACTGCAGGGAGTGTAGGCAAAATTGCACCGTCTTGGCTATAAGTATGGCAACACCACAAGAGTTGGAAGTGTACGGGTCCTGATATAGCCAGCCCACCCAGGGCTTTTTCAGGCATAGTTGTTTTTGGCCTGTGAGGTGGGTCTCCACCAGGATGGAGATGTCTGCACGGAGGGATTTAAGGTGGGAAAGGACAGCAACACGCTTGGCCCTCTCACCGAGGCCACGGACATTCCATGTTAATACCTTAAGGGAAGCCATACCGGGACAGGGGGGATAATGTGAGCAGTCGGACGCCCAGGGGGGACCACAGTACACAATAGACAACAGATTAGGCATACCACAAAGTACAGTAGGTCATAAAGCAATAAAACAGTTCTCAGCACAGCAAACGCACAGGGAAGGCCCCGGCTTAAGGTACATGTCAAAGTGGAGCAGAAAAAAAAGAAACTGAAAAATAAAAAAGTTAAACATATGTACATATGGGCAGGAGCCCAACAGTCTGCATAGGCTCTGGACCAGCAATGCAGATGAAATACCCTGCCATTCACCAAACAAGGGTGGGCAGGGGCTGGCCAGGGAAACAAAACATAAGGGACAGTCTTGGCGGGTGGCACAGGTGCCATGTCACCGTTATAGGTCGTGGGGGCGACCAAAAAGCTGAAAAGCACACAACAGTGCAGCGGGAGCAGCCAGGTGAGGTGGATGCTGGCGCAGGTGAGCCGCCTGAGGCACAAATAAACAGGGGGAATGAGGGGGAACATAAAACAAGGGTAAGATTACCACCTCTCAGTGTGGTCCAGGGGCACAGTCAAACAGCTGGAGGGGTCAGGTGATAAAAATGCAATAGAGGACAACTCACGGTTCTGTATGGGAGTCCAGGCGGGGAGGATGTTCTCAGAGCAAGTATCCACAGCAACAATGGCCCGATGAGTGCGGGAAGAGGCAGCACAAGAGGGGTTTTGCTGCAAGGCGATGGGCGCGCTCCACCACGAATGTCGAGGAGAAGGCCTCTCTGCCAAACGACTTGACCAGCAGATTTTCGAGGTAGGTAGGAGGGTCGGCGCCTTCCGCTCTCTCAGGGATCCCCATGAAGCGCAAGTTACACCTCCTAAAACGGTTCTCCATGTCGTCCTGCTTGGAGAGGACGGCGTTCAGCTGGTATTGTAGCTGTTCTGTGGTCACCTGGAGGGGATGCAGGCCTTCCTCCACATGGTCGATCCTGCACTCCGTCTCCGAACGCTTTCCCGCAGCTTCTGGACGTCGTGACGGATCAGGGAGATGTCGACCTTCACCTCCTCGATCCGAGCTGTAAGGGTGGACTGGCAAAGGGCGATTCCAGCACCTTAGCTGTATCTCCCGAGGCCGGAGCCTCGGCCCCACGAGGCTGGTCGGCGCCATCTTCATCCTCTGTGTCGGCCCCTTCATGGTGGAATTGAGCCAGTTTGGCTATGGCCCCGGACCTTTTGGTAGGAGACATGAGGTCTGGAGGTGGCTAGGGTGTCCGGGGACCGTTGGTGTCCAAATTTAGGGAAGAAATCCCTCAGGATTTAACAAAAAGGATTCGCCTCGAGCGGAGCTCTCACCCTGCACGTCCTGCTACATGCGGCTCCAGACCACGCCCTCCGAGTCGGATCCTGTGTTAAATAAATGTTTACCGCCCCACCCCAATCTAATCTTCAGGAGACCCAAAGACCTGAGGAGCATTATTGCTCCGAGTAGGGTAAAGAAAAGTAAGGGTAAAGGGTTAAATAAGATTTGGACAAGCATATTCGATCAAAAGGGCAGCTATAAGTGTAGAGTGGGGAACTGTGTCAACTGTGCGCACATGTGCCATAGAAAAAAAAGAGGTAGTAGGAGCTGATGGAACAAAGCACAGGATCAAACAATTTATTAATTGCGGCACCTCTTATGTTGTGTATGGCCTGATTTGCCCATGTGGGCTGTTGTACATCGGTCGTACTTCTCGACAGATGATAATCAGGATGACCGAACATAGAAGTAACATTACAACAGAGAAAGATAAGTGTTTGGTGCCGAGACACTTCAAGGAGTTCCACGATAGCACTACAGACGGGCTCAAAGTGTTTGGCATAGAAGCTATGCCAAGCGACCTTGACAATGGCAAACAGTACCAGATCCTATGTAGAAGGGAGGCCTATTGGATCTTTACTTTAAAAACCTTGGCTCCGCAAGGTCTCAATGAAGAGATTGAGCTACATAATATAACATAATAGAGTTCAAACGAGCCCGGTAGACATTTGGTACAATCAGTGGTGGTCCACCCATCTGTAGTAGGGTTCGAGTTGGTGCCCCGGAGAGATAGGAGAACAATTGCAATCCTGTCTAGTTCCCTTTTTTCTGGTTATAGACAGGGATGATAAGCAGTTTTTATTAGAGTGAATATGTATTAGTTTAGTGGACGATATTGTTGCTACCTGTAGTGCAGGGTTTTTTGTGGCAATATATATATATATCCACTGTACAAGTAGACAGTGCTGTAACTCTATGATATAATCAAATGGTGTGGTCTAAAAGTGATATAATTTCCTCTCTCTCTTTATTCCCATGGAATTGGTCCCAAGGGTTCCGTGCAGGGAGGGCTGGCACTAAGTGGTGATTGGTGCACAGATATCGGCCTCTACGTAGGGATATATATCATATTATGTGCTATAGTCTTTTGCATGTTATATATATCTATTTAAACTTGTATGTAGTCATTACTGCTAACATTACTGCTAGTTTATTACATCTTAGGACACTCTCTAGGATGGCTTTATCATACAGATTGGACCACAAATGTTTTTTTTTTTTTTTTTTTTATGTGTGCCCTAAAGATGTGCTTCCTATACAGTGTGGTTTTATTATGTTACAATGCTTTTAATATATGTGCTTTTATATACATATATATATATATATATATATATATTATATATTTTTTATTATGTATATATATTGCTTCTATCTAGCTTTTATACTCCTATAAGAGAGATGTATAATAGCATTAGGTGATGGACTTGTGCCTGTCTCCTATTAGATGTGCCTGCTGTGGCACGGCTGCTGCTATTCTGTTGTGGGGGTGGGTGTGCATGCATGGCACAGGGGTCTTTTAGTCACATCCTTTTAGCCTAATGTAGGGGGGTTAGATTTGCCCCCTGCACTGTCACTTAGAGCTCCAGACGCTTGTTTAGTAGCTGGCACCAAACCGGAAGTGGTGGGTGGAACGCAAACACCCGCACTTCCTGTGATTGTGGAACGCAATCCACAAGATATGCGCGCGCATGTAGCATGCGCGAGTACGGCAAAACCGGAAGTGCGGGGTGGAGCGCAGAAGGGCCCCACACTTCCTGGTTGTGGATGGTGTGCGTTCCAGCTAGCCTGGGCGCCAACACAGACTGGTGGATGTGGGCGTCTCCTTGGGCACAGGACGTCACCAGGTGGGTACCTTTACATTTGTTCCCCCATACCCGGTTGTGCCCTAAAGATGTGCTTCCTATACAGTGTGGTTTTATTATGTTACAATGCTTTTAATATATGTGCTTTTTTATATGTATATATATATATATATATATATATATATATATATATATATATATATATATATATATATATATATATATATATATATATATATATATTTTTTATTATGTATATATATTGCTTCTATCTAGCTTTTATACTCCTATAAGAGAGATGTATAATAGCATTAGGTGATGGACTTGTGCCCATCTCCTATTAGATGTGCCTGCTCTGGCACGGCTGCTGCTATTCTGTTGTGGGGGTGGGTGTGCATGCATGGCACAGGGGTCTTTTAGTCACATCCTTTTAGCCTAATGTAGGGGGGTTAGATTTGCCCCCTGCACTGTCACTTAGAGCTCCAGACGCTCGTTTAGTAGCTGGCACCAAACCGGAAGTGGTGGGTGGAACGCAAACACCCGCACTTCCTGTGATTGTGGAACGCAATCCACAAGATATGCGCGCGCATGTAGCATGCGCGAGTACGGCAAAACCAGAAGTGCGGGGTGGAGCGCAGAAGGGCCCCACACTTCCTGGTTGTGGATGGTGTGCGTTCCAGCTAGCCTGGGCGCCAACACAGACTGGTGGAGTGGTGGTAGCACGCGGTGGATGTGGGCGTCTCCTTGGGCACAGGACGTCACCAGGTGGGTACCTTTACATTTGTTCCCCCATACCCGGTTGTGGCCCAAATGGCTCTGACCTAGGTCCTGGTGCATTGGCTAGGCTATAGTAATGCTGCCAGTAGACATATGGTGACTGGGATTTTGGTGATCCCATTGCACTGCTGCACTGCCACTATACTGCCAGTGTTGTGGTATTGTAGTGTATTGCTGTATACCCCACTACATACGATGGGCACTTGGATCACCCTGGTATAGCTTGCCCCTCTACACAGATGGAGCCCCTCTGGGTGATTAGTCGGGTGGGCGGAGCCACGCAAGAAAAGGCGGGACCCACTAGTTAGTGACCAATAGCTGCGCCTGTATGCACACTTGCACCTATAAACGATGATTTGCAGGAAGAGAGAGCTATCACAGACCACCTAGGCTTTGAGGAAGGGGGTACGCCCCAGAAACGTGTCAGCCACATTGATGTCAAGGGTCTGACTGGCAGGTGCGGTGAGGTCCAGTTTTAACTGTTTTTAAAAGCGCTTACTTCTGAATGTTTGTAAGTAGGACCATTGCTTTTTATTTTGTGTTTATTAAAACTTTTAAGTGGTAATGCACAAGGTCGGTGCACCCTCCTTTATTTTCTTTTTTTCATTTTAGCCATATGACCACCCTTTGTTCTGTGGAGGGCTGCAAGACTTGAGACTTTGCCTTTAGACCAGGGATCCTCAAACTATGGCCCTCCAGCTGTTGCGGAACTACACTTCCCATGAGGCATTGTAAAACTCTGACATTCACAGACATGACTAGGCATGATGGGAATTGTAGTTCCTGAACACCTGGAGGGCCATAGTTTGAAGACCCATGCTTTAGACCATACTGATACACCCAGTTTTGCGATACACCAGAGCGCAGGAGGATTTTTGTGGTATATTGCATACACACTGTCAGCCCAAATTCCAATCATCCAAACACAGTGACGTAAAACACTACGACGAGCATGTGTCAACTTGATTCTGAGCATGCATGTTTTTTTCTCCATCGGAGTTCCACACAGATGTTCAGAAAAAAAAATAAAACATGTTCTATGTCTAAACTCTGACAGAAAAAAGTTTGATGGGGGCCACACACGGTCGGAATATCAGATGAAAAAAATATGTCTGACTTTTTTCATTGTGTGTACTCGGCATAACTGTCTGTCTATATATCTGCAACACTTTTGCTATCCTAGAAATGAAAACTTAATGTTGAAAATTTAAGGTGCCAAATGTATTTAGTTATTTTTGATGTTTTATAACACAATTGTATCTAAGGCGGCGTACACACGACCGAGGTTCTCGCTGGAAACCAGCGAGAACCTCGCTGGAAGCTGCATTCCAGCGAGGACCTCGGCCGTGTGTACGCTCTCGGCGAGCATCCCGTCGAGCAGAAATAGAGAGCACGCTCTCTATTTGCTCGACGGCCCGCCTGGATGAATGGCTGGTTGCCATTCCCGACGGGTGGGTCACCGATTTCGACGGCCGGCAGAGAACCTCGACGGGCGGAACGATGTGTACAGAGGTAACATGTTTCTTTTAGTTGGTTACCAGGTTTACACACATTTCAGGGGGGATTGTGGTCCACTCTACTTTATAGATCTTCTCTAAATCCTTAAGGTTTCTTGGCTTCACCTGGTCACCAATTTCATGAAAATGTCTTACCTCAACAAGGGTCTCTTCACCAAGTTATGTTTTGCTTGGGGATCAAATACTTGTTTTACTCACTGAACTGCAACTCAATTTATAACATTTGTATCATGTTTTTTTTTTTTTTTTTTACTGGATCTATCAGAATCATCACTGATCCTGATCTGATCCAGTGCTATCCCAAATCAATAGAATGTTGTGGAGATGAACAATCCTCCTTGCTTTGAATGCATGTCCTTTGCAAAGAGCCTAATGTTCTTCCAGTCAGGAAGGAGTAGGTAGTGGGAGAGGTACCCTGGGCACCTGGCTAAAGGTGGAATGAGGTTTTTCCCTGCAATTAAATCTTGTTTACACAATTATTGGTGTGTCCCCTTTTACTTGCATAGGCAATACAAAGCGTTTTATTTCTGTTGTCTTGGAATGAGTATTTAACTCATGTTACAGCAACATTACAAAGAAGGAATAACTGCAGAAAGTATTATAGCAGATTGTGCCTCCCCTGCAGTCTAGATTGGGTACTCACAAAATGCTTGCAGAACACTAAAGGCCCGTACACACAATCGGATTTTCCAACAACAAATGTGTGATGGCAGGGTTTTGTAATCCAACCGTTTGTACGTTCCATCGGACATTTTTTGTCGGAATTTCCAACAACAAATGTGGGATAGCATTCTTTAAAATTTTCCAACAGCAAATGTGTCTTGTCGGATTTTCTGATGGTCTGTACAGAAGTCCATCGGAAAAAAACAAAAAAACAAGCATGCTCCGAACCACATGCTAACCATAAGACGACATTAGCAGAAGTTGCCCAAAAGGTGGCGCTAAAGAGCTAAAAAAACATGCCGTTTTGTGTGTGTTGGCCAACAATGTTGTGTGGCCTGTAAGCAGAACAAGTTCACGGCCAACGCCCCTTTACACAAAATTCCATGGATTTGTAAACACAGAGCCAACGCCCTTTGCACACAATTCCACATATTTGTCCGATGGAAATCTGATCTTGTGTACAAGGCATTAGAATATAGAGGTATTGTGACCTGGTGGCATTTTATTTCCTATGATGGTGATTCTTGAGGGGATTGTAGGGATTTGCACAAGTGCATGGCATCCCTAGCTGCCAGTTTTCACTGAAATGCCCACTTTAGCATAAACATTGCTAATAATATACACCACTAAGCTGCAAGTACAAGAAAATACAGTGTAAATTATCTAATTGTATTTACAAAATATAATATGTTCAGACAAATATCTGCGGATGCAACTACTAGCTATTTTACATATCATATTTAACAATATATTTAATGTCTTGGCCCTTTAAAATGATTGTATGTAGCCACTTTCCTAGTGATATATAGCTACAATCAGTTACATCATTTATCTATCTATCTATTTATCTATATATACATATACACACACACACACACATATTCACATGCAAAAACACACACACACACACACACACACACACACACAGTATATAAAGCAGTGGCCTACACAACAGTCCAGTAATCAGTGCTTTATCATATCTTTCTTCCACCTTGATCAGAAAATAAACCAGAGGAGCTGACAAATCAAGTAGATCAATGAAGCATGGCACAAGTAATTTTCAAGCAGATTTGGGCCAAAATGTCACTTTTCGATACTTCTAAGATGTTTTATACATACAACACCCATGGAGAAACCAAATGAAAGATCCTGTAATTTCCCCAGGGCATACTATGCACTGAAAGTGTATCTGTCATTCGAAGATTTAATGGACAGTTCAGTTGAGATTGAATAGGGGTGGAATTCCCACTGATTAGGTTTTATTACCATACCTATGAGAAACTTGGAGCAGCCCCTGGCAAACTATACAATAAAAAAAGTTGAAGACAAAAAAGTACTGTCATAAATGTCCTGCTTTAATGTGTTAAAGGTTTTACACTGTGAATTTTATTCCCATAGAATTATCAAATCTGATTTACTATAAAGATGAATTGCCTGAGCAGTGCTGATGCATTAAGTTGAACTTTTCTGGGATGAGATTTATAAAAGCTGTAGGGCAGTAGAAAAAAATAAAATAAAAATATAACTCTTATTAAGCTTTTAAGCTCTGTCTTAGGCTTTCTTCACAGATTACCTAGAGAAAAGATTTACTTAACACTGAGATGCCAAAAGATTTTGCAGGTTTAATAAATTGCTTGCCCAGTCATTGGCCAATAGTAAACATTAAAAAAAGAAAGACATAAACAAATATTATAAAGAAGACTGATAAAATGTATCCATTTCAAAATGTTTTACTGTTTTATAATACTATATCATGAAAATGTGAACTACATTATGTGTAGGCATTAGTGAATGTGTGATCCCAGCAAAGTTTCATTCATTGGATGCTTGCAAAACAAATGAAAAACAAACAAAAAAAGTAGCTAACCCCGGATATAGCACACAAACCCCATTGAGGTCTATTTAGGATAAATCTTTTGAATTTGTTCTGTCTTGTTTGAAGGCCAATTTGCATGTTTTTTGGTATGTCTTAAAGAACATGTACCAATGAAAAAAAATAAAAAAATACTTGAACACACCTGTAGGATGAGCTGAAGCAAAAGTAACAATAGGTAGAAGAAAAACAAAGGTCAGTGGATGGGCTGAGAAGCCATTCCTTTAGTGGAGGTAATAATGCTATCATTGAATGAATGACTTCCAGCAACAGCAATCCAAGGTTTATCACATTTAAATATTTGGTTCACCCATTCAGCGAAAATTCAACAGCTAGATTTTGAACCCTCCATCAACCCAAATATGAAGCCCGTATAGACATGTTAGATTAGGTGAATAAACACTGGTAAAAAAAGCTATTCAATGCCCCCTAGTAACTTTCTAAACCACCACTGCGCCCAGGATAAACTTAAATATCTACAGCTGTTACTTAAAATGTAAATGTAAATAGTGAATCGTTGGTGAAAAAAAAAATAGTAGTGCTCTGTTTCGCAAAACGATACTAAAACAATTAATTATGACAAACGATTAAATATAACATAACATTAACACATGTATATTAAACCACCAAATGAATGTGAATTAATCATAAATATAAATGATCCAAACAAAAAAAAAAGTAAACAAAAAAAAAACACAAAAAGTGAGGTTCATACAAAAGTTCCATAAATAAAACAGATCTACAAGTGATTAAACAATAGTTGATCAGTGAATGGTGTCTTTCTTGAAAAAATCTTGATACAAACTTTCCACCACACCTCATGTGCTTGTAAATCCACTCACAAAAGGAGAAAAAAAAAAAAAACTCACCAAAACGATATACCTTACACTCAAATGTTCGGCATAATAGCTTGATAACCCACCAGGGTTAATAAGCAATTCCAACGGTGATCACAAATTAATCAAAATCCACATGAACAATAAATGAAATACTTCCAATGGTGAAGTACGTAAACCAATGTATTAACCATTTAAGAACCGCCCCACGCCTATGTACGTCTACAACATGGCTCGTACAGACACAAGGCCATATATATACGACCTCGCCTTTGTGCGGTTCAGGGGTCCGATCGGGACCCCATCCGCGGCGTGCGGCGGTCCCCCTGGCTCTGGGAGCGATCGCCGACGGGCGGGTGGATGTCCGCCCCCCCCCCCCCCCCCCCGCGCGCGATCGCTCCCAGCCAATGGGAGTGCTCCCCCTTCGTGTCAGTTTACACAGGAGGAGGAAATTATGTCATCTCTCATCGCAGTGGTGTTTTCCACCGCTGCTGATGAGAGAAGACATCCACAGTAAGTGTGCACCAACACAACACTGACACACACACACATAGGCACATTAACCCCTTGTATTGTGGTCACGGCGGACACAGAACAACCAGCAGATTTCACCCTCCACATCTAATCACTGCATTTAGTGTCAGTGTGACAGGCAGTGTGAAAGTTAGTTAGTGCTAGGTTCAGGGTAGCCCCATACCCCCTAATAAAGTTTTAACCCCCTGATCACTGCCCTAGTTAACCCTTTCACTCCCTATTGCCAGCGTCACTAAGCGATCATTTTTTCTGATCGCTGTATTAGTGTCGCTGTTCCCGCTAGGTAGCTATTTTTTTTTATTGCGATTTTTTTTTTTTACTAAAGACATGTGGCTGAATTAATTTTGGCCTAAATGTTTGACTAAAATTTAGTTTATTTGATTTTTTTTTTATAACAAAAGGTAAAAAATAGTAATGTTTTTCAAAATTGTCGCTCTATTTTAGTTTATAGCCCAAAAAATAAAAATTGCAGAGGCGATCAAATACCACCAAAAGAAAGCTCTATTTGTGGGAAGAAAAGGACGCAAATTTTGTTTGGGAGCCATGTCGCACGACCGCGCAATTGTCTGTTAAAGCGACACAGCCCCGAATTGTAAAAACACCTTGGGTCATTTAGCAGCATATGTGTCCAGGTCTTAAGTGGTTAAAAAAGTGCTCACAAATCCTCAATCATTGAACTCACATCACTTAAAAATTCACACATACACTTCAATCAAAAATGTCTCTAATGAAGGAGACATGCAGTAAGAGGTTAGGTATTGTGGTCACGGCGGACACAGAACAACCAGCAAATCTCACCCTCCACTTGCTTGCTCACTTCCCCAGCCGAAACAGCTTCTCCCTCGGCGGTGATGGTACATATAAGGATCACAAAAGTTTACTGTGCAGGCCCCGCCCAGACATGTTTTGTCAGTATGGACTGTGCTATCCTAACAGTGAGCAGCTACAAAAAATCCAGTGAACAAAGGATAGCAACAAAAAAAACAGACAAAATTGTAGCGCTGCATAATGAGATAAGAAGACACTGATTGTCTATATAGAAACACCAAGTGACAAGTGTATAAAACTATATATATATGGTTAATGAAAAAAGTCCAAATAATGTGTTGAATGGTGGAGACTTGATAGATGGATTGGGTGAATAATTTCAGATCAACAATAATTCCCACTGAACGTGATTTGCAATTGTGAGATGCCCACCACCAATAAGAAAGGGGCTTACCAGATGAATTGAACCCCAATGAACCTACGCCCAGAGGGTCAATAAATCTGAGTATGTAATATGAAAGGTGTAACAGCATGGGACCGAGTATTCAACCAGCAAGATGCAGCGAAGCCGTCAATCAAGGGAAGATATCAAATACTTGGAGATGATGACTCTCAGATGGTCAAACCATAGCCCGGTATGCAGAAGAAATGGAAAATGCACATAGCATAATACCATAGACAAATGACGGTTAGAAACACTTACAGATATATGGACAAAAGGAACATTCTGATCAACATGTGCATGGCAGCAGTGGAGTCATCTAACACGTTTCGCAAAAACTTGCTTTGTTTGCAGTCTGACCATCTCATGTACCACATCTGCAGTCTCTGTCCATCTCCTGTACCATGACTGCAGTCACTGACCATGACCATCTCATGTACCATGTCTGCAGTCTCTGACTATCTCCTGCACCGTATCGCCAGTCTCTGACCATCTCCTGCACCGTATCCCCAGTCTCTGACCATCTCCTGTACCATGTTCCCAGTCTCTGACTATCTTCTGCAATGTGTCTGCAGTCTCTGATAATCTCCTGTACCATGCCCCTAGTCTCTGATAATATCCTGTATTATGTCCCCAGTCTCTAACAATCTCCTGTATATATATATATTTTTTATTGAAACTTTCGGTATCGGTTTTCGGCATCTTGTATTTTTCATTTTTGGCATCGGTTTTGGGACAAAAAAAAAAAAAAAAACACTTGTTGCATCCCTAGTAGTATGTTCACTAGAAAAGGGACAGCTTTTTTATGTTTATTTTTATGTTTTCACTTCTATTATTGTTTGGTGCCATCACTTAAAATTATTGTATCATGTTACTTTAGGTGATAAAATAGAGGGTACAGCATAAAACCCCCTATTATTCAGCTGAAAACGGTGGTTTTGTGGTCTTCTCACCGTATAAGACGACCCCCTTGTGTGGTAGTAATACGTTTTTATAAAACGAAGAGGCCGCGGCCCAAGTATTCTGTGTATGTGCCGCTCAGCCAATCCCAATGCACTCTGTTGATGACAGAGCATGTTAAGCCTGCTCGGATTGGAGTAACAACCTCTGACAATCCGAGTAGGCTACATAATGTAGCCTACTCGGATTAACAGAGGTTATGACTTCAATCCGAGCAGGCTTAGCAGACTCTAGTCATCAACAAAGTGCATCACTCGCCAGGATTGACTAAGTGGTGCATATACAGAATACATACAGATTTACAGAGCACTGGCGGGCTGATATCGATCGGGCAGCTGCTCCACCCGGTGTATAAGACAACCCCCGGTTTTTGGCTGTGTAATTCCAGTGTAAAAGGTTGTCTTATACACCGGAAAATACAGTACTCTGTGTGTATATATATATATATATATATATATACACACACATATACACCTATTAGGATATCCTTGGAAATGATAAAAGTGATTTTAAAGGCAGAAGGTTTCTAATCTTGATGCATTCTATGTTTTAAGATCAAAAGTCATGTGTGTTGTTTCTTATATTGATTGTCATTTTATTTAATTTAATATTGAAATTTGTTACTGTCCTACTTTGTACAAGTGATATTTTCCTCAATAAAAACAACTGAAAAAAAAATAGTGTGTGTGCGCAGCAGCCCCCCACCCAGCCACTTTAATACTTACACTACTAAGCCCCATCTTGATCCAGCAATGTTGCATGAGAAACCTTGGTTGTCCAGGAATCTCCTTCCTGGTTGGCTAAAACATACAGCAGGTGCCATTGGCTCCCACTGCTATCAAAAACAGTGAGCCAATGAGGATAGATACGGGGTGGGGCCAAGCTAACACTTCGTGTCTGAATGAACACACATAGCAGAGGCTCTGTGATGCTTGCTGTGGGGGCACTTGGTGGGAGGGATGGGCTAGGAGTGCCAGCAAGGAACCTAAGAAGAGGAGGATTGGGACTGCTCTGTGCAATACCACTGCACAGGTAAGTATGACGTGTTTGTTATTTTTAAACAAAACAAAACTTTAGAATCAATTTATGTGTTTCCACCCAAGGCATAGTTAATGCTATCCTCTGCTTTTAAGCTTGCAGTAACATTTTGGGGAAGACACTTTAATGTTCAAGCATGACTGAGCCCCTGCACACAATGCAAAGTCAATTAACCACTTTAAGAAAAGCATATTTTTCAGACGTGTTGTTTACAAGCTTAAATTGTTTTTAATTTTTTTCTGCTAAAAAATTACTTAGAACCACCAATCCGTATACATATTTTTTTCCTAACACCCTAGAGGACAAAATAACACTTGTTGCAATACTTTTTTACCACACTGTATTTGCACCTCAGTCTAACAATCACACTTTTTTTGGAAGGTCCTTCTCCTACTTAACTAATTTGCATTCCAGGGATCTAATAATAGCATACCTATTTTAAATTGTTAGAATTCACATGTTCCCTCCTTTTGAACATTTTGAAGTTCCTAACCTTGAGATGCTGCCACTAAAAGCACTTCTTGAGCAGGCTGACAATGCTAATGTCCTTCCTCACAATTAGCAGCAATGTGGTCAGCCTTGCATGCAAGCTCCTTTAGTTGGGCTGCCTATCAGCTCTATTAGATAGGTAGCCCAATTGCAAAATAAAGGAGCTTGCATTAAAAGTTTTCAACACTGCCGGCAATTGTGTAACTAACTTAATTAGCCAAGTAACTTAATATTGCCAGCCTGCAAAAGAAAGTGATGCTACTAGCAGACTCTACGAAACGTTGCAACCGATTCACTAAAAGTTGTTGGTTTAAGAAAACTAACGCTAAACATACTGAAAAATAATTATTGTGTTGCATACACTTTATTAGTAGCCATTGGTTATATTATACAATATAATGTATTATTATAAAAACTATTAATAGAAAAAATAGCTTGCAAGATCAAAATATGTATTTTATCTTAAGAGGTAGTTATATCTTCCTGCCAAATTAATGTGGTAAACACTTCATACAAAACACCTTTTTAATGAAGGAGCTTAATGAAATCTTAATAATAGGGATTAAACTATTGGTATATATTTCCATTGAGTTTAAAATCATACGTATTCCTCCCTTTTGTTTGTTCCATGTATTGTTAAATTCTTTTGTTCTACCTAACCCTAATGCTCTCGACAGGCCAAATATACTGGGCCCTCAGAAATGTGCTGTATGCTCCTTGCCTGGCTGCTAAGTAGTGATAAGAGATGTCAAGACCCATGGGTGCTATTAAGAACCCTGTAATGTCAGTACCGGCAAAAAAAAAAAAATATATCTCCAAACACAGATTTCTATTCATACAGTAAAACCTCACATATTAACATATTATTTGACATCTCTAATTGTCTGCTTTCCCAAAGTTGTCAAGGATATTAAACTATTTGAATATATTTAGAAACTAAACTTATTTGGCACATAGGAATGGCCTGTGCAGTAATCAATGGCAACCAGTCAGACCTTGGATATCAGTGAAAAAAAAGTTGGATAACTAATTATTTCCAGAAGGTTTGTACAGGGTACTTTGTAATTCTGCTTGGTTATCATTTTCAGTAGAAAAAAGCAGCACAGCAACATGACATTCAAAATCTTTTCATAGCTTGGTGTTTGCAGATAGTCTTGTCATTTGATGACTTTTTACAAATACAATGTTAATAGGTAATGTTTCTGATTGCATAATCAAGCTGGCAGAATCAGTATCCTTAAGTTATTCTCCAACATATCCCTCATGAAAAGGTCATCAGTTTCAGCATGCTTTCAAATCTGTCGGCTGGGATCCCCTCGACCTGATATGTCTGCTGGTTAGTACGCTAACCAGCAGACATATCTTCTCGCACATGCGTCAAATGGATTCGACGCATGCGCGGAAGTAATTCACTTCCTGGTGCGGTGACCAATACATCCCAGCAGACAGATTTGTTCAAATCGGTCTGTCCGACCGATTTGAACAAATCTGTCTGCTCGTGTGTACGGGGCCTAACTGTTCTTTACAAGAAGGCTGTGAAGGCAGTGACTCCTCTGTACCCATGCAGTTATCGCATCCCAACAGACATGAATGGTGGGACTGTCTGAATGAGAAAACACATTCCTTACATGGGTGGATGCTTAAATTCCCCAGTGTAAACAAGGCCTTACAGCAGGGGTCCTCAAACTAAAGCCTGCGGGCCAAATCTGGCCCGTCAGCGTGATGTACCCAGACTGTGGACTGCCCCTTTAACATTGCAGCGATCCCCCTGCCCTCTGCTACCATTATCACACAAGATGAGCAACATGACAAGACCAGACAAAGAGTGAGACCTGCTGAGTTAAAATGCAGGTGATTGGTTACTAGGCAGTGGGGCGGTCCCAGCAATCAATCACCCACCTTACACTTGCAATGTCCTGCCCTTTGGATTTGCCATGCTTTCTGTCTTGTGTGATTAAGGTAGCAGAGGGGAGTGGCAGTGTGATATGGGGGGGAGTCTGTGATATGGGGGGGGGTCTGTGATATGGGGGGGGAGTCTGTGATATGGGGGGAGTCTGTGATATGGGGGGGGGAGTCTGTGATATGGGGGGGGTCTGTGATATGGGGGGGGAGTCTGTGATATGGGGGGAGTCTGTGATATGGGGGGGGGGGAGTCTGTGATATGGGGGGGTCTATGATATGGGGGGGGTCTATGATATGGGGGGAGTCTATGATATGGGGGGAGTCTATGATATGGGGGGAGTCTATGATATGGGGGGAGTCTGCGATATAGGGGGTCTGTGATATGGGGGGGGGGTCTATGATATGGGGGGGAGTCTATGATATGGGGGGGTTCTGTGATATGGGGGAGTGTGATGACCGGGGAGGGTGAACACCACGGCCACACACATGCACTTGATGGTTAGCTGCTTAGTTCTTGGGCTAGGGACCCAGGGTCTGGTGGTGTTAACCCTTAGTGAGGGTCGGATGGTATTAACCCTCTCTGTCACGTGACGCCACTGTAGTCTTAATATACCCCAAGAAACTACAGCTCCGGGGGCCTCCGTATCTACGCTAGCTAGGATGGTAATAACACAGTCCACAACAGGGGTCAATATAACAAAGGCTTTACTGGCATGAAGACAGGTGTCAAAATCTTCACAGTGTTCACAAAGAGTGTCGCAAAGGTTCCACAAACAGTCTCTAGAGGACCACACAGCTGACAATGCCTGGGCTTGGCTTTTCATATATCCTTGGCTTTTGCGGTCAGAATAGTAATGCTGGGCCTATGCTTGACTAGACTGAAGAATAAATACACTTACTGAAGTGTCGTTAGACTTGAGGCTTTTCGTCCAAATGACAAAATTGATTCGATTATTTCGTTGAAGTACTGATTCTATAGTTTTTTAAAGGTACTCCGCGATTTGCTGTACTTTCCCCTGAACGGGAGGTCTCTGGCCTGCACTGCTTCTTCTCTGACTGAACTCTGCTCTGACCTGTCAGCAACTGTGTGTAGCACTAGTCTGCCCTAAACAGGAACTCCCACCCCTTATATCAATGTGAGGAGACTGAAGCCCATTGGTTGAGAGCTGAGGGAGACTGAAGCCCATTGGCTTGAGAGCTGAGGGAGACTGAAGCCCACTGGCTGAGAGCTGTGGATCATAGAGACTTATCTGTATTCCCCTTGGAACTTACATTTAAAGTTTGTTACAAGTTAAAGTATAATACAACACCATAAGGTCTTGTCTAGCACTTAGTCCTACTGACTCTCATACACTCTGACTAAACATAAAATGGCGGACTAAACCTCTTAAAGCTATACGCACCTAATAAATGTATTATCAACTATAACAGTATAAATCACATCATAACTAGCTGAGTCCCTGCAGAGGAGGCTCCACAAGCCGAGGGTCTAAATCTGACAGGGCCTACAGCAAATACCTGTACTGGGACACCACAGGGGGAGTCTGTGATATGGGAGGGGGGAGTATGTGATATGGGGGGGAGTCTGATATGGGGGGGGGTCTGTGATATGGGGGGGAGTCTGTGATATGGGGGGGAGTCTGTGATATGGGGGGGAGTCTGTGATATGGGGGGAGAGTCTGATATGGGGAGTCTGTGATATATGGGGGGAGTCTGTGATATATGGGGGGAGTCTGTGATATATGGGGGGAGTCTGATATATGGGGGGAGTCTGTGATATGGGGGGGAGTCTGATATGGGGGAGTCTGTGATATATGGGGGGAGTCTGTGATATATGGGGGGAGTCTGTGATATATGGGGGGAGTCTGTGATATATGGGGGGAGTCTGTGATATATGGGGGGAGTCTGTGATATATGGGGGGAGTCTGTGATATATGGGGGGAGTCTGTGATATATGGGGGGAGTCTGTGATATATGGGGGGAGTCTGTGATATGGGGGGAGTCTGTGATATGGGGGGAGTCTGTGATATGGGGGGAGAGTCTGATATGGGGGGAGAGTCTGATATGGGGAGTCTGTGATATATAGGGGGAGTCTGTGATATATGGGGGGAGTCTGTGATATATGGGGGGAGTCTGTGATATATGGGGGGAGTCTGTGATATGGGGGGGGGGTCTGTGATATGGGGGGAGAGTCTGTGATATGGGGGGAGAGTCTGTGATATGGGGGGAGAGTCTGTGATATATGGGGGGAGTCTGTGATATATGGGGGGAGTCTGTGATATATGGGGGGAGTCTGTGATATATGGGGGGAGTCTGTGATATATGGGGGGAGTCTGTGATATATGGGGGGAGTCTGTGATATATGGGGGGAGTCTGTGATATATGGGGGGAGTCTGTGATATATGGGGGGAGTCTGTGATATATGGGGGGAGTCTGTGATATATGGGGGGAGTCTGTGATATATGGGGGGAGTCTGTGATATATGGGGGGAGTCTGTGATATATGGGGGGGGGAGTCTGTGATATGGGGGGAGAGTCTGTGATATGGGGGGAGAGTCTGTGATATGGGGGGAGAGTCTGTGATATATGGGGGGAGTCTGTGATATATGGGGGGAGTCTGTGATATATGGGGGGAGTCTGTGATATATGGGGGGAGTCTGTGATATATGGGGGGAGTCTGTGATATATGGGGGGAGTCTGTGATATATGGGGGGAGTCTGTGATATATGGGGGGAGTCTGTGATATATGGGGGGAGTCTGTGATATATGGGGGGAGTCTGTGATATATGGGGGGAGTCTGTGATATATGGGGGGAGTCTGTGATATATGGGGGGAGTCTGTGATATATGGGGGGAGTCTGTGATATATGGGGGGAGTCTGTGATATATGGGGGGAGTCTGTGATATATGGGGGGAGTCTGTGATATATGGGGGGAGTCTGTGATATATGGGGGGAGTCTGTGATATATGGGGGGAGTCTGTGATATATGGGGGGAGTCTGTGATATATGGGGGGAGTCTGTGATATATGGGGGGAGTCTGTGATATGGGGGGAGTCTGTGATATGGGGGGAGTCTGTGATATATGGGGGGAGTCTGTGATATGGGGGGAGTCTGTGATATGGGGGGAGTCTGTGATATGGGGGGAGTCTGTGATATGGGGGGAGTCCGTGATATGGGGGGAGTCCGTGATATGGGGGGAGTCCGTGATATGGGGGGAGTCCGTGATATGGGGGGAGTCCGTGATATGGGGGGTCTGTCATATGGGGGGTCTGTGATGGGTGGAGTCTGTTACCTGATATGGGGGCTTTTTGATGGGGGGAATCTGTGATGGGGGGGTCATGTGAGAGGGAGGGGTTATGTGATGGGGGGAGTCTGTGAAATACTAATATGTTTGTGTTGATTAAAATTGTTCTTTATTTTAAATATTGTATTGTTTGTGTTTTCCTGTTTTTTTGCACTGCATAGGAATTTGTTCATTTTTTGTAAACTATAGTCCTGTTCCCCCAACAATCTGAGGGACCGTGAACTGACCCCCTGTTTAAAAAGTTTAAGGACTTCTGCCTTACATCATTGAGGGGTCACAAGTAGTGGTTGCTTTAAACATGATAATCATATTTAACAATAACAGAGTATTTCATTATTTGAGCAAGTGTTTTGCCTAGTGCAAAACAGGTCAGAATAAAATTTGTTCCTGATGGCTATTTTAATAAACAAGGATTTTTATTTGTTTGTATCTCAGTGTCTGCTATTTCTGTTGCTAGTAGAATTAATAGTGCTTTGGTGGGTGTGAGCTGAATCAGCACTTGAAATGGGATTGGGGAGTGTGGAGCCTGATCTTTCCTAGAGCAACAAAGAGCAACATATAACGTATCTGATATACTGTACAGTGTTTCAGCTAGGCTAAACCCCAGGAGTAAGTTTGTAGGCCAATTCTGTAAGGCTAGGATCAAACTAATGTGATGGGAAACACAGATATCAGTGCACATTTCCTGCTTCAAATTGCAATTGCACTGCTCTTGAGATCTGCTGTGGGTATAGATACAAATTTAACAACACAACCAAACAGGTCTCAAACGTAGTGTGTTTGCCTGCACCGGATCACATGGTGCAAAACGATCCAGCTCCAAAAAAGGGGTCTTCTCTTCTTTGATAAAAATGAATGGACTCAAATTGCACCTCAATAAATTGCACGTGAATTTAACAGGAATGTGGTGTGGTCCCTGTGCAATTCACATTCAGTTCATAGTCTGCACCCGCCTAACTGATTGTTCACACAGCCACCAGCCTATTCAAGAATGCAGACATTAAAAAACAGAGACCTAGTGATAATGTAAGGATTTGTTTAAACTAGTACACTAGGGGTATAAGTCACGGTATGGCTGTGTAAGCAAGTTCCCACATCAAGCTACACTTAAACAAGTGTGCAATAGCAGTCGTTGTTAATGTCACAAAGCGATCTCTTACAATGAAACAAACATTTATGAAAGCCAACACGCAAAATGTGGAAAATGTCTGCCGATTAAAGGAGTTGTAAAGAAAACAATTTTTTCACCTTAATGCAATCTATGCATTAACCACTTGAGGCCCCGCATATGCTCAATTGACGGCAGCTTTGGGGATCTGAATTTCCAAGCTGCCGTCAATTGACGGCATCGTTTTTTCCGGCCACTGGGGGGAGCGCGCGCGCCCGGCGCGTCCCCGAGATGCCGATGTGCGTGCCTGGCGGTCACGATGTCCGCCAGGTACCCGCTGATCGGCAGTTTTACAGCAGGGACGCGAAGCTCTGTGTGTAAACACAGAGCTCCACGTCATGTCAGGGAGAGGTGACAGATGCTGTTTCTCTTGTACATAGGGAGACAGCATTGGTCACCTCCCCCAGTCACCCCCTCCCCCCCACACAGTTAGAACACACCCAGGATTCACATTTAACCCCTTCCTCACCCCCTAGTGTTAACCCCTCCACTGCCAGTCACATTTATACAGTAAGTAGTGCGTTTTTATTTTTTATTTTTTTTTTAACCATAAATTTTTTATTAAATTAATAACATATTATACAGAGCTGGTACAAAAAGGTGATTTCAAGTTGTATAAAGCGTTATAAAATAAAATAGTACATCTTACAGGGGTATATAGACATTGCACAACGTGGGTTACATATATTCTCTATAGGTTGACCTCCGGAGGAGGTTAGGCCTGTCACCCCTTCGGGTACTACTGTGAGCAGGCTAGGTGCAGTTTCAACAATATGTATCCTATCCAGGACCTTAACGAGGGTCCATGGTGCGCAACAAACTTATAAGCGTACCTAGATGCATTTAAACTCAAACAAGAACTGGGTAAAAAAGAAAGAAAGAAAGAAAAAAGGAAAGAAGGAAACATTTTAACATTGATCGTCAATGATCTGAATTGAACGTATAACAACATACCTAGATACCTATATTTACCACTAGATGGCATAATAGCTACATTTTACATATATCAGAGTTACATGTGTGAGAGGGCATATTTAGATGTTTTCCATATGTCCCAGTGTTTATAGAAGGTGTGGGATCTTCTTTCAGTGTAAGCTAACATTTTTTCCATAGTGTATTGTGAGTTCACCCTAGAGATCACTTCTGTTATGCTTGGAGCTAGGTGGGTGCGCCATTCTTTTGCTATGGAAATACGGGCCGCAAACAATATGTGTACGACCACCTTTCTCATTAATGGTGGAAAGTGTTCTATTCCCAGACTCAGCAAAGTAAATGCAGGGTTAAGGGCGTATTTTATGGATGTGACATGAAAGATAATCGACTGTATTCTTTTCCAGAACCTTTGAATGATTCTACAGCTCCAAAAGATATGGAGTAGGCTCCCCATTAACTGACAGTTTCTCCAGCAAAGTGGTGTTATAGAATTATCCATTTTATTTAACCTGACAGGTGTTAGGTACCACCTATGTAGCAATTTCTGTGCATTATCCCAATGCTCCACACATGCTGAGGACTTCCCATTATATTTGATTGCTGCGTGCCACTGATGTAGTGGGAATTCTAGCTGCAGTTCCCTTTCCCATTTTAACATGTTTGGGCTTTTATTTTGAACGTATAGGGGAGAGGCATATTTATAAAAGATGGATATCCCCTTGCGTATATTTAGGGTTTTGCTCCTCAGAAAGTCCCATAGGATCTGCGGAATTTCTATAGGTCTCCTCCCATTGATTTTAGTATAGTGCTGTATTTGGAACGTCCTATATCTGTCTACGGTAGTCTGTTCAGTCAGCGGGGGCGTAGAGTAGCGTGCCCCTATCTTTTTCCATGCCGTAACCGTGAAGTCAGGAATGAGGTACTCATATGTTGCTAGCGGTATTTGCAAGGTCTGGGTGGGAACGTCAGTGAAGTGAACATTAGTAAGGGCTGACCATGCCTTCAAGGCAGCTTGTATAGTCGGATAAGGCGGGGTAAGTGGGCTGTGATGCAGACTAGCGGCTACCACCAGTGCAGGGAGATCGTGACCAGGAGTGACCGCATGTTCTATTGCTGACCACCGATTGTCAGATTGGCAAGAGAACCAGTAGCGCATTTGGTCCAGTACTGCCGCTCTGTAATACAGTTGGGCGTTGGGTAATCCAACTCCTCCCAGGTGTTTGGGCTTGTAAAGTTGCGCTAATGCCACCCTGGGTTTTCTATGCCCCCAAATGTATTTCCTAAGTGATTTCTCTAGTTGTGTAAAGAATTTTTGGGGTATCGGGATGGGCAACGTTCTAAAGTGGTACAGTAGTTTGGGGAGTACTTGCATTTGAAACGCTGCTATCCTTCCCAGCCAGGAGAGGTTTAGTGCACCAATCTGGGTGAGTTCCGCCTCCACTTTGCTTAGGAGGGGGGGAAAGTTGCTTGCATAGATTTTGCTTGAGGAGGCCGTTAATTGTACACCCAAGTAAGTAATTGAGGGAGGGTCCCAGTTGCAGGGGAAGCTAGTTATTAAAGTATTTTTCTCTTTGTCAGATAGATTCAGTGTCAAGGCGTGACATTTAACTGCGTTGACTTTGTAAAAGGACACTTGCCCAAATTTATGTAAGATCGATTGTATCGCTGGCAAGGATTCTACCGGTTTGGAGACAGTTAAAATTATGTCATCCGCAAAAAGCCCAATTTTATGAATATCAGAGTTAATTCCTATACCCGTTATTTTATTGTTCGATCTAATGTATTCTGCCAATGGTTCTATCACTAACGAGAAGATGATTGGGGATAGTGGGCAGCCTTGACGAGTGCCATTGGAGAGAGAGAAGGAGTCAGACAGTAGGTTAGATGAGTAAACCCTGGCTGTGGGAGTGGAGTACAGCGACATGATTGCCGAGTGTATCAAACCCGAGATTCCAAACTTATGTAAAGTCCTTGACAGGTATCCCCAATGGACTCTGTCAAAGGCCTTTTCTGCGTCAAGGGCTATGAAGGCGCTGGGAGTTTGTGTGGCCTCTGCTAATCGTAGGAGGTCAAGCATCCGTCTGGTCCCATCCGGTGCTTGTCTGCCTTTCACAAATCCAACTTGGTCAAGATCAATAAGGGAGGGAGTAACATTCATTAGTCTATTGGCTAGGACCTTAGCATATATTTTTAAGTCGGAGTTCAGGAGGGATATTGGCCTAAAGTTTTGGGGGGTCGACGGGTCTTTGCCAGGTTTGGGTAGGGTGACAATAACAGCTTGGAGCATTTCGGTGGGAAAGGTCCCTGATGAGGCAGCGACATTGTAAATTTCTACTAATCGGGGGGCGAGTATAGCAGAGAATGCCTTGTAGTACTCTGCGGAAAATCCGTCCGCTCCTGGGGATTTGTGCATGGGTAGGGAATGTATCACATCCACTACTTCCTGTAGTGTTATGGGCAAGTTGAGCTTGTGTAGAGAAGGGCCCTCCACAGAGGGTAAATGCACCCCCTGCAGAAAGTCTTCAATTTCTTTATCTGTCGGTTGGTGTGTAGTTTGGTCTTTGTTCAGGTTATATAGTTCTTCATAATAATTTTTGAAGGCATTGGCGATATCTTTGGGATTGTGGTATGTTACGTCACGCTTGTGGTGTTTAATGTGAGTAAGGTTGGAGCGGGCCTGTCTCTTTTTAAGCTGGGAAGCTAGCATTTTCCCCGCCTTGTTGTTCTGGGAGTAGTAAGAGACTTTGAGTCTCTTAAAGAAGGTGTCATAGTCTACCCTAAGTGCCTGCCGCAATTCCTCACGACAGGCATTTAGGCTTTGAAGAACGTCAGCGGTCCTGGTTTGCGGATTTTTGTGTTGCGATTCTAGGTCGGCTATGGACTCCTGCAGTTGTGCCATTCGTTGTTGTTTCTTTTTCTTTTCCCTAGAGGCAACCTGTATGAGGGCGCCCCTAGTGAAAGCTTTGTGTGTACACCAAGTTGTCATAGGTGAACATTCCCCGTTGTCATTGATGAGAAAGAATTCTTTTATTTTTTCGCCTATCTCGTCCCTAATTTCGGGGCGGGACAGGAGAAATGTGTTGTTCCGCCACAGTGGTCTGTGGGATATTTTGCCAGAATCCACAACCTCAATAGTCACAGGTGCGTGGTCCGACCATGTGATGTTGTGGATGTCGGCAGTTCGGATTTTTTGTAGTGTGTACATGTCGGTCAGGAAGAAATCCAATCTCGAGTAGCTATCATGGACATTAGAGTAGAAGGTGTAGTCTCTCTCGGTAGTCCTCAGGCACCGCCAGGGGTCAAATAGCCTTTCCTCGTGACACAGTGCCCCTAGAGAGGGTCTCCGCCTGAGGGCCACCGAAGAGACATCCAGCTCCTCGTTCAGTACCATGTTAAAGTCACCACATATTATTAAACCACCTTTTTGCAACTGCTTTGCTTTTTTGATGACTTTCCTGATAAACCTTAAGGGCCTAACATTAGGTGCATACACATTTACCAGCGTGTAGGTGACATGGTCAATGTCCGCTACCAGTATGAGGTAGCGGCCGCAGGGATCAGCATGGACCTGTAAAAGAGAAAATGTTAATGAGTCCTTACAGGCGATCAAGACCCCGTTTTTCTTGGAGCTGTTCATAGCAGTGAAGACATGTGGAAATTTGACATGCGTACATTTTGGCGGGTTTACGTTGGAGAAATGAGTTTCTTGTACGCACAGAATGTCACATTTGGCTTCTATGGCTGATTTCCACATGGTCCTGCGCTTGTAAGGGCTGTTTAGCCCCCTCACGTTGTTAGACCATATTTTAAGTGTCATTCTTCTGGTAAGTTGGGCAGCAGTGCCATCCAGTGGTAATTTTCCGCAATGACAGGCTCAATTCAGGTATGTAACGCTTGTAGAGATGAAAAACAAAAAATAAACGAAAAAACACAAAAAGACAAGGATCAAGAGTCCATGTAACTTCTGAACCAAAAACCTGTTCAAGTTGATCAGGCCGCTTGATGTGCGGCAAGTAAGTTACGGTAAGCATCCCGTAACCAAACATGGGGAAAAAACAAAGAAAAATAGTAACAGCCGAACACCGGGTGTCATTCAGGACAAATGGATATTCATCAAAGACATCAAAAGTGGGCCAGGTTGATTAGTAGGAAGGGAAGAGTACGTCAGTTGAAGAGAAGCAAAGGAGGCAATCCTCAATGAAAAGCAGCAGGAGTCGCATCAAATCTGCATACAAAAATCACTTGCTCCTTCTGTTCTGCCGCTGGGAGTTGCGATGTTGGAGTGAGGGTTCAGGTTCCGCCGGGAGTCCTTCAGCAGGAATCAGACGCCATTTCTTGAGGAGATTGAGACCTTTATCCAGTGATGTGATTGAATGCGATTCATTGTTCACTTCCACCAGCAGTTTGGCTGGGAAGCCCCATTTGTAGAGGATTTTGTGATTTCTCAAAATTTTAGTGATGGGTACTAGCTTGTGCCTTGCTGCCAGTGTGGCTTGTGACAGGTCAGCATATAGTGCGATTCCAGCAAAGGGATCAGGTAAAGCAGGGTGTTGTCTGGAGTATCGCATAAGTTGGTCCTTGATGTGGTAAAAGTGGATTCTTGCTATCACATCTCTAGGAACTTGCTCAGGCAGGAAGGAAGGTTTGGGCAGTCTGTGAGCCCTGTCTATAATGATGTCGGCTGGGCTCAAAGTAGGAATGGCTGTCATCATCAATTTTTGCAGATAAGGTGTAAGTTCTGCGGGTTTGACAGTCTCAGGGACCCCCCTAAACTTAACGTTGTTCCTTCTTGCCCTGTCCTCTAAATCTGCCATTTTGAGGCGCATAGCTGTAATATCTTCTACCACTTCAAAGTGAGCATCCACAAGGTCATTGTGTGCTAAGGTAAACTCCTCCATCTTCTGCTCCACATACCCCACTCTGTTGCTAACTGCAGAAACTTCCTGCTTAGTAGACTGCATGAACACTGCCATATCACATTGCAGGGCTCCCCTCAGGGTTTGCAGCATCTCCTTCATGGTGGTATCTATAATAGGCTGACCTGATGTGGGGAACGCATCCAGCTGCTGGGCATAGGCAGAAGCTTCCTCCATCTCCTCTCCCTCATGGACAGCGCCATCTTGGGCTCCCGGGGCCTCCCCAACCCTCCTTTTTTGCTTGGCAGGGCTGCTAAAGGGGGATGCTGGTGGGGGATATCCATTAGGATTCGACTCACCCGAGGATGGCAGTGGATTAACTGCAGCTGCATGTGTGGGATCCGGAGCGCGGCTCCTCGCGCCGGCGCCATCTTGGATTTCTCGGCTCCCGGCTGGAGGGAAGAAATCTGTAAGTTTTCGGGGTCCTTCCCGTTCCTTTCTTTTGGACATTGTGTCCACAGTGTGCCCCCACTTCTGCTGTACCTTGTAGGTGTTTTAGTGGTGTCCTGATGTGCTGTGAGCCGCGTTATGTGACCCGGTGTGTCAGAGCTCTCTCAGCACACGTCCATGAGCTCTGGCTGCCGGCTCCGCCCCAGTAGTGCGTTTTTATAGCACTAATCGCTGTATAAATGTGAATGGTCCCAAAAATGTGTCAAAAGTGTCCGATGTGTCCGTCGCAATATTGCAGTCCTGACAAAATTCGCAGATCGCCGTATTACTAGTAAAAAAAAAAAAAATAATTGTCAGAATTATATCCCTTATTTCCTAGCCACTATAATCTTTGCGCAAACCAATTACTATACGCTTATTGTGATTGTTTTTTTTTACCAAAAATATGTAGAATACATATCGCCCTAAACTGAGAAAAAAAATATATATTTTTAAGAAAAATTGGATTTGTATTATAGCAAAAAGTAAAAAATATTCTGTGTTTTTTTTCAAAATTGTCGCTCTTTTTTGTTTATAGCGCAAAAAAAAAAAACGCAGAGGCGATCAAATACCACCAAAAGAAAGCTCTATTTGTGGGGAAAAAATGGATGTCAATTTTGTTTGTAAGGCACGTCGCACGACCGTGCAATTTTAATTTAAAGTGACGCAGTGCTGAAAGCTGAAATTTCGCCTGGGCAGGAAGGGGGTATATGTGCCCAGTAAGCAAGTGGTTAAGGTGAAAAAACATCTGATGATGCCAACCCCCCTGAGCCCCGTTTTACTTACCTGACCCGTCAAAAGTCCTAGCGCTCGGTCCCGAGATCTTCTTCGCCGCTCAGCCTGGCCGCTGATTGGCTAGAGCGGATGGATTGAGAGCAGCGCAGCCATTGGCTGGTGCTGCTGTAAATCACATCCAGTGACATGGCACACCCAGGGGCAGGGCCGAGTGATACAGTGATCGGCTGTATCACGGGAGTGCGCCCGCAAGGACTCATCACCATGCAAAATCTCTCGCATGACTGTGGTGAGTTCTTGCGGGGAGGACCAGAGACAACTGCCGGGGGACCCCAGAAGACGTGGATCGCGGCCACTCTGTGCAAAACAAACTGCACAGTGGAGGTAAGTATAACATGTTTGTTATTTTAACCACTTAAGGACCGCCGCACGCCTATGTATGTCCACAACATGGCTCGTACAGGCACAAGGGCGTATATTTACGTCCTCGCCTTTGTGCGGTTCGGGGGTCCGATCAGGACCCCCTCCGTGGCGTGCGGCGGTCCTCCTGGCTCTGGGAGCGATCGCCGACGAGCGGGTGGATGTCCGTGTTTTTTCGCCAATGGGAGCGCAACCCCTTCGTGTCAGTTCCTCCTCCTGTGGAGGAGGAAATTATGTCCTCTCTCATCGCAGCAGTGTTTCCCACCGCTGCTAATGAGAGAAGACATCCACAGTAAGTGTGCACCAACACAACACTGACACACACACACACACAGACACATTAACCCCTTGTGATCACCCCCCACCCCCTGTCACAGTGTCACTGAATGCAGTGACCTAATCACTGCATTTAGTGTCAGTGTGACAGGCAGTGTGGAAGTTAGTGTTAGGTTCAGGATAGCCCCTGTACCCCACCCCTAATAAAGTTTTAACCCCCTGATCACTGCCCTAGTTAACCCTTTCAGTCCCTATTGCCAGCGTCACTAAGCGATCATTTTTCTGATCGCTGTATTAGTGTCGCTGTTCCCGCTAGGTAGCTATTTTTTTTTATTGAAATGTTATTTTTTACTAAAGACATGTGGCTGAATTAATTTTGGCCTAAATGTTTTACTAAAATTTAGTTTATTTGATTTTTTTTATAACAAAAAGTAAAAAAAAAAGTGGTTTTTTTTTCAAAATTGTCGCTTTATTTTAGTTTATAGCACAAAAAATAAAAATTGCAGAGGTGATCAAATACCACCAAAAGAAAGCTCTATTTGTGGGAAGAAAAGGACGCAAATTTTGCTTGGGAGCCACGTCGCACGACCGCGCAATTGTCTGTTAAATCGACGCAGCACCAAATTGTAAAAACACCTTGGGTCATTTAGCAGCATATGTGTCCGGGTCTTAAGTGGTTAAATATTGTTTTTTTCTATAATAACCCTTTAAGTAAATATCTATATTGAGACCATTTACTAAAAATGATCAGTTTGATGTTCTCTCCCTCATCTTTCCTCTGTATGTATGTCCAAAGCCGACCCAGGTAATGTGTCTTGTTAATTTATCCATGTAAATGTCAATGAAGCAATTCTTTCTCTAATTGCCTGTTCTGTTTTATTTGGTCCTTGCTTTTCTTCAATCACTGTTTACCTATTCCCTGTGCAATGCTGGAATACTTACATGAACATATCTTATAACTTTTTCCCAACATAAAACCAGAAGGTATAACTTAACCACTCGCCAACCAGCCGCCACAATTGTACTGCAGCAGGTTGGCTCAGCTGCACAGACCACCATCATTGTACATTGGGAGTGTACACTGTGATTTGTGGGTGTGTGTGCATGCCCATTTGCTAGTGGACTTGATGTCCGCCGGCCACCCATGATTGCTCCATAGAGAGGCATAATGGGCATCTTCCTGTGTAAACAGATCCAGTTCTGTCAGGGAAGTAGAGTGAGATGGTCTGTTCCTAGTGATTAGGAACAGTGATATATTTCCTCCTCAAGTCAGCTCAGCCCCCAAACAGTTAGAAACCCCTCACAGGGAACACATTTAACTCCTTGATCACCACTAGTGTTGATCGCTCTATAAATGTCGCTGGTCCCCAACAAAGTATCAAAAGTGTCCGATCTGTTGCAGATCACCACCATTACTAGTAAAAATAATAATAATAATAATAATAATAATAATAATAATAATAATAATAAAAAAATGTCATAAATGTATCCCATATTCTATATAACTAGTGTATAACCTATAAATCTTTTGTGCAAACCAATCAATATACGCAAATTGGGATTTTCTTTACCAAAAATATGTAGCAGAATTTGTTGTTGTTTATGCACCGCCGACTGCCATCTATGGATATGAGCAGTACTACGGCACATTCTATCAATAGTACTGCTCGTATCCATAGACGCCAGTCGGTGGCACATGTGTGTGATGTCAACCGCTCGGAGGGAGAGGTGGTGTGCCTCTTCCCCATCCTAGCTGAGCCACTGTTCTGGCTAGCGTTGCTTATGTTGGAGGGCCCCCCATTCTCGACTGCTGCCGGCCTGCAAACGGGAGCTAGTATAAGGTACTGTGAACACACCACTACCCATTGCATGAGCCTTCTTGAGGTATATCAAAAACTTTAACTCCTCCTTGCTTTATGGATTGTGGACGTCAGCACTGTCCACTGTGAACTGCAAGCTGTGATTCCTCATGGATAACCTTTTATCTGCATTTATGTCTTCATTGGATTGAATATACCAGACTGCTCTTTTAATACATTATATGATCTGTTAACAAGCAGTCTTGGTTTTCTAAAGAAAGAAAGATTCACCTCCAGGTTTAAATATTGACAGAATAAGTGCTATATATTTTATGATACAGACAATGGGCCAGATTCACATAGAGTTACGCCGGCGTATCAGTAGATACACTGTCGTAACTCAGAATCTGAGCCGTTGTATCTTTAAGCATATTCTCAAAACGAGATACGCTTAAATCTTGCTAAGATACGACCGGCATAAGTCTCCTACGCCATTGTATCTTAGTTGCATATTTACGCTGGCCACTAGGTGGCACATCCGTCGATTTACGCGTCAAATATGTAAATTAGCTAGATGTGCCGATTCATGAACGTAAGATACGCCGTTTACGTAAGGCGTTTTCAGGCGTAAAGATATTCCAACAAAAAGATGGCACAACCAATGTTAAGTATGGACGTCGGGACCGCGTCAAATTTTTCAAATTTTACGTTGTTTGCGTAACTTGTCCGTGAATGAGGCTGGACATAAATTATGTTCACGTCGTTTTCAATGACTCTTTTCAATGACGTAATTTTGAGCATGCGCACTGGGATACGTTCATGGCCGGCGCATGCGCAGTTTAAAAAAACGGGGGGGTCACACTCCTTTTGAATAACACACGCCCACAAACACATTTGAATTTGGCGAGTTTACGCCGGCCCATTTATGATACACCGCCGTAAATTAGCTTTGTGAATAGAGCACTTGCTGCTCTAATTTACGGTGGCGTAGCATATCTGAGATATGCTACACCTGCATAACATTACGCTGATCTACCTGAATCTGGCCCAATATCTATACAGTGAACTTACAAAAATATATGTTCTTAAAGTGGTTGTAAAGTAATTGTTTTAACTTTTACCTACAGGTAGGCCTATAATAAGGCTTATCTTCATCCATAAATACCAATAAATACTTCAAGCTGTTTTTGATGTTAAAGGACGCAAAACACACTATTAAGAACTTGGGTATGTAAACTTTTTGATCAGGGTCAGTTGGGTTGTTTCTGTTGTCATCATGTGTCTATATTGTGACAGGAAGTCAGGTAAATCTGTGTGTGTTGTCACAGACCGGAGATATATTTTTGCCTTGTTTAGACAATACACTAGGGTTGTCCCGATACCGATACCAGTATCGGTATCAGGACCGATACCGAGTATTTGCGGGAGTACTTGAGTCTGAAGTAAAAAAAAAAAAAAGAAGAAAAATAAAGCAAAGTCAGAGCTGTCTGGTGGTGAAGAGAACATAGAGGCTTCTAAGGAGCTCTTACCAAAAAAATTACAACCTTCAAAGCTCAACAGTGATTATAAGGCCCCGTGTTCCGGTAAAAGCAGCGATCATGGATGCCGTCCATATACAAGACTAAGTGATGAGGAAACGCTCAGCGATTCTTGCACGGAAAGCTTACTTTGGAGTGATGAGGATTACAACAAAGAGATTGTTGTCACGCATGCTGATGGTTTTCTAAATGTTGGCCACAACAGGAGCAAGTACAGCTCTGCCAAGCAATGACTTGTGATGGACAGTATGGATGAGAATGCTATGGATGCAAATATGGGCGAACTGTTAGATCTCTGCTCAGGAAAGTTTAAGGAATCACAATCCAACACCAGCCAGCCTGATGCAAATGGCTCCAAGATAGGGGTTATGGATGAGTTGCTGGGACTCTGCTCTGGAAAATTTGTCTGTCAAGATGATGGTTCAAATCAAGAATCTTTTAGTTGTACAAAGGCTCATGCTGAAAATGAGAAAAGTGACCTAATGTCTGAAGCAGTTGCTCTTTGTCCGGTTCTTTCCCCAAGAGAGAAAATGGAGAAAATGAGACCGGGCTTGAGGATTTCCATCTTCTACCATGTGATGATTCTGACAGCGAAGAACTTGCAGAAATTGAAAGTGGTGCAGAAGATGAAAAGGAGGAAGTAAAGGTGGAAATGGCAGTGAAGGAGGAGGATGATGCCCTGCAGGATGAGGCGTCTGCTGTGCTGGTGGGGAGCGATTCCGAAAAGTGTTGAGACAAGTGCTGTACGCCTGCAGTACCTGCACCCCGGATAAAGAGGAGCATGTCTGGCCTGTCCATACAAGTGTCATGAAGGCCACGACCTGTTTGAGCTCTACACCAAGAGGAACTTTCGCTGCGATTGTGGAAATGCCAAATTTAAACAGTTGGAGTGCAAGTTATATCCGGATAAAGAGAAGAAAAACCTGGCTAATAATTACAATGACAACTTCTTTGGCCTGTACTGAACGTGTAAGAGACTGTACCCCGATCCTGAGGATGAGACCCCAGATGAGATGATCCAGTGTGTGGTGTGTGAGGACTGGTTTCATGGTCAGCACCTAGGAGCAGTTCCATCGGAGCACGTTGAGTTTCATGAGATGGTGTGACAGGGCTGTATGGATCACTGTTCGTTTCTTTGGGCCTACTCTGCAAAGTTAGGAGTTCCTGGTGTCACCAAGATTACCAAAGCAGAAACGGAACATGAAGATCTTAAAGTTGATGATTGTCCTACGGAAACAGACAACACTCAAAATGGACTAACAATAAATAATAAAGAATGTGTGGAAGATAACGACGATGAGGAGGAGGCAATTCTTAGAAAGCTAAATCTGAAGGACTTTATGGAAAATGAAGCTGAACTTTCTGGAAGTGATGTTGAAAGTGAAATCCCTGACCGCTTCAGGGACGGTTGGGCTCTGAAGAAGAGGCCCCTGATGCTTCGAAACGCGTAAGCCAGCAGTAACGTACCTCACCCCCCCCCCTGCATTATGGAGTGTGGTTCGAGGGGTATCTACATTTATTGTTTGTGACAAGCCTTGTATCACCATTTGTTTGTGAGTAGTTTGTATTAATTTTTAATTTCAATAAATTGCCAAATGGTAGTACACGAGGCTGGTGCGCCTTTCTTTTTCCTTTCAATAAGAACAGATGAGAAGGTGGTTCAGTGGTGAGAAAGGGGAGCATGGAGATGCAGCAGTGGAGCAGATGTGCAGGATGGTACAGCTGTGGGGCAGATGAGAAGTGGGATTACAGTGGTGGGACAGAAGAGCAGGTGGTACAGAGGTGGGGCAGATGTGTAGGGGGTTACAGTGGTGGAAGAGATAAGCAGGGGAGTTATAGTGGTGGGGCGGAAGAACAATGGGGAACAAAGATGGGGCAGAAAATCAGGGGAGTACAGATGTGAGACAAAAGTGCAGGAGGTACAATGGTTGGGGCAAATGAAAAAGGGGGTTACAGTGGTGGGGCAGATGGGTTCAGTGAACAAATGAAAAGGTGGTTCAGTGGTGAGACAGAAGAGCACAGGAGTATGGCGGTGGAGCAGATGTGCAGGGAGGTACAGTGGTGGGGCAGATAAGAAAGGGGGTACATTGGTGGGACAGATGAGCAGGGGGTACAGAGTTGGGGCAGATGTGCAGGGTGGTACAGATGTGCAGAAGGTTACTGTGGTGGGACATATGAGCAGGGGGCTACAGTGTTGGGTCAGATGCACAGGGTAGTACAGTGGTGGGGCAAGTGTGCATGGGGAGTTACAGTGGTAAGGCAGATGTGCAGAGTGGCACAGTGGTGGGAAATATGTGCAGGGTGGTACAGATGTGCAGGGGGTTACTGTGGCGGAACAGATGAGCAGAGGGCTACAGTGTTGGGTCAGATGTGCAGGGTAGTACAGTGGTGGGGCACCCGTGCAGGGCGTTACAGTGGTGAGGCAGACATGCAGGGGTAGTGCAGTGGTGGGGCAGATGTGCAGGGTGGCACAGTGGTGAAACAGATTTGAAGGAGGGTACAGTGATCAGAGGTGTGAAGGTGCAGAAATTTGGGCTGATCTGGTGTGAGAGTGCAGAATGTTAATGTGTCACTATTACTCAAGTATAGTTTACAGTATTATTTACTTTATACAAAATCATTTTTGTGAGTGTATGAAGTTATTTTTTTTTTTGTTATAAATTTGTCAGGCTCAGTATCTTTGAAAAACATGTCTGAGCACACTGTGTTCAAAAGGTTGCCTACCCCTGATCTGGGATGGTAACAGTATCAGTGCCAAGTAATTTAGTGGCAAAAAAATGAACAAAACAAACCAAACAAATGAAAATATTACACTGAAAATAAAATGTTCTGTACCTAAAATAATAACACTTTAGGCCCCTTTCACACCTGCAGACCGTATGTCCGTTTTCCATTCATCCGTTTTTGGATGAAAAACAGGCATACATGTATCCTTATGGGATTGTGGATGTCAGCGGATGTTCATCCGCTGACATCCGATTTCATCGGTGTCTGCTATGCCCCTATTCTGCAGATGGAGGACAATCTTATTTTTCCAATCCATCTGCGGATCGGATAAACATGGACAGACAGTCCATGTTCATCTGATCCCTCCATAGAGGAGAGCAGAGATCTGACAGGGTGGTCCTTGCACAGTGTGCAGGGACCACCCTGTCATTTGCCGGCTCAGCGGGGATCAACAAAGCGATCCCAGCTGACCAAGCGGGTGTTAAAGGTATGGATCTTTACAGGATCCATACTTGTGAAAGGACCCTTAACCTAAAGCCAAGACATATATTTTGTTTAATGTGGTGTATTAAAGCACATGCTGACATTCTGCATGTGTCAACATGCACTGCAATAAGGCAGCCCATTAAAGATGAGCTCCAAATGCACCATGATGAATAAAAATACATAAACCTTAAAGGAATTAATAAATAAAAAAAATCACAAGTACATCACAAAGCACAATATATGTGTTGTAATGCATTGCAGTGCATGCAATATGCTCGATGTGCAATGCTTTGGTGTGCCATTCACAATAAATGACAAGCGAAGCACATACAGCAGGTGCATTCACATGCAGTGTGGCATTAAAAGTCAACGACCAGCTCCTGCACATATATGTCAACAAAACGGCTGGGCAGAGTAACATATATTTATGTCACTTTAAAAATCCTGTCACGTGGGCCCCCTGCCACGAGCTCCAGTGACTGTGCCCGCGGAACCCGCAGACTCGATGTCTGCCGGTGTCCGCGATCGGGTCACAGAGCTGCAGAACAGGGAGAGGCAAGTGTAAACAAGCATTTCCCTGTTCTGCCTAGTGACACTGTCATTGATCGTCTGATCCCTCTCATCGGGAGCAGCGATCAGTGACATGTTGCTAGTAGCCACGCCCCCTAGCAGTTAAAATTACTCCTTAGGACACACTTAACCCCTTCCTAGCCCCTGGTGGTTAACCCCTTCACTGCCAGTCACATTTATACAGTAATTAGTGCATATGTATAGAACTGATCACTGTATAAATGTGAATGGTCCCAAAAGGGTCCGATGTGTCCGCCATAATGTCGCAGTCACTCTTAAAAAATCGCAGATCACCGCCATAACAAGTAGAAAGAAAATAATAAAAAATGCCATAGAACTACCACTATTTTGTAGACACTATGGGCCAGATTCAGGTAGGATAGCAAATCGTTATTCTGGCGTAACATTTGTAATTTACGTTACTCCGCTGAAACTTTAGGAGCAAGTATTGTATTCACAAAGAACTTGCTCCTAAAGTTGCGACGGCGTAGCAAAAATGAGTCGGTGGAATTCAAATTAGGCAGGTAGGGGGCGTGTAGTATTTAAACTAGGCGCGATCCCGCGGCAAACATACTGCGCATGCGTTGGCTGTCAATGTATCCCAGTGCGCATGCTCCAAATTATGTCGGTGTTTTCATTGTCAACGTCAATTACGTCGATCCCCATTCACAGACGAGTTACGCAAACGACGTGAAACTTTTTCAATTCGACGCGATCACGACGGCCATACTTCACATAGGATACTCCACCTAGGGGGCATGTTTTACTTTACGCTGCTTATCTCTTACGGAAACGTCGGAAAGTCACTGTGTCGGGCCCGCGTATGATCGTGAATTGCCGTATCTCGCTGATTTACATATTCTCGGCATTAATCAGCGGGAACGCCCAGAGCGGCCATTTTAAAATTGCAGTTCCGATACGACGGCGAAATACAATTACGTCGCTCGTATCTGAACTCAATCCCGGTGTATCTTGTTTTCTGACTACAGAAAACAGATACAACGGCGTAGGTTAAAAGTTACGCGACTTATCTACAGATAAGCCGCGTAACTTCTACCTGAATCTGGCCCTATAACTTTTGTGCAAATCAATATATGCTTATTGTGATTTTTTTACCAAAAATATGTAGAAGAATATGTATCGGCCTAAACTGTGGAAAAAAAAATATATAGATTTTTTTTTTGGGGGGATATGTTCTCTAGCAAAAAGTTAAAAAAAAAATAGCATGTTTTTTTTTTGTTTTTTTTAATGTCGCTCTATTTTTGTTTATAGCGCAAAAAATACAAACCACAGAGGTGATCAAATCCCACCAAAGGAAATCTCTAATTGTGAGGAAAAAAGGATGTAAATTGTGTTTGGGAGTCAGGGTCGCACGACTGCGCAATTGTCAGTTAAAACGTCACGGTGTCAAATGGCAAAAAGCCATCTGGTCTTTGGCCAGCCAAATGGTCCAGGTCTTAAGTGGTAAAGTGGATGCAAACCTGATTCATGAAATCTGACCTGGGCACATATATATGTAGTGTTTACTTATCTCTCTCCAAATCGCAAATCCCTGTGTCTTTCTGCTGCTCCTTTCCTCTGTTATCAGCATAACTTCTGACAAGCTCTCCGACACATGGGTTAAAAGCAGCTGAACATCTGTGTCAGGGATGGAACTTGAGGTAGATTAGCAGAGAGCTTGTCTATCCACAACACAACTCTGCATGTTTCTTTGTTCATCTGCCTATGTGGCAGGGGTGCCTCATCCACCAAACTCTGCCCCCTATCCATGCATCTGGCCCCTTTCAGGACACAGGTGAATGGATTCCAATGTGGGGGATGCTGTTTTTTTTTTTAAAGAACGTATAGAGCCAGAGGCTCTAAAATGCTTCAATACAGGGTGGGATCGGGCCACAGAGAGTGTGCTTCAATCCCACCCAGGTGTGTTACAACAGTGAATCAATATCACATGAAGGTAATAATTTACACTATTTTGTCAAAAGCATTGGGAACCCTGCCTTTACACACACACAAACTTTAATGGCATCCCAGTCTTTGTCCGTAGGGTTCAAAATTGAGTTGACCCACCCTTTGCAGCTATACCAGCTTAATCTCTTCTGGGAAGGCTGTCTACATGGTTTAGGAGTGTGTCTATGGGAATGTTTGACCACTTGTGAGGTCAGACACTGATGTCACTGGGATGACATCAAAGTTCATGCTCCTGAAAAGGAAGATGTACCAATACTTTTGACAATATAGTGTACGACCTATGGTCTGAATACAAGTTCTGTGTGCAGTACTGTGTGAGTAGGATAAAACGATTCTGCATCTAAAACTAATGATCCATTTCTAGATGATTAATTTACACATATACTATATGTTGATACTTTTTTTTTTTTTTTACTCTGCTAAATGAAACAGCGATTCCATGTAGGCAGATACATGCATTGGCAGATGGACATCACACGGAAATGCACCTTGCAGGATTTACTAATTAGAGGACACTCTCCACGGTCGTCAGTAATTAAGGAAATCAAGGTTGTCTCCTGTTACATGACAGCTGGCAGGGAATGCTCACAGAATTCGGATAAATTACTAATTGGATATTTGTTTAGTACTGTCTGTTGTTGGTCATCATAGTACTTTACTCATCTTCCCCAGCGTATCTTCCCCAGCATAAATATATATTGTTTTTCAAAGTCTTTGGTTAGTAGTAGTCGCTAGAATAATCAGGTAAAGCAGTCTGTCAAAAGATTAACATCAGCCATAGGACTTATGACTGAGATCTGCTTTATATTAGGCAGAGTGGTACATAATTAAAACATCAGCATGCTACATGGTTCTTGAATTTAAAATGTTGGATTAGACATGTTCAAACATGTGTAATCTTGATGGCAAGATGAATGTAAATTGAGAGTAAGATTATATAATTTCAAGAGCATTGCAACTTGCACTAGTGGTGATCAACTTAATACATATAGGGGGCCTCACGTGCAGCCTCATACATGTTCAGAGAGCCAGACAACAGGTGAACTCATGTTCAATCATTAATAATTAGGAGAATATAAATAAAATATTAAGATGAAAGTATACATCTTTATTTTGGCTATATGAATGCCGCGTACACACAATTACTGTTTGGCATGAAAAAAAAATCACGTTTTTAAAAACGTAATTTAAAATGATTGTGTGTGGGCTTCACATCGTTTTTCATCTTCTGAAAAACGCCAAAAAAATAAAATAAAAAATGCTTCATTTTTTAACGCCATTTTTAAAAATGTCGTTTTTCGGGGTTTTAAAAAATGATTGTGTGTGGGCTAAAACGACGTTAAAAACGTTGTTTTAAAACCATGCATGCTCAGAAGCAAGTTATGAGACGGAGCTTGAATGGAACTTCCCCTTTAGAGTGTCGTTGTATGTGTTGTACGTCACCACACTTCGCTCATCATTTTTTTTTTTTTAAACGATGGTGTGTGGGCAACGTCGTTTTTAATGCTAAAGTTGGAAAAACTTCAATTTTTTCCATGATGAAAAGTGATCGTGTGTACGCGGCATAACTTTCTTCTAGAATGCTACTGTTAGAGCCAAATGATGTGCTCTTGCAAAGCAGAGACTCAAATCCATCTTTTCCCCTAGTAAAAGCATTGCACATAGTAAACACAAACACTGGCTAGGCACAAAGTTAACACTTTTATTGCCCTAGACGTTAAAGGGGTTGTAAAGGTACATTCTATGCATTAAGGTGAAAAACATCTCAGCATTAGCGCAGCGCACCCCGAGCCCTTACCTGACCCTTTGAAAGTCCCGTGCCGTGAACGTGCAGGCTTCTCGGCTCATTCATTGGTTAATTGAAAGCAGTGCAGCCATTGGCTGGTGCTGCTGTCAATCACATCCAATGATGTGGCATGCCGGGGGCGGGGCCAAGTGATACAGTGAGCGGCTATGGCCACCAGCTGTATCACAGGAGCGTGCCCGCAAGAACTCATCACCATGAAAGCTCGCTCACATGAAGGTGATGAGTTATTGCGAGGGAAAGCTGAGACAGCCGCCAAGGGACCCTAGAAGACCAGGTTCGGGGCCACTCTGTGCAAAACAAGCTGCACAGTGGAGCCAAGTATAACATGTTTGTTATTTAAAAAAAAAAAAAATGTTCATTCACATACTCTTTAAACTCCTTCCCAACCAGTGTCATTATTACAGTGACAGTGCATATTGTAATGAATAGGTTGAACATCTTCATATTTATATCCTGAATTCAACTACCATGCCCCGGATTAATGTGTGTATATGTGTATGTATATATATATATATATATATATATATATATATATATATATATATATATATATATATATATATATATATATATATATATATATATGTATATGTGTACCCATATATTTGTAATATTTGTAATGTACGTGGTCGGACGATAGCTGCATACCATTTCATAGTTACAATATCTTTCCTGATAGGAAATGTTCCCTCATTGCATTAACAGAATTTCCTGCCATCTTCTGACTGATTAAACAAAACACATTTAGATTGACTGTGTTAATTAGACAATAGTATGGCCAGACAGGAAATTCATTCAGCTAGGTGTCCTGTGATATGCAAGTATGGGAACTCTGTGAGTGAGTGATCACAAGGGAAGTTGGTAGGGGTCAATTATGCACACTCCTAGACATCCCTTGGCACAGACGTGACCGCAAGAGGTTACCGGTTGGGGGTCCTTATCTGTCAGGCTGAAAAGACACATGAAAACAACCAATCAGATCCTCGGGAACTTAAGATTATAGAGGAAGGAAATATGGGCTCTGCAGAAGACCAGCCTGGTGAGGTAATCTCTCTCTCTTTCTCCCTCTCTCTCTCTCTCTCCCGCTCTCTCCCTCTCGCTCGCTCCCTCTCTCTCCCTCCCTCTCTCTTTCTTCCTCTCTTTCTCGGTGATGTAATATCTCTCTCTCTCTCTCCCTTTCTCTCCTTCTCTCTCTACAACTTAGCATTGCTTATTGTTGAATCCTCTATCGCCATATTCTTATTAATATCATGTATGTTGTATCGGTATTCAGCAGTATCCTCTGTTTTGACAAGCAATATCATTTACGTTATGGTTGTAAATATTGGAATAATACAAGTGTCTTCTCGTTATCAATAAATGTAATCCTCTCTCTTTTTCACACCGCTATTGTTTGCTTTAATTTTTATATAGACAAAAAGGTTTTTATAGCTTAAAATAATTAGTTACGTGTGATAGTTAAGTTAACCAAAACAATATGTTTACCACTGATCACTGTAATAGTGTCACCGGTTCCTGCAAAGTGTCACCGATAGCCACCATTACTAGTATGAAAAAAAAAAAAAAAACAGTTTATATCCCATAGTTTGTAGACACTATAACATTCCCGTAAACTAATCAATATAAGTATATTGGGATTTTTTTTTTTTTTTTTTTTTTTTTTTACCAAAAAAAGTAGCACAATAGATATTAGCCTAGGAACAAATTAGATTTGTTTAAATGTTTTATTGGATATGTTTTATAGCAGAAAGTAATATATATATATATATATATACACACATATACAGTGCAGAAAATAAGTATTTGAACACCCTGCTATTTTGCAAGTTCTCCCACTTGGAAATCATGGAGGGGTCTGGAATTGTTATCGTAGGTGCATTTCCACTGTGAGAGACATAATCAAAAAAAAAAAAATCACAATGTATGATTTTTTTAACTATTTATTTGTATGATACAGCTGCAAATAAGTATTTGAACACCTGAGAAAATCAATGTTAATATTTGGTACAATAGCCTTTGTTTGCAATTACAGAGGTCAAACGTTTCTTGTAGTTTTTCACCAGGTTTGCACACACTGGAGGAGGGATTTTGGCCCACTCCTCCACACAGATCTTCTCAAGATCAGTCAGGTTTCTGGGCTGTCGCTGAGAAACACAGAGTTTGAGCTCCCTCCAAAGATTCTCTATTGGGTTTAGGTCTGGAGACTGGCTAGGCCACGCCAGAACCTTGATATGCTTCTTACAGAGCCACTCATTGGTTATCCTGGCTGTGTGCTTCGGGTCATTGTCATATTGGAAGACCCAGCCTCGACCCATCTTCAAAGCTCTAACTGAGGGAAGGAGGTTGTTGCCCAAAATCTCGCAATACATGGCCCCGGTCATCCTCTCCTTAATACAGTGCAGTCGCCCTGTTCCATGTGCAGAAAAACACTCCCAAAGCATGATGCTACCACCCCCATGCTTCACAGTAGGGATGGTGTTCTTGGGATGGTACTCATCATTCTTCTTCCTCCAAACACGGTTAGTGGAATTATGACCAAAAAGTTCTATTTTTGTCTCATCTGACCACATGACTTTCTCCCATGACTCCTCTGGATCATCCAAATGGTCATTGGCAAACTTAAGACGGGCCTTGACATGTGCTGGTTTTAAGCAGGGGAACCTTCCGTGCCATGCATGATTTCAAACCATGACGTCTTAGTGTATTACCAACAGTAACCTTGGAAACGGTGGTCCCAGCTCTTTTCAGGTCATTGACCAGCTCCTCCCGTGTAGTCCTGGGCTGATTTCTCACCTTTCTTAGGATCATTGAGACCCCACGAGGTGAGATTTTGCATGGAGCCCCAGTCCGAGGGAGATTGACAGTCATGTTTAGCTTCTTCCATTTTCTAATGATTGCTGCAACAGTGGACCTTTTTTCACCAAGCTGCTTGGCAATGTCCCCGTAGCCCTTTCCAGCCTTGTGGAGGTGTACAATTTTGTCTCTAGTGTCTTTGGACAGCTCTTTGGTCTTGGCCATGTTAGTAGTTGGATTCTTACTGATTGTATGGGGTGGACAGTTGTCTTTATGCAGCTAATGACCTCAAACAGGTGCATCTAATTTAGGATAATAAATGGAGTGGAGGTGGACATTTTAAAGGCAGACTAACAGGTCTTTGAGGGTCAGAATTCTAGCTGATAGACAGGTGTTCAAATACTTCTTTGCAGCTGTATCATACAAATAAATAGTTAAAAAATCATAAATTGTGATTTCTGGAATTTTTTTTTTTGGATTATGTCTCTCACAGTGGACATGCACCTACGATGACAATTTCAGACCCCTCCATGATTTCCAAGTGGGAGAACTTGCAAAATAGCAGGGTGTTCAAATACTTATTTTCCGCACTGTATATATATATTTTTGTTTTTTAATTATCTGTCTTTTTTGCTTTAAAGCACAAAAAAATAATAATGCAGAGGTGATTAAATACCACCAAAAGAAAGTTCTATTCGTGTACAGTGTTGCATGGCTGCATGATTGTCAGTTAAAATAATGCAGTGCCATATTGTAAAAAGTGGCCTGGTCATTCTTGTGACTATCTATGACTATGCCCTTACATAAATGCACCAATGTGTATGACTGCTTATCTTATTTATAGAAAAGGTATGCCTTGATGTACCACAACTCCCATTAAACGTCCAAGTGCAGAAAAAAATAAAAATAACTTCTCCCTGTACCAACAGATGATGACCATAATGTTTGTTTTTCTAAGAGATGAGATAAGACATATTTAAACCTGCAGTTTAATGGCACTCTGTGGTCCAGTCTGTATCCCTCCAGAACTACAATGTAGGTGGGAACTTCTACATAACTATGTACAATACAGAACCAACAGTGGCCACTGACCCTGCATTGTACAGAATGACATTAGAGATGGGCGGTGACAAGACCAGCAAGAACAGTGGCTTCAAGGGACTGGTCAAAGGGGAGTAAATAAAGAAAAATATGTATTGTATTCTTCATCTGCAGAAAGAGGGGGGGGGGGGGATTTGTGTGTTTTTACAGCAGAATAGAGTTCAGTTTTATTAATCACCCTCACACAAGTCTAAAGCTGCGTACACACAACCATTTTTAATGTCCTAGAAAAAAAAAAAAGTCAAGTCTGCCTTGCATACACACAATTGTGAAGAAAAAAATGCTCGAGCAAAGCAAGGTGATGTACAACACATACAACGACACTATAAAGGGGAAGTTCCATTTAGATGGTTTGGTGAGAGACGATTCGCGCTGTTCAGTCTTTGTGCTTTTCAGTCTGTTACAGTGTGATGAATGTGCCATCTCCATTACAAATGCTTGTTCTACCAGAACATGTGTTCCCGCCTCACAACTTGCTTCTGAGCATGCACGTTTTTTCCCATCGTTAAAGCCTACACACGACCGGTTTTCACAACGTGAAAAATTACAACATGAAAAACGACGAGAAAAATTAGAGCATGTTCTAAATTTTTAATGCCCATTTTTCACGCCGAAAAAAATGTTCTGGAGCCTACACACAATTGTTTAATGAGCAATTTAAAAAATTGCATTTTTCACATCATGAAAAATGGTTGTGTGTACGCGACATAACCCTTAAATTTATACTAGTAGGGAGAAGTCTTTGATTGCTTTTTTCTAGAAGGTGAACAGCCCAAATCTAGCTGAAGTCTGCCTTAAGACCCCTTTCACATGGAGGAGTTTTTCAGGCAGTACAGTGCTAAAAATAGCGCTGCTATACTGCCTTAAAAACTCCTGCCCCAGCAAACTCAATGTGAAAGCCCGAGGGCTTTCACACTGAGGCGATGCACTGGCGGGAGAGAAACAAATCTCCTGTCAGCAGCATCTTTGGAGCAGTGAGAGGAGTGGCATGTATACCGCTCATTTCCATTGAAAACAATGGGAGACCGCGACAATACCGCCCGCAATGCGCCTCTATAGAGGCGCATTGCGGGCAGTATTAACCCTTTCACGGCCGCTAGCGGCACTATACCACCAGCGCACCTCCACTACCCCATGTGAAAGGGGCCTAAATGCAATCATAGCAAAGATGGAACACTTTTATAACTGATAAAACAGTGTGCAAGTTATTCATTACATAAATGCATTATATACATTTGTATTTGCTGTGTGTAGTGTATAACCAAAATAGGCCATTTAGTAAAAGTGCAGCAACATTTAAAAAAACAGGAGGATAAGTAACATGGCTGCACAACATAAATCCCTGGAGATCAATACTTTAAAGCTGTAAACACTTGTTGCGTTTTTGTTATCTTATTTTTTATGAACCCCAAGAATATATCAATACTACTGTGATCAAACAAAATGCCTAAATATATAACCAAAGTGCTATGAACTAGCAAACAGACATTAGTAATACATGACTCAAACAAACTCTGTTCAGTGAGATAATCTGAATGTGTCTAATCAGATTTCCCAATTTGCTCTCAGGTGTTGAAGGTCATATTGCTTTTTACGTGTATCCCATTGGTGCAGACATTGAGATGCAATTTAGAAGTTTCCTGTTTTGTCTTGCCACATGGCCAGAGTTATTTTCAGTCTCAATGGGAGCTAGCTGTTATGCAGCATTTTCCCAGGTGTCCAGTAATCATTGTGCCACATGCTCCCTTATGTCCTGTTATTTTTATTTTAATATACCGGTATACACCTGAGACCTGTGTGATCCTGTTTTTGTAAATGATGGACCCCTGACCCACAATTTGCTTTTAAATCACCCCACAGAGTTTGTACATGCAATTCTTCTGCTACTGGTATGTTATTAGAATGTTGTACAGAGGGGGCGCATGCGCGGGGTTTCCAAGATGGGCACCGGCATCTAAAGCTCCGCTCCACCGCGGCCTGTCAGCGCTCCTTACAGCAGACTGAGCGCCCCCACAGCTCCCTTACCGGGTCCATATCGTAGGGGAAGCCCCCCGGTTCCCGTGGATGTCAGCGCCGCCCGCCAGGAAGAACCTTACGGGTTGGATGGCGGAGTCTCCTGGCCCCCTCAGCTATGCCAAGATGGCGGCTCCACGAGGCCTGCATGACGCGGACCAGCCTGGGACCTTTATTGCTGACCAGGATCTTCCCCCCCGCAGTCACCAGGTACTGATTACCCCCCCCCCCCTGGCTGCAGCAGCCTCCCCTGCCTCTACAGAATCCCTGCTGAACAGGATGGGAGCTGGATTCCCCACTACACCCATGATAGACCCACACACAGGCATGCTGCTCTCTGTGTGTGAGGCTCAGGAGGAGACCCCTGTCCCCACAGACTTTCCCTCTATGATGGCAGCCTTCTCACAAATGCTTTCCAAAAGTCTGGCTTTAAACGCAGCACAGATCACTTCATCCATACATGCGGACCTGCTGCATCTGGGGATGAGAATTGACACTATAGAGCAAAAGGCAGACCAGACAGTGGCACGGATTAACCAGAACTAACAGATTACAAGAACTGCAGGACCAATTGGAGACTGCGTTCGCCAAGATCGACGACCTGGAGAACAGATCGAGACGCTATAACTTTAGGGTAAGGGGGGTCCCGGAATCGGACAAGGAGGTGAAAGGGGCAGTTAAATCACTCATTAGAAGCCTCATCCCTGACATAGCGGAGCATCGTCTAGAGCTGGACAGAGCACACAGAGCCCTACAACCCCCCCGATCGGATGGTTTACCCAGGGACATCATTGTAAAACCACACTTCTATGCTGTCAAAGAGGAGCTTATGAAAAGGGCTAGGCGCTCGGACAATCTCACTTTAAACGGCCACAAAATTCAGATCTTTGCTGACCTGTCTCCTTATACAGTGCAGAAGAGGCATGCTCTCAAACCACTGTTGCAAGTTCTCTTGGAAAAAGAAATCACCTACATGTGGTCGTTCCCACTGCGTGTACATTTTTCCTACATAAACAAAAATTTTGGGTTTTCATCATTTCCGGAAGGGGAACGCCTGCTGACTCAGCTGGGTCTGATCGTCCTAGAACCTCCTTCCCCACAGAACAGCAGGGGGACTCCCGGCTCCACGAAGAGGCCTCCGCCAGCAAGCCCGCTGCAGCAAACCTGGCTGACGCAGAACCACAAGCGCTCTAAAGAGAACTATCTAACTTGAGAATCGTTCCTGAATTCCTTTTTGTCTGACTGGGATCCTGACTCCTGGAGTTCTACCCCTGCCCACACAGGGAGGGGGTTCTCGTTCTCCCCTCCGGTACCAGTGATTGCCTTACCGAGTCCGGTTTGCCTTTATCACAGCCTGTTAGTCTCTCTGAGGCCTTGCGGGACTATTTTTACCTTTTTTACTATTTTTTGATGTTGCTGTTACACATTTTTTTTTTCTTATTGGACTCGGGGCGATTGACTGGGGCTCGTGGGGGGGGGGGTCGGAGCACCGGTGCTCCAGGGGTTCCAGATTTTTCTTTAGTTTCTGGTTTACACTTATAGACAAGCTACTCAGCCCTTACTGGGAGATAGGGGGGTAGTTTAAAGTTGTTCACAAGTTTCTATGGATGTGGGGACGGGGGGCTCCATCTTCGATTTCTCCTTGTCCAGTGTTCCTGTTCCCCCGGGAGGGGTATACTGGTCCCTTGGGACATTAGACTTTGGGGGGGTGGGGGTGGGAGTAGTTAACATATGGGGACCACGTTCCCTTTTTTCCACCTAGCTCCCGCCTTCTGTTCCCTTTTTTTTGTTTTTTTTTGTTTTTTGTTAGTTTCCCCTGGGGGTTTATCCCTATTTTTTTGGGGCGTTCAGTTACTGGAGATAATGGGCTCTAGGTTAGCCCTAAGTTTAGAGTTACTGGTGACATGGTCGCGGTGGACTTAGTGCACCTCCATTGGATTAGGAGCACCACTGGTGTAGCCTGATCCGTTTCCGGTTTCCCGGCTCTAGGGACTTACCGGCTACCTAGGGTTAGTGGGATGGGGGCAGGCTTGTCCCTTTCATCCCAGGGTGGGGAGGGGTCGGGGGACCCTGTGTTACATGTGATGCATTGTTTCTCTAATGTATGCTCCGATTTGCCTTGCAGCAGCTATGTAATGTTATTGATTTTTCTTTCCCCTTCTCCCTCTTTTTCATCTCTCCTATTTCTGCTCTCTCTTCGTTCTCCTTGGAGTGTCCCCGGGTATCGTAATGGGTTCCGGTACTTCATCCCAGGCGTATGGTCCACACTGCTCCGGCTGTCCGTCCTCCGCAGGGCTCTTTTTCTACGGGACACAGGTAGGCCACGTTTGTCTGGTATAGCTCTCACACCTCTGGTCCATGGCTAACACTCACCCCTCCCCGCCAACCCTCAAACTTGTCTCCCATAATACCCAGGTCCTCAACTCTCCCGTGAAACGTAGGAAGCTCCTACAATTATACCATTCTACACATGTGGACGTCCTACTTCAGGAGACGCATTTCCCCTCCTCTTACAGGCCCACGTTCCTCCAACACCGATATCCTCAATTTTTTCTCTCGTCGGCAGACAACAAAACTAAGGGAGTAGCCATCTGTTTTGCTAGACACATTAACCTCTCCCTGGTAGAATCAATTTTTATATCAATAATTTTTATTGTTTTAGAAGATATAAACACATACAGAAAACATATTACAAACATTGGTCTGCTAGTACAATTGAGTATCCACAAGAGCAGCAAAGAGCACATTTTCATTTCACATTGACATATCGACTTGCAGCATGAAAACCATAAATTTACAATGCAGCACGCAAAGAACAGCATATCCCTTCCCTTCTATAGGTCACCCCAATGGGAACTCACTGTGACCTGTGTAGCCGAGCATACACTGCCCCAGATGCACCAGAACCAAAGATACACCAACGGCTGTGCTAGTGTGCTCTATAAGGGAATGCGCATACCATGTTTGTAAGAAGGCTAAACTCCAAAGTCAAACGTAAAACATTATCAGCAAGATAAAAGAAATAGATAAACATAAGAGGATAAAAACTAAAATAATAAAGGAAAAGGAAGGAACCAGCACCTCGCCGTATATCAAAAAAGATAACTCTCTTGTATGTTCTTACAATGGAACATCTGGCCATTGCTCTACGCAAAAATCCCTCGATCCAGGGCATCACAATAGGGCCCACCCATACTAAACTCGCCCTTTTTGCAGACGATCTACTCCTGTTCGTGACACGCCCGCATACATCCATACCCTCAGTAATGCAGGAGTTTCAGAAATTTGGAGCAGTTAGCAACTTCAAGGTAAACTACACTAAATCGGAAATCCTCAACATATCTTTGTCTAAGCCAGACTTACGGAGACTATCGAATACCTTTCCCTTCAAAACTGGTTCCACCTCCATCAAGTACCTTGGTATTCAAATTCCGACGGATCCATCCCAACTCTTCTCTCTGAACTTTACCCCCCTGCTTCTTAGGACCCAGGCAGATTTGACCACTTATGCGTCCAAACGGCTCTCATGGCTGGGTAGAGTGAATGCCCTGAAAATGGATGTTCTCCCTAGGTTCCTATATTTGTTCCAAATCATTCCTATTCATATACCTAATTTGTACTTCAAGAAGCTGCGCCAGATGTTCTGCAAATTCATTTGGAATGCTACCCGTCCCAGAATACGCTATGAAACATTGTCTCTTCCAAAAGCTAGGGGGGGAGCTGGAGCCCCAGACGCCTCCTTGTACCATAAGGCTGCGGTGCTCACTCGTATACTGGACTGGTTCCACCATTCTCCAACCAAGCCTCTGGGTTCAGTTGGAAAGCCACATGAACCATGTTGAACTCTCCGCTCTCCCATGGACCTCACCCTCGGTTCGGGGGGGTTCGGGCCATTTCAGCGACCTTACCCTTCAAACACTCCAGATCTGGGATCGCTTGCGATCTAGGAGGGGCTTGTCGAAACACATGGGAACTATGACTCCCTTCTTCGGGACCCCGGCCTTTCCTCCGGCCATGTCTGTAGCGAGATTCGGACCGTGGCGAAAGGAGGAACACAGGAGACTTGCCCAGGTCCTTCGAGCAGACCCCACTTTGAGGACTGATACCCCGACCGATCAGACTCCCCGACACCCCACGCGGTGGCTTCTGAGGCAACAGATTACTTCTTACGTTCGAACTTTCCCATCCATTCCAGACATCCTTGCTGAACCAACAGAGTTCGAGGCGCTGCTTCTGCAGGCAGAACCTCCAACACATGTGGTATCTCAACTTTACTCCCTGTTGCTCAGCATCTTCTCCCCTGACCCCCGCCATTTACGGTAGCCTGGGAGACGGACCTACGTCACTCTATCCCCCTTACTGATTGGAAGAAGTGTTTTGCCCTGACGCACAAACTATCTTTGGCCACTAAGACCCAAGAGAAGGGGTTCAAGTTGCTAACAAGATGGTATAGATGCCCTGCAACTATCCATCATTTCAATCCGGCAGTTCCGGAGGCCTGTTGGCGGTGTCTTACATCCCAGGGAACCATGCTCCACATCTGGTGGGAATGTCCTCCTGTGCAGGGATTCTGGCAGCGGATCTTCAAACTATACTGCAAACTGATGACGACTGCTATACACCCTTCCCCTGAGGTGGCTCTCTTATCTATACTTCCTGGCACGTTCAAATCCATCAAAACTGATGTACTACGACACTTCCTGGCGGCCGCCAGAGTGGTGATCCCCCGTCATTGGAGATCAGTAACCATGCCTTCCTTGGGGGATTGGGCTGTTGAAGTGGACCGCATAAGGGACCTTGAGCGTCTGTTGGCTGAGGAGGGTGGTAGAAGCGAGCAGTTTTCTCTCACCTGGACTACATGGTCCATGTTCCGATACTCTTCTGAGTTTATCTCCTGGGCCGAGCATGGCATGGATGATGTAAGCCTGATGCCATGATGGAGTGATTCTTGGATTCTTGGTTTTTGTTCTTGATTCTTGTCCCCTCTCTCTCTGCCCCCCTTTTTGTCTGCCCCTGCTTCTTATCCTCTTCGTGATATCTACATATTCTCTTCAGGAACCTTAGAGATAAAGTATCTTGGCTTCGACCAGCTTATGGTTACATATCAGTCTTGTGACCCCATAGGTTTTTTTTTTTCATTTTTTTTTTTTGTCTGCTGTTTTTTTTTTGTTTGTTTGCAGATCCATATGTACTATCTTACAATGTACCACGTGCGGTGCAACGCTGAACCCCTCCCTAGTGTAAGGGTGATAGTTACAATTTATGATTACTTTATATATATGGTGATTGCTACCTCATATGACCCTATGGTGATCCACATGTATATGCTCTCATTCCCGTTTTTTCTTTCTCCCATAATTTAGACATGCTTTTATTATGTCAAACATGATGCTTAATGTTGATGTAATGACTTCTACCATATGTAATGCCTGAGACGATATCTTTCTGTATGTTCCTTGTTCTTTTCTTTTCTCAATAAAATAAGATTGAATTAAAAAAGATAACTGAGATATTTCAATACAAGGTCTTGTTATCATACCAGTCCACCCAGGCCTGCCAATGAGAAATAAAAGTGATGCGTCTACCTTCTGAGTAAGCTAGCATACGCTCATATGTGAAGTGTATTGAAAGAGTTCTGACTACATCTTCAGCTTTGGGGTCCACATCGGATCTCCACAGTTGAAGTATGACTAATTTGGCCGCCAAGAAAAGATGTATGATGCATTTCCTGAAAGGGGAGGGAATTTCTTCTATACCCAGATGTAAAATAGCTAGAGAGGGTGAGGGATGTATGGAGATTCCCGTTATATGACGCACTATTATGAAAATGCTGGACCAGAACTTAGCCAGCCTCCCGCATTCCCATAGGATGTGAAACAGTGTGCCTGCTTGTGAGCATTGTCTCCAACAGAGCGGAGATGCTCCATGTCCAAACTTAGCAAGTCTGGATGGCGTGAGGTACCACCTTTGAGTAACCTTATGGTAGAGTTCCCACAGATTGGCACTTTTTTGTGGTCGTGTGGGTATATTGTAAAGCTTTAAGCCACTGCTTGTCCAAGTAATACCTATCAAGGTCCTTTTCCCAGGCCAATAAAGCATTATTTTTAGCGAAGATAGATTTGTTGTTGAGTAGGTTGTAAATTAACGTTATACCTTTCCTCCTGCTTCTCTGCGAGGTAAAAAAATGTTTTACTTTCCAGAATATCTTATAGGGTTTATAGGGTTCCTTACTAAAAAATGATTGTATTTTAAGAAAATTGAATTGTTCTGAGTCTGGAAGACCAAATTCAGATTGTAATTGGTGAAAAGGTTTCAGGGACCCTCCCTTAAGTATATCCGAGATCCAATTCACCCCTCCCAGTAGCCATTTTTGTAAATTTAGATCGGGGATTATCAGGGCTAAGGAGGAGATGGGTGAGTCTAAGCTAACAGTGGGAGTAGAAAGTAGCTCCGCTGAGGTGAAATTCCTCCAGGCCTCCAGAGTTGCCAGTATTGTGGAGGCACATATCAGTTGCGAGGTCTGGAGGAAGGGGCTTGCTAGCAAAAGCGCCCTCAGGTCTCTGCCAGGGACTTGGGATTGTTCTAGAGGACCCCAAATTGGGGTCGACTGATCAGGAAACCAGCCTTTAGCCTGTGTTAAAATAGCCGCTAGATGGTAATCAGCAAAGGAAGGCACTCCCATGCCACCAGCCATCCTAGTTTTGCGAAGTTTGTTGAAGGCACTACGCGCCCTCTTGCCTACCCAGAGATATCTCGAGAGTATACCCTGAAGCTCCCTAAAAAATTTCTGGGGTACAGGAATAGGGACCGTTCTAAACACATACAGTACTTGCGGTAACATTTGCATTTTGAATGCAGCCAGTCTACCTGACCACGATAGAATGTGTTTACTCAGTGCTTTTGTTCCTTCCTTAACCTTATCTATCAGTGGTAAATAATTGGTGTTGAACAGCTGCTCTGGATAGGGGGTAAGATGGATCCCCAAGTATGCAATTGCTTGATCATTCCATATATAAGGTTAAACCTGTTGGATATGTAGTTTATCATCTTTGTGTACACCCAGATCCAAGATGAAGGATTTGGTATTGTTCACCTTATAGTACGATATTTTACCATAATCTTGAAGCAAACAAGAGACCCTTTCCAAGGAAGTCACCGGATTCGTAAGCATTAATATAACGTCATCCGCGAATAAACTGATGACATGTTTTTTACCCCTTATTGTAAAACCGTGTTTGTCGGGAGACTGTCTGACGGAGGCTGCAAGCGGCTCCATTAGCAGGTTAAAAATGAGGGGGGATAGCGGGCACCCCTGCCTTGTGCCGTTCGTGATTTTAAAAGGTTTGGATAGCATTCCCGATGTATACACTTTAGCCGACGGGACCGTATATAATGCTAAAATCGCCGATAGTAAGTGTTTGTCAAATCCATATGCTTCCAGAGTGCACTTCAGGTACATCCAGTGCACCCTATCGAACGCCTTCTCTGCATCCAAAGCGAGGAGCAGAGAAGGCGCTCGGGTCGACCGTGCAATATGAATGATATTGAGCAAACGCCTCGTGGCGTCCGATGCCTGCCTGCCCTTCGTGAAACCGGATTGGTCTGGGTCAATCAAGGTGGGCAAAACATCCACTAGACGCAAGGCTATCATTTTGGCATCAATTTTGAGATCATTGTTTAGCAATGAAATAGGGCGAAAATTCTGAGGGGCATCGGGCGACTTCCCAGGTTTGGGCAGTGTTACTATCAAGGCCTCAAGCATTTCAGAGGGAAATGACTCGGAGGTAGCAGCTGACTCGAACACTCTCAATAAATAGGGGCCTAGAGTCATTTGAAAAGTCTTATAATAGTCCCCTATGAGTCCATCGGGGCCAGGGGATTTATTAGGAGGGAGGGTGTTAATAGCTTGCAGTAGTTCAGTCATTGTAAAGGGGGAATTCAAGTTATTTAATTGTTCTGAGGTTAGACTAGGTAGGTGGATCTTGGATAGGAAATCTTTTATTTCAGCTACGGACGGTTGGTGGGCCGTGGGATCCCGCTCTAAATTGTACAGGGAGCTATAATAGTCGCTAAATGCATCAGCTATGTTTTGAGGATCATACACAATTTTTTTACTCAAAGGATGTATCAACCGGGAAATCTTAGTTTTGAAGCGCTGACCCCGTATGTAACGGGCCAGCACCCTACCAGCCTTGTTGTTCGTCGAATAGAAGGACATTCTCGCCCATCTATCTTTTTTCTCAACGTTTTGGAGAAGTAAGAGTCTGAGGTCGTGCCTTAAAACCGAAAGCTTAGCACTAGTGGATGTGTTGGGGTTGGTTTTGTTCAAAGATTCCAGGGACTCTATGTCCCTGAGAAGAGTGGCAATAGCCAATTGCCTCTGCTTCTTGACCCTAGCACCCAACTGGATAAACACTCCTCTGATGTACGCCTTGTGGGCGTTCCAAAGTGTGAAAGGGTTATCCGTGGAGGGGGAATTGGTCTGAAAATACTCTGTCAGTCGTTCTCCTATTGTGTCTTTAGTAGCTGCGTTTTGGATGAGAGAAGAACTGGCACGCCAAACAAATGCAGCTGTGTCAGGGTATGTGTCGCTCAGGGTTAGGAGGACGGAGGCGTGGTCTGACCACGTGATTGTATTAATATTGGAGTGGGCCACCTTAGTGAGTAGCCATTTGTCCAATAGAAATAGATCTATCCTAGAATATGAACAGTGCCTGTGCGAAAAAAAAAGAACAATCTCTTTCACTAGCATGTGTACAGCGCCAGGCATCATATAAATCATTGGACCTAAGAAAAGTAGCCAGGGCAGGGACCCTGCCAGAGTGACTCGTGGTAGAATCCAATAGAGGATCAGGCACTACATTGAAATCTCCACACAAAATAAGTGAGCCCTGCAGGATCTTTTTGATTTTGCGCATAAGGCCGTTCAGAAAGTGGATCTGTCTTTTGTTCGGGACGTATACATTAACCAAGGTATATCTAACACCATTGATATCGCACACCAAGACTATATAGCGTCCCGAGGGGTCAGCATGTTCCTCTATCAAAGAGAAGGAGACTGTGTCCCTCACAGCGATCATTACACCCCTCTTTTTAGCTTCCATGTTGGAAAAAAAATAGTGCTGGAATGATCTATATGAGCATTAGGGTGGGGCACCACTATGAAAGTGGGTCTCCTGGACACAGAGAATATCACATTGCAGGGAATCAGCTTCCCCCCAGAGTGATGCCCTCTTCGCAGGGTGATTCAGGCCATTTTCATTGATTGACAAGATATTAACCGGCATTACAGTCTAGGTGACAAAGTGCTATCAACATGGGCCTCATGTACTCACGGCCCGACCTTTGCAAAGATACATCAAGAACACGAAATGTCCATCGAGAGTTAATGATCCAGACTCCAAGGGTGCCGCCTGACTTCTTGACAGGTATGTGATTCAAGGAGATACAGTTCCTAGATTTGGAGAGATACGGTTCTTGTAAACAAAACTGGTTAAGAGAGGAAAACAAACATAAAATAAACCAAAAAAAATAACAGTCAAACTGTAAAAGGAGGGTCGGGATGACCCAAGTGCAGAAAATACTGCTCAAATGCAGGGGAGCTAGGATGTGGGAAAGCTCCGATGGCGGGGCCCAGATTAGGGCCGCAGGGCAAATACACAGGGCAGCGAAAAAGGCCATAAAGTTCAGTCAGATCAGTGAGCCTTAGAGACTTGCTTCCAAGTGGGGGACACCCGGCCAGGTGTCTCAAAGCTGGCGGAGGGAGACTCGTCTCCAGGTAGAATCTTCCATTTCTGGAGCAGCTTGAAGCCCTTGGATGGAGAGGTGATCACATGCGTGGTTCCATCTCTGGTCACCATGAGTTTTGTTGGGAACCCCCATTTGTAGGTGATGCCATGGTTCCTCAAGGCTTTGGTGATAGTGTTCAGATTTTTCCGGAGCTATACGGTGAACTGCGACAGATTGGCGTAGAATTGTAGAGACGCATAGTCGGTGCCACTATGTTCCCCTTTGCGAGTTATAGACATCAATCTTTCTTTAGTCTGGTAGAAGTGCATTCTGAAGAGGACATCCCTAGGAACATTCTCTGGGATGAAGGAGGGTTTGGGCAAGCGATGTATCCTATCGATCGATAGCTCGATGGCAGGGACATCAGGCATGAGAGCAGCAAGCATGGTCATAGCGTATGAGTGCAGATTAGAGGGGGCCACAGTTTCCATGATACCCCTGACCTTCACGTTGTTCTGCGTGACCTGTCCTCTAAATCTGCCAGTTTGGCTTTCACCCACATTTGCTCCTCTTCAACCGTATCATGGGCGTCTACTAGGTCATTGATGGTTGTAGCATACTCCCCCATTTTGTTCTCAATGTGGTTCACTCTGTCACCCACTTCTGACAATTCTGTACTAAACTTCCTCATGCAGGACATCATGTCACTGTGAATAGTGCTCCTCAATGAGATGAGCATATCCTTTAGAGTAGTGTCCTGGACTGGTTGGTGCTGTGTGGGGAATGAGACTATGGAGTCAGGGAGCTCCCTCGTGTCTTCCTGTGAGTCAGGGTTAGACCTTACCTCACACTGCAGGGTGTCCGTGTCATCTGCCCTGAAACGGGACTTAGCAGGGCTTCTGCTGAGCGGGGAAGGCTTCTGAGATGACCCCCCCGCAGCCCGGGATATTGGATGGTCTGGCAAAGCGATGGCCTGAAAGCGTCCGTGACAGGATCCAGATGCGGAGGAGGCGCCGGCGCCATCTTGCCCGCGAGGCAGCGGCGATGAGGCGAAAAAGTCTGTGAGCTTTGTTGGCCGATGCTCGGCCTGCCGCTTCCTCGTCATGCTCCCTGTATGTCGAGCGAGTGTTCCGCCTCAATTAGGCTGCGATCGGGGCTGGAAATATTGCCTCTGTACGCCGTGAGCCGCTGTGATAGTCTGCCGTTAGCCGGAGCTCAGGATTCACATCGCCATCTCGGTGGAGTCCAAGCCACGCCCCCTGTAGAATCAATAATTGACCCTCAGGGTCGATATGCCCTCGTATCGGGTTACATAGATGGGGAACTGTACACCTTTGTCTCTTACTACACTCCTAATAGGGGACAAAGACTCTTCTTTGAATCATTGCTACGCAAACTGCAACCTCACTTTAGGGGCTCAGTATTCATGGGGGGAGACTCCAACACAGCGTTTGACTTTTCGCTTGACAAGTCGGCTGACGGCACTTCTAGACCCAAACGCCCCTCCAGACAAAGCTGCAAAATGGCCAAGCTTCTACATTCGGTAGGGCTGATAGACATTTGGCGTGAGGCCAACCCTCGCACAAAGGACTACACCCATTTTTCTGCACCACACAACTCATATGCCAGGATTGACCACATATTCACCCATGCTGCATCAGTTCCCCTGCTGTGTAACTCCAGGATCATTGATTCCCCCCTGTCAGACCACTCGATGGTGACTCTGCTTATCCGGAGGCCAACGGGTTCTAGGAATCCGCCCCGCTGGCGCCTGAGGGAATCCATTTTGAGCGATCCGATACAATGCTCCCCACTGGAGGAGGCCATTAAGGAATACTTTCTGATTAATACCACGGGCGAGGTGTCCCCTGCCACGGTCTGGGCGGCGCACAAGACGGTTATCAGGGGAAAACTGATCCAATTAGCTGCCGCACTTAAAAGGGCTCACGGGGCTGAAACTCTTTAACTCACAGAGGAATTCCGTTTATTGAAAAAGGCCCACAAACGCCAGCCTACGCCCGACTCACTTGCCCGACTGGACGAAACTTGTGCCCGTCTTAACCTTTCCCTGACGACTGCGGCCGAGCAGCACCTCCGGTGGTCTGGGGCCAGGTTTTACTCCCAAACTGACAGGCTAAGCCCCCCGTTTGGCCACTAAATTAAGCCCCAAACAAAGGGCACTAGCCTTCCCTAAAATCCGGGGGCCCACGGGGGATCTGACACAGGACCCGTTGAAAATAATGGAATCCTTTTCTCGGTTCTACTCGGACCTGCACGGCCCTGCCAGTGTACCTCCCAACCCGAGAGGGGGGGAATTCCTTGATGATCTCCCTCTACCGTCACTAACTAGGGAACATAGGGATATCATGGAATCCCCTTTTACACAGGAGGAGGTATTGTCCACTATTAAGGCCCTCAAACTGGGCTCCTCCCCGGGTCCGGATGGCTTCTCTACCGGTTACTACAAAAAATTTGGAACGTGTCTAGCCCCTCACCTGACGCGACTGTTCAACTCTCTCAGGGATGGAGCCCGTTTGGGAGCTGACTTAAACTCTGCTTATATCTCGGTCATTCCGAAGCCGGATAAGGACCCTAGCGAGGTGTGTAATTACCGCCCCATTTCCCTGATCAACAACGACATTAAAATAATGACAAAAACCTTAGCAAACAGAATGTCCAGCTTCATATCTTCATATATTCACAAAGATCAGGTGGGCTTCATCCCTGGGAGACAGGAGGGCTTCTTACTATCCATAGACCTACACAAGGCCTTTGATTCTATAGACTGGGGATACTTGATGGGAATCCTAGGAAGATGGGGATTTGGCCCTAGTTTCCTTAACCTCATCAGGTCGCTTTACTCAACCCCCTCCGCACAGGTCTGTTTACTGGGCAGGTACTCGGATTCCTTCCCTATAGGCAGGGGAACTAGACAGGGGTAACTTGTGGGACAGGGGAGCATAAATGTGCTCTCTATGCTGACGACCTCTTGTTCTTCGTCACTTCTCCCCATATTTCCACCCCAAATATACTGAAGACTCTACGGATTTTCAGTGAACTTTCTGGGTTGAAGGTTAACTTGGGTAAGTCTCTGGCTATGAATGTCTCCGTCCCCCCAGAGCTACTCCACAAGCTGTCCAGTAACTTTACTTTCGCTTGGGCTCCCGTACACATTCCATACCTGGGCATCAAACTAACAAGGGACTTCAACAGCCTCTTTAAAGCAAACTACCCCCCTATGATTGTCAAGTGTAGAGGGGACCTGGAGAGATGGGCCAAGTGTGGTTTGTCCTGGCTTGGAAGGGTGAATGCGGTAAAAATGACACTTCTGCCGCGTCTTATATATTTTTTCCGTGCTCTCCCGATCCCATTGACGAAGCATTTCCTCACCAGATTCCAATCAGAGATTGTTAGGTTTGTTTGGGGGAAAAAGGGATATCGCTGTCCCTCGAGCATCCTCATTCGCTTGAAAAAGCAGGGGGGCCTGGGACTCCCTAACTTATGGGGGTATTATCGAGCGGCCCAACTGTCACAAATGTCGATGGTTTTCGCTCAGGGTCCTAAGCCTGACTGGATTGCGATGGAACGACAAGCCATCCCTGCACATACCATTGACTATGTTTTGGGGTGTGATTCCAAACGCAGACCAGCCATTTTATCCCCCACGTTATCCCACTCCGTAGCCCTCTGTACCAAACTATTTTCTCTGCGCACCCTGATTTCCCCTTTGAAGCCCCTTTCGCACTTCCCTCCAGGGATGGATATCAGGGCTTTTCGGTGGTGGACGGACACAGGCCTGTATAGGATAGGACACTTTCTCTCCTCAGCGGGCCCGCTTTCCTTGCCCCATTGCAAAAAAACATCTAGATATGCCCGACAGCGAAGTCTTTAGGCTCTCACAAATTTCCCACTTTCTCTGCTCTGCTTGGTCAGACAAATTGTTACCCCCTGGCATAACGCCCTATGAAAACTGGTGCGCAAACACCAAGGATCAGAGAGGTGGGATCTCGCTGATATATGTGGCCTTGATGTCCAAGTCAGATAAGCAGTCTTATGCGTTTGCCTGGGAGAAGGACTTGAACACCTCATGGAGCACCGAGGTATGGTACCGAGCATCGACCCAAGCATATAGAGGTATTCTTAACGTAAGGCTTATAGAGGCTAGTTTCAAACTTATGGTTCGGTGGTATTATGTCCCTTCCAGGTTAGCAAGGATGTTCCGAGGGACCTCACCACTATGCTTCAGGGGATGCGGTTTGGAGGGTAACATGTTGCATACGTGGTGGTCCTGCCCCCGCGTTAGATCATTTTGGAAAAGGGTGTTTCGCACCATCGGTGCCTTGCTAGGGGTAGTGGTAGCGCCTCAACCTCATGTGGCACTGCTGAATCAGTGCATACCAGGCCTTCCCAAGAATTCTAGAACTTTAAGCTTTTTTATTTTATTAGGGGCTAGAATGACCATAGCCAAATCATGGAAGAAACCCTCAGTGTCCTTCCTCGCCTTTAGAAGAAAAGTCTCCTGGATAATGTCCCAGGAACACATTGTAGCTAAGTGGGCAGATCACACAGATAGATTCCTATCTATTTGGGAACCCTGGGCTACCTACTGTAAGGTGTCACTCATTCCTGGGATTCAGCCTGGTTGCAGGTCCACTCCAATATTGGCTTGATTGTATCTCTCTGTCCCTCTTCTTTCTCTTACTTTCCCACGTTTCTTCCCCTCTGTCCTCTTTCACACCTCTCTTGGTGAGCTTCTCTGCTGTTCGGTTTACTACAGTGTTATGTCTTGGGTGCTAAACATAGCTGACTTCCCCTGAACAGGCGAAAGCCTTTCCGTAAGGAGGATAGACGATGTTGATTTAAGGCGGCGGGAGGGCTGGGGGCCCAGCTCTCGGGGTGCAGCGTGATTCCTTTAAGGGGCGCCCGGGGATCGGGGGTTCGCGGTTTCTCCGCGGTGATACCATATTTGAGGGATCGCCATTGGAGCGTCAGTAGGGCTGACTTAGCCCTGATTGACTGATTAGTTCAGGGGAGTGGACTTCAATGAGCTGTTTTACTATGTGGGAACGGTACACCCGAAGCTGTTAGATTGGATGTTTCTGTTATAGTTCGTATACTTTAATGTAACTCTGCATTTGATTTTCTTGTAACCTGAAAAAGCCTTAATAAAATACTTAAACATAGAATGTTGCACAGGAAGTTATATTTTCATGTTCAAAAGAGATGCAAGTACACATTCTGTTCAAAGGATATGGTTATTCTTTCCCCATGTGCAACAGACTGTAATGCCACATACACATGATTGGAATTTCCAATGGAAAAAGTCAGACTGAATATAGAACATGTTTTATTTTACCCCGATGGAATTCGTCGAAATTCCGATTAACTTTTGGTCGGGCAAACTCTGATCCTGTGTACCCGGCATTAGACTGCTTGGTGTTACACAAGACTATACAACTGCTGTCTCGTGTCAGAAACCTATACTGGGGAATTCAACAAAGCCATAGCAATACTTCCCTGGTGGTATGACCCTTTAAAATGCCCTGTGACGACTTCCGGTTACGGCGCCGCATGTAGGGGAAGCAAGCTCCGGAGGCTCCGCTCAGACCGCCGAATAACCAGCTTACAAAGCCCCGGCACTGCCCCGGAACACGGCGTTTCACTGCGCCCACGCATAGCCCTACCCGCAAGGCATGGAGCGGTACCTGACACAGCCGCAGACATCCAAAGATCCCGGCGGCACGGACGTCCCATCGGAAGCCACGGCCGCGTCCAATATGGCGGCCGCAACACGAGGTACCTCCTCTTCACAATATGCCCAAGTACAGCCAGTTCAGGGATGTCCTGATCAGGGCATATCGCTAAGTGAGGACATGGACACTCTAGCTACTGGCTGTGTGGAGCAGGGAGACACACATGAGCGGATTGCTAAAGCTGTGGCAGCACTGCTTTCACCCACTATCACAGCAGCTGTTGAACGTGCAGTTGCAGTAGGCATTCAGCAGCTCCGCAAAGAAATTGGGGAACATTCCCTGAGGCTAACCACCGCAGAACAGCGCATTTCCTCAGTAGAGGACGATCAGTATAATATGAGCGGCGCCCTGGAACGGTTCACCCAAGATCTATAGCACCTCCATGAACGCATGGAAGACCAGGAGAACCGTTCCAGGAGGAATAATTTGAGGATTATCGGCCTGCCAGAATCATACAAGCCGGGCTCACTGCTGGACATATGCTCTGTCGCCCTCCCTGAATCCCTGGGCCTAGGTAGGAGGTGTGTGGTGGAGAGAGCCCATCGTATCGGCGCTATGTCTGAGGATCGTGCCCGCCCTAGGCCGGTGATTGCGAGGTATCTAAATTATGCTGACCGTATGGACGTCTTGCAGAGCTTCCGCAGAGCTCGATCGGCGGAGTTCGAGGGACACAAGTTGCTGATTTTTGCTGACTATTCTGCGGAGGTGTCTCGTAAGCGCAAAGAGTTCCAACCAGTGTGCGCGGAACTACACAAGAGGGGTATTCGCTTTACGCTGGCATACCCTGCTATCCTTCGCCTACAAGCCCCGAACGGAGAACAGCTCACATTGCAATCTCTGGATAAAGCCCGCACTTATCTCCAGGCACTCGCAGCTGACAAGATATCATCAGGCACTTACGCTGACAGAGCTAAGCAAGGTCCCAGGGATCAGAGAAGCCCCAGGAAGGACCCGCCAAAACGCCTGAAGCACGCGTCCGCTCAGGGCCACCAAGAATCTGACTGATTACAAAAAGCTCATATCTCCTGGCCCAGGCCAAGAGGAACCGGATTGGTCCGTGCGGCTCCAAAGCAGCCTTATGTCTTCTCTAATTTTTGGGTCATGCGGGGATAACCCCTGATTCTAGTTCCGCAGGTTGTCTACTGCCCTTGTGGATACGATCCAATAGCAATGCTGCTATATGTACTCTCGTTGGAACTGCCATAGCTAGTTATACCCACCCTGATGACACACGCTGGTTCAATGTCTATTATGTTTATTGTAGCTGTGCCTATATTGTGTTGAGTCTCCCCTCTTAGAGGGTCACCATGCATCCCCACTGCTGAACCTTTTCATGTTTTATATTTTTTTTCTTTTTTTGGGCAGTTTTGCTCAATATGTTCAACACCACATTGTTAATATTTCTTAACCCCTAACACTTTCTTTAAAAAAAAAAAAAAAGCCGCAGTGTTGGATTCTACTAGTATCCCATGGTGGCGGTCTGACGGTACATCCGGCGGTGGGAATGCATGCGGAAAAAAGAGAAGTCTCGAATTAATGTTTTTTTTTCCCTTGTTTCTAACTTTCTTCCTTTACCTTTCTTTATTTCCGTGATTGTGCCCCTTTTCCTGCTGAGAGGATGGTTCCAATGGTCCTACCACCGAACACTACAAATATACACCCACTTTCGAAACGTGCAAGGTTGCCCTGACCCAGGTAATTCACACTTACATCCTCGTATTAATCATCCCATGCTATGTCACCCATGGCTCAGATCTGTGTAGTTTCCTGGAATGTTAAGGGGCTAAGGTCACCCACCAAACGTATGAAAGTACTCAGGCACTTAAAAAAGGCTTAAGGCTGATATTGCTCTAATACAGGAGTCACATTTGGGAGAAAGAGATTTTTCCCGTATGCAGAAGCTGTGGGTAGGAAAGGTATTAGGCTCAGCCTCTTCTGGACGCAAAGCAGGGACACTCATTTTACTTCACAAGAATCTAGATTATGATCTCCTCTCGGTTGATAGAGATGGAGATGGTAGACGGATCTCTGTCCACCTCAAGCTCCCATCGGGAGAGATAAGGGTAACTAATATTTACGCTCCCAACTCCCCTGACCAGGCGTACTTTACTAAACTAGCGTCTCTACTGGCAGCAGATGGGGACGTCCCACATCTTATAGGGGGTGATTTTAACTGCACTTTCTGCGATCGGGAAGATAGATCCGCCGTGCGCTCTCCCCCACCCTTGGCCCGTTTGCCCCGCTCTACATACCTATCGCATATGATACAGGCACTCAACTTAGTCGATACATGGAGGCTCCATCACCCTCTGGACAAGGAGTACACCTTTTTCTCCCCTGTCCATGGCTCCTTCGCTAGGTTGGACTATTTCCTGTGCACTCTCTCTCTTATGCCCAAGATTAGCCTTTCAAATATACACGACTTGGTGATCTCTGACCACTCTCCTATTTCGGTTTCAATATACACTCCTCAGGTCAACTCAGGGGCTAGGCAATGGCGGTTCCCAAATTTTCTATCCCAAAACGAGAGTTTCCAGACAATGATGTCAGAAGCTTGGGCGGAATATGCGCACAACAATAATCAGCACTTAGACGATCCTAACTTATTTTGGGAGGCGGGTAAGTCTTATATTAGGGGGAAGATTATATCATTTACATCGGCCTACAAGAAGAACACTCAAAAACAATTTATAGATGCTAGTATGAAAGTTCGGACAGCCCAATCGATCCTTAATGCTAATCGTACTGATGACAATCTGGTCGCCTGGCGAGATGCTAAAGACCAGTTTGACACCTGGGCAGAAAGAGTGGAGCTGATGAAGCTATCTGCCTCACAGCTACACTATCACAAATTTGGCAACAAAGCCGGGAAGCTACTTGCGAGACTCACCAAAGGTGCATACACCCCAACTCATATCACAGCTCTGCGCAACCCGGACGGCTCGCTGTCCACGGAACCACAAGATGTCAATAAGACATTAGAGACATATTATACCCTCTTATATGGTCCAGCACCCATAGATACTGACATGGCTCAGGAATGGCTAGATGGTGTCGTTCTGCCGCAAATTGACCCGGTCTTTTTGACCCGACTAAATGCCCCCATCACATTAGATGAAATTAGAGGAGCTATAGGTAGTCTCTCCAATGGCAAAGCCCCGGGCCCAGACGGTTACTCGCCTGAGTTCTTTAAGATGATGCTAGAAACAATTGCTCCTACTCTCCTATCTGTCTACAACTACATTTGGACTGGTGGACCATACCTCCCCACTGGTCATCTAGCCAACATCAAGCTTATTGCCAAGAAGGGGAAGGACCCTCTGGACCCGGGCTCTTACCGTCCTATCTCTCTATTGAATGTTGACTCCAAAATAATCTCTAAAATTGTGGCCTCTAGGCTAGGGGACATAATGCCATCACTTATTCACCGGGCGCAGTCAGGGTTCACTAAAGGGAGATCTGCATCTGCCAACATCCGCAAGGTACTAGCGGCTCTTGAATATGCAAAATCTCACCCTTCACAAGATGTAGCGATAGTTACATTAGATGCCGAAAAAGCTTTCGACAATGTTAGCTTCCGCTGGCTTTCCATGGTCATGCTCAAATTTGGACTGGTAGGCCCTTTTAACACGTTCATTCACAACATGTACTCAGCTCCCTCGGCCACAGTGTCTGCAGCAGGAATCCAATCACCCTCCTTTAGACTACATAAAGGCACGAGACAAGGCTGTCCCCTTTCCCCTTTACTTTTTAATCTAGCCATAGAGCCCCTCTCACGTCTTCTTAATGCTACCCCTCTCCTCCACGGGTTGCCTTTTGGACATGAGGAAATGAGTGGCTCTTTTTGCCGACGATATACTTATTTTTTCCACTTCCCCCCAGAAGGACATCCCCATAATCCAGACGATATTTGACTCATTCCGCAAGTGTTCAGGCTTGAAAATAAACTTCACTAAAAGCGAGATTCTTCCCCTTGGGCTACGTTCATCTTACCAGCGCTCGTCCCCTCGCTCCTCCCTTCGGATCGCGGAACGTCATATCACCTATTTAGGGCTAAAAATTGGCAAGGAACCATCCTCTTTGTACTATCTGAACTATCCACACTTAATCGACAAACTAGTCAATGAAATGGAAACGTGGTCAGATTTGCCGCTCTCGTTCTTTGGGAGATGTTCATTGTTGAAGATGGTGAGCTTTGCCCGCCTACTGTATCCTCTACAGACCTTGCCTTTACTTTTGAAACATAAAGATGTCCAAATTTTGAACAAAGCTATCTCTAGATTCATTTGGAAGAAAGGTAGGCCAAGGATTGCTATGTCTAAACTTTATCTCCCGAAGGGCGAGGGTGGCGTGGGTCTCCCAAATATCAGATTGTATAATTTATCTTGTTTATTGAGGATTGGAATAGATTGGTTAATAGGTTCCTCACGGTACTCCAACCATGCCCTGGAATCCGCCATGGTATCCCCCATAAATCTAGCCACCCTTCTTCACAGCTCGCTCCGAACTCTACCTGACCCCATCAAACAAAATCTTCTTTTCAGAGACACAGTACTGGCCTGGAGAGAGATCAGGAAAAAACTGGGTCTCTCCCCTCATGTTTCTAGACACCTTCCGATCCACGGCAATCCTATGTTCTCACCCAGTCTCCTTTACGAACCTTTCTCTAAATGGAAGGACAAGGGCCTAACCAAAGTATGCTCTCTGTTCCAAGACTTATCTGGTAACCCCAAACCTTTCACATTACTGGCAGAGGAGTTTTTGCTACCCTCAGGTCATTTTCTCCCGGTTATGCAATATGTGGACTTTGTTAACAAGGTGTGCCCTAAAAAATATATTAGATTCCAACCATCCTTCTTGGACAAGCTGATTGAGGACGAAAAGTACTCTATAGCTGATATCTACTCCCCCCTTAATTTACGGTCCGCAAAACCGCTACGCCACACTTCTATGTCTGCTTGGACTGTAGACATTCCGAATCAAATAGATATAGATGACATTATTCGGGGCTATGGGCTCACTAGACGTATTACTCCATGTGAATCCTGGAGAGAAACACAATTTAAATTGATGCACAGAGCATACTACCCTTTCTCCACAACGCACTCTCCTGATATAGGTCCTGCTTGCCCGTGGTGCCTCCAACATAGACCTACCTTGCTACATTGTTTATGGAACTGTATTGCTGTTACAGCCTTCTGGTCTAAGATTCTACTCTACATACGTGATGTGACAGGCTGCCTTCTGGAAAGAGAGCCTAGGCTGTTATTATTTGGCTGCCCACCAGAGGAAAAGGCCCAGTCTAGGGCCTACAATCTTTTTCCTCAAGATACACGGCACTGGATCCTCCTCACTCTGCTGGTGGCTCGCAGGACTATCCTTAACCATTGGATTTTGTCTACCCACCCATCCCTTGCTGCAGCGATTCAAAGCCTGAGGACTTTATTGTACAGGGAAAATCTAGACTTACATACGCATCCCTCGCAATCGAGAGACAGTTTCATCAAGAAATGGGAATCCTTTATCAAGTTTCATCTGTCTGTCTCCGAACAACAAAATTTGCTATCTTGCCCCTTCAGGTTCTCAACTAGGGGCCCCACCGGGCAGGTGACCCCCCCCGGCTGATTGCTTGATATGTCCACTTATATGCTCTAGATGGCCTGCCGGGTGTCCCCTTCCCTCGATCCCCCCCTGGCCGACCTTGCGAATATTCGATATCTTCCTTACCTTACTTACTCTGCTAAGTGGATGTAATAAACCTGAGGTTGAAGTTTGTTTATCAGTGTTCCTGATGAGATGTAATATGTTGTATACTTTTGCTTTCTCACAGTCTTATGTCTAGGTTCCCACCCTCCTCTCCCCCCTCTTCCCTCTTTACCCCTTTCTTCCTTCCCCCCTACTCTACACCCCCATTCTTCCTTCTTCAGTTCACACATTCTGAGCAGGTTCTAGATTCTTTGTTCTACTTATTATACTCCTGCACTGGACTTGCTATTTTTCTTCTATGTTAAGCATAAGATATAACAACTGATATTATCTGTTCTATATCTAGTCACATTACATTGTTCTGATTGGGTGATGTATCCTATCTTTTATGTAATATGCCTCTCTACATTTCTTGTTTTGAAATTAATAAAATATTGATGAAAAAAAAAAATGCCCTGTGCCAGATTAACAAAAAATACATAAAATGTTGTTAGCTTCACCAAAATGTGTGGAAAGGAGATGTCTGGTGCACTGATATAAACCAAGTGATTTCAGTGGTTTAAGGATAAGTTTACCTTTTGTAACATGCTACACCCATATTAAGGTCTTAAGGGTGTAGCATGTTACAAACAGACCAGCACCTGATTCTCCCCAACCCAGCGCTGTGGGGTGTGGTGGTAGTTCATTCTCTCTTCCTGACAGATTGTATCTGCTTGCCCATACTAGATGTATGGGCACACAGATACACTGGCAGATCTGCTGGAGACTAGCATGGCACCAGGGATGCTGATCACTGGTGCAATGAGTTAGACTTATTTTTATTTAATTTTATTGTTTAAATAATAATAATAGTAATAATAATAATAATAATAATAATAATAATAATAATAATAATAATAATAATAATAATAATGAATGTATTTTTTTTTTTTTTTTTTTTTTTTTTTTTACCTGCAAACAAAATTGCATGTGTTTATTGTTTTTGAAAAACTAAACTTATCCTTTAAAAAAAAAAAAAAAAAAAAGGTTTTAAAAGTCCAAATGGTATCAGTATGCTTAACTCTATATATGTACTCTGTATCAGTATGCTTCCGCTGCTGAAGAGCTAGAAAGGACAGGGATTGGGGCAAACAGAAAAGAAGAGTTACTGAAAGAAGCTCTTGGCAGTGCTGGTGGCTCCCTGGAGTTCCTGAATCTGTATGCTGTGTAGCAGGTTGCATGTTAACCACCATTACCTCTCCATTTTCCAGCTTTTAAAGGAGGACATCAACTTCACAGCTGACTACCACCTAGGTAACAGTGATGCCGACAATGGGCAAAGCCTGATGAGAAAGATGAGATATTAGTTTCCCATAAGGTCTGATTTATCTGTGTGATTGATAGTGGGAAAATTCTACAGCCAACAGGCTGTCTATTGGCTATGGATCTGCTTAATGTCTCCTGCCAATTACAAGAGGAGCAAAACTGATGGGAAACTGTTGTCTGTGAACCCCTATCAGGCTCCACCCACCTAACTTTAAAACTCCCCAGCACTGCACTATCTGTGTAGCAGAAACTCAGCTTCACTTAGGCCAGAGTGTCTATATGGCCCCCGCAAGCTGATTTATGTACTTGTTTAGAACAAGTACATATGTTTGTTGCCTGCACTGACATTTGTCATGTGGAGACTCATTGGAATTGTGTTTGTTTTTGTTTACAGACTGACAAAATACAGGTGCCACAGCATCAGATGTGCTAAAAATAGATGTGTAAAACTGGTGTACAATAAGGTAGATGAAGACATCCAAAAATTAACACATGAAAGCTGAAATACAGAGATTGGCCTATAGTCAATACAAACATGAAAGCTGAAATACAAAGAATACAATATGTTCATGACAATATGCCAATAGCAAAGATTTATAAAGATAAATAGGTTACTTCCAAGTCCACTGAGGACCTTATCAGCATTACAAACGTAAAGTAAGACAATAGAAGAGGAGGTTCACTGAAAATATTGCCTATGCTTACACCAAGGGTATTAAAATAAGGCATTGCCTGATGTATGGTATGAAATATCATTTCCCTAACCATTGTAGAGTCTAGGCCACTGTGAACATTGGCATCTCAGGTGTTTTGGAAATACATGATGCTCATCCACTCTGCAGTGTAGCTGATCATCATGGGAAATGTAATTCCAAAACATCTGGGGTGCCAAGGTTCACCATCACTGGTCTAGTCTATCCTTAAAGCAGAGGTTCACCCAAAAATCAACTTGCTGCCATTAGCTCCAGCATACTGCTGACATTTGCAGTATGCTTGAATTATCTTTTTTTTGTACTTATCGTTTTAGCAGGGTTTCTTCTCCGGCACCGAGCGGGGATTCCTGCGGGGAATAGGCGTTCCTAAAACAAGCGTAGTTGATTGACGGGCTTGGATAGTGCATCACACCTTCTGAAAATAGCCGAAGTGACACTCGGCTGTTTATGGCGCTATACAGCGTCTGCGCCTGCCGTATAGAGCTGACTGCGCAGGCGCCGTAAATTGCCGAGTGTCACTTTGGCTATTTTCGGAAGGCGTGACACGCTATCCAAGCCCGTCAATCAACTACGCTTGTTTTAGGAACGCCTATACCCGGAAGGAATTCCTGCTCGGTGCCGGAGAAAAAACCCTGCTAAAACGATAAGTACAAAAAAATAAAACATCCAGCATACTGCAGATGTCAGCAGTATGCTGGAGCTAATGGCAGAAAGTTGATTTTTGGGTGAACCTCCACTTTAATTTGCATTATAGGCATATCTGGAGTTTTCCAGTGATGTGCAATTACACATTGTGCAGAAACAAATTGTATGGATAAGTCTCTGAGAAATGGGACACCTCACCAATTGGAGCAAAAGCAAACTATTGGCCATAGTTAGTGTTTAGCAACTATTTTGGAGGGGAGTTTATTCACTCTACGCCAAATGGGTAGTAGTGTTTCACAAGACTAAAACACATGCATGAAAGTGCCTGGTAGTGGGCAGCCTCGGAAACAGCTGGGAGATACCTCGGGAGAAAATAGAATGTTGTTTGGCTGGAGTCAAATACCATTAGTGAGTAATTTCATTGCAGTTTCTCAAATTGTTAGTGACCTCATCCCAGTTTGAGGGAGTAAGTTGTAAATCAGTCCATATCCCATGTTAACACATTCTAATTTGAGGGTCATTTCTTATCATATAATTATTCAAATCATATATAAGGCCCTTAACTTGTTGTTTTTTTATGACAAAATTGGAGGAGAGGCCCTTATTAAAAAGACTAGTGTATGGAGTAATCTGTTTAAGCTGACAATAACGGAAATGCTCAAGCTGTGGGGCACGGTTTTTTTGTACCAGATGTTAAAAAGTTATAAATGAAGATTTATTGTGAAGGTGAGACCAGGAAATCATGGTGTTATCTACCAGGCATCAACCTCATCTCATCGTGGAAATGCTGTGTGGATCACACAATAAGGGTGCCTGGGGGTGGAGTGGGAGAAATTAACAAGTTTTGTTTTTAATTTATATTGGTACCAAAGTTTAAGAAATTCCAAAACCAATGTGTTGTGGGGAGCTAAATCTGTAGGCGAGATGGTCTTTGACCAAAGCAAACTAATATAAAAGAAAAATGAAATTGTATTCAATCTGACCCAGGGAACCTTGGAATCAGAGTTATCCCATAAGATTAGTTGCAAGACAAGAATCTAAATAATATACCATAACCAAAAATATGGAAGACCTAGTCTTTAATACTGGATCTATAAAGAATAGGTAAAAAAAAGTGAGGCTGGGAATCGTAACAGATTACTCTATTAAGTTCCAATTGGAATGAGTTTTTGTTAACTCTAATGGAGAGGGCATTACTGTAAATGAGTATACAAGTGGCACGTTAGAATTCTAAAGAGTGTCTTAGACATGTTTTATGAATTCACCTGAATGTGCCTACATAAACGTGTTAGCCGTAGCCAAACTAAACACACTACCTGGTTGACACTGAAGCTGGCCTGAAACTTGATGCAACCTGAAAGCGTGTAACTAAATAGCATAGACTTTTAAATGTTTAATCTCTGTTTATTATTATTATTATTATTGTTTCCTTATAACAATTTACATGAAAAAAGGGAACATAAGGCTCAGATAGATATTAATTTACATTACAATACACCATATCAGCGAAAGTAGGATATACGGGTATAAGCAGTTATGTACATATCAAAAGATGACAGGGTATTTCCCAATAGATAAATAACAAAAAATAAATAAAATAGAAGTGTAAATACCCTATGTGGGTATTGATGCAGTAAATATTCCAATAGATAAACATAATAAAGTCTTACAAATACACGTTAAACCAAAAATAAAGGAAACATCAAAAGTAAGTCCTGTGGAGAGGGGTTTGTCTACAATGAGATCAATAGGGATACCTCTCTCGGACAAACAAATAACAATAATACGTTTGTCAATAGGGATGAGCTTTATGTTCGAGACTTACATGAGTTTGACTCGAACATTGGCTGTTCACTTGTACGGCGAACAGCGAACTATTTGGGGTGTTTGTGTCAAATTCGAAAAGCCGCGGAACACCCTTTAAAAGTCTATGGGAGAAATCAAAAACGTGTTAATTTTAAAGGATAATATGCAGGCTATTGTCATAAAAAGCGTTGGGGACCTGGGTCCTGCCCCAGGTGACATTTATCAATGCAAAAAAATTGCAGTTTTTTTTCCGGGAGCAGCAATTTTAATAATGCTTAAAGTGAAACAATAAAATATCCCTTTAAATGTTGTACCTGGGGGGTGTCCAGAGTATGCATGTAAAGTAGAGCATGTTTCCCATGTTTAGAATTGTCCTGCACAAAGTGTCATTTCTGAAGAAAATTGTCGGTCCCAGTAATACAGAGAAAAGTAATTAAAAAATGATGTTGGGTTCTCCTAAAAAATCCATACCAGACCCTTCAGGTCTGGTATGGATTTTAAGGGGAACTTTGCGCCAAAATAAATAATAAAAAAATGGCATGGGGTCACCCCAAAAATCCATACCAGACCCATTTATCTGAGTATGCAACCTGGTAGGCTGCAGGAAAAGAGGGGGGAAGAGAGCACCCCCTCCTCAAGCGTACCAGTTCACATGCCCTCAACGTGGGGAGGATGCTTTGGGGGTCTCAATGGCCTCATTCCCACAACCCTTGCCCGATGGTTGTGGGGGTCTGCGGGCGAGGGGTCTTATCGTAATCTGAAGGCCCCCTTTAACAAAGAGGGCCCCCACATTCTGCCCCCAATGTGAATTGATAATGGGGTACATTGTATCCCTACCATTTCCCAAAAAAAAGTGTCAAAGCTAAAAAAAAAAAAAAAAAAAAAAACAAACATACAGGCACCTTGGGAAAAGTCCTTTAATAAAAATAAAACAAAAAAAAAAATCAGCAATGTAAATCCTTCAATGATCCGGACCTGTGCTACATGCCACTATGAACGATACAGGCTCCTCCATAGAAGGCTCCTGGGCGAATGATGTGTGAGCTGTGTGACGTTTCTTTGGGGGTTTCTTGTGATGTGCCAGAGGGGGTGGCGGGGTCACCCGTGACACCACAGTGAAGCCGCCGGAAACCCTGTACATAAGAACGGAGCAGGGTCACTCGTCCACGTCACAGGTGGTCCCACCCTCGGGTTTAAAATAAACGTAACCCGGCTCATGTGTCATTCGCCCGGGAGCCTTCTATGGAGGAGGCTGTATTGTTCGTAGCGGCGGGTAGCGCGGGTCCGGATCGTGGAAGGATTTACATTGCTGGATTTTTTTTTTTTTTAAATCAAAGGACTTTTCCCAAGCTGTCTGTAGGTTTTTTTATTGTTTTACATTTGTTGACACTTTTTTGGTGAAATGGTAAAGGTACAATGTACCCCGTTACCAATTCACATGGGGGGTCAAAATCTGGAGGTCCCCTTTGTTAAAGGTGGCTTCCAGATTACAATAAGCTTCCCGCCCGCAGACCCCCACAACCACTGGGCAAGGGTTGTGGTGATGAGGGCCTTGTCCCCATCAACATAAGGACAAGGTGCTTTGGGGGAGTCACAGACCCCAAAGCATACTCCCCATGTTGAGGGCATGTGGCCTGGTACAGTTAAGGAAAAAAAATAAGGGGGGGCGAGAGAGCACCCCTCTCTTTTTCCTGCGGCCTGCCAGGTTGCGTGCTTAGATAAACGGTCTGGTATGGATTTTTGGGGGGACCTCACACCACTTTTTTTTCTTTTTTTTTTGGTGTAGAGTTCCCCTTAAAATCCATACCAGACCTGAATATATGGAATTTGGGGGTACCCACACACATTTTTTTTTAATTATTATTTTGGTTCCCTGCTCAAAATGTCATTTTTGAAGGGAAAAGTGTCATTTAAAACTATGTGCACTATTAATGAATTGTTGGGTCCTGGCAATACAAATAAAAGTAATTGAAAAAAATGGCAGTGGTTCCCCTTAATATGCATACCAGACCCAAAGGGCCTGGTAATGGACTGGGGGGGGGGGGCGCTGTCATTTTTATCCATTACTTTTCTCTGTATTGCTGGGACCGACAATTCATAATTAGCTGTGAGTAGTTTTAAATTACTTTTTTTCTTCAGAAATTACACTTTGTGCAGGGACAATTCTAAACGCTGGAAACATGTGCTACTTTACATGCATAATTTAACCCCCCCCCCCCCCCCCCCAGGTACAAAGTTTAAAGGAATATTTCACTTTTATTTTTTCACTTTAAGCATTATTAAAATCACTGCTTTTTAGCCTTTACAATTTGCACTTTTGATTTCTCGTGTTCGAGTCCCATAGACTTTAACAGTGTTCAAATGTTTGTGGGAACTTTTGGTCTGTTCACATGTTCTGCATGTGAACCGATCCGGGGGGTGTTCGGCTCATCCCTAGTTGTGAACAGACAAGCATTTTGAAAACATGATGGGTGTTTAGCGACCACAAAACATGGTTAAGAAAAAAAGTAAAACATTGTAAAACAAAGAAGAAAAAAGAGAGAGAGATGAAAAGAGAAAAAAAGACCCAAGCAGTGATAAAGTTGGACATCCAACAAAAGTTATTGAGTAATAAAAGGGAAATCAAAAGGTAGGAAGCAAATTTAGAGGGATGTCGAAAGTCATTCCACGGCATGGACTTTTTAAAAAAAATCATGGGTAGGTGTAGGGCTACACTATGTGAAACAAATTTTAATTTGCTAAATAATAACATTGGTGTATAAGATTACCAGATTCTGGTAACCACACTTCAGATTAAGTAAAAAACGAATGATATAATATATATATATATATATATATATATATATATATATATATATATATATATATATATATATATATATATATATATTAATTGTGTTGCCCCCATGGTTATTTAGGCATGTTTCTAGAGAATAAAAGTATAGTATAGTATTAGTCTTAGTGAAAAGCAAAACATTGGAAATTAAAACCCCACCAAAATCATTTTACTGTCTAGTCTCTATCTTTCCCGTCTTTAGCCCACTTGTGACTCATGATGCTGTTCCACATTCTAGCAGTTTTACATGTTCTTTCACAAGTGAACATTTTCAGAACTGATTATGTAATATATTCTCTTCCTTTACTCCTGAGAATGACCTCTTGTTTTTGAGTTAGTTATTTTGAACAGCTTCCAAGAATCAATACAATTTTTTCTCTAGACAGTGGGTATCTTTGTGAGGTCAACTTTTTTTTCCCCTATCTCCCGTCACCCAAACTACAGATGTCAAGACTGGCTAATCTCAAATTGTGTTTTAAGCCTTCAATCATACTTTTGCCCTCTGTGATACCAATTTCACAGTGTGCTGTGTCTTTCTTCGCGTGCACAGTATTCAGTAATTGCATATTACTCAAATATAGTACTGCGACCGGAAGGTAAAACACTCCTGACAAAGCAGCATTCATTCCTAACCTTCAGAAGTTTTTGACATGACAAGTTGTTCCCATTATAAAATAAGGAACAGATGATAACTACACAACTCTTAGTTTAATCCAACTACTATAAATGCTTGACTTTTTCACAATGCAATAGGACAAAGCTTTTCACAAACCAAAAAGATAGAGTCATATTTACACCCCAGAAAAGCAATTTCATTGTGAGCCAAGTTATAAAATTGAATTGTTGGCGTGCAAGCTGAAGAAATTATGTAATATGCTAAGGCTGTAAAATATAAATGCAGAAATATATAACATACTGAACTACACTTAATATTTTATGGGTATGTATATGTGTGCGTGTTGCATTGCATATTACGCACATATATCAAGCATTTAAACTTTTAATGCATCTGTTCCACATTGATTTTCTCATAAATAATTTATTTCAACTTCTCTATTTATTGTAGGTAAACATGATCTGTAAAATCAAAGAAGTACATGCAGACCGTGAAGCAGACCAGAGGGCTGAAAACGAAACTTTGCTTAACCACTTAACTCCCAGACCATATTGCTGCCCAATGACCAGAGCACTTTTTATGATTCGGCACTGCGTCGCTTTAACTGACAATTGCGCGGTCGTGCGATGTGGCTCCCAAACACAATTGACGTCCTTTTTTCCCCACAAATAGAGCTTTCTTTTGGTGGTATTTGATCATGCAATATTTTTTTAAATTTTGCTATAATAAATATCCCCAAAAAAATATCTAAAACATTTTTTTTTTCCTCAGTTTAGGCCGATATGTATTCTTCTACATATTTTTCGTAAAAAAATAAAATCGCAATTAGCATTTATTGATTGATTTGCGCAAAATTGATAGCGTTTACAAAAAAGGGGGTAGTTTTATGGCATTTTTATTAATATTTTTTTTTTTACTAGTAATGGCGGCGATCAGCGTTTTTTTTTTCAGTACCGAGACATTATGGCGAACACATCGGACAGTTTTGACAATTTTTTTGGGACCATTGGCATTTTTATAGCGATCAATGCTATAAAAATGCATTGGATTACTATAAAAATGTCATTGGCAGTGAAGGGGTTAACACTAGGGGGCAGGGAAGGGGTTAAGTGTGTTCCTGGGTGTGTTCTAACTGTATGGGGGGGTGGACTCACTAGGGGAAATCACTGATCTTCTGTTCATACATTGTATGAACAGAAGATCAGCGTTTCCCGCTGACAGGACCAGAGAGCTTTGTGTTTACACACAAAGCTCCCGGTCCCCGCTCTGTAACGAACGAGCACGCGTGCGTGCCCAGCAGCGATCGCGCCTGCCGGGCACGCGCGCGGGACTCGGGGGGACAAGCGCGGGCCACCGGCAGCACGCGTGCTCCCTAGCGGCCGCAACAATGCGGACGTATAGCTACGGGCTTTCGCCCAGGAGACCCACCGTCCCACCCAATGTTATCAGTTTTAAGAGAACCAATGAAGAATGGACATTACTTGCTATTGACAGATTGAGACAAAGGAAAGAAGGAGAAAGGTGGCAAATATAAATCCTTATAAATGTACAATAGCATTCTGGTCCTAAACATTGTTGCTAATAAATCTAGTTGTGCTAGGTGGTAGCCTGGCTAATTGGTAGGTTGATCCACTGATTTCTGTCCTAAGTCTGGGTTTGGGGTAGTCTCTCTCCTCTGTCAATAGGTGGCACTGTTGGGTTTGGCATTTGAATGATGGATTACCATAATCAGGTAATGGGAAACTAGGTTGTCTCAGCCAATCAGCAGGAGTTGCTTTAACTGTTGTGTATGCTGGGATAGGCTATTTATTTGGGAGGAGTCAGGTAAATGGGGTTCTTCCCGTCCAAGGCTGTGGCCTGGGTGGGTGTGTGTTGAGAAGCTCTTGGTTGCTAGGGTCTGAAGTCTGAGGCCTATCCAGGAGACATGCTGGCTGCTAGGTCCACTTCAGGCCTATCCAGCAGTTCAGTGTTCCGCAAAGGAGGAGCAGCTAAGGATACACCCAAAGTTTTTTTATATATATATATATATATATATATATATATATATATATATAACTTTACTCAGCCGTGCCAGTCAGCTAATGTATATGGGCATTTTATAGATAAAATAGACCCACAAGTAGTTCAGGCTGCAATACACATCTTCAGTCTGGAACTATTGGAACTATCCTCTGCAGTACTTATTTTTCATTACACGATGTCCTCAGTCTTCCAGGCTGAAATAAGCACATCTTCACTCACCCAAAAAATAAAAACTGATATACTGTAAGTGCACGGAGTTAAGCTGGCCATATAAGGATTGAAATTCAGCTGGTTCAACAGGGACTGGATGGATTTAGACCCATGTATGTGAAGGGAGGCTTGTAGTGATCAACTTCTGTAGAACCAACCTGTCAGATTTCCTCTGCTCAATCAGCACTGCAGGCTATAGCCAGCAACACTGTTCAGTGTATTCTGAAGGCGGGGGAAGGCTTCCTGCTGTCAGAATACAATAGCTCAGTGGTGGCGATTCCCCCCACTGAGTGTGTGAATAGGGGAATACAGTCAGTTTTTTTTTTTTTCCGTTCAACCAGATCAATGGGTTGACCTTCATTCACAGTATAATGAATTCATGACTACCCACCACAGGGAGACTTCTCTCTAAAACGTTTTAGTTAGCTTCTGAAGGTAAGCAGATTCTGTTGTACTCTCTCATAAAAGCCTTTAAGGTTTACTAAACCCTTGTTTTTTTTTTTTTTTTTTTTTTAATAACATATCATACCTACCACCTCTTTGCAGTTTGTTTTGCACAGAGGAGCCCAATCCTCCTCTTCTGGGGTCCATCAGTGAAGCTGGTGGCTCCTTCTCTTCTCGAGTGCCCCCTCAGGACACCCGTGTGGGCACACTTGCAAGTCATGCTGCTGTGTCTATTGACACAGACAACCTCCCCCCTCTTTGGTGCCCACATCATTGGATTTGATTAACAGCAGCAGGAGCCAATGATTGTGCTGCTATCAATCTATCCAATCAGAACACAAGACACCGGCCAGAGCCGGTGTGCTTGTTCCCGTCACGGAAATTACAGGGCTCAGTGGGGCTGTTGCACAACAGGAGGTTGTTCATCTTAATGTATAGAATGCATTAATGGTGAAAAATCTTGAGGGTTTACAACCCCTTTAACACTGTGAATCCTGTGTATTGGATGTACACTCTGTTAAATAAATATCTTACAAAATGATTTAGGTGGGTTTTCAATTCCAATCACAAAAAAAAAAAAAAAAAAAAAATGCTTATATAACACAGTAAACAGGTTATCATGAATAACAAGGTATTGCTTCTTGGAACTATATTGAAACATTGGTTGATCATATAACCTGAGTATAAACAAAACAGCTGTGTTTTGTTAGTCTATAAAAAGTCGCCTTCTGTACACACAAATGCTAAATGCTTTGAGGGTTGCTTCTTCACTTGAAAGCATTGTTTGTTGCACTCTGCCCGCTGAAGTAGTAGATATGGGAATTCACTTTAGCTATAGCAGCCACAGAGCCAATAAAAGGTCAATGATCTCTGGCAGCTAGGGAAAATAAATGCAGTATTGCAGATGAACTAACATATGAATATTGACAAATGATGATGCTTTTTCTCAGAGAATACACAAAAATATTAAAGCAAAAAAACAAGCTAAAATATTTAAAGTACATATGCTATATTGGGCTGTGTCTAATCAATATATAATACATGCATAAACTTGCATTACACATCTTTGTATGAATATTATCTAAACCTATAAACAATCTTAAAACTTATTATCACATGTAAAGTACTCCCCAGGAAGATAAAAAAAAAAAAAAAGCAGTGGGGAGCGTGGCTTGGACGGGACCCGTGATGGCTGCTTGAACGAGTAGCTCCAGCACAGCGAGGACGAATAGACGCTTATCTTAGGGATTTACCCACATTTAGGAGATGGGCAAGTCGACAAGGAGCTCGTCAACCCCCCGCACCGTGAAGGAGACCGGGTCCCAGCCAGGCAGCAACATCCCGGAGATGTTCAGATCGCGGCCGCCAAGTCCGCACGTGGAGACCCGCTCCGTGCAGGCCTCATCCCCGGCCTCAATTAACAGCATGGCCGATTCGCTATCCGAGGGCGAGGGGGCGGCGGCGCTGAATCCGAGCTTGCTGGACCTTCAGAGGGACCTACAGAGGGTGGCTATCGACATCAAACACACCCTAACAACCGCTATCTCGGATCTCGAGTCCGATATTTACTCCACGAATCACCGCATTACAGAGGTAGAGGAATCTTCCCACATGCAGGCGGCTGCTATAAGGCAAGTACAAAAATCCTATGACCTACAGCTTCCACACTTGTTTGAACTCCATAGACAAGTGGAAGATTTAGACAATAGGGGTCACAGGCATAATATTGGGGTACGGGGGGTCCCGGAGGGAGTGGATCAGGCCACCATGCCACAGACTGTTTGCGCCATTTTTAATGACCTGCTTGGTCGGCCGGCAGACTCCCCTGTGGAGATGGAAAGGATTCATCGAGCATTGAGACCCCCCCCGCGATTCCGAACTCCCCAGAGACATTGTGTGCTGCATTGTAAACTTTTCCCTCAAGGAGGAGATTCTCAGAAAGGTGAGGGCTAGAGGGCGCATCTTGTACAATGGGGCAGACATAAAACTCTTTCAAGACCTTTCACAGATTACCTTGCAAAACAGAAGCACCTTGCGCCCTCTGCTGGACTCCCTGCGGTCGCACAACATACAATATAGATGGAAGTTCCCTTTTTGCCTTTCAGCCTCTGCTAGGGGTCACACAGCACTACTCCGGTCCCCGGAAGACCTGCCCTCCTTCTGTGAGCAGCTGGATATCCCACCTGTTGATTTGCCGGATTGGTACCCTTTCTATTTTCCTACGGAACCCTGGAAACCAGTGTCTCACTCTGCCTCTCCGAAGACACAAAGACAGCGCTCCAGGCGCCGTAGGTTTGAACCCATTGCACCCGGCGACCGCCAGTCTCGTCGAGACCTCCCCCCACAAGACCCGGAGATGGCTGCCACCCCTCGTAGAGGCCAGCAGGATAATTAACCTCACAACCTTACTCCTATGGCTCAATTGGTCCGTTACTTGCTGATATGGTTGACTGTTTAACCTTCTCTTTTTTTTTTTTTTTCCCTTCTTTCTGTTCTGGGTACTGCCTCATAGTCCTCCTTCCCAATCTCTACCCAAGTGATGGAATTTAAGCGCCCGCTGTCACCTTACTACGGCATGACGTTACCATCTACAATTGAGACCCTCGTGCATGTTTACTCTTCTACACAAATATTGCGGTACAGTCTTTGTTTATTTTCCCCTTTTTTTGGGGGGGGGGGTCTGTCTGCTAAACGAGACATGTGGGCGTGTTGCTTAAGCCTTCATCATTGCTTCCTGACTGCTCCATGGGCCCGTATTTTGGAATCCCTGCTCTCAACCTGAGAGGAGAATAGCATCTGGGAACTTCTTTTACTTGCAGGGCGTTTGTCCACTTTCTGTGCTCCTTCAGACCCACTGGCTACTTGCTCAACAAATGATCCTGCTTGCTGCTTGCTGTGTGTGGGTTCTGGGAACGTGCTTTCTGCAGAAACTGTCAGGAATCAATGGGGTGGGGTGGAAGAAGGGTATTGCATTTCTCATATCCAACAATGCAACTATCTGGTTTACCCATTGTTTTGATTTACTCTAGTATGTGTATCGTTATTTTTATGTTCAGCTAATACAGAATCCAATTATGCCTACCTAGAATGGGGAACTTACAGTATGTCAGTTATGATACCCACCCTCTGACAATAACCTGGGCCCCTCTTGTAGGTTCAATGTTTCAGTGTTGATATACTATACCTGAATTTACATGTTTTGTTATAGGGTTCTGCTCTCTATGCACTTACATAGTTAAGGTATCATTCATGATTTGTTAAATTACTTGTTTCCCCCTCTTTGATACGCCTTGGGGCCTCTCATGTTAATTTATCCTATCTCCTCCAGACTAGTGAATTTGTTTTTCATTCTTTGACATCCCATGATTATCTTATTGCTCCCTTTTATTGTCTAGTTTGTCCTCCGTAGTGCTAATTTGTTCGGTCTAGTCCCGGTTTTCTGTCCCCCCACAGCTTCCCTGACGGATTGAAGCCGACAATCCGGATCCACCCTTTAGGTGGCTGTATATTCTTATAGCCGCCTCTGGTACTTCCTCCCACTAGGGACAAACTTATCTTGTTCGGATATACGTTCACCCCCACCTCCTCCCCCCCCTTTTTTTTTGTTTGTTTTTGTTCTCCCTTTAAGGTCTGGTCGATTTTGGCCTATCTCCGCCCCATCACTCCCCGTACACTCCCTCTTGTACCAATTGTCGTACTCACATGCCTACCCCTGAATACCTCCCCCCTCTCTGTCTATTCTCCTTTCTCTCCTCCCACCTGATCTCTTCCCTGGCCCTTCCCTTCTTTTTCCTTGCTTTTCTTCCTTTTTCCTCTGGGGACCACTCCTCCTCGCGCCAGAATAGTCCTTGAAGTAATATACCAAACCAAGCGACTTATTGAAGTTGGTGCATCTTGACCCTACCATTTGAGCCCACGAACCAACCAGATGGACAAAACAGGACATCTATCCCTTAAATGCCTTTCGCTAAATGTCAAGGTCTTAAACGTTCCTGAAAATAGATCCCAGGTTCTAGCCACCCTATCTAAACATAAAGCACATTTCTTACTACTTCAGGAAACTCACTTTAGGTCAGATGCCATCCCTAAATTGGCAAACCACATTTGCAAACACGCGTATCACTCTACGAACCCAGACTCCAAGACCAAGGGGGTTTCTATTCTTATTTCTAAGCATGCTAACTTCCAACTGACTGACGCCTTGTCCGATCCTGCAGGCAGATACATATTCTTTAAAAGGTACTTATGCATCCAGACCAATCACTCTGGCCAATGTCTATTGCCCGAATGAACACCAGGTCACATTTTTTAGGAAGGTAGGTGACCTCCTCTCAGCTTTTCAGGAAGGGCTACTGCTCCTGGGCGGAGACTTTAACACCCCAATGAATCCTACCCTAGATACCTCAACGGGAACGTCCACACTCCCTTACCGAGCGATCCGCCAGATCAAATTGCAACTCCAACATTTGACACTACACGACACGTGGCACACTCTTTTTCCGAACGTCAAAGATTACACCCTTATTCCCCCCACACCAAAAATATTTGAGAATCGATTATTTCTTTCTCTCTCAAAACGATTTATCGTTTTTGTCCCAAGCCACTATAGAACCAATGTTCCTATCCGACCATCACCCCATTACTGTAACACTCTCCTTCCCTGAGGTGAATAAATTTACTAAAACATGGCGCTTAAACCCAACTCTACTGAATGATCCAGCGACAGTGGACCAGATTAGGTCCCATATCCACCTCTATTTCCAGGAAAACTCCAGCCCGGAAATCACACCGGTCACACTCTGGGAAGCGCATAAATGCGTCTTGAGAGGTAAACTCATTGCCCTAACGTTGGCCGCCAAAAATTCAGGAACTTATCAAGACACTCATTGAGACTGTGAATAGACTAGAAGCTTCCCACAAACGTTCGACCTCACAGGCGGTGATGCAAGATTTATTGCATGCGAGGTCCACGCTCCTGGATGAACTAGGGAAACGCACAAGAAGACGCTATGTCTTGCAACAAAAAGTGTTCTATGAACATGGCAACAAGAACAGCAGGCTACTGGCGCGCACAGTACAAACAACTAAACTTGCTACTAGAATTCATCAAATTTGAGACAAACACGGCACACTCCTTTCTAAAAATGAGGAAATAGCTGAACACTGAGAATTTTTACTCAAAGCTCTACAATCTACCCGACAACAATCGGAAGGGCACTGATGCATCCAGACGCATCGCTCAAATACGGGAATTTCTAGCCGAATACTGTCCTAAGCCCATTTCTTCTCAACAAGCAGAGGCGATGGAAACTCCCATTTCCAAAGAAGAACTACACCTGGCCATAAAACAAATGAAAGTAGGGAAAAGCCCAGGACCGGACGGTCTCCCACTAATATACTACAAAACCTTTCTAGACACGCTGACTCCCGAAATGCTTAAGATGTTTAACTCCCTTTCGTTCCCTCATACACACCCAGATAGACTTTTAGAGGCCCATATAACAGTCCTACCCAAAGAAGGAAAAGACCCCCTACTAGCTTTTAATTACAGGCCCATCTCCCTACTAAACGTAGATATCAAACTATTTGCCAAAATACTGGCTAACAGATTAATTCCCCTTATCCCTGGCCTAGTATCATTGGACCAGGTGGGCTTTGTTCCGGGCAGAGAAGCTAGGGACAATTCCATTTGCGCTCTGAACATACAACACTGGCTACAGGCTTGGGACTCTGAGGGCTTTTTTCTGTCCCTTGATGCTGAAAAGGTGTTTGACAGGGTGGCCTGGGATTATATGCGGGAGGTACTAAATGGAATTGGACTCATGCCCCGTATGGCTACGTATATTAACGCCCTCTACTCTAACCCTTCAGCAAGGTTGAAGACCAATAGTCTCCTGTTGGACGCCCTTTCTATCAGCAATGGGACACGCCAGGGCTGTCCCCTGTCCCCTTTGATCTTTGTTTTAACATTAGAACCCCTCTTGAACAGAATATGTAGCAATCCGGACGTCAAGGGGGTCACCATTGCAGGCAGAGAATTTAAGGTAGCCACCCTTTGCGGACAATATTCTGCTTTCCCTACAAAGCCCTAGGATTTCATTGCCCAACCTATTAAAAGACATAAATCACTTTGGGGAACTCTCAAATCTAAAAATTAATTACTCGAAATCTCACGCCCTGAATATTACCCTACCCTCACGAGAAGGAACACATTGCCAGGAGTCCTTTCCGTTTCAATGGAAGGAGACTTCTATCACCTACCTTGGCGTTCAGATAACTAGGAAGATTTCGGACCTTTATAATTTGAACTTTGTAAATACTCTTGCAAAAAATCAGAAGGACCTGAAAGATTGGGCCAGCCTGAACATATCCTGGTTCGGCCGTGCAGCTCTTATCAAAATGATAGTTCTCCCCCGTTTACTATATCTGATACAGTTGGTTCCAATTTTCCTTCCCCCTTCTTTCTTTGTGACATATAGGAAAGCATGCACTATTTTTTTATGGAAAAACAATCCTTCACGCATAACATATACACGCCTTACCCTTCCCAAGGCTATAGGTGGAATAGGTCTACCGGACCTGCACAAATACTACCTAGCCTGCCACCTGACTAGAGTTGTCGATTGGAAGATCCACTACCTGGAGAAAGCTTGGGTTTCCTTGGAAAAACATTTTGTTCATACACCCATGCATGTTCTCCCTTGGCTTCCCACACATCAATGGCCCCAGTCACTTAAAGGACATCCATTGATATCCCCTTCCCTAGCAGCCTTCAACAAAGCGGTATCTAATCATAAAATATCCTCACACCTAGGTCAGTTGACACCTCTGAGAGGGAATCCGGACTTCCCCCCAGGAGGCCCCTCTTTCCTCCAGAAGGAATGGCCGCATGCAGAGGTCCTTGCAAAACACTTTTTCCGAGATGGAACCGCCCGGTCCTATGAAGAATTAATAGCTGACTCGCATACACAGACATTCCCCTTCTGGTCCTACAGACAGTTGAGACACTATCTTACATCCAAAGTGCCTAGTACGACATGGTCCAGACGACTTACTCCATTCGAAACCCTCTGCTCGGACCTCTCACCAAAGAGACATCTCATATCCCTCATTTACGAGCTCCTCCAGGATGATTCTCTCCCCCCAACGACTAAACATTTGCGTGATTCTTGGGTAAAAGACTTGAAAGTGCCTCTTAACGACGAGGATTGGAGAAACGCTTATACACTTGCACATAAGGGCTCAATGAATGTCGCGATTCAAGAAAATGGGTATAAAATTATAACCAAATGGTACAGGACTCCATCATGCCTGCACAAATTTTTACCTGCAATACCCAACATTTGCTGGAGATGCAATGCAGATGTGGGCTCGATGATCCACATCTGGTGGGAGTGTAGGTCCGTTCAGCCTTTCTGGGCGGAGGTACACTCCATTATCAAAAATGTTACTACTTACGAGCTAGACTACAACCCGGCGCAATACCTTCTGCACCACACAACTCTGTCTCATCACGACTATCGTAAATCATTAGCCATGCACATGGTGAACACGGCTAGACTCTGCATTCCAGCTCACTGGCGCTCGGCAGATACACCCACCATTAGGGAATGGTTGTCCAGAATAGCTAGGATAGCGGAATTGGAGGAGCTGATTCTCGTCTCTCAGGAACGTTTACAGACTTTCACGCAAACCTGGGCTTGTTGGACTCACTTTAAACCCATGGATTGTTTTAAATCTTACTTCCCCTCTTAATGCCTGATGTTCTGGTAATTCTCTGGGTTCCCTATGGCGCTCTTCACTTTTATGCTAAATGACTGTTCCCTTGGGGCACCGTGCTGGAGGAGTGGCCCCCCTGCCATTTATTTTTCTTTACTTACCTCCCCCCTTTTTTTTCTTTTCCTCTCTATTTTTCTCCTACCATGTAATCTCCTCCCTCCTCCTCACCCTCTCTCCTTCCCCTTCCCTCCAGCCCCCCAACTTATCCTGAGATACTTTTCATACTCTGACAATGATCTCTCCCCCAATTAGTCACCCCAGCTCAACCTTCTGTCAGCTAAGGTCTCGCACATACTTCTCCCCCTTTGGACTCAACCTTACATTTGGTCTTGGCGGGGAGGGTCTACTTTACACACCGTATAGTGGGATATCCTCCTTGACATGCGGGGCGACTATTCCTTGGGGGGAAAGATAAGATACAATAAGAAGAAAAAACAATGTTAAGTCGGATATCCTTTTGTGTTAAATAACGTATATATGTACCTTTTGCATGTGTTGTTCTTGTTACTATGCTTACTGTGACGTTTTATCTGGCACACCTATCGTATGGGGTTAGTAACTACAACCCTGTGTATCTTTGGCACGAACATGTTTACCCTAACAAATGTCTGTAATGTTTCCTTAAGTTTGCCTTAAAATCTTTTGTGAAAAAAAAAAGCAGTATATGAAGTCACCAAGCAGAAGATATGTTACCTTATACTCCAGCTTGAGCCTATTTCTTTATGGGTATTGGATCAGGAAGTCAGGTAAATCTGTGTGTGTTGTCACAGACAGGAGATATATTTCTGCTTTGTTTAGACAATACACCAATTACTATTAGGTGTCGGCTGCAGAGATGGCCAGAGAGGTTTGGGGCGTTAAAAGGTTTCAGCTGTTCAGAATTAAGCAATTAAAGCCCCTATAAAGACAGCCTAAGGATGACGACTGATTGCTGCATCCTGAGGCTTTGGGGAGTTAAGGAGCAGTCACAAACAGTACTGAAGAGGTGAGGTGCTGATGGATATGTCTGTGTGAGAAATATCAAAGAGACTTTTTGTTTTCTGTTGTAGGACCAGCAGTGTCTGCCCAGCAGTAGGATGTGCCAGACTCAATAGGTAGGTTCCTGTGTTGGGAAGGTAGACACCCCAAGTGGCAAGGGTTTATTTTATGTTTTGTTTTGTTTATGCTGTTTTGATGCTTGCACGTGTATCCAGCAATATGGAAAAATAAACCATATAATTTGTTTCAATCATCCTCAACTGCCTTTTTGTACAGTTCAGTGTGTAGTGAACCCATCCAGGGGGTCACACACACCCGCTACAGAGCTAATCCCTCACAGTATGAACGTTTTCAGCAACCTCACATTTCCACAGAATTTAGAGCAATAGAAACACCAATCAGAAAATTTCAAGAACAAAAGACAATATATCATGCAATAACATTCAGTTCCCAAAATTCATATTCAGTCCACCAGCACTGTAGGAAGAACACATTCATAGAGAAAAAAAAAAAAAAGACAATGACTAAAAAGGAGCTATAAAGCTAGTTAAAGGTACATCCTGAAAGCTAGGGAACATGAGAAAGAAACTAAGGGGGGGCGTGGCCGGCAGCTGAGGCGGATGGTCGTGTGAAGGGAGAGCTCCGAGCCGAGAACCCACAAATAGCTATATATAGCAATACTAACGACTGAGCCGTTTCACAGCAGGTACCTGCAAGTCCCAGTGACACTCCGGCGGCGATGGGGAAGAGGAAAAACGATCGGAACCCACGGAAACTTACCGACTTCTTTCCGCCGACAAGCACGCCTAGGCCGCAAAATGGCGACAGGGCATCGGACTTGCGTGATTCGCCGCGCGGGGGGGGAGCATCGTGGCTCGGTTCTCAGAGGAGAGGCAATAAGGTCCCGGAACAGCAGCGGAGGCTCCTCGCAGGGAACGTCACCAACCTCCAGCCCGCTGAAGGCCACCCAGAAGCGCTCTACCAGCCACAAATATGCAGGTGAGCAAGATGATAACTGTGACTCTCAGGACAACACAAGAGTCTTTATTAAACAGATAAATGAGTTCCCTACCTCTGGTCAGCCGTTAAGTGACACGGTCATGAAGGACATGTTAGTGACACTGAGAGGGTCCCTACACAGAGACATGATGCTTTGCATCTCACAAATTAAGTCTGATGTCACTTCCATAGGTGACAGGGTCAGCCATGTGGAGGACAAGATGGGCGACTTTTCAGGGGCACACAATGAATTGGTGGATGCATACAATGATGCTCAAGAGGAAATTCAGGCTATGAGGGAGAAAATCTCTGATTTAGAGGACAGATCGAGAAGGAACAACCATAAGTTGCGGGGGGTGGAAGAATCAGTGACCCCGGCAGATCTGAGGCAATATGTACAAAGCTTCATCTCTGCTTTGCTGCCAGAGGCCCCGGCTGGGGAGGTTATTGTGGACAGGGCTCATCGCCTTCCCAAACCCAAATTCCTGCCTGAAAAAGTCCCGAGAGATGTGATTGCACGTATTCACTTTTTCAACGTTAAGGATGACCTCATGCGTTTCTCAAGGAAAAATCATCCTCTGCCCGCTCCATACTCAGATATCTCTGTGTACGCGGATCTATCCCAGCATACTATGTTAGCCCGCAAGAAGCTATCTACTATCACCAAGCTGCTGCAGAATCACAAAATTCCCTACTCCTGGGGTTTCCCCACCAAGCTCCTAATTGTTAAGGACAACCGTACCCATGTGATCAGAGACATGGAGGATGGTCTGGCTTTAGCTAAAAAATGGGTCCTACTACCAGAGGATGTGCCCAGCTCATCACCTAAACAAGCTCCTACTAGGATGTCCCCTGAATGGCGCACAACCTGAAAAGGAACTGCTGGGCGTACATGGTTGCCTTACTCACTTATCCTCTTCCTATTCTTCTTGTTGAACCTGGACTTCCAGGCTGTGAAACGGCTGTGAAACGTCCAAAATGAACAACATATAAAAATGATTATGCTAAATTGGTTCTCTTGGATCTCGTTACCCCCCCCTATGGTAGTGATGCGAGATTTGCTCGCAACTTATGATTACCTTATTTTTTTTCATTTTCACAATTTTGCTCTATATTCTTCCCTTTTTTGTCCTTTGTTTTCTGTTTTTTGTTCTTTCTTATTTTATTTCTGGCTGCACCGTTGTACCGGATGATCGAAAAGAATATTTGTTTCTGCCTGCGAATGGATGTTTTCCATCAAGCACCTCTTCTACCAAGATTTTGTACCAGATTTATACCTCTGCTCCACCACTGCCACCTAAAGGTAACATGAAGGAACTTCATTTACATTTTTCACAATCATTCCTCTTAATAGCATTCCCCCTTCCTCCAAGATAATGTCTGTGTCTATTGTATCAATGAATGTCCATGGACTGAACAGCCCATATAAGAGAGCCATGATGTGGAAAGAAATTGACAAACTCAAAGGGGAGGTGTTATGCGCCCAGGAAACCCACTTCATGGCTACTAAGCAACCCAAGTGCTCCCACAAAGCGCTTCCCCACATCTTTAACGCTCCGGCCCCAGTTAAAAAAAGGGGAGTATTGATTGCTATTAAGCACTCTGTGGCCTTCAGTCTACATGAGGCAATCTGCGACCCCAACGGTCGATATGTCATCTTAGTTTGCGATATGAATGGGTCCACATACACCTTAGTGAACCTTTATGCCCCTAACAAGAGACAACATACCTTCCTCAGAACTTTGCTCAAAAAAGTGGACAAGGTCAAGAAAGGATCTCTCCTTCTCTGCGGAGATTTCAATTGTGTGGTTGATAAACATATGGACTGTTCGGGAGGGTACTCTCCTAGCAGACAGGAGCTTCAGTCTCCCCTGTCTGAAAGGGGCTTGTTTGATCCCTGGAGATGCATTCACTCTTCCGAAAAAGACTATACTCATTATTCTTACCCCCATCGGTCTTATTCAAGGATTGATTTTTTTCTTTCTGACTTTAATTTGCTCCAAAGGACTGTATCAACCTCTATCCATTCCATTACATGGTCGGACCATGCCCCGATTTCCATAGAATTGAAGGGACAAGGCTCTGTTTCCCCGACGTACCTGTGGAGGAATAATTCTGGGGTTTTGGCCGATCCTGTATGCTCTTCAAATATTAATAAGCAAATTCCTGAATTCTTTGAATTAAATGACACAGATGATACTAGCATAACCACGTTATGGTGCGCACACAAAGCGTTCAGCAGAGGGCTACTTATACAAGCTGCTGCCCGAATTAAACGGCGCAGAGGGGAGCTGTTGAACACTTTACTCAGTGACCTAAAGAAATTAGAAAGTCTGCATAAACTAACGCCCTCTCATAACATAGAAACCAAACTATTGGTTTGTAGAGACAAAGTGCGTATACTGCTTCTATCCGACCACCAAAATTTATTACGACGCACGAAAACTAAATTTTATGCCCAAGGCAATAAAGCAGGCAAAATGTTGGCCAATTATCTGTCCAAAAGGCAATGTAAATCTAACCTCTCTTCAATCAAAGACCCACACACGGGGGTTATAGAACACCACCCAGTCAAGATAGCGAATGCCTTTATGAGGTACTATAGAGATCTATATAACCTTAATTCAGACATCACTACACATCAACCCTCGGCCCACTCCATATCCGCCTTCCTCTACTCGGTGTCCCTCCCGTCATTGTCGGGGGAAGACCTGAATTCCCTGAACGCACCAATCCTAGCAAAAGAAATTGCAGACACCATCCGAGCCCTGCCGTCAAATAAATCCCCCGGATCAGATGGCTTTTCATCTGAGTACTATAAGACTTTTTCGCAGACACTGGTCCCTTACCTGGGTGTATTGTTCAACAGCGCCGCCTCCTCAGCTTCATTCCCTGAGGAAATGCTACAGGCTACAATTGTCACTTTGCCAAAGCCAGGTAAGAAGCCGGATACACCACAAAACTGTAGGCCTATATCTCTGTTAAATACAGACTTAAAAATCTATGCCAAAATTTTAGCGAACCGACTCGCAAAAATAACCCCCTCTTTGGTCAAGGCCGACCAAGTTGGCTTTGTCCAGGGTAGGCAGGCCCCAGACGGCACGCAATGATTGCTTAATCTTCTCCATGTGATGGAAACTAAAAGAGTTCCCGCGGTGATATTGGCCTTAGACGCAGAGAAGGCTTTTGATAGGGTCCATTGGGGTTACCTCAAAGTGACCTTACAGAAGTTTGGCCTTCAGGGGATGATCCTCTCTGCAGTCCTAGCATTGTACTCATCGCCGTCAGCTAGAGTTTTCACGAACAATGCTCTCTCTGATAGCTTCAGTATCTCTAATGGCACTCGCCAGGGGTGCCCACTATCGCCCATAATATTCACTCTGATGATGGAACCTCTGGCTGAGGCTATTAGAGCAGATGATGACATTTCGGGAATCAAAATTGCGAATCGAGATCACAAGATTGGGCTCTTCGCGGATGACGTGGTGCTGATTCTCTCCAATCCGACTTCTTCCCTGGCTAAACTTAATATAATTCTGCAAAAATATAGTGAAATATCTTATTATAAATTGAATGTTACGAAATCGTGTTTATTACCTGTAAATCTTACTAAGCGTATGGCCTCTAACCTCAGGGACAAATATCCATTCCAGTGGATGACCAAATCCATCCCATATCTAGGCATTAACCTGACATTCCCGTTAGCTTCTATGTATGCTGTTAATTTTCCGGCCCTTATTGACACCGTTAAGGCTGATCTGCAACATATCTCATCCTTCGAACTTTCCTGGCTGGGGAGAATTGCAGCTCTAAAAATGATTCTCCTTCCTAAATTAATTTACTACTTTAGGACAATTCCCTTGTGTTTACCAGAAACCTTTTTTTAAATTATTAGATAAACTGTTTCGGCAATTTGTTTGGAAGGGTAAAATGCCCAGACTCACCTACTCATCTCTTCAAAAACAAAGGTTTAATGGCGGGACGGGCTTCCTAAATATGCGCCTTTATTACGGGGCTGCTATTTTGGACCAACTTAAGGCCTGGTTTGACCCGGACTCTACTAAACTCTGGGTGCAAATAGAGAAATCTCTTCTACAAAACAGGGACCTTCCCTCATTGCTGCTGGCTAAATTAACACAAGTCCCCTTCGTTTCTCCCTCCCTACCTCCCATTGTTGCAACTCTCTCGGCCTGGGAAGAACTTCACAAGGCAGCAAATTCAGATTCTAAAATACGCCAAGAAATTACTAATCTTAGAGTTTAAGAACACTTAATCCCCAACCTCAATATTCAGAGGTGGCTTGGTGAGGGCATCAATTCCTGGGGAGATCTAGTCCTTAAAAACCCCTCCTCTAATATATACGCTAAATCCCAATTATTGCACTTCCGCTCCAATCATATAGATTGCTCATATAATTTACATAGCGGTGTATGGAGCTACCTCCAATCCAATTACCATAAACCTAAAGGTTTATCATGGTTTTATGCCCTTCTCCTGAACCCCAATGCTTCGGCCAAGACGTCTAGCATGATGAATTGGGAGAAGGACTTGGGGAATACCTACCCTTTGGAAGACTGGAGAATTGCAATACGATCATGCTACAGACACTCACGCTGCACCAACCATCGGGATCTTATGTTAAAGATCCTCCATAGATCCTACCTCACTCTGGTGAGGATTGCTCTGATTTTCCACTCGGACTCCAACTATTGTTGGAGGAAATGTGGAGCCAGAGGAAATATATTCCACATACTATGGGACTGTAAAAGTCTCTGCAGTTTCTGGGGTGAAGTCTTTGGCTTATTGTCCTCAGTGGTGGGCTCCTGTGTAACACCTGCCCCCCAATTGGCCCTCCTCTCTCTGACTATCAATAGTATTCCCAAACATTTTAGAACCATTGCTACCCATATATTTATAGCTGCCAGGTTGTCAATTACCTCCAAATGGAAATCCACTCAGATTCCGACCATCTCAGAAGTAATACAAAGAGTCAATGTACATTACTCCTATGAAAAACATTTTGCCTACCAATCCAATAGGGTATCTTCCTTCCTGAGTGAGTGGCTGCCTTGGTCGTCTAAATTTGTTTTGGTGGACTAGGGGTTTCGAGCTGTTTTAATGTGGTTTATTGGATTTAATATAAGCATTTCCCTTAGATACCGGTGCACACACTTTGTTTATTTTCAATTTTTTATTTTTATTTTTGTTTTTCTGTGTGTCAACTTTATTTGAGTTTACTTATTATTTAATTTTTCCTATAACGTCTTTCCATTACTATTGTCCTCTCCTTTATTTCTATCTTTATTAATAAGATGTTCATCAGACTCCGAGCACGTTTATTTATACCATTTGTAAGAAGTTGAGAACTCCCCGCCTGTTTTACCAATAATGGAACTGATGCATCCACATATAGCGGTAGGATGCTAGGTTTCTTTTACCTTCCCTCATACACAGGTATGTTCTCGGTATTCTCATTAGCTCTGTTTTTCTATTTACCGTTTCACCTGGGTTGTTGCCCGTGTAATGTTCTGCCTTACTGTTTGTATTCGATATATCAACACTGTATGGTTATGTATATCTTATGTCTGATAAACAATAAAAAAACATTTGAAAGAGAAAGAAACTAAGGCCTGGTACACACCAGCCAGAATCTCGTCAGAAAAAAAAAAAAACAACATCGTTTTTTCCTGACGAGATTCTTGGCAAGAATCTCTTGCCGCTCGAGTGTACACACAGTCCTTTCAAAAGAACCGCAATTCTTTTGAAAGGCAAGAATGCGGTGATGTCATTGTGTACGAATAGCATGCGATTGTCACAATTGATACCGTCGCCACCATCTTGCTTCACCCTACCTATGCCGTGGAAGCTACCGCGCATGCCCCAAAGTAATTTTGAGCATGTGGGTTTCCACAGCGACACAGTGGACAGTATTTTTCTCGTCTGGAAACAGGCCAACAAGAATCTCGATGAGAAAATAGAGAGCAGGGTCTCTATTTTTCTTGTCGAATTTCTGGCTAGATTTCCAGATGAGAAACCTGAAAGCCTTGTACACACTCGGTTTACTCGGCAAGAAAGCTTTGACAATAGTTTTCTTGCTGGTTCTTGCCGAGAAAATCGATCATGTGTATGATTTATTTTTACATATCTATGTGTGTAATTTTAATATTTATGTTTGCTGGGTTGGTGCAAAGTCACTGTGCAGTGAAACCAGACACTAGCAAAAGCTTATCCTGGCTGATTTAAAAATGAATATGTATGTGAGGCCTTCGATAATCTTAAGGCCCAACCGCCAAGGTGAAGGTTTTTGTGGTGGTCACAAATGTTGTTTGTACAATTTAGAAAGTGATGCGCAGCAGGGTTTCCAGACACACATGGACTTTTTCATGATTTTATTATTGCTTGTTAAGACTTATGTAGCCGGGGGCGTGGCTACCGCGCAACTGAATGGCTGCTTGATAGCGTTGCTCCGCTCCAGGCACAGGAACCGCCGACTATTGCAGGGACATCGCTGCCTAAAAAGTGCCCCTTTCTCCTTTGGTGAGCCCGCAAACACCGGTAGTATGACCCGCAAGAGGAAAGACGCGCCGAATCCCAAGAAATTGGACTTCTACCCGCCGAGGAGCAGAGGCCTAGTCCAAGATGGCGCCGGCTCCATGGCGCCTTCCCCTACCTCCTTGGACGGCTCCCGGTCCAGCACAACCAGCCCTACGGCTCCACCTGGCTCAGTACAGGGCTCGCCGGGGATGTCCACACCGGTGGCCCGCAGCCCGGCCAAATCCAAGCCTCTCCTGGATGGCGACACAGGGTGGGCGAACGCAGGCTGCGACTCTCTGGAGGACACGGGGGAGCTGGTGGACCCCTTCACTGTGTTTCCTACCTCGGGTAAGGCGGTGTCTGACACCAGCCTGAAGGATATGTTAGTATCCCTCCGTAGGTCCATGCACACAGACCTGCTGCAATGTATGCAGAACTTTAAATCTGACATAGGAGAGCTAGGAGGACGGGTGGCCCATATTAAGGGATAAAATGGGGGATTTTGCGGCTTCACACAACACTCTCATTGATGCTCATGCTGACCACTCAGATGAAATAGCTTGGTTGAGGGCAAAGGTCGTGGATTTAGAAGATAGGTCGAGGAGAAACAATGTGAAAATTAGGGGCGTGCCTGAGACGGTGCTCCCTGCACAACTGCAGCAGTATGCTAAAAATCTTCTGCAACAAATCCTCCCATCTGTCTCAGAATCTGAACTACAGATCGATTGTATCCACAGACTTCCCAAACCATCTCATCTCCCGGACAATATACCCAGTGATGTGCTGATGAGGGTACACTTTTACCAGGTGAAGGAACAGCTCATGCTTACTTTCAGGAAGTCCCAACAACTTCCAGAAAAATTCACGCATATTCAACTTTTCGCTGACTTGTCGCAATTTACCATGCAGAAACGTAAAACGCTGATTCCGGTGACCAAGGCTCTCCGCAACCACAGCATTCCGTACCACTGGGGATATCCAGTGAAAATCACGGTCACCCATGATGGTAAAGATACGGTCATCACTAACCTCGAAGATGGGCTGAAGCTGCTTCGTTCCCTGGACATCCTACCGGATCAACCCTCGGATAGTTCATCCCCCTCCGGCACGGATTGACCAACGTTACGAGTGGCAGACAGTGAAGAACAAGAAAGGTGGCAAAAAGCGACCGTAGAGATTATCCCCACGCATGCACAAGTGTTCTTTTGTTTCAGGTTCTTGTGTTCTGGAGCTTTTGCTCTGAAGTTTGTTTTTCTGTTGGTTTTTCTCTCGACTCTCCTGTGAATGGGCAAGCAAAGTGCCCTCTGTTCCTTGTTTGAACAAGTTTTTATTGCATTGTTTGATTTTCTTTTTTTTACCTTTTCTCCCTAATTGTCTGCTGACTGTGTCTCTTTCATCCATGCCCCAATCTCCCCTTGCATGCTGGTCTACTCTCACTTTGGGATGCCATGTCCTTTGCACCACAGTGTGGACTCACCCTATGTTGTCTGCTCAGTACTGGACCTGCAGATGGTCTACACGCCAAGTCTTCTATATAAGGTACCGTCATCGATTATTTTTCTTTTTTTTTTTTTTCAGATTGAAACATGGCTTTGAACATAGTCTTGTTTAATGTTAATGGCCTGAATCACCCGGCCAAGAGGGCTTTGGTTTGGAGGGAAGCTAGAACCCTCTGGGCAGACGTCCTTTGTATCCAGGAGACACATTTTTTGATAGACAACCCACCCCTGTTCCAAAACAAGCATTTCCCCCATATTTTCATGGCCTTGGCCCCTGTCAAACACAAAGGTGTTTTAATTGCTGTACAGGACTTAGTTGCATTCAAATTGACAAAGGTTCACATACTCTAGACCCAGGTGGACCATATGTTATCCTGGTGGGAGAATTCAACAACAAATGTTTCACCATTGCGAATCTGTACGCACCCAACTCCCATCAACTTCGTTTTTTGAGGAAACTATACTGCAAGATTGCCTCTCTTAGACAGGGATCCCTGGTGATCTGTGGTGATCATAACCTGACGGCTGATCACTCTCTGGACTCTTCATCAGTGTCTAGACGTCCTCCTCCTTAACTTCAACAGCTTCTACACTCTGAGGACATTTTTGATGTATGGAGGTGCCAACATGCTATGGAGAGGGGTTATACCTTTCATTCCTCTAGACATAATTCTTATTCCAGGATTGATTTTATTTTTGTTGACAAAATCTTGCTTCAGGCAGTGTCTTCCTCCACCATACATGATATTTCATGGTCCGACTATGCTCCTGTATCTATTGTGGTGGTGGAGGGCCACACCCTTGTCTTGCCTATATTTGTAGAGCAAATTCTCATGTGTTTCACATGCCTGTGCATGCTGCAACTATCAATGATTCCCTCTTGACATTTTTTGCTGAAAATGCAGGTTCGGTCTCAGATCCTACTGTGTTATGGTGCGCACATAAGGCCTTTATTAGAGGTATTATTTTACAAATTTGTGCGAGGGAGAAGAGGCAGGGGACACAAAACGTTGATCGACTACTTGATGACATAAAAGCCCTAGAAGCTCAAAATAAAGCCACTCCTACTATACTTCTAGCTCAGAAGCTTTCTACATGTCGTTTTGACCTCAGACTCCTTCTTATTGAGAATTATGACAAACATGTCAAGAGTCTGAAGCTGGACCACTATTCCTCAGGGAATAGAGCAGGTAAAATTTTGACCCAGAGACTTAAATCTGCTAAAGTGAAATCCAAAATTCCCTACCTTCTACATCCTGTAGATAAGCATAAAATTGTGAACCCCAAAGAAATAGCGGACTCCTTTGCCCGTTATTACTCTGAGTTATACAACCTAAAATATGACCCTAAGACACTTCAGCCATCAGAGGACAGCATACAGGTGTTCCTTTCTGAGATTAATCTCCCATCTCTCTCACAGTCCCACTTAGATTTGTTGAATGCACCCATTACGGAGGCTGAGATTAGTCGGGAAATTAAGCTACTACCATTGGGCGAGTCCCCGGGACCTGATGGTCTACCCAATGACTACTACAAGTTTTTCCAAGCCAGACTGACACCAGCCCTTAGGGATATGTTTGGCGCTGCAGTGTCTTGTGCCTTGTTTCCTTCTGAGATGCTCAAGGCCTATGTAGTCAATATCCCTAAGCCATGCAAGGAACCTGACAACCCAGCAAATTTTAGGCCAATGTCGCTTCTCAATTCCGATGTAAAGCTGTATGCAAAAGTTCTAGCGCACAGACTCTTGCCTATTTTGCCCTCGCTTGTCGGTGCTGACCAGTCTGGCTTTACCCCGGGAAGACAGGCTTCAGATGCCACAAGACGAGTTATCGGGATAATACAACACGCTAAGACCCGTCGGACGCCTTCTCTGCTCCTATCTTTGGACGCGGAGAAGGCGTTCGACAGGGTACACTGGGGTTATATGAAGTGCACTCTCCAGAAGTTTGGATTTACGGGGCCTATCCTCTCAGTCGTGTTGGCTCTTTATTCATCCCCCTGTGCTCAGGTCTTTACCTCCAACCTATTGTCTGACACATTCACAATTTCAAATGGTACTCGGCAGGGCTGTTTCTTGTCCCCTTCTATTTTTAATCTTTTGATAGAGCCTTTGGCGGAGAGGATCAGGTCCCACCCAGGTATTGAGGGATTTTGTGTCCAAGACGGGGTCCACTCTGTGAACCTTTTTGCAGACGATATAATTTTTTTTCTGACATCCCCAACAACTTCCTTACATTATGCCCACCTCACCCTGGCGGAATTTAGCCAGATCTCTTATTATAAAGCCAACTTTTCAAAATCCATTATCTTGGACCTTGGGATCCCACCCTCAGTGAAAACCCAATTGCAGGAAGCCTTTCAATAATCTTGGAGTAAATCTACAATTACATATCTAGGATTGCAACTTACCAGTGACCCAGATTGTCTATCTGACGCCAATTACATTCCCCTGATTCACAAGTTTACTAAAGATGTTGCTAGATACACTAACATTGAATTCTCATGGTCTGGACGCCTGGCCACGTTCAAAATTCTAATCCTGCCACAGATCCTTTATATCTTTAGGACCCTCCCAGTCCCCTTGCCCCCTGTGCGTCTTAAAGCCTTGACTTCATTGCTTTCTAGATTTATTTGGAAATCCAGTAGGCCTAGGTGCTCCAGACTCCTGCTACTTAAACATAGGCGGGCGGGGGGTATGGGGTTAATAGATGTTCAGGACTACTTTTGCGCTTCCATCTCAACACAACTGAAATGCTGGCTGGACCCCAAAACTAATTTGATCTGGAAGGGTATTGAGCGTGATTTATGCCCCACACATAACCTCACCACTTTTCTTCTACTAGATGGCTGGAAACCCTTCTCTCTACGAAACCTACCTCCCACACTCCAGGCTTCCCTTCTAGCCTGGAGGGATCTCCGTAGGGTCCCCCCCCCCATGTTCTGAACTTGTGGAGGTTCCTGTCCCTATTAATACCTTCTCTCAAGCTATCCCTGATCTCTCCTCTACCAGCTGGCAAAATAGGGGGATTAGTCTAATTAGTGATATATTCCAGGACGGTGTAATCGACCCCTTTAAATCCTTGCAAGAAAAGTATGCTTTAGCCTCCTCTGATTATTTTAATTACCTAAGTATCTCTTATTTTTTTTAGTTCACTTGACACACATCACATTTTTCTACCAAAAAGTGCTTGGCACATTTTTACTACTACCCACATCCCCCAGAAAGGTATCGCCCTTGTTTATAATTATTTTCAGGACAAGCTGCAATTTATTAAATCTCAACCTTACATTAAATGGGAAGAAGACCTGGGGGAGACTTATACGGAAGACCAATGGATACAGGCGTTGAGAGTACTTTACAAATCCTCTAAGTGTGTTAACCACTGGAAGCTGTCACAGAAGATAGCTCTCAGATGGTATCTCACTCCCTATAGACTCTCTAAATTTGGATCTGGTAGCTCCTCGCTATGCTGGCGTTAGTGTGGAGGGGTTGGGAATCTACTGCATATGTTTTTGTCGTGTAGACTTTTGACCAGTTTCTGGAATACTGTCTTCTATTGTATCTCGGGGATGACAGGTGTTTTGATGAGGCCTAGTTCTGGTTTAGCAGTCTTGCATATTGGCATTGATCAGTTTTCCTCTGACTTTAGGGTAGTTTTTACTCATGTTCTCCTAGCGGCCAGAACACTTATTGCACAACAATGGAAAGCAGACACAGCTCCTAGTGTATCTGAGGTTCTAAGACTCACTCAGGTGAACTATGTCCCTGAATCCCTCCTTGCAAATAGAAGTGGCAATAGAGGTAGATTTGACTATGTTTGGAAAATCTGGACTTATTGGTATAAAGTATGAAATTGATTACACAAATTGGTGTTAATGGTATTCATGATCACACTGCTTTGATGATTTGATGACTTCATGACTTGTTTGTTTAACAGTGGGCAGGCTGGCATGCATACTTCTCTCTGTCCCCCTTTCTTTTTGCCTCATGTTCCTCCATCTATCTCCATCTCGTCTCTCCTTTTTATCCTCCTCTCCTCTCTTCCCCTTCTCTCTCTTTCTTCTTATTGGTGGTGGTGTAAATTTGGTTTAATGAGGTTGTATGGGGAAATTCCCCTATTTTGATATTTGTATTTTCTCATTTTGTTGGTGTACAAAAGACATGTGATGGATATACTGTTTACGCACCGCGTGCCACCTCTTGATTTTCCTGTATATTGTTGTATAGAACATTTTTTCCCTTGTATTCTGCTGTATAATGTTGTATACAATTTTTTTTTTTTTTTTTTTTTTTTTATTAAGGAAAAATAAGACTTATGTAGCCAAGGTTTGCTACTGTAGTTATGGTTAAGAGAGTTTGTTGTTTTCATGTATGGGTTTGGCTTCCTTTAGTGCCTGCTGGACTCTATGAGTAGTTATTTTTCTTCTGAATGAATGAATGAATGAAAACTTATATAGCGCGGCACATGCGAACTAAATCGCCTCTGGGCGCTTGTTGTTCCTGTCTCCTTTGGTATCAAAAGAGATGAGTCTTGATCTTTCTCCTGAAGGCTAAGTGGTTCTCCTCCAACCGAATGCTGGTTGGTAAAGCGTTCCATAGTCTGGGACCTTGGCCCGCGAATCTTCTATCTCCTTTGGACCTGTAGTTGGCTTTCGGTATCTGGAGTAGATTTTGATTGGTGGATCGCAGGACGCGATTGGGATTATGAGCTTTTATTTTTTCGCATAAATAATGGGGAGCATTCCCATGAATACATCTATGCATTAGACAGAGTGCTTTAAAAGTGATTCTGTCTTTTACTGGCAGCCAGTGAAGGGATCTCAGTGAAGGTGAGATTGATTCCCAGGGTTTTTTCCCAGTCACAAGTCTGGCGGCCGTATTTTGAACGACTTGTAGACGAGCGATTTGGTACTTAGGGAGTCCGAGGTAAAGGGCATTTGCATAGTCCAATCTGGAGTTCACAATTGCTCCCACCACGACCGCAATGTCTTCTTTGGGAATAAAAGGGATGAGTCTACGTAGTAGGCGCAGCAGATGGTGAGATCTGCTGACAACTGACCCTATTTGTGCGTCCATTGTCATGTAGGAGTCGAAAATGACCCCGAGACTTTTGACTTTGGCACAGGGGGTGATGATTTTCCCTAGAATGGGTGGGGGACTCCAAGTTGTTGCAGGTAGATTCTTACGCTTGGCGTGAAACAGGAGAAGTTCTGTTTTCGCTCCGTTGAGTTTAAGATAACTCTTTGTCATCCAGTCCTCTATCAAAGAGAGGCATGTCTCTAGATTGCGGTGGTGATCCTGCCTATTGCAGATGCGGAAATACAGTTGCGTATCGTCTGCGTATGAGTGATAAAGCAGTTTTTGACTGATAATAATTTCAAAAAGAGGACGAAGATAAATGTTGAACAACACCGGCGACAGGGGGGATCCTTGAGGGACTCCGCATGACATTGTGCGTTTTTCAGAAGTGAAAGGTCCTAGCTTCACTATTTGCGACCGGTTTTCCAAAAAAGAGGAGAACCAAGATAGATCGCTTTCTGCGACTTTGGCTACTTCAGCTAGCCGAGTCAATAGAAGCTTGTGGTCTACAGTGTCGAAAGCTGCGCTTAGGTCCAACAAAACCAGAAGACAAGATTATCCTTTGCGGCCTCGAGAGCGTTGTCCCATATCTTGAGCAATGCTGTTTCTGTCCCGTGTCCGGGGCGGAATCCTGATTGAAATGGATCAAGTAGGTTGTGGGTATCTAGATGCTGTTGCAGCTATTGTACCACTACTTTCTCCATGACCTTAGAGAGAGCGCTTAAGCCTGTTATGGGGCGGCGGTGGAGTGGATCCTTGGGATCCAGGGTGGGTTTCTTCAGGATGGGTCTAATTACGCCCTCCTTCAACTGGGAGGGTACTATGCCCTCCACGAAAGATTGGTTAATAAGCTGCTTGATAGGAGGTGCCAGGATGTCGGTGCATTCCTTCAGCAGCTTAGTAGGGATAATATCGTTCGGCGCAGTGCTGTTGCGCAGAGTGCCGAAGATATTTTTAGTGGCTTGGGTAGAGATGAGTTCCAGCTTGAATTTACCTGGTTGTGGTGAATTACTACAGGTGTTGTGTAAATAATCACGGGGGGGGGGCTACGGGGGGGGATTGTTTTGCTGAATGCTTTGCCGGATACCCTCAATTTTATTGATGAAGTAATCCGACAATTCATTGCAAAATTCTTGTGTGTCGGAATTGGGGGCTTCAAGACATCCTGGATTCATGGTCTGAGTGACCAGCTTAAAGAGTTCGCGGGGGCGATTCAGGGCGCTATTGATAGCCTCAGAAAAATAGTCTTTCTTGACTTTGAAGATTTCTTTATGATATGTCCTTGTTATTGCCTTGTAGATGGAAAGATTCTCATCAGATGAGTTTCTTTTCCAGGCGGCTTCAGCCCGTCTGCGTTTTTGCTTCAATAACGCCAGTTGGTTGTTGAACCAGCTGGAGTTTCTTTTTTCGGATGTGGGTTTTACGTTTTGGCGCTGTTAAGTCTGTGAGAATTACCACAGCAATGCATTATTGGACATGTCATCCGGAACAAGGAAGTGACCATTCTGATCGGGCCAATCTGGACCACAGGACACAGAATGCAGTGTGCACAGAACAGCCTGTTGGGAGAGGAAATAAAAAGGTGGGTGTGGCTTTATTTCTCTCTCTCTGGACACCATCGTGAACCTGAAGAAAGGAGGTCTGTGTGACAGGGAGTGAGAGTTTGTGGTCTATACAGCGGAGAGCTGGATCCCCAGCCTCAGAGGGATCTCAGCCTCAGATGGATCTCAAAGGACAGCACCGCTACCCCAGGGAAGGGACCGGCCTGCGCTCCGGATCACCGAGGTACATCTGCATTCCAGCCCACCGAGAGTGTGGCATGGTGGCGTCATTTCCAGAGGATACAGACACCAGGGAGTTCCAGCTGGAACCCCCCATCCATCTGATGTCCATAGTGGTAAGTGGGCACATCCCATCCTGCTTGTGGTAACAGTATTGCAGAGTAGTTTATTTACAGACTGGCTGGTGATACCTGTAGTTCCACGGATGTGAATATACTTCTTCACAGACCTCGCATAACAGGTGCTTGGGGCCTATTTTTTTTTTTCATTGGGCCCGAAGTCAGTATCGTTTTCCACTCCTATTTACAGTTAAAGAGGAACACATATGTGGTTCTAGTTTTTCCCATAAAGCATCAATTAGTTCATCCTGCACTTTTCCTTTAATGTTTCTACTTACTTTGGATTGCAAATTACACTGCAGTATAAAAACTACAGGCTAGCTGAAGATATTTGGAATTAAAAGAACATTTATCATTTCCTCTTAGTTAAGTGCCACTGCTCTGCATATTATTGCTAAATCATTGAACTAAAACCTAGGGGGAGGCAAATTGGTAGGATATTATTCAAGTTACATTGTGAATTGTATGCTTATGTCCATCATTGATTATTGGTCTGTGTGCTGAGGCCGCAGAGGAAAGGTATTCAACACATGTGTTAAAAAGGTTGTAAAGACAAAAATATTTTTCTCTTAAGTTAAAGTCTGACAGTAGCGCATTCCCCTCTGTCACTCCTGCATCATTATTCTCACTGGCTTCCTGGTTTGCGGTGCGCATTCATTCCAAGCCTAATGGGAACTACAGTTCCCATTAGGTTTAGCCTCCATGTCTGTGAGGGATAAGAGAGCATCTTCACGCAGGGCTGTAGTCATAGGGAGGGGGTGAGCACATTCTGCTTTCCACCATGCAAAACAGCTCAGGTGCTGGTGGAAAGCAAGAAGAGGAGAGACAGGAAATGGCATTTTCAAACCTGGATAACTGTATGTTGGAGGTCAAAAGGAAAAATGAGTTAAGTGATATTTAAATTCCCTAGCTTACAGCAATCAATTTATCTAATAAAAAACAAACCTTTAGTGTTCCTTTAAGGGTGTTGGATATTTGTTTCTCTGTATATCTGTTCACATAGGTCTGGTAGAGGATTTATGTTAAGCACCTTTGTATAACAGTTACAAGAAATACTTTGTCCAACTTAAAGCGGAGGTTCACCCAAAAATCAAATTTCTGGCATTAGATTACATCTGCAGTATGCCGTTTTTTTGGGTTTTTTTTTGCAATTATCGTTTGTTAAGCCGTTGTTATATGGCTCTGAGCAGGGGAATCCTGCGGGGAATGGGCATTCCTAAGCCAAAAGGAGTTGATTGACGGGCTGCTAAGGCACGTCACGCCTTCCGAAAATACCCAAGTGTCACTTTGGGTATTTTCGGAAGGCGTGACGCGCCTTAGCAGCCTGTCAATCAACTCCTCTTGGCTTAGGAATGCCCATTCCCCGCAGGATTCCCCACTCGGAGAGGGATAACAACGGCTCATAAAACGAGAAGTACAAAAAAAAAAACAGCATATTGCAGATATTAGCAGGATGCTAGATCTAATGTCAGAAAGTTGATTTTTGGGTGAACCTCCGCTTTAAGATGTGTTTATTCATGCTATTCTTTGTGTTTATTCTTTATCTCAGTAAATGTGTCTGAGTGGTTCAGTGATACTGTGTGAGTTTCTCATTACTAATGCAGCCTTGCAGAATTGGAACCCAAGGTGCCAGAGGTAAGAGGGGATTTGCAGAGTTGAGGTAATCAGTGGGGTATAGAGTCCATCAGCAGCCCACATAGGGGTACTGCTACACTTAATTTTTGATAATGTTTATTGAATTGTAAAGTGCATAACAATATTTAATGTTATAGTAACTGGTTTGGATTGGTCACGCTGATTATGATTGCAGTATAATAGTTGTATATACAGTAAGTATGCATTCCTTATCCAAAAACATGTCTTCTATTAGCTCCTCCAAATCTTCTACTTCATTTTTTATATATCGTTTGCTGCTGTGATCTGACTTTACATTATGGGGTTAATATGTTAATTTCCCACTGCCCTAATGCATATAGGAATGTGGCCACCGTCTCTTACTCCCAAGATGGACTAGGGACTACGGGATGTGTAGTGTGCATAGGAGCAGTACACATGGCTGCATCTAATGTGCACCACTCATTCCAAACAAACAGAAGTAAGGGGGAAATGGGAAAGTCATTGAGAATGTTCTCTGCAAGAAGACAGAAAAACACAGAAAGAAACAATTTCCTGAAAACAGATAAATGCTTTTTTGGAAATTAGGATAACCATTTTGCCCCAGTGTGACTAGCCATGCAATTTTACAGTTTCAGAACACATGACAAGTTGCACCTTATTGGACCACACAATTCATGTTGCAGTGGTTATGAAAAGGGTTCCTGCTACTTTTTACTGATTTCATTGCAACGTGCAAAGACTTGTGTTGTATGAATTTGCAAGCTGCAATGAAATTGGCAGTGCAAATTTCACTGATGTGTGGCTTTGAATTAGCACGATTTCAAAGCCGCACCAGTGTGAAGGGGGGCTTAGTATTATTTAAACATGATCTCACAGTTAAAAAGGATCATGGTCTCACATTGCCTGGATATAGATGATTACTGTATTTATTGGCATATAACACTCACTTGTTTACCCTGAAAATAGAGGGTAAACTGTGCATGTGTGTTATACGCAGGGGACTGTGTAAAGTTTTTTTTTTTCTGAAACTTCCCTCTTAAAGATAAGGTGTGTGTTCTATGCCAATAAATATGGTATATTCGGTCTTTTCTCTGCTGAACTGAAATGGTAAACAACTTGCATCCATACTTCCACACACATTGATAATAGCATTATTCTTGGACTGGTAGAAAGATTGATTTGTTTGAATTATACCATGTGCATTCTTGTTTTATTTTGATGACAGTGATGTAACTAAGCTATTTAATCTCTATTTGTGGGACTAGCTTTACAAAACCCACTTTAAAAAAATAAATAAAAAATAAATAAACTGTTCTACAGAAGCTGTACTAGAAAAGGCAAGAAGAGGGCAAAGGACTAGTAAAAGTTAGTTACCAACTTTTCCTGTGGTGACTCTGCAGCTGGTCATTTGCCCATTAATGAGTTATTGTGCCTTATTCTGCACTGTGTCTCTGTTTGGAGGCAGCCATTTTCAAGAACAGGGCTTTGTTTTCTAATGTGAGAGATGCCTGGTCTTTGGAACATTGACAGAATAAAGTAGGTAACACATATTATGAGCATTTGGAACCCTATGACAGCATAACTGAAGTTGTATTTTGACTATGTGTCTGTAAAAAAAAAAAAAGTTGAGTGCCTGAAATGTTTTGCCATTTAAGTAAAATTTCTGGCTGACAAGGTATATGGTAACTAAAACAGGTATTTTTTTTTTTTCTGGGTTACTGCTTAGGCACAATGGACATTTAGGTCCATATAAGATACCAAATCTCCCTTTGAGTTCAGGCCCACTTTAAAAGGCAAAAAGGTACAAAACTGTAGCATCTTTCTGATTCCCAGCATCAGAGAGGGCTGACATTTAACCCCAGGATACAAGTTGCTAGGCATAGTGAGCTGTGTACAGTGAAGAACAATGGATGACAATCACTTTTAATGCTGAACAAACGTGAGTTTATTGCTCACACAACAAAATTTAGGGAAAGGGGGTAAGGGCACAGGACACCCTAGACCAGTGATGGCAAACCTTGGCACTCCAGATCTTTTAAAACGACATTTCCCATGATGCTCATGCACTCTGCAGTGTAGTTGAGCATCTTGGGAAATTTATTTCCAAAACATATGCAGTGCCAAGGTTTGCCATCACTGCCCTAGACCGAAAAGACAAGCAGAGACCTTGACAAAAACAGAGAGAAAGACAGCAGCACAGAAAAAAAAAGCCTTGAAGCTGTACCCAGCATGCCATGTAGTAGAAACAGATGTTTCTTATAGCAATGACTCACAGTAAGCAGGAATTGTCTGGAAGAGGATATCTTGACATTTTTCCAGGCTCTCCACATTTTCTGGTCTATAAACGTCTGGTACTTCATCCTAGATCTCCATTATTTTATTGATGCACGCAAGCAGGCCCTAAATTGCAGAGTCGGAAGCACATGACCAGGCCTGCCCAGTACAGCAGTTCCCACACCAGGTCTGGGTTGGATGACCCTGATCACTAAACCTCTCTGAATATGTATATCCTCTCCCAGCATACACCAGGGCCAAGATGCTGATTGGCTGAGAGAAATATGCGCATTCATAACCCAGTTTGACTACAGCTCATTATACTAATGTCAAAACGTACCAGTGACACATACTGATAAAAGAGAGGAACTATAGCTACATTGAACTTAGAGGAAAATCCAAATTGAGCAAACATATTACAAATTAGCCAGGTTATCTACAACCCAGCAAAGCCCCTATTTTGTACAGGGTGACTACAATACAAAAAAATATAAAAACACAAGCAAAATCCAAATACAGAGTAAGAATGAAGTCATTATAAACTTGCTATAGTTTAATAAAAAAAAAAAAAGGACAAGGTTAAAAATGTGTATATTTGTTCCAGACGCCTTCATAGGTGTAGCATACATGCCCCCATACTTGTAGATATATTCAGTGCAGGTTAAGACTTAAATAATAACAAGGAAAGGGAAATAGAAAACTTGCTATAAAAAAAGGAATACACTGAATAGAAGTATTAGAAAGACCATTTTGAGCACACAACATGGCTCAAATTGACGTGCAGAAGACACTGGATATTTTATTGCTTATAGACAGGAAAGGGAAGCATTTGACCAGACCTTCATCCTGCCCCTTTCTCAAAAAGAGGTCAAATATACGCACCTACATCAATCAAGATAAGGTGGGACAGAGGCTTCTTTGTCTATATTGGAACTGATATGTCTCATGCCAGCAGAGGATTAAATACAAATGGAAGAGGCTATGAGTTACACACAAAAACAAAGGAAGACATTTACAGCTAATATAAACCTCAGAGTCCAGGAAGGAAACTCAAGAGCTCCATCAATGACAATCTGATAACTATGAAAAATTGTGCACTTTCCCTCAAAGTAAAGTAGAGTATTACAGAAAAAAAAAAATGTTGTAAAGACATTTAAAACATGTTAACTAGTCCCAAATCCTGTTTTTTGGAGTGTGTAATATATACAATAAAGTAAAATTGTTGTTAAAAAAAAAAAATAATAATAATAATAATAATTTAGCTTTTTAAACCGTATTGGGTGTATCTTATAGATTGTTGGCTTCCAATGATGATTTTTTATTTTATTTTAACCTATCATGTATTGAATTATAGAATTCTGTTTTTGCAATCACTTCTTCCATATACTTCCATATACTTTGTTTATTTAGTTTAATTTTTGAGAGCTGGTTCTCAATTTTTCCGACAACAAAAGTTCTTGTTGGAAATTCCGATAGTCTGCTGCCAATTCCGACGCACAAAAATGCTATGCATGCTCAGAATCAATGTGACACATGCTCAGAATCATTCAACTTAATTTTTCTCGGCTTGTGGTAGTGTTGTACATGACTGTGTTCTTGACGTTCTGAATTTCTGACGTGTGTGACCGTGTGTATGCAAGACAAGTTTGAGCGAGCAATCCAAGTTTTTGATGTCAGAATATCTAATTGTGTGTACACAGCATTATGGTTCATTTACACTTGCTTTGACTTTAAACACACAATAAAGAGCCTCCCACTTCAAAAATCTTTGTTGATGCATTTGTGATGCTTATGTGATCCTTTTTTGAAGCTTTAACCACTTGAAGACCAGGCATTTTTCTGATACTGTTTGCTTACATGTAAAAATCTGATTTTTTTTTGCTAGAAAATATACGTAAAAAAAACAAATTGTCATATTTTTAAAGCAGAGGCCATAGCAAATAAAATGGTGGGTGTTATAATTTTCATGTCACACAGTATTTGTGCAGGGTTTTTTTTTTTTTTTTTCAAACACAATTATTTTGGAAAAATTACACAAAACATAATACCCAATTGTTTGTCAAAATATAAAATGTCACGTACCTGGTACAGAGCAGAGCCTGACGTGCGGGAGTGGCCACTCTTGCTCCTCTGACTCCGGAACCCCTAGTAGTGAGGACAGGAAGCGCTGGAGTTCAGAGTCGCACTAGCGCCTGGCGGGGATGCTGTGCAGGAACTGCGGAGGTCTCCTGTAGTCTCAGGAAGGTGGCAGAGGAGCTGGAACAGCAGGTCCGTAGACAGCGGGAGCTGGATACAGGTGACCCGGATCAGCAGGTAGACTGGGTTCAGGCGCTTGGTGCAGCTGGCTGGAACAGGCGGCAGGAGGGAGGTGTACTGTAGTGCTGGGCGCTGATCGCTGGAGTAGTTAGCCAGAGGAAGGTGTGCTGTAGTTCTGGTGCTGACAGATAACAGGAGCTAGTGCGGATGACTGGAGCCGTTGGCAGGAGGGAGGTGTACTGTAGTACGGATGCAGGCAGGGTCAGGCAAGCCGGGTCGGATACAGTCAGACGGATCAGGTTCGTGGATTGAGCAATAGCGGAGTCGTAGTCCAGGCCGGGTCGGCAGCAGGCGGGCAACAATCAGTTAAAGGGTTAAGGCAGAGGCAGTGTCAGACAGGCCGGAGGTCAGGGCAGGCGGAGATCAGAAGGGTCAGAGACGAGCCGGGATCACGGGAACAGACGTCAACAGGTAACAGGTCTCAGGTGGGCAACAGGAACGCTAACGATCGGGCAGCAAGAGGCTGTAGGATGAGCCTCATTAAATAGCCTGAACTGGCGCCAAAATGGTGTCAGCACGTGCCCGCGCGCCGCTCCCGGCGCCCCCGTGCGCGCCGTAGTGCCGCTAGCGCCACCTGGTGGTCGACCACGTCCATGACATAAAAGGTGGTGGTATGTTGTATTGACACCTTCAGTGGATCGCAAGCAGTGCGATTGCAATGTGGTGTGAGAAACGCACAGGGATTATTGTGTTTCCTGCATCACATACAGTGCAGAAAATAAGTATTTGAACACCCTGCTATTTTGCGAGTTCTCCCACTTGGAAATCATGGAGGGGTCTGAAATTGTCATCGTAGGTGCATGTCCACTGTGAGAGACATAATCCAAAAAAAAAAATCCAGAAATCACAATTTATGATTTTTTAACTATTTATTTGTATGATACAGCTGCAAATAAGTATTTGAACACCTGTCTATCAGCTAGAATTCTGACCCTCAAAGACCTGTTAGTCTGCCTTTAAAATGTCCACCTCCACTCCATTTATTATCCTAAATTAGATGCACCTGTTTGAGGTCATTAGCTGCATAAAGACACCTGTCCACCCAATACAATCAGTAAGAATCCAACTACTAACATGGCCAAGACCAAAGAGCTGTCCAAAGACACTAGAGACAAAATTGTACACCTCCACAAGGCTGGAAAGGGCTACAGGGAAATTGCCAAGCAGCTTGGTGAAAAAAGGTCCACTGTTGGAGCAATCATTAGAAAATGGAAGAAGCTAAACATGACTGTCAATCTCCCTCGGACTGGGGCTCCATGCAAAATCTCACCTCGTGGGGTCTCAATGATCCTAAGAAAGGTGAGAAATCAGCCCAGGACTACACGGGAGGAGCTGGTCAATGACCTGAAAAGAGCTGGGACCACCGTTTCCAAGGTTACTGTTGGTAATACACTAAGACGTCATGGTTTGAAATCATGCATGGCACGGAAGGTTCCCCTGCTTAAACCAGCACATGTCAAGACCCGTCTTAAGTTTGCCAATGACCATTTGGATGATCCAGAGGAGCCATGGGAGAAAGTCATGTGGTCAGATGAGACCACAATAGAACTTTTTGGTCATAATTCCACTAACCGTGTTTGGAGGAAGAAGAATGATGAGTACCATCCCAAGAACACCATCCCTACTGTGAAGCATGGAGGTGGTAGCATCATGCTTTGGGGGTGTTTTTCTGCACATGGGACAGGGCGACTGCACTGTATTAAGGAGAGGATGACCGGGGCCATGTATTGCGAGATTTTGGGCAACAACCTCCTTCCCTCAGTTAGAGCTTTGAAGATGGGTCGAGGCTGGGTCTTCCAACATGACAATGACCCGAAGCACACAGCCAGGGTAACCAAGGAGTGGCTCTGTAAGAAGCATATCAAGGTTCTGGCGTGGCCTAGCCAGTCTCCAGACCTAAACCCAATAGAGAATCTTTGGAGGGAGCTCAAACTCTGTGTTTCTCAGCGACAGCCCAGAAACCTGACTGATCTAGAGAAGATCTGTGTGGAGGAGTGGGCCAAAATCCCTCCTCCAGTGTGTGCAAACCTGGTGAAAAACTACAAGAAACGTTTGACCTCTGTAATTGCAAACAAAGGCTACTGTACCAAATATTAACATTGATTTTCTCAGGTGTTCAAATACTTATTTGCAGCTGTATCATACAAATAAATAGTTAAAAAAATCATACATTGTGATTTCTGGAATATTTTTTTGGATTATGTCTCTCACAGTGGACATGCACCTACGATTACAATTTCAGACCCCTCCATGATTTCCAAGTGGGAGAACTTGCAAAATAGCAGGGTGTTCAAATACTTATTTTCTGCACTGTATGTGTGAACCTAGGCTAAAAGCTTTGGATCATACTAAGATCGGTATGATCTGATGCTTTTTTTTTTTTTTTTCCAAACCAGTAATGGTGTTTGCTTACAACCAACAAACCTGTAAAGCAAAATATTTGTTGATTGTAGTTTATTGGACCATATCCGATCAGCTTTATGATTAGCCTGGAACCGCCGGCTGCAGTCCCAGATTTATCTGGGAAGGTGGCTGGGGAGAACCCCTGCTGCTTGTAAATGCAATTCAGCGGCTATTTAGCTGCTAGTATTGCTTTTCTTCAAAAGTGCTCTGCTGGTTAAAAAAAAAAAAAAAAAAACAATATCATGATGATGTCTGCAGGTGCAGGCATCATTCCGGTATAACCAAAGTCCAGAGACATACTGGTATGTCATGTTGCTGCAAGTGGTTAATGACGCTTGGAAAAATGCCCAGTGTGTGTAAAAAAAATAAATAAAAAAAAAATCATAAATATATCCCCCATTTTGTAGCCGCTATAACTTTTGCGCAAACCAATCACTGTACGCTTATTGCAATTTGTGTTTACCAAAAATATGTAGAAGAATACATATCGGCCTTAACTGAGTAAAAAACACACACATACATACATTTATATATATATATATATATATATATATATATATATATATATATATATATTTATATATATATATATATTTTTTTTTAATTGGGATATTTATTATAGCAAAAAGTAAAAAAATATTGTTTTTTTTTTTTTTTTCAAAATTGTCGCTCTTTTTTTTTTTTTGTTTATAGCGCAAAAAAACAAAACTGCAGAGGTGATCAAATACCACGAAAATAAATCTCTATTTGTGGGGAAAAATAATAATGTCAATTTTGTTTGGGAGCAATGTTGCACGACCGCGCAATTTTCATTCAAAGTGTGACAGTGCCGAAAGCTGAAATTTTGCCTGGGCAGGAAGGGGTTATATGTGCCCAGTAAGCAAGTGGTCAATAGTGCATTCCATGTTGCAATACCTCTGGACCCATTTAAGTATCGGATTATCTTATTGGATGAGTAGGCCTTTTACCCAGAGGTATTCCCCATGGTGGTCATACTTTTCTTCCTAGTTTACAAACTATTAGCTAAAAAAATAGTGTGCCTGATAATCAACCAAACACAAAACTCCCTATTATTAAAAGAAAACCCTATTTTCCAGTGTAGAAGTTGTAAACATAAATTTCACAAATTATGGGACCCTTGGTTGGCAGTACCAGAATTAGCTCCTGTGACATGAGTTTTAGCACCAATTCTATAGTAGCCAAGGTAGTTGGAATGTTTAAAGATAATCCTAGCAGAGGCTGAAAAAAATGAGTTTGAAGTTGGGTAATTGAATTTCACAGATAACAATAAGTGCATTTTCTCTGCAGGAGTATGAATAGGATTTAGTATAGGAATGAACATGGACAAACGATTATACATATTAATCAAACTTCTAACAGAAGTTAACAGGTAAAGCTTAATGTTATGAGGCACTCTGGTTGCAATAATGTACTGTAATCCACTGAAGCATAAACTATTTGCCTTGCATGCTAGAGGTAATATGCAGCCAACATGTCACACTGTAGGGGCATACAATGCCAGAGAAGGGGTGCATATCACTACAAATCATAAAGATATACCCTATTTGGCAAAACCTACAAATTAACTCTGTCTATCCCCATTATTCACAAAGTAACTGCAAATTTGTGAATAGAGAGAGTGGGCAGAGTTAGTGCACATGGGCGTGGCCGGGCAGGTAGTTCATCTAGCTTTTTTACATAGGAGCCAGACCAAAGGGTGTGTCTAAGACAACGGGACTGCTGATTAGGCCTTGTACACACAATAGGTTAGCCAGAGGACAACGGTTTGATGGACCGTTTTCATCAGTCAAAACCGATCGTGTGTAGGCCCCATAGGTTATTTAACCTTAGGTTAAAAAAAAAGCGAACTTGCTCTAAAATGAACCTATGGACTTGTAACCAATAGGTCAAAAACGATTGTTAGTATGCATGACCATCAGTTAAAAAACCACGCATGCTCAGAATCAAGTCGACGCATGCTTGGAAGCATTGAACTTCATTTTTTTTCAGCACGACGTTGTGTTTTACGAAACCGCGTTCTGATACGATCGTTTTTTTTCACCGATGGTGTGTAGACATCAGACCATCAGTCAGCTTCATTGGTTAACCTAAGACAACTGTCCTTCAGACCGTTCTCATCGGATGGACAGATCGTGTGTACAAGGCTAAATGGTCTCAAGAGTGCTGTAGACTGGATTAATTTAGTAGCTCTTCATACAGCAGGTTTCCAGGCCCACAGTAGAAATATTTCAGATATAAGTCTCTGAATGGAGAAAGTCAGGTTTACTAAAATAACAATTACAGATCTATTTAGTTCATTGGTGAATTGTTTTTTTCCTTTAGCAGCTCTTGATTTTAATTTTCATTTTGGTAACATTTATAACATGAGAGAGTTTCATGAACTGTGAATACTTTATACTTGTGCTGACTTGTGCTGACAATAACTCTCAAGCTCCAGGGTAAAATTAATAATAAAAAATACTGTAAAAATATGGAAAAAAACATGAATAGACAAAATGCAGATTTGTTCAGCTGTTAGTGTGGCCCTAACAGCATATATCAATCAGTCTTCCGGGATAGTATTCCAGAATTTTTAACATGGATCTACCACATAAAATCAATTCTGTCATAATTACAGAAAGTTCCACTCTGATTAGAATTGCACAAAGTGTTTACCGAGGCTGCAAGAGTAATACAATAACAGCCGATGAGCGTGGCTGTACATTTATCATGCTGGGATCAAATCAGCATGCCACTTTCCCTCAGTGTGCCTTTTAAATCCTGCAGGGTTACATTTTATGACTTGTCATGGCAGTTTTAAATCATCCATACATTTTCTCTGGAGTTGGATATATTCATGGACTTCTCAATAAATCAAGTGCTGTGTGATACCCATGACAAAATCACATCCCATAGCTTATGATGTCACCGGGGGTTGAAAATCAAATTTCATGGGCCGATGGTAAATCATTGTTTGATTTTGATATAGTGTAAGCTGATCTCACTGCCTGCGGTCTGGCGTCTGCCTGAAAGGTGGTCAGTCTGGCAACAAACAACATGCAATGTATTCAAGGCTGTAGTGTTAGAGACATTACCAGTTCGCGAGGTAAGAAAGCTTCTTCCTGTCGAGCAACCACCAGAGACACGGTTTCGCCCAGCTTGGTACTCCTTAGCATGGCTACAAGCTCCTCTTGTGTTTTTCCAGCAATTGCTATGCCATTAACCTTTTAGGGAACACAACATGTAAACATGGTTTCAATTGATCACTGTATATTTGTTTTTTTTTTATTATTATTATTTATTTTTATTACTATGCATGACTACTAGCAAAAGTATTTTTAGCAAAAGTTGTTAAGTATACCATACACCATAGGTATACAATGCATATGCTGCATTATTACATACAGTATATTTAAAACTTCAATGTAACATGTGTGCATGCTATTACTGCACAGACAAACCACAACAGATGTAAAAAAGGTAAGAGACAAGGTGACAATGCTTTGATTCGTATGTCTGGCCCTGCATATGGTGTATTTCTACCTGTCTATATCCATACTCCTATATATTGATAGTGGGCCATTCACATAGGGTTCTCTGTGTGTTTATATATCTGGTAATTTATGGTGGGAGATGGTGAGCATTTGTATGTTTTGTTACACTTTTATCAGATTCTAAACATGCTGGACAAATATATATAGAGATAGATAGATAGAGAGATAGAGAGATATATATATATCTATATATATATATATATATATATATCTCTATCTATCTATCTATCTATCTATCTATCTATCTATCTATCTATCTATCTATCTATCTATCTATCTATCTATCTATCTATCTATCTACCTACCTATCTATCTATCTACCTACCTATATATCTATCTATCTACCTACCTACCTACCTACCTATCTATCTATCTACCTACCTATCTATCTATCTATCCACACACACAAGTAGGGCCAAAACAACTAATCGATTAATTGACAACAGTTGATTTATTCACTCCAAGCTGCTTGCCTATTGCAGATTCAGGCTGGAATCACACTTGTGCGGTGCGAATTTCAGCTCTTGTATCTCTGCAGGGAGATTACAGAAGTGTTCAGCAGATTAGCAACGTTTTAGCTGCTAATTTGGAGACCTGGGAGAAGTTACAGGGGAGAGGAGAGTGGGGGAGAAGTGTATTGAGCTGAATGAGAGAAATTCCTGTAGAGAAATGAACACATCTGCGAATCAGCTGCGTACCCATAGAAGATAATGGGCCTGAATTTGCACCTGTGCCGCCCTGCAAGGCATAAAATCCGCACACGTTTTTTCTGCAATGCGCAGTGTGAATGCATCGCACATATGTGAACCAGCCTCATTGAAAACAATGTATTTAGAAATGTTCTGCATATTAGATGCGGTTTAAGCCGCAACCAATTCGCATAGGTGTAAATCCGGCCTCAGTCTTCCCAGCCTGGTGCAGGTCTACAATTTTGTTTCTGGTGTCCTTCGACAGCTCTTTGGTCTTTACCATAGTGGAGTTTGGAGTGTGACTGTTTGAGGTTGTGGACAGGTGTCTTTTAACACCGATAACAAGTTCAAACAGATGCCATTAATACAGGTAATGAGTGGAGGACAGAGGAGCCTCTTAGGCCTCATTCACACTTCTGCTAGCACAGCGGGAGATCAGTCCGCAGATCTCCGCTGAGCCGACGGATGACAAGCTCCTCTCTGCTCACTGAGCGGGGAGGGGCTTGTCAGGCACCGCTGATTGCTATGGAGCGAACTGATGAAAATGGACAGCATGTCCGTTTTCATCCGATCTTACCCGATCCGCATGGACGGATGGGGACGTATCCCCCATACGTCTGTTTTTAGCGGATCGGGTCGGATGTCAGCAGACATGTCTCCGATGACATTCGATGCTCCACAGGGGTGCATGGAGCTGCCGTTCAGGTCCGCCGTCAAAACTGACAGGCGGACCTGAACGGTCCGTAGTGTGAATGAGACCTTAAAGAAGATGATACAGGTCTGTGAGAGCCAGAAATCGTGCTTGTTTGTAGGTGACCAAATACGTATTTTCCACCATAATTTGCAAATAAATTATTTCCAAACCAGACAATGTGATTGTCTGGATTTGTTTTCACATTTTGTCTCTCAGAGTTGAGGTATACCTATGATGACAATTACAGGCCTCTCTCATCTTTTTAAGTGGGAGAACAAGCACAATTGGTGGCTGACTAAATCCTTTTTTGCCCCACTGTATAATGGCAATGGCAGGTGTCTAAGGATAACGACATCCAAACACTTCAGGAAACTTGGTACAAGAAGGTATTTTATTATAAATAATCCTTTAGTCAATGTGACATAACAAAATAGCAAGGACACTTAAAGGCCAGATCAAACATTCAGTATGGCACTTATATTTCTCGGAATATGACTGACACACTTTAAAAATTGTTAATTTGGGGATGGAAAAAATAGGCACACCATGTCCACGCATTGTGACATCGCAGAAGGAAAAGCATTTTTGTTTATGCAAACACTGACTTTTTATAAAGCAATTTCCATAGAAATTTCTGGGGGCTCTAGCAGTGCTCTGATAAATCTTGAGAGCACCATTGAGTGTATAATCCAGTACTTGGTGTTTAACAATATTCTGAAATAGAATGTAGTACATTGACCAGTGTATTTTGTGGAAAAAAATCTCCTTGTCTTCCTAAAAAAAAAATATTTCCATTGTTTGCCTTTAGAAAGCTATTCCAGCTTGCAGTATTTTAAACCATGTTGTTCCAGTTTCGTGCTGTTCTTACAGCCTGCTTTTTAAAAAAAAATACTAGCTGTAAATCTACTAAACTGAGATCCAGTACTTTCTTTACAACAGCAAAGAAGCCGATTTGCCATTGTAATTAAGATGACCCCTTCCCCTATTGCTAGAGAAGCCATTTCACAGCATGCTGAACAAGGACCAAAGAGTAAAGAGGTTACATTTCTTTAAATTGGAAAACAGAAATAAAACATATAAAAGCATAGAAGAATCATAACCAACTTCAATGCAAAACTCGCCCTGGAAGGGAGAGTCCCATCAGAATCTTTCCATAGTTGACTCCTCAATTTGTGCTGCCATGGAAACGATCTTCTAAGGCAGGAGAATTGCACTAAAAATATATCATTTATTTTTTAATACATAAATCCTGAAAGCAAATCAAGAATGGAATTGCTTTTAAATTGATGTAGACTTTAGCAAGTTTACTTTAATGTTTGCAATCCAAACTCTGTGCTTGAACATTTCCGCAGTTATCTTACCTAATCAGAGAGATTCCATTCTGATCTGCATTTTTATTTATTTTTTTCAGAATACAGAAGAGACAGAATATACCACATATTGCATAACTTATGTCTAAAGCAGAGGCATGATTGTACTTGAATGCAACTTTGAAATTTTCTTGAATTTGGATTTTGGGAAATTCTCCAAAAAAATTACAAAAATACAATATATTAGTTGATAATTCACATACCTCTGCTATTCGATCTCCAGACAGTAACCGTCCATCCCTTATGGCTGCTCCCTTGGGGAGAATGTTTTTAACAAAAATAGGGCCAGGTCCATGTACTGTAGAATCCCTGGTGACCACTGTGAATCCAAGCCCATCTGCACCTGGATTGGAAGTATTCAATATAAATTAGCGACAGACTCTAAACAGTTGTGTTCACACAGAATATCTCACCAGAAGACAGCATGGTAAAAAATAAATAAAAAAAAATCCCCCTTGTTGGCCTATTTCCAAATTGACATGTTAATTACAATCTTAGTCCATAGTAGAGGGAAAAGTTAACCACTTAAGGACCGTCTCCTGCACATGCATGTCAGCAGAATGGCATGGCTGGGCATATGTACGTACAGGTACGTTCTGTACTAGTACCCAGCCGTGGGTCACCAGCGCGCACCCGTGACCCGGTCTGAAGCGCTGGGACCAGGACTGCGGGACTCGCGGACCCGATTGCCACTGTAGTCCCCGGAGCTGAAGAACGGCGAGAGCCGTGTGTAACTTCACTGTGGCGGCGTCATCGATCGCATGATCCCTTATACAGGGAATGGCAATCGATGACATCACACCTACAGCCACAGCTACTACCCCTTTGTGGTTAACTCCCAAACTGCAAATGTCATTTTCACAATAAACAATACAATTTAAATGCATTTTTTGCTGTGAAAATTACAATTGTCCCAAAAATGTGTCAAAATTGTCAAGTGTCCTCCATAATGTCGCAGTCACGAAAAAAAAAATCGCTGTTCGCTCCCATTAGTAGTAAAAATTTTTTTTTTTTTTTTATAAAAATGCAATAAAGCTATACATTTTGCGCAAACCAACCAATAAACGCTTATTGGGATTTGTTTTACCAATAAATAGGTAGAAGAATACGGCCTAAACTGAGGGGGAAAAAAAAATGTTATATATTTTTGGGGGATATTTATTATAGCAAAAAGTAAAAAATATTGAATTTTCTTTTTTTTTAATTTCCGCTCTATTTTTGTTTATAGCGCAAAAAATAAAAGCCGCAGATACCACCAAAAGAAAGCTCTATTTGTGGGGAAAAAAGAATGCCAATTTTGTTTGAGAGCCACATCGCACGACCGCGCAATTGTCAGTTAAAGCGACGCAGTGCCGAATCGCAAAAAGGGGCAAGGTCCTTTAGCAGCATTTTGGTCCGGGACTTAAGTGATTAAAAAGTTCTAAGATGATTTGTGATTGGGTGCTATATTTTTCTGCTGCCTTTCTCTTCGAGGTTCAGAGTCTATAAAAAAAAAAAAAAAAAAACACACACACACACACTGATCCCAATGTATTGGTGTGGGCAAGGCATGAACAAATCTCCCAGAGATTTAGTAGCCAGCTTAAAGACTAGGAGCAAGCAAATTGCAACCAGTATTCAATGGCACACATTCATGAGCACATAGTGTCAAAGTAAGAGGAAGGTGGAGAGTCCTAAACAATGATTTCAGGGACTTCAGAAATAGATTGAAGGGAAGGACCTCTAAGGTGGTTTACTCAGAAATACTATCTCTGTGCCACACCAGAGAGGCAGAGAGAGCTTAGAAAACTGAACAACTGGCTGAGGAACTGGTGTAGGAAGATGGGGTTTGGGTTCCTGGAGATCTGGGCTGACTTCTCAGTCAGTTACTGGCTGTCTAGTAAGAATGGTAGGGTGCAGCTCTATTGGGAAGAAAAATTGCCACAAAGTTGAAGGGGCTTTTAAACTAGGTGTTTGGAGGGGGGGGGGGGGGGTTCAGAGAAAGCGACGACCAGCAGTGAACAATAGATAAAGGGTAATAGTGGAGTCAGTAGTGTTACTATAGCCATGACATCTAATCCGGGTGAATGAGTGGACAGACCAAAAAACAAAGCCCGAGAACATATAAGGTGAAATTAATATGCACTTATACAACACTGAGAGGCGTATACACAAATGCCAGAAGCCTAACCCAATGAAAGGAAATGGAGCTGCTATTACACAAGGAGGACATAGACTTTGTAGGAATAACAGAAATAGGATTTGTTTTGTCATACTTACCTGTAAAAACCTCTTCATTGAGTACATCACAGGACACAGAGCCGGTTATTATAATTACTTGGGTTATACACCACCTGGTGAATGGACACTGGTAGATCAATCAGAACAAACAAACAAAAAGTCTTCCCTTATATAACCCTCTCCCACAAAGGAAGCACTTCAGTTTTGTAGCAAGCAATACATTTATAAAATAGGGGAGGGACCTCTGTGCCCTGTGATGTACTCAAAAATCATATTTGCTTTATTGTACATCACAGAGCTGGTTATTATAATAACTACTTGGGACATCCCAAAGCAATATCCTTGAGGGGAGGGAGACACCAACACAGAAACTGCCATCAGAGAAGGACCTACTCTGCTATTTGTAATACGCTGAGGCCAAAGGCAGTATCCTCCACGTTAATGACATACACCTGGTAAAAATGATGTAGATGTATAAACAAGACCAAGTAGTGGTCTTGCACACCTGGGCCACTGTCACCTGATGATGGATGGCCCAAGATATTCTCACACACCTAGTAGAGAATCCCTCCCAAGAAAAAAAAAAAAAATAGATTTTGCAATTTAAACTAGGGTTGTCCTGATACCACTTTTTTAGGACCGAGTACAAGTACCGATACTTTTTTTCCATATACTCGCCGATACCGAATACCGATACTTTTTTTTTTTTAAATGTGTCCCCAAATGCAGCCATGTCCCCCCACATATTGCAGACATGCCCCCCCCCCACATATATTGCAGCCATGTTCCCCCACAGATGCATCCATGCATGTCCCCCACATATTGCAGCCATGCATGTCCCCCACATATTGCAGCCATGCATGTCCCCCACATATTGCAGCCATGTCCTGTCCTGTCCCCCATATTGCAGCCATGTATGTCCCCCATATATTGCAGCCATGTCCTGTCCCCCACAGATGCAGCCATGTATGTCCCCCACATATTGCAGCCATGTCCTGTCCCCCACATATTGCAGCCATGTCGTGTCCCCCACATATTGCAGCCATGTCCTGTCCCCCACATATTGCAGCCATGTATGTCCCCCACATATTGCAGCCATGTCCTGTCCCCCATACATGTAGTAGCTGCTGCCGGGTTAATCCCTGTGCAATACAGCATGCATTACAAGCTTTCGTTTGTATACTTGTAATGCGCGCCTCGCCATGTATAGACACGCCCCTTCTCGGGATTGAACGGATCCATCCAATCTCGAGCAAGGGGGAGTGTCTATACACGGATCCATGCATAGACAATCCCCATTGCTCGGGATTGGACAGATCCGTCCAATCCCGAGAAGGGGCGCGTCTATACATGGCGAGGCGCGCATTACAAGTATACAAACGAAAGCATGTAATGTGCTCTGTATTTCACAGGGATTAACGCGGTGGTATGCGGCGGTGGCTTTGCGGCGGCGGCGGGGGGGGGGGAGGAGTATTCTATTTAGGTATCGGGGGTATTCGCGCGAGTTCAAGTACTCCCGCAAATACTCAGTATCGGTCCCGATACTGATACTAGTATCGGTATCGGGACAACCCTACTTTAAACCATAGGCATCAATGATAAACTGCCAGAACCACTGCTAAATATTCTACCTAGATGCTGCCTGTCCTTCCTGAGCTCTTTTGACAGCACACACCAGGATTCCTGACCTCTGTCAAAAATTTACATAGATACTACATGCCTAAACTACCTCTAGAGTATGTAGCGCTCTCTCCCGTCAACTGTGGGTTAGGAGAAAAATAAAAGGAAAAATATTGTCCTTATTCAAGTGAAAGCTAGAAATCACTTGAGGCAATAAAAATGGATGAGGAGGCAACATCACCTTATGATGTGAGACCAAGAACAGCTCCTTGCATGTAAAAGCTGCCAACTCTGACACTTAGTGAAGTGATAGCAACCAAAGAAGCTACCTTCCGAAATAAAGGACCAACATGATCTCCTGATTGGTTCAAAGAGTGGCCTCTGCAAGGACAGACAAGATCAAATTCAAGTCCCAAGGACACAAGAGTGGCCCGGCATACGGGACTGTCCAAGATGCACACTGTATGAATTAAGGTGAGAAAGAACGGCCTCTGTAAAAAAAAAAAAAAAAAAAAGGATAGAGACAAACTTTGACCCTTAATGGTACTTATGGCCAATCTTTCCCCTACCAATTGGAGAAAGAAAAAAGAAAACCCCCCACTCACTTATTTCTGCGATACAGGACTCAAGACCATTAGGTCACGCTGGACTGGAAGTGTCCAATGAGCAACCCCCGCAAGGCTCACTATGTCATTGTACCAAGTCCTCCTGGGCTAATTCGGCCAACACTAATATCAGTGTTATCACCGGATTATTTGCAACAGATGTGGCAGAAGCCAAAACAGAGGAAAAACATAAAATAAGGGAGAACCGGTCCCTAAGGTGTTACCAATACATTTACTCTTATTGGCACATGTACTGTCCCAAACAGAATGTGGTTCACCTCCCTGAGTCGCATGACCTATAGTGCTGCTCTAGTGGTTGATATGTATGCCTGCAGAGGCATTTCCGGATTGAATCTGCAACTGGGTTGTCTCAAAATCCGGAGAATGGCATACTGGCCAAAAGTTCAAAGATATTGATAAACAGTATTCTGTCCTGTGAAGACCAAGCCCACTAAACTGTAGCCACCCTCAAATCAACCGGAGAGACTGGCATCAGTGGTCATAATCCAAATTCCTGAAAAGGAAGACTATCAATCACCAATGTTTGTTCTGCAACAACTTGGGAACAGAGCCCTCTGGCAATCCAATGCCTGGTTCTTCAAGTTCCAGGCAGAGCGTATGATCTTCTACCAAAACCTGGAGTAGGACTGTATGTAGAGGAACATACAACCTAAACACAGCTTCCTCCTGCAGAAACATATTAAAGGGACCCCTGGAATTGACTGCTTCCTGAGAAAAGATTGAGATAATGAGTATTGAGGAGTCTTCAGCAAGCCCAGCATTGGGGCTAAACACTTTACGAACCCTCCGGAGCTGTGGCCAACCCAAAGGGAAGATTCACAAAAAACATGACTTTCCACTGCAATTAGGAATCTTTGATGAGCCTGGAAACAACCCGCCACATAAAGACCAGTTTGCACATATGCACCTGTTGAACTGTACCAAGTTTCATACTAGTTTTGTGTCAAATGCACATTATTCTGGAGACACACCACTTTAAAGTGCACTGCTAAGGGTGTATCAACTTACAGTTGTACAGCCCCCCCCCCCCCCTCCAGATTAAGCAGTCTATATGCAGTATACAATCATGACTTGTCTGGCCACACATCTCTCCCATAGTAAGTACTCACACTTCACTAGTATCCATGGGCTGCTGTTATGTCTCAAGAGGCCCAGCTGAATCTGCTGAGCACATGGCCACTATGGCTTCCCCATCCACTTCCTGACTATATAGAAATAGGCCCATGTGCCCTCTAGTGGCTGGAAGAGAAATGGCAGCCCATACTCCTAAGAACAACACAGAGCATGTTTCAAACAGCATACTGCCCCTAAGGGCTACTGAGAGAACACCAGGCATATTTTTATGAAACTGCTAACAAATGCAGACTTACTATTCCTTCTGCAGGTCTCTGAACATAACAGGAGTCCAATCTTCACCCACCATGGCAAGCTTTGTCATAAAAGACCTTCAGGGACTGGGTCCCCCTTAATTTGGTGTCCACTATCTTGGCCCTGGATAGCACCATGCAGGAAAATACCTTGGTCAGAACAAACACTAAACAGGGCTTCATTATGCAGAATCCAGTGCCATAAGGTTGCATTACAGGCAAGACCTTGATGAATCTCCTCTCCTGTCCAATGAGGCTTGGCTGCCATCCATTTTGGCTGACAGCTTTCAAATGGGTCTGAATAAAGTCCATGATTCTAAATAGAACCACCCAGACCTCCAAGTATGCTCCCAGAGCACATGTATCACATCAATGATCACGACCTAACAGCCACTGGCAAAAAACTGAAGTGCTTTCTGTGTAGGGGGGGTTATATAGGGGAGGACTTCCTGTTTGATCTGCCAGTGTCCATTTACCTATGGGTGGCATATAATGTTAGTAGTTATTATAATAACCGTCTCTGTGTCCTGTTATGTACAATAAAGAAACTTGGTTTGACAGTTTAGACAACTGGCTGGCAAATATGCAGGGGTATTCATTGTATCTGAAGGACAGGGAAGGTAGAAGGAGAAGGGGTATGTCTATATATCAACAATTATGTACGGGTGTTAGAGAGGAGTGACATTGTCAATGTAACAAAGGGGGAGGTGGAGTTGGTGTGGGTAGAACTTCAAAAAGAAGTAGTGGAAAATGAATAGTGGGGGTATGTCACAAGCCCCCCAACATGAAGGAGAAGGAAGAGTGGCATCTCCTATCACAGTTAGAAAAGGCAGCGAGGCAAGGAAATATCATAATGGGTGACTTCAAATATCCGGATATTGACTGGGCAGAGGGGACAGATCCCTCATTAAAAGCCTGTCATTTCATGAATGTCTTACAGGACAACTTCATGTGCCAATTGGTGAATTCCCTGATTAGAAATAATGTGTTGCTAGATTTATTAATTACAAACGATCCAAGTCTGATCTCAGATGTGCCAACACGAGACAGCGTGGTACCTAGCGATTACAGGATGATCACATTTAGCATAAATCATAGGAAACTGTGGCCTGGGGGTAGCTCAATACTACAAGACATCAATTAGGACCAAATTCTAGAAACATTAAACACAGAGGAAACATTTTTATGTTTTTGGGACATATAAAACAAAGGTCTTACACAGTGCATTCCAATGGGCAATAAATATAGTAGAGAAGGTAAAACCTGGGTGGCCTTTAAAATATATAAAGCGGAGGGGGCATTGTCAGCATTCCAACACTATAAGGAACAGCAATAAGAAGTGTAAGAACAAAATCTGGATGACTAAAAAAAAAGACTACGAGCAACAAGAGCAGAGAGTAAACCAAAAAAAAAAAAAAGGATTTTTTTTTTTTTTATTAACAGTGAGATCAGAGCACATTGTCCTCATAAAAAGACGATAATAGGAGGGTGTTACAGATGACACAGAAAAGGCAACAGTACTACATGCTTTATTTTCCTCTCCCTTTACAGAGGACAAGGAGGGGTATACAGACAATGAGAGGATTGTTAATAACAGATCACAGAGCATGCCCTTAAGGTTAACAGAGGCCAGAGTGAAGGAAAGACTAGCTGAGCTTAACACAAAAAAATTAATAAATAAATAACCAGGACCAGGTGGCTTATAACCTCAAAGAACTCAGGTTATAGTTAGACTATTATTTTGAATCTTTGTGTTAAAAAATAAGGGCAGAGACATTTTCATGGAAACTTAAAGCCAGTCATCCTAGGTAAATTATTGGAGGTGATAAGGGAATATGTCCAAGAATTTGCTGAAGAAAACAGTATCAGGATATACTCGAAAGATAAATCTATAATCCAGCCATTTTATAAAACTATGATTAGAGCACATCTGGAGTATTCTCCATCAAGTTCTGGTCACCAGTCAGCAGAAGAGATGTGCTGGAGCTTGAGAGAGTCCAAAGAAAGGCAACAAAATTAAAAAACGGGGATTGGAGGACCCTCAGTTATGAGGAACAACTACAAGCACTAAACTTATTCTCGCTGGAGAAGAGACGCTTGAGAGTGTACATGATAGTGATTTGCAAATACCTCAAAGGTGATCCCAGTATAGAAAAAAAAATATATATATATTCAGTGTCAGGGAGTGTAAAAGGACACAGGGCAACACAATATGTTTGGAGAAGAAGAGTTTTAGCTCTAAGCTATGCAGGGGGTTTTTAAATCTCAGGGCGATAAGCATGCAAAACTAGCTTTTACAATTGGTGGTGTCAGCAGGGAGTATTGAAAATTTTAAAAGACTCTTGGACATGCATCTTAAAGGGGTGTTTCAGCCAAATGTTATGTTTATTAAAAGTCAGCAGCTACAAAAAGTGTAGCTGCTGGCTTTTAATAAACATTCACTTACCTTCTCCACGTTACCTTCTCCACGGCCAGGGCTCCACTCCTCTCCCCCCCTCCCCGGCCGGCGTCTTCATTCTAACTGTGGGCACCCAGCTGTGACAGCCTTCGGCTTCACGGCCGGGCACCCACTGCGCATGCGCAGGTGGCACTGCGCATGCGCGCGCGGCCCGCCGCTGATTGGACAGGCGATCGTCTAGGACCTGTCAGTGTCCTAGGCGGTCGCCTACAGGGAGGGGCTGCTGTAGGCGATTAGGCTTAATCGCCTAATCAGCCCCTCGGCAGAAGGAGGAAGTGGGACAGGAAGTCCCACTCCTCCTGAAGCCCCCACTCCCCCCCAAAAAAATTACATGCCAAATGTGGCATGTAAGGGGGTGTGGAGTGGATTAAGGGGAAGTTCCATTTTTGGGTGGAACTCCGCTTTAACCACTTGCCGACCAGGCGCCGCCATTCTACAGCGGCAAGTCAGCTCTCCTGGGCGAGAGCACATAGCTCTACGTCAGCTACATTTTCGGCCACTAGGGGGCGCGCGCAAGCCACCGGCGGCAGCGCGTGCGCGTCCCCGCTCGCCCCTGCCGCCATTACTAGTAAAAAAAAAAATGCCATAAAACTAACCCCTATTTTGTAAACACTATAACTTTTGCGCAAACCAATCAATAAATGCTTATTGCGGGGTTTTTTTAACGAAAAATATGTAAAGAAATGAGAATGGGGGAATTTTTTTTTTTTTAATATATTTTTGGGCGATATTTATTATAGTAACAAGTAAAAAATATTGTTTTTTTTTTCAGAATTGTCGCTCTATTTTTGTTTATAGCGCAAAAAGTAAAAACCGCAGAGGTGATCAAATACCACCAAATGAAAGCTTTATTTATGGGGAAAAAAAGGACGCCAATTTTGTCTGGGAGCCACGCCGCACGACCGCGCAATTGTCAGTTAAAGTGACGCAGTGCCGGGGGGGGCGTGTCCGGCCGGCGTTGTAGATGGCCGCATAGTTACGAGCTCCTGCTACCTCACACTTTAGCAACAGCACAGCGACTGTAGGAAGAGGCTCCCCAAGTCCTGCGGACATCCCCTGTATCAGCGGCGATCCCGGGCAGCAATGTATAAACAGAGAAAGAACAACAAGCCGCCACAGCGCCTCACGGACTTCTTCCCTGCTGCTCCACCGCTGACTAACCAAGATGGCGCCGGCGCGAGCTTCCGCGGAGGGACCCGCTCTCATTCTGGCCATCACAATGTGGTGAGTCATGTAGCTGCCGTTCCGACGGAGATAGAGGAGTCCTCACCCCCCTCTACACCCACTACACGCAGCCCAGCTAAGACCAGACAGCGCAGGGAGGGAGATGAGTTCTCCTCTGGGCTGCAGCATGTCGCCATGCAGCTCTCCTCACAGTGCAGACAGGCAGAGCCCTCTATTGATGTATTCCCAGCCACAGATCAAGCCATCTCAGAGAGCACTATGAAAAATATGCTCCTGTCTCTTAGAAGAACCCTCTTTAGTGATTTTTCAGACATGTTTGCCCCACTAAACAATACTGTGTCAGCCCACAGCACTCAGATTCATCATCTGGAATCCAAAATGGCGGATCTCTATACTGCCCACAATGAGCTGGTTGATGCCTATGCTGACCAAGAATCTGAACTTCAACGCCTCCAAACCAAAATGGCGGACTTAGAAGACCGCTCTAGGCGGAACAACATTAAGTTTAGGGGGATCCCGGAATCGATCCCGCCGAATGACCTCACTGTCTTTGTTCAACGCCTCATGAAAGCCCTGGTCCCGTCCCTGAATGATATTGAATTGTGCGTTGACAGGGCTCATCGTATACCTAAACCAAAATTTCTCCCGGACACGGCACCTAGAGATACCTTGGCGCGTATCCACTATTACCATGCGAAAGAGCGCGTTATGGCGGCAGCTAAACAAAATCCAGCAGTTCCGGATGAATTTAAAGGTATCTCTTTATATACGGACATATCACAGCAAACTGCATTGAACAGAAAGAAGCTCAATTCGCTTACTAAAGTTCTGCGCAACAATGGTGTGACCTACCGTTGGGGATTTCCCACAAAGCTTCTTGTCACCTGGAACGGCAAGCTATTTCCCATATACAGTGTGGAAAAAGGCATAGTGCTCTTCAAGCAATGGAATCTGGTCCCTCGGGATGCTCAACCTCCTATTCAACCTGCCCCGGAGCGCCTGGATACAGAGTGGTCATAACCTACTCTCTGCATTGAATGCGGAGCCTCTCCTCACTGTTAAAGTTGTTTATAGAGGTGTGAGGCATGGAGCTCATGAGATTGAAGTGTTTCCCTTCCAATATCTAGTGCACCGCACTATTGACTTCCACCCCCCCCCCCTGAGCTACCGCAGCAGCCTGAGCTGCCCATTGTACCTGTATTTATCAGGGCCTTTTTTACCCATGTTGCCTATGTTTCCTTGTTTTTCGTTTGTTCTTTTATGTTTTTTAGCACCCCCTACCCTACCGGTCACCGAATATGGCACCACTCTAACTTCAATCAAACCTGAACTTGTCTCTGATCTGCGACCTTGGTTTGCCAACATCAGACACCGAATACCCAGCGGACTGACTGTGTTCTACTCCGCTATCCTTTACTGCACATGGAAATATTCTTGGATCTCTGTGTATCAACCGCACTGGTACTCTCCTTCTCGCCTCTGGTCTGCAAGTATAACTATGTATAGCTTTATATCAGCAAATGATGGCCCTATACCATGCCTCTGAAATTTATGTCCATAAACGCAAAGGGACTCAATAGTCCCTTTAAGCGTGCTGCGTTGCTGAAAGAGGCCCGCTCTCTCAAGGCGGACATCATTTTTGCCCAGGAAACCCACTTTGCGGCCCCTAAATGCCCCAGATTGAACTTTCCAAATTTCTCCCAATTGTATATGTCTAATGGCCCCAAGAAAGCATGTGGTGTGTTAATAGCTGTTAGAGACTCAGTGGTTTTCCGCCACATTCGTTCCATTCAGGATCCCCAAGGAAGGTTTGTAATCCTTATCTGCGAATTGAACCAAATAACCTTTACACTTGTCAACGTATATGTCCCCAATACTAAACAGCGCAAGTTCCTTGCCCCTTTACTCGCCACAATTTCGGAAGTCACGCAAGGTACTCTCATCTTAGGGGGAGATTTCAATTCTGTTCTAGACTCCTCTATGGACTCTACTACCCAGGCCAGGAGACCTACGCAATCTATTGTCCCCCTGCTTGAAAAATACGAATTGTATGACATATGGAGGTGCTTCCATGGCTCAGAAAAGGACTACACATTCTTATCAGCTGCTCATTGTTCTTATTCTCGCATTGACTTTTTTTTTACAGGCAAGAGATCTCTTCAGAATGTTTTAAAGGCGGACATTGGCACAATATCTTGGTCAGATCATGCCCCACTTACTTTAGAGTTTGATGATAAGCTTTGTAAATCGCCCCCCCCCCACTTTGGAGATTGAACACCTCCCTTTTGAAGGACAAGATATTGCGCCAATCGATTGCACAGGAACATCAACATTTCTTTGATTGTAATGACACCCCTGATATCAACAAATTTACATTGTGGAATACTTACAAGGCCTATATGAGGGGGATTTTGATTAAATTGGCCTCAAATGTTAAAAGGCAGAGGACGAAACAGATCGCTGACTTGCTAAATTCCATAACACTTATGGAACGAGAGAATAAGCTTAAACCAGACCCCCAACTTACACAACATATTCTCACAGACAGACAACAGTTGCGGACGTTGCTCCTCTACAAGCACATGAACCACCTTAAATTTCTTAAAGCTAATTACTATGGTTTACATAATAAGGCAGGAGCTTGGCTAGCTAGAAAAGTAAAGGCTAAACAGATCAAACAAAGAATAGCTGCCCTCAAACATCCATTTACTCATAACACGGTTATTAATCCTAAGGACATAGCCAACGCCTTTGCCGACTATTATCAGTCCCTATATGACCTTCGTACAGATGTGTCTACCCCTCAACCCTCACCAGTGCTCATTAACGCGTTTCTAAGCAAAATAAAACTCCCTACCCTTACTGAGGACCAACTTGGCTCCATATCCCAACCATTCACGACCCAAGAAATTTGTCTAGCTATCAACAAATTACCCAATCGGAAATCCCCGGGCGACGATGGTTTTTCGAACGAGTATTACAAACACTTTTCTACAGAAATTGCCCCATACTTGCAATCTGTCTTCAATCTGGCTTCGTCCTCAGGAAATTTTCCACCTGAAATGTTGAAAGCGGTGATAGTGACCTTGCCCAAACCTAATAAAGACCCCACTAGCCCCACCAACTATAGACCCATATCTCTCCTTAACACTGACGTTAAATTGTTTGCTAAGCTGCTAGCTATTAGACTACAGAAAATCTTGCCCCTTCTCATCCACTCAGACCAGGTGGGTTTTGTACCTGGACGCCAAGCCCCAGATGGCACCAGACGACTTATCAATCTGATCTCCCGAGCTGAGGCCTCTCGGACGCCTTCTCTGCTCCTATCCTTGGATGCGGAGAAGGCGTTCGATAGGGTCCACTGGGGTTACCTTGAGACGGTACTTACTACCTTTGGAATAACAGGGTGGATACAAACTGCTATCTTATCCCTTTATTCTAATCCCTCAGCCGTTGTACTTACCTCAGGCATTACCTCCAAACCGATACATATAACCAATGGGACATGGCAAGGTTGTCCCTTGTCGCCAATAATCTTTACACTCCTCATGGAACCGTTGGCAGAAAACATTAGAGCCCATCATAAGATTACAGGCCTAACTATAGACGGTAAAGAGCATAAAATAAGTCTATTTGCTGACGACGTCATGCTTATACTCTCCAACCCCCAAGAGTCCCTGACCGAAACACAAAACTTACTAAGTGAATTTAGCGCCGTGTCATATTACAAATTGAATGCAACCAAATCCCAAATGCTAGGCATAAATATTTCCCCTTCTTTGCAAAATGTATTAACTAAAAATTTCCCTTTTATCTGGTCCCTTCACTCGTTACCCTTCCTAGGAACCCAATTGACCCGACAGACCTCGCTACTGTACAGGTATAATTTTAAGCCCTTTTTGGAAGTTTTACCCCAACAATTAAACCAATTGCATACCCAAGACCTGTCGACAGCCGGGAGGATAGCAGCATTGAAAATGATAATGCTACCCAAGCTCCTTTATTTGTTTCGCACAATTATAATCCCTTTACCGCGCGCCTTCCTTTCCTCGGTGCAAAAAAATTTCAATCAGTATATTTGGAACAGAAAACCGCCTAGATGCTCTCTCCTTATTATGATGAAACATAGAAAACTGGGTGGGATGGGGGCCCCCAATGTGACGGCCTATTATAAAGCGTGTGTCATAGATCAACTTAAACACTGGTGGACCCCCTCTACCCACAAAACGTGGACACTCCTAGAGGCCAGCAGCATCCCACAAACAGATCTTAAATCAATTCTCATTGCCATAAAGCTGGGGGCCCCTGTCCCCGCTTCTCCTATCCCCACAGTGCAGATAACCACCAAAACTTGGTCTACACTCGCTACTTCTTCCCCGACCAACGGATCACTCTGTAAAGTTTCTACACCACTTTCGGCTCTCCAGCATTTTATACCGCACCTCAACCTGAAAACTTGGATCTCTAGGGGCCTTAACCTCTTAAATGATTTATATAGTGATTCCTCCCTTCACACCTTCGAACACTTGGCCTCTCAATTTCACCTCCCTCCCTCGGCACACTTTTCCTATTTACAAATTTCCTCCTTTTTGAAAACACGTCCATTACCCGTTCACTTGGAAATGTCACCCCCAATTGCATCATTCCTCCAGGACCCTACCACTCCGGTTAAGGGAATTTCGTTGTTCTACAATATTTATAACAACCAAAACGCCCCTTTCAAACTGACCACCATAACTAAATGGGAGAAAATCCTGGGTAAAACCTTCCCTGATAACCAATGGAAAGTAACGTTCTCCACCACCTACACCTCCTCCAAATGTGTAAACCATTGGGAACTTTTTCAAAAGGTAGTACACTCCTGGTATCTCACCCCCTACAAATTATCTAAATACTATCCTGACCGCTCGGCCTTATGCTGGCGGAAATGTGGAGACGTCGGTACATTATACCATATTCTATGGGCTTGTAAATTGGTGCGCTCCTTTTGGAACAAGATATTTTCCATGATCTCAGATGTATGTAGGCGACCCATAGATCCCACCCCTGAACTTGCGCTACTACATCTCTCAATCGACGAATTCCCTTCTAAATTAAGAGTGGTGATCATACAACTTTTGTTAGCGGCCAAACTAACTATTACCAGGTTGTGGGGTACGGCCGAGTGCCCTTCTCCCAACGATGCCATAAATACTCTGAACCACCAGTGCGTAATGGAGAAATTGTTAGCAATATCTGATCTTACAACCAAACACTTTAGGATTAACTGGGAAAGCTGGTTATCAAATCCAAGATGTACAGTTAAAGATTGATTACTAGATCTCAGCTGAGTGATGATGTGAACCGTATGTTTCTGTATAGCCCTAGGCCGATATAGTCTGGTCGATATGAGGTGACCCCCCCCCCCTTTTCTCTTTTTTTTTTGGCTCTGCCCTACCCTCCCCTCCCCCCTTGACCGTGTTTTGTTTTATCTGCTGTGCTATATCTGCATTGCTTTGATTCACTATATAGGGAGTACTGACGATAGCTGGTGTGTGCGGTCCCCCCTTCCTGGGCACAGATTGATCCCATCGGGGTGCCTAGGTGGGAGCGGATAGCTCCTGTACATGGTACTTTGACAACGTATTTCCCAAAATTCATTATATTGCTACCATCATCTGTCAATGTTCCTCAATTGTTTATCCCTGTGTTTCTGGCAGATGTGTCTACATATGCGCTGTTTTTGTTTTTGTTGTCTTTTGTCTGTTTTTGCTTTATGACAAAACTCAATAAAGAATATTGAAATATAAAGTGACGCAGTGCCGAATCACAAAAAGTGCTCTGGTCATTGGACAGCAATATGGTCCGGGGCTAAAGTGGTTAAAGAACACAACATACAGTGGATACAATTTTTTTAAACACACCATTTAAAATGTCAGGTTTTTGTGATGTAAAAAAAATGAGACAAAGATAAACCTATAAACTGTACAACTTGGTTGAAAAACAAATTGTAATATTTTAGGGGGGAAGTAAAAATAAAAAATAAATATGAGATTGCATAAGTGTGCATCCGCTCATAACTGGGGATGTAGCTGCTTTCAGAAATAAGCATCCACATCCAAACTCATGTTAAATAGGAGTCAGTACACACCTGCCATCATAAAGTGCCTCTGATTAACCCCAAATAAACTGCAGCTGTTCTTATAGGTCTTTCCTGACATTTTCTTTGAACATTCCAGCGAGCATGACATAGACGCAATGGGGATCTGACTTGGACTCCCGCCTATTCTAGTTGTGGTGTTTGGTATGAATCATGAGAGGAACTCCACGCCAAATTTTAAATAAAAAAATGGCATGGGTTCCCCTTCAGGAGTATACCAGGCCCTTAGGTCTGGTATGGATAGTAAGGAGAACCCCTATGCTGAAAAAACAGCATGGGGGTTCCACCACAATCCATACCAGACCCGTATCCGAGCACGCTGCCCAGCCGGTCAGGAAAGGAGTGGGGATGAGCGCGCCCCCCCATCCTGAGCCGTATCAGGCTGCATGCCCTCAATATGGGGGGGGTGATAAGGACAGGGTCTCTTCCCGACAACCCTGGCCGTTGGTTGTCAGGGTCTGCGGGGGGTTATCGAAATCTGTGAGCCCCCTTTAATAAGGGGACCCCCAGATACTGGCCCCCCACCCTTGGTGAATGAGTATGGGATACATTTTACCCCTACTTATTCACCTGGAAGAAAAGTGTCAATAAAATAATCACACAACACAGGTTTTTAAAATCATTCATTAGTCAGCCCCGGGGGTGTTCTTCGCTCTCCGGGGGTCTTCTTACTACTTCTCCAATCTCCAGTGTCGTCTCGGCGCTTCCCGGTTATTCTCCTGCTCGCTCTCTGGTGCCTTATTCTGGGCTGGCAGCCGCTATCTTCTTTGAAGCTCTTTTTACTAGCGACGACCAGCCTGGTCTTCTTTGCTGCCTTCTTTTCTTCCGATGTTGACTCAACGCCCCCTCCCGCTGTAATGTCGGGTGTGTGGTGGGCAACAATCATAGCCCTCTTATGACGTCAAAACCTGTGTTGTGTGTTTATTTTATTGACACTTTTCCTCCAGGTAAATAGGTAGGGGTATGATGTACCCCATACTCATTCACCTAGGGTGGGGGCTGGTATCTGGGGTCCCCTTATTAAAGGGGGCTCCCAGATTCCAATAAGCCCCCTGCCCGCAGACCCCAACAACCAACGGTCAGGGTTGTCGGGAAGGTGTTTTATCGGGTTGAGGTGCAGGCCAGTCAAGTACCTCCACCCCAAAGTCGCTCATCCATGTCTTGATGGAACTTGCTTTGTGCATTTGTTCAAATCATTTCATGGAGGGGGTATAATGGTGTGGGTTTGTTTGTTTTTTTTGTCCGCCATAACGTCGCAGTCCCAATAAAAAAATCGCAGATCGCCGCCATTAATAGTAAAAAAAAAATAAAAAAAAATGCCATAAACTATCCCCTATTTTGTAAACGCTATAAATTTTGTGCAAACCAACCGATAAACGCTTATTGCATTTTTTTACCAAAAATATGTAGAAGAATACGTATCGGCCTAAACTGAGGGAAAAAATATATTTTTTATATATTTTTTGGGGTTATTTATTATAGCAAAAAGGAAAAAATATTGCATTTTTTTTAAAAATTGACGCTCTATTTTTGTTTATAGCGCAAAAAATAAAAACCGCAGAGGTGATCAAATACCACCAAAAGAAAGCTCTATTTGTGGGAAAAAAAGGACGCCAATTTTGTTTGGGAGCCACGTCGCACGACCGCGCAATTGTCAGTTAAAGCGACGCAGTGCGGGAAGCTTATATTTTGTCTGGGCAGGAAGGGGGTGTAGGTGCACAGTAGGTAAGTGTTTAAATTTGCTAAAATTTCCGTGCCTGGTTAAGGCTACTTTTTCCTTCCATATTGTTGAGTTTATTACATTCTGCTGATGTGGAAATTATTAAATAATTTCTTCAGCTCAGTGTATACAAAGTAGCATGGGGGAGCACATGTTCAAAATAGGGGTGGTAGTAACACAGCCCCAATTGATCCACAATAGCTCAAAAGTGATATGGTCCAGAAATATTTAGACAGAATAAAGGTGGATAAAGCACCTGGACTGGATGGCATAGGCCCATGGATCCTAAAATAATTGAGCTCTGTAATTTCAAAGCCATTGTATCTAATTTTTAGGGACTCATTAATGACAGGAATAGTACCACTGGATTGGTGCAGGGCCAATGTGGTGCCTATATTTAAAAAGGGAACAAAGTCTTTACCAAGTAACTATAGACATGTTAGTTTAACTTCTATAGTTGGGAAGATACTGGAGAGATTAATACAAGACCACATAGACGAGTTCTTGCTGGAAAAAAATATTTTAAGCACATGATTGTTCTCGATCATGGATTTTTGGGTATATATTTGATTTTGTGCATGATGATCGATACACCTTAGCTGTCGGCTCGAATATGCACTTTATTTTTGGGTTGTATTCACAGACTGCCTTATCTGTGTCCATGCTGGAAACTTTTTGATATTTTCAATAAAAACCTTTAGTATTAAAAAAATATATATATTTTAAGCAACAGCCAGCATGAATTCATGAAAGACAGAAGTTTACAGACAGACCTGATTTCTTTTTATGAAGAGGTAAGTAAAACCATGGGCAGAGGGGTGGCAGTGGATGTGGTATGCTTGGATTTTGCAAAAGTGTTTGATACAGTTCCACACACACGGCTAATGTGTAAGGTAAAGTCTACAGGATCGGAAAAATCAGTTTGTAAATAAATAGAAAACTAGCTAAAAGACAGAATTCAGAGAGTAGTGGTTAATAATGATTCTTACTCTGAATGGTCTAAGCTTATCAGTGGTGTACCCCAAGGTTCAGTGATGGAACCCTTACGTTTTAATATCTTTATAAATGATATTGGGTCTGGGATCAAAAGTAACACTTCTGTTGTTGCAGATGACACCAAGCCATGCAGTAACTTCCTTACAGGAGGTCTCTAATTTACAAGCCAACCTCAATGCTCTGTCTAATTGGGCAACTATGTGGCACATGAGGTTTAATGTTGATGAATGTAAAGTTATGCACTTGGGGACTAAGAATATGCATGCATCATACATACTAGGGGAAGTGCAACCATAGTGGAGAAGAATCTGGAGGTTTTGGTAGATCATAAGCTCAATAATGGCATGCAATGCCAAGCTGTGGTTTCCAAAGCGAGAAAAATCCTATCTTGTATTAAAGTGGTAGTAAAGTCTTTACTACCACGTTTACCTGCAGGTAAGAATATAATAAGGCTTACCTGTAGGTATAAAGAATATCTCCTAAACCTGTACGGTTTAGGAGATATTCCCCTCGCAATGTGCCACTGATTGCAGCGGCACATGCGTAGAGGGTTGTCTCGGCTAAAGGCCCGGCAGCCGCCAGACCTTGCCGGAATGAAGTCTCCCGTGCGAATACACGGGAGTGACGACATCGCCGCTCCAGCCAATCACAGCTCTGGAGCGGCGATACCCGGAAGACATGCCGAGGCAAGATGACATCTCGCTCGGCGTGGACCAGGTAAGTTCTCTACACCTTGTTCCAAGGTAAGTATTACATAATGAGCTAGTATGTGTGCATACTAGTTTATTATGCTTTGTGCCATTCAGGTGTAAAAAATAATAATAATTATTGCAGGTATACAACCGCTTTAAGAGAGGTATTGTCTCCAGAGAGAGATATCATTTTGCCCCTGTAAAAATCATTAGTAAGACCTCATCTGGAATTTGCATTTCAGTTTTGGGTCCCAGTTCTCAAAAAGGATATTGGGGAACTGGAGAAAGTGCAGAAAAGGGCAACCAACTGATAAGAGGCATGGAGGAGCTCAGCTCTGAGGAAAGATTAGAGGAACTGAATGTATTCACTCTTGAGAAGAGGGGATTAAGGGGGCATATGATCAACATGTGCAAATATATAAGGGGTCCATATAGTGAACTTGGTGTTGAGTTATTCACTTTACGGTCAACACAAAGGACAAGGGGGCACTCTTTACGTCTAGAGGAAAAGAGATTTCACCTCCAAATAAGGAAAGGTTTCTTCACAGTAAGAGCTGTGGAAATGTGGAATAGACTCCCTGCAGAGGTGGTTCTGGCCAGCTCAGAAGATTGCTTAAAGAAAGGTCTGTATTTTTTTTCTAAATGTACATAATATAACTGGGTACTGACATTTATAGGTAAAGTTGTTCCGGGGAAAATCTGATGGCCTTTTGGGGGATCAGGAAGGAATTTTTTCCCCTGCTGTAGCAAATTGGATTATGCTCTGCTGGGGTTTTTCTCCTTCCTCTGGATCAACTGTGGGTATAGAATTGGGTATATGGGATTGTATGATATTGTTTTTTTTTTGTTTTGTTTTGTTTTATGGTTGAACTGGATGGATTTGTGTCTTTATTCAACCTGACTTAGGGTCCTTTCACACGGAGCGGACCGTTTTTCGGTCCGCTCCGTGTGCCCGTCAGCTCAGCGGGGGGGTCTCCGCTCAGCTGTCGGCGGATGGGGCGGTCCCCGCACACTGTGCAGGGACCGCCCCATCTCTCCTCCGCTCTCCCCTATGGGGAGTCGGATGGAAACGGACCGTCTGTCCGTTTGCATCCGATCCGTTTGGCCAGACGGAAGAAAAATAGGACATTCTTCCGTCCGCAAAAACCTATGCGGATCTAGCGGACGTTAGCGGATGCATCATGATAGGGAAGCATTACAAGTCCGTTAACTTGTAATTAGCGGACCGTTCGTCCGCTAGTGTGAAAGGGCCCTAAGTATGTAATTATGTAATGTCATTCTCCCAACTTTGTGAGGACAGCAAGGTCCATAAAGACATAGATTAGCGAGTTTGAGGTAGAGAAATTTGACTAGCCTGCAGAGTCCTGACCTTAACCCAATAGAACACCTTTGGGATGAATTAAGAGTGGAAACTGTGAGGCAGGCCCTCTCATCCAGCATCAGTGCCTAACCTCACAAATGTGCTTCTAGAAGAATGTGCAAACTTTCCCATAGACACACTTCTAAACCTTGTGGACAGCCTTCCCAGAAAAGTTGAAGCTGCAATGTAATTATTTTAGTAAATATAAACAGCTAAATCTCTCATCAGCAGTATATAGCAGCCTTGCGATTCCTATTAGTTCATGGTGAAGCTTGTAGGAGAAGTTGTCATACTGCACTGAGCGGTTCTATGAGGCTGCAGGGCTCCCGACCCTCTGTCTGGACATGTCTGGACTGGCCCTGTGCTAAATCACATCCACTCTCCCTCAATAAATAAATAAAAATTCAAGCAATACACACTAAACTGAGCATGTGCAGCCTGACTTCAAAGGCTTGTTCTTATCCGGACATGTTCTGGAGTCAGAGTAAGAAGAGGAGGATCTGTGCATACAGGATCAAGCATCCTTTGTACACAATGAAGAAGCTTAACCTCTTAAATTCCACAGTGAGTATAACAAGCATGCTTTACTGCATATACAGACTAATTTTACTGTTGTGGGTTTAGTAACACTTTAATCCCAGGCAGGTAGGGGGACACAAAGTGGTCTTGAGGTTTTAACTTGCATTGCCATGGTATGTCAAACAATCATCTATAAATAAGCAAACTTTCTCGAGAACACATCTCTGGAGTCATGTATGCAATATATATTATAATGATCTGGAAACCAGGATTTGTCAAATTCTGGTGAAGATACAACATGCTGATTTCCAATTATCTAAGTGGTTGTTGAGATCTTGACCACAGGGAATGATTTATACTTCCTACCACCCTGGGTTGACTGTCCTGACTGCTTCACCTCCATCTAACCCAGTGAACATTAATATTAAGCCAACAAGTTTTTACAAGGGGTCTGGGAGGTTAGCATAGAGAGTTTACTTTACATTATTATACCCAGAAGAATAGGTCAAATTGCCCCTATATTCTGCTAGCGAATTGGTACCAAATATACTGACCCAGAGTGAGAGAACTCTAAGTACATAACCAGTCAGCAACATTCTGGGTGGCATACTTACCAAAATGTTAGTTTTTGTTCCCGGGGATACAGGTAACCCCACCCACAGATCACAATGTGCTAAAAACTGGGTGGTCCTGACCATATACCAGAATGACTAAGCCAAACCCCACCTCTAATTATATGAGGACCTACCAATGTGGGGACTGCCCACTCACAGTCCATGATCATCATAAAGAATGCTTTGAAGGGGGGCGTGACCGAAAGCCGAGCTGGACGGACGTGCTGCCTAGGAGCTCTGCACCAGCCCGCAGCACATAGGCCGATTTTGGGGGAAATCACGCCAGATTGATGAGCTCCTCCCGCACCACTCGATCCTCCACATCCAGAGGACTCATTCTGCCGCTCTCCGGAGCCTCCACGTCCTTCAGGGACTACTTTAAGATCTCCGACATGCCGCCGGGTAGCCACAGCAAGCATGGACAGAACACCGCTCTCTCTCAGGCCCCCAGGGACACACCGCCATCCCCACAGAGGACATTGGACCAGCAGGGGGTGAGTGAACAAGGCCATCTGCCTCAGAACCCGCACATACAATGCGAGGACCAGGCCGCAACGCATCCTCCGTTGCAGTTGCGGCAGGGCGCGGAGCCCACCCCCGGATCGCACCGAGCGGTGCAGGCTCCGGGATCACAGGACACCGCTATTGGATCATCCTCCCCCCGGATCCACTTTTGGACTTCCTGGCCCTGCCAAGCCCATTGCACCCCCCCCCGTGATGGTGAGGCCTGGTTCTCCCCAGGCACATGACTTCTCCTATGTGTGGGCTCTGGATCCACCACAGGCCCAGAGAGCCTCACACTCTACTGACCAGCTCCTGACATGGGTACACAAAGCAGCATACCACCCCCACCCCTCCTATGCCCAGATGGCACAGACCAGCTTGCCATTTCAGGGGGACGTATCCCCGGGGTCCACCCTACAGCCCCCCCCCCCCCCCCTGACCATACCATGGACTGACTCGGGTGCTCCCCCATCTGAACACCCCCCGCCCCGAACCAAGATCGTTACTGCAGAGTCCCACCGCCACTTGAACTCTGCATCCCACCACCAGCCATGGGGCCCGGATGGAGCTGAGCAGCCCTCCTGGCAGTCCTTTCTGCAAGCCTTCCCCACAAAGGAGGACTTTAAGCAATTGATTGCGGACGTAAAAGACACATGCCGGACCGAAATCCAAACCATTCAAGCAGGCCTTAAACACCTGGCCGATAGAGTAGAGATGGCTGAAAAAGAGATACAGGAGACTAAATTGGCCGTACATAGGACCCAACTTCAGGGCTCTGATCACCACCTTATGCTACGGGACATGCAGCGCCACTTAGAAGACCTGGACAACAGGGGGTGCCGCAATAACAGAGTGTGAGGCCTCCCTGAGGAAGATTTGCAGAAAACACTCCAGACGATGTTTAACGACCTCATAGGGGCACCCTTGGACAAACACATTGAAATGGACAGAGCTCATAGGGCCCTACGCCCGAAAGGCCCCGCTTCTAAACCACGGGATGTTATTTGCCGAATACAATCATACCCGCTGAAAGAGACCATCATGCGCAAAGCCCGCGCTGCCCACAACCTAGTGTTCGACAATTCCCCGATACAAATATATCCAGACCTCTCATGGATCACGCTCCAGAAGCGGAGACTCCTGCAACCGCTACTGCGCACCCTGCAAGACCGGGACATTCTTTATAGATGGGGCTTCCCCTTTAGCCTGACTGCCAAACATCAAGGGAGGTCGGCGATCCTACGATACCCCGAAGACCTAGACTCCTTCTGCGACGCCTTGGACATTCCTGTCCCTCCACTACCTGACTGGGACTTGGTGGCCACTCCCCCTCCACCCCCGGTGGTCTGGCAGAAGGTTCCGCCGAACAAACACCCCAAGGGTCCGGAGCCCTCCCGTTGATTCCCTAAACACAGAACCGGGGGCCCCGGTGTTGGAAGGCCCTTTCCCTGATGGCCAGCTGATTAACTTGCGCAACCCGACCTGCCCGGCCAGACAACACTAAGTACTGATTTGTATTCCTTTTTTTTTTCTGTCTCTTTCGGTGCTAGTTCATTATGGTCCATTTCTCTTTTTTGGAAGCTCACAAGCTCCAAATCCGTGCCTCTCCCCCAAAGGGCCTCGCCACATTTTTGTTTTTTATTTATCGGGCTGTCCTGAGACGGCCCCTGTCTGGACTGATCGGATTTATGGATGCTGATCCCCCCTGGTGGCTATCCGCCAGAGAGTTCCTCCCTGGACCTTGGTCCCTCCGAGTCTCCCCGGCCCAGACTTCTTAAATCTCCCGGCCGGGGAGTCCGATTGGAACTTATATGGCCCGTGACCTCTTGGTCAGGCAGGGCATGTACGAAAATGTTTATTGTGTTTATTCTGTGTGTTCTTACTCTTATTTCTTTCTCCCCCTCTAGAGTTCCCTGCTCCTGTTCACCGCAGTCTGTGCCTCATCCCCGTTGGCTCCCGGCCTTCCTCGCACGAATGTCGCGCTCCTTGACCTGGACACGTCACATGCTCCATCAGATAAGTATACGGGTAGCACACCCCCTCCTAGGCTATGGCTAGAATTTTCTCGTTAAATGTACATGGGCTGAACTCCAATAAGAAACGCCACCTGGCGCTCCGAGAGTTTAGGCAGTCGGGGGCAGACATTATCATGGTGCAGGAGACCCACTTTGATAGGGGGGACTCCTTCACGTTTGCATCCTGATACTTCCTCCAGGTATACCAGGCTTTCGGACCACACAAAAGGGCGGCCGTAGCCATCCTCTTTAAAAAGGGGTCTCCCTTTTCATGCTCCTCCACGTATTTAGACCCTCGGGGACACTTTTTTATCCTCAGGGGCCTGTGGCAGTCACAGGCCATTACCCTCTGCGTAGTTTACGCACCCAACACACATCAGCACCATTTCTTAACCAGGGTTCATGCCCGACTGTTCCGAGAGTCCCATGACTTTCTGGTGATCGGAGGAGACTATAACCTGGCACAGCCGGCTACCTGGGACCGCCTGGTGGCAAATACCCAGACCTCGCAAACCCGGGCCCTTAGGGACTCAAAGTTGTTTCGCCAGCTGACTAGGAAAAACGCACTCTTTGATGCATGGCGAGCCCTCCATCCAGGAGATTGCCAATACACATTCTATTCGGCCCCACATCGCACTCAAACGCGAATAGATTACTTTTTTAGATTACACGCTTCGGATTGCAGAAGCGGCTAGTGTGCTGCCTATCTCCTGGTCGGATCATGCCCCCATCACATTATCCCTGAACTTAAACGCTCCCCTGCGCCGGCCCTATAATTGGAGGCTTAATGACTTCCTTCTGCAACATGCCCCCTCGAAACAGGAACTAGAAGAGGCCCTTCAGCATTACTTCGCTGAAAACGACACTCCAGACATCTCCGCCTCCACCCTGTGGGCCGCCCACAAGGCGGTCCTTAGGGGAAGGTGCATGGCCCTTTCATCGGCCATGAAGAAAGACGCCGGTGCTGCTAAAGCATTGGCTGAACATCAGCTGAAGGCCCTGGAGGCTAAGCTCCTTTTAAATCCATCCACCGCACTCCTCCAAACGCGCACAACACTGCAGGACCTAGCTTTAGGCAAAGTAGAAAAGGTGCTGACCCGCCTGAAGCAACTTTACTATGACAAGGGCAACAAGGGGCAGGCTCTTCTGGCCAGGAAACTGGCGGACCGAGCCCTTACCTCTACCCCACACCAGATAAAGAACAGGGGGGGCGATCTTCTGACACATCCCAGGGACATAGCGGGAGCCTTCGCGGACTATAATACAGACCTATATAACAAACCAGAAGTCCCACATAACCCCCCATCTCCTGACCTGAAGGCCCGTATGACCCAATACTTAGAGCAAGCGGGTCTACCCCGACTTAAGACAGCAGATCTACAGGGCCTGAACGCTCCTATATCGGCGGAGGAGATAGCAGAGACAGTGAAGGGCCTCCCAGCCCATAAATCCCCTGGCCCTGACGGATTACCATACGAGTACTACAAGGCCTTTCTCCCGTTACTTAGCCCCCTACATGACCACACTATTTAATGCCTTTCTCCACCAGACCCCAATCCCGAGTGACATGCAGGGATCTTTTTTGACCCTCATACCAAAACCGGATAAAGACCCAGCCTCCTGCGCTAGTTACAGGCCCATAGCGCTACTGAATTCAGACCTCAAAATATTCACTAAACTTCTATCGATTAGGCTGAATGCTATTCTCCCCTCCCTGATCCATGAGGACCAAGTAGGTTTTGTGCCGCTACGTCAGGCAGGGGACAACACCAGGAAGGTCATTGACCTGATTGATGTAGCCAACAGGGACGGTGCGGAAGCTCTCATACTGAGCCTAGACGCTGAAAAGGCCTTTGATCGCCTGAGTTGGCCCTTCATGTTTGCTACCCTGCACCACATGGGGTTCAAAGGACCTTTCCTACGGGCGGTACAACACCTATACTCAAACCCCACCTCCCAAGTTAAAACTCCCTTGCCACATCCTCCCCCTTCCAGATAGCCAACGGTACGCGCCAGGGATGTCCACTCTCACCTCTGCTCTTCGCCCCATGTGTCGAGCCCCTGGCAGCATCCATAAGGGGAAATCCGGACATTAGGGGTATCTCGGTGCGGGGAAAGGAATTTAAGACATCCTTGTTCGCGGACGACATTATTCTCACCTTGACCCAACCCAGAATCTCCCTACCTAACCTTCATGTTGAATTAGATAAATACGGGACAATGTCGGGTTACAAAACGAACGCTTCAAAGTCAGCGGCCCTCCCGATCAACATCTCGGAGGCTGAGGTCCATCACCTACAGTCGAACTTCCCCTATACTTGGGAGAGTTCATCCCTTAAATACCTCGGGGTCCATATTACGCCATCCTTCAGCTCCCTTTACCAGGCCAACTTCCCTCCCCTCTATTGGATAGTTAGGGGCCTTATTCAAAAATGGAAGGCACATCATATCTCGCTCCTAGGCAGTGTGGCGGCCATAAAAATGGTCATCCTTCCCAAACTCCTTTATCTATTTCAGACGTTACCCATCCCAATCCCGTACGCCCACCTCCGCAAATTCCAGAGTGATATGCTGAAGTTTGTCTGGAACTATAAGAAGCATAGGATCCCTGGGTCGGTCATGACAGCCTCATGGGGAGACGGGGGCCTGGCTTTCCCCAACCTTGTTAAATATTACCAAGCTAACCAGCTGCGTGCAGTGGTCTCCTGGTTCCCCCAGAGGTCCTTTAATAAGTGGACGGAGATAGAAAATATATGGTTAGCCCCGGTCCACCCAAATAGCCTCTTATGGGATGCTGATGTGAGGGTGGAGCCTGACCGTTTTAGGTTCGATGTCTCTGCTTAGGGGACTTTGGCGTAAGATGTCTCGAGAGGTGGCGCTCAAGTCCGAGTGCTCCCTGCTGAATTCTTTTGTCTGCAACCCCAAAATACCGGACAGCCTGACCCACCAGATGTCTTGTCCCTGGGCCTCTCGAGACCTATTCCATTTTGGACACTTGGTGGACCCCAGGTCCCGTAGGCTGCTGACATTCTCGGAGCTCCAGGTGAAACACGATCTGCCCAGACAGGTGTTTTATAGCTACTTACAAATAAGGCATTATGCCCAGACAATAGCCCCAAAGCTCCAATTCTCACAACCGTCCCCATTTGAACGTATTGTCCTGGAGGGGCGCCATAGACGGGGGTTGATCACAGACATCTACCAGCTACTGAATGCATATGATTGGCAGGGGCGGGGGAAGCATGTATATATGCTGAAGTGGGAGAGAGAGCTAGGGGAGTCACTGCCGATGGAGGCCTGGCAGGCCGTCTGGAGGCAGGCTGCTAAATTGTCCCTATGCACCTTGTATAAAGAAAACTCATATAAAATTCTGTGTTTCTGGTACCAAACCCCGGACATACTCCACAAAATATTTCCCTCCACCTATGACCGATGCTGGTGATGCCATCAGGACAGAGGCTCTCTCTTCCACATTTACTGGACGTGCCCCCTTATCACCCCGTTTTGGCAGTCCACGCAACAGCTGCTTACCCATCTCGTTGAGATGCCAATCCCCCTAACCCCTAAACTATGTTTGCTAGGTATCTCCCAACCCCGCCTGGCCAAGCCATATAAACTACTTAGGCACATACTAACGGTGGCTAGATGCACGATAGCCCTTAACTGGAAAAAATCCACCCCCCGTCCCAAGAGGCCCTTTACGCTAGGATCAAAGGACGTAGAGTTGATAGAGCGGATGACGGCCAGGATACGTAATGGCATGGATGCCCACGACGAGGTCTGGAGTGAGTGGCAGCGGCGGGAGGACCCGCCGGGGGCGGATGAGGTGGCAGACGCGGTGACCTAATTCTCTCTTCCCTCTCTTCTCCTCTTTTCTTTTCTTGACCCTTCTTTCCTCTTATACAATTTACTGTTTTGGTGTCACCGTTGACACCAGAGTTTAGAAAACGGTTTGAAATGCATAGTTTGTTGACACGACTGGCGGTAGAGCCAGCTTTTGGAATAGGGCCCAATGGGTCGGGAAATCAATCCCTCCTCTACCCATAAAGGGCAAGGGTAATACTTGTATTCTTGGATAAGTGTCTGCTTTGGCTACTGTTATTACCTGCATTTAACTGTATCTTGCGAACTGTTTCATATAAATAAAAAAAATGTTAATTGAGAAAAAGAAGAATGCTTTGAAGTCCAAAATGCAAATTGCCCCAGCAATTTCAGAACGATGGGCATTTCTGGAATGGCTGTATTCTGCCATAGGTCACAGCTTGTGTTGACTTTGCAGAAATCAGGCCCTCTGTTTCCAAGCTAAGGGGTTGTATATACACAAACACTTAATTAAAGCACAACACAAAAACAAAAGTAGTTACCCTTTTTTAGATCAATTCTTAAAATCTTGGCAGTTTTCTTAGTTCCAAAGCCCAGAGGTGAGGAGTATGAACTACCATCACGTGTTGGATCTGGGCTTACTGAAGACTGTAGAGACAGTGCAGAATCTAAACCATTTATAGGGTCACTGATCTTCCCACTTAGCTTTGTATGGGTAGGTGGGGGAGGTGGTTTTATATTAGGAACATCATCATCTTCATCTTCTAAAAGTGGTAGGCAAGTTATGGCAGCTTTCTCATACAGCTCACGATTATGGGATGGCACAACTTCAACTAACACACTGTGATGTTTCATTGCTTGTCTGAAGATATCCTGTGCCCTAAGATACAAGACGGTGAAAAAAACTTAATGAATATAACACCCAATATTCCTTAAAAAAAAAAAAAAAACAGGAGGGAGAAATGTTATGTCTGTCAAGGTTCTCATTTAACCAGGCCCATTCATAGTAGATCTAGTAGTAGAAAGTTATATTCAACTTGAATTGTTCTGTAACGTTAAAACCATGTTGTCGCTTATAAATCTGCTTTTTCAGTTCATAGAGTGTCAGGAATATACCCCCAATATAACACACCTTGGCAGTGCTGGGACAAGGCCATTTGGTGCCCCCCCCCCCCCCCCTGTTTTTAAGAAAGAATCAATGTTGTTTCAAAACAAGAAGATACTTAATGCAATAGAACAAAGTACTGTCCCCCCTTGGGTGGGACTTTGAAAGTCACAGACACTGTGATGCGCAAGGAAGCAATAATTTATTACATAGAAAAATGTCAATTGTCAAAAGCTACAAATATTAACAAACATATATCATCCATAGTGGTATAAATATGAACAACAAAGCAAACAAAAACTGTACAAAAAAACATATATAACTGCAATGACACTGTAAACTTGCTGAAAACAGTTGCAAAAATGTCAAGTATACTCCTATGGAAAAGTTAGTATTATGACATAATCACAAAGACACCTTTCTTGCTTTCATAGAAGCAAAATCATCTAGAACACTATCAAAATGCATCTCTTTTGCAATTGCATACTCAACAGAAAGTATACTGAGGTTTGAAAGCCTGTCTTGACCCATAGTTGACCTTAAATAGTTTTTAATGAGTTTCAGCTTGCTAAAGCTTCTTTCACAAGATGCAACAGTAACAGGAAGAGTCAAAAAAATGTTCAACGCTGTTTCAATATTCGGATAACAAGCAGTAAGAGAATAGTCGTTTATTATCTGACACAGATCAAGGGGTGTTGCAGATTTGACGGTATAGACTCAATGAAAAATGTAAAGCTTTCAATCTCGGCAGAGATTTCCAAGCCATCCAGACCTTCGTTATACTTGGAAGCCAAGTTAAATGCAGATTTTTGTAATTCTGTCACAGTCAGTGTTACAAGAGCAGGGCCAGAGAGGAACTCAAAGTCCTGGGATGTTTCCATTAGTGTTTGTGACTTCCATGTCATGTCAGTGATGAGAACATCAAAAACCTGGTTAAAGTCAATTCTAAAACGGTCTTCTTCACTCAGCTTGACCTGAGCATCTTGGGACTCATAAGGCTCTGGTTTTAGGTTTTATTTGCCTCTTTTGTGGAAATGTTGCAGGAATATGAACTTCTGCAGCATAATGAAATATTTCCTGGACATCCATATTACGCATTTCTTGAAAAGTGCGTCTTAAGCCATCAATTATATGAGATGCCCGTAGTATGGAAATCCCTTTGGCCTGGATAGCTTGGTTTACTTGATCGACCTGATTGAAGATTCTAATCCACACAAACAACGTACACAAAAAACGATAATTAACCTGCAGCAGAAGACTTTCAGATGTTGATACAGATTTGGGATTTGACAAGTTTTCTATAATGTCCGAAAGAGCTTTACATACATCGGTGATCTGTGTAAATAAAGCTTTTATTGCATTTGCTCTTGAAGACCATTGAGTATCTGTATGACCCTTTAGAGTTGTCTTTACAAGTTTTGTTAGGGTTTCCCAGCGGGCTGTGGAACTGGAGAAAAATGTAAACATTCTTTGGACAGTTCCGAAAAAGGTTTTAACTTCTGGACTCACGGAAGCTGCATGTACCCCTGCCAGGTTTAGGCTATGGGCTGCACATGGAACATATCTTGCATGTTTAACCTCTTAAGGACCGCCTACTGTACATTTACGTCAGCAGAATGGCACGGCTGGGCACATCAACGTATATATACGTTGGTTCTAGTACCCAGCCGTGGGTCACGCTCCGGGACCGCGGGACTCGCGGACCCGATCGCCGCTGAAGTGCGGTGATATATCCCCGGAGCTGAAAAACGGGGAGAGCCGTGTGTAAACATGGCTTCCCCGTGCTTCACTGTGGCCGCAGCATCGATCACGTCATCCCTGTTATAGGGGGACGTGATGATGTCACACCTACAGCCACACCCCCTACAGTTGTAAACACACGCAGGGAACACATAAATCCTAAAGCGCCCCCGTGTGGTTAACTCCCAAACTGCAACTGTCATTTTCACAGTAAACAATGCAATTTAAATGCATTTTTTGCTGTGAAAATGACAATTGTCCCAAAAATGTGTCAAAATTGTCCGAAGTGTCCGCCATAATGTCGCAGTCACGAAAAAAATCGCTGATCGCCGCTATTAGTAGTAAAAAAATAAAATAATAAAAATGCAATAAAACTATCCCTTATTTTGTAAACGCTATAAATTTTGCGAAAACCAACCGATAAACGCTTTTTGCGTTTTTTTTTTTTTTACCAAAAATAGGTAGAAGAATATGTATCAGCCTAAACTGAGGAAAAAAAAAAATATATATATATATATATATTTTGGGGGATATTTATTATAGCAAAAAGTAAAAAATATTGCATTTTTTTTTCAAAATTGTCGCTCTATTTATGTTTAAAGGGCAAAAAATTAAAACCGCAGAAGTGATCAAATACCACCAAAAGAAAGCTCTATTTGTGGGAAAAAAAGGACGCCAATTTTGTTTGGGAGCCACGTGGCACGACCGCGCATTTGTCAGTTAAAACGACGCAGTGCCGAATCGCAAAAAGGGGCAAGGTCCTTTAGCAGCATTTTGGACCGGGTCTTAAGTGGTTATTTGCTTGCAGAATTCTTACCTGCACACCATTATATTTGCCAGCCATGTTAGCTGCATTATCATAGCCTTGACCCCTTGCATCCTTAAGGTTAATTCCATCGGTTTTTAACTTGTTGATAATTTCTGAGGCTAGAACACTTCCAGTTTTCTCTTTTATATAAATAAAATCTATAAAGTTATCTTCTATTGTCACCTTCCCTTTTACAACAGTGACATAGCGTAGAACTTGACTCATTTTCTCATGATGAGAGATGTCTGGAGTACAATCAAAAAGCAATGAAAAAAACTTTGCCTCCTTTATTCTTAATAAAATGGTAGAGCGAACAGTGCTGGCCAATAAATTGATAAATTAATTTTGAATTTTATTGGAGAAGTAACTGACAGTGTGCCTCCGATGTGTTTCTAGTTTTTCTTTCAATGACATGTTGTGATGGCTTATTACTTCCAAAATGTCAAGAAATATACCAGAATGTGGCCTATCAATGACATCTTCGGAACCTCTAAGTGCCAGATTGTTTTTGGCACAAAACAATATGCAATCCAAAATACATTTTAAGACGTTTTGCCACTTCTCTTTTTCAGTATCAATTACTTTTTCCAGTTCACTGCCAGTTACTTTCCCATCTTTCAAACTTGTTTCCATCATTTTCCACTTTGAATAGCGTTCACAATGTTCTGGTGAATTTTCATGTGTAGGTATATGAGGATTCAGGTGTTTCCATGTACAGAATCCCTTTTTTGGGTCGGTTAAGGCATAGTTGTGCTTACCAAACAAAATGCATGGAAAGAAAAATTGAGAATGTGAAATTTTTGAATAAATTAACCATGCACGATCAATATATGTACCACTATGTACATTTTTAGTAAACCAAGGGGCATTGAAAGTGCGTCCTTTTTGTGGTTTACATTTTCCAAAGTCACCATCTGTCACCCTTGATCTGGGCCCTTTTCAACCAAATAACACCTAATCTTGTCTGTTAAAGTTGGCAATGAGGGAGGATCATTTGGGTTAATCGGAATATAAGCTTCAGACGAAGTATCCTCTAAAGAGGGCTCACTTGGTGTTTGCTCTTCTGCTGCTTGGGCTTCAGAAACAAATGGCTTGCAGTTACTCTCTTCTGTACATAGCATGTTCTCTAAACTTTTATCAGCCTCACTGACAGCAATCATCTCTTCATTTAGGGTGGCTGAAGTATTGTCAGTTGCAGAACTTGTGCTGGCAACGTTGTGATAACTTTGTGGCTTCCTCTTGTGGCAATTTTCTTTGTTTTCGGAATTCTGCCCCAGATGTTTTTTTTCGACATTCTTTAGAGAACAATAATACCAAGCAAACTCTGGTCAAAACTGGATGTTTATACAGCAACGATGCCACTGGTGGCCACGGCCGATTGTGCCCCCCTCCTGTACAAAATGGTAGCGCCCTGGGCACTCGTTCCTTCCGCCCCTGCCTTGTACCGGCCCTGCACCTTGGGATAATTTAATGCAATCATTATAGAATGTGTACATGTTGAAATGTCCAAGAGCAGGATGGAAGATTTGAAAGTTGTAGCTCCATCCTGTCATAGTTACATTATCCCAATGCTGGTGTCAGAAAGCCTGCATAGGGGTTAGTTCCTCAGTTTACATGGCTGGAATTGTGAAATCACTGCGATAGAGAGTTAAAACAGTATTATACAGCTGGTGACAAAGGCCCCCATCCCTGTTCAGGGATGATTGTTCCATTTTGATATAATGTCTTCCAGAGGCGGCTCTAGGCTTTGTGAGGCCTTAGGCAAAACTTAGACATGAGGCCCCATTCACGTCCATAATGGGAAAAATAATTAAGGCGATAAAAAATTAGCTGTATATATCACCTATATCAGGGATATGCAATTTGCGGACCTCCAGCTGTTGCAAAACTACAAGTCCCATCATGCCTCTCCCCCTGGGTGTCAGGCTTGTGGCTGTCAGGGTCTTGCTATGCCTCATGGGACTTGTAGTTCTGCAACAGCTGGCGGTCTGCTAATTGCATATCCCTGACCTATATTAAGTGCCTTAAATCCTATGAACTATGAATTCACAATTTCTAAAATGTTCTCTAATCAATTATTCTTTAATCAAATATCATTAAACATAGGGTATGTATATATATACACAGTATATCATTTTTTTTTTTTATTACACCCACACAAATATATATACAATTTGTGCAGCTGCTACCAACAACGTGTTTAAGTTATAACAAAAGTAAAAAAACATATTTCTCCATTTACATGAAGGTCAGGTTAATATAATCCCGTCCCCCCTTACATCAGAGTTTGCAGGATTCCCCCTTACAGTGCAAGGGGAAATTTTATGTAAAGGGTAATGCTGCAGATCATGATGTAAGAGGGAATGCTGAAGACTGGTGTAAAGGGGAACTCTGATGTAAGGGGGTTTCTGGTGACCAGAGATCACCTTTATATCAGAGTGCACAGCAATCCTCTTTACATCAGAGTTCCCCTTTTACACCAGGGTCCACAGAGTTCTGACTTGCATTTAAAATGGGAACTAGGATATGGAGGGGACTCTGGGGACCACAGACCACCTTCCACAGAGTGAATGCACTAAGGTAAGGGGGGGGGGGGTACTGATATCAGGGGAAACTTTTAAATCAGTGCCCCCTTACCTTCCTTCACTCCCCCTTACATCAGTGAATCCCCTCAGACTGGCCTTGCAGCGCTGTCACTGACCTCCTCTCAGTCACAGTCCTCTCTAGCCTCCAGCTTGGTGGCTCTGGTTTCATCCTATAATATCCACTCCACATTCAGAGACTGTGCGGACATGATACAGGAAATGGTCTTAGACTGTGCGTACATGATACAAGAGTTATGAGAGACTGCAGATATGATACAGGAGATGGTCAGAGACTGTGTAGACATGATACAAGAGATGGTGAAAGACTGCAGATATGATTCAGGAGATGGTCAGAGACTGTGCAGACATGATACAAGAGATGGTGAAAGACTGCAGATATGATTCCGGAGATAGTCAGAGACTGTGCAGACATGATACAGGAGACGGTCAGAGACTGTGCGGACATGATACAGGAGACGGTCAGAGACTGTGCGGACATGATACAGGAGACGGTCAGAGACTGTGCGGACATGATACAGGAGACGGTCAGAGACTGTGCGGACATGATACAGGATACGGTCAGACTGTGCGGACATGATACAGGAGACGGTCAGAGACTGTGCGGACATGATACAGGAGACGGTCAGAGACTGTGCGGACATGATACAGGAGACGGTCAGAGACTGTGCGGACATGATACAGGAGACGGTCAGAGACTGTGTGGACATGATACAGGAGACGGTCAGAGACTGCAAACATGCTGCAGAAGATGAAAGAGAAATAGCCGCTCCAGGTGGAAACCTTGGTGGTGATCCACCCCACAGAGATCTCAGGTGCAGACAATGCAATCAGCAGGGCAGGAATAACAAGGATGTATTTCTGGACAGCCGCACTCTTGAGGCTGGGTTCACACTTGTTCCGACAATGCTCCAACATTGGGAGCTCATGTAGCATGACGTGTGCAAATCAATGTTTGCCTATGAGAGCTGTCTTAACTGGTCCTACACAAGTCGGTCTGACTTTAAAACTACTCCCTGTACTACTTTGGTCCTACATTGATCCTACTTCAGCCCATTGAATATCATTGAAGTCGGACCAAAGTAGGAGCCTTGTCCTAACCATCTGACTTTTGCCATCTGACATGTGATTACAGCACCAGTAAAAGGAATTTATCTCACTCTGGGATTGTTTTGATTGGTCAAAGAACAAGTCAGTCTATCACAAAGTAGGACCAAAGTAGTATCTGTTCATGAAAGTAGGATGGATGTAGGACCAATGTAGGATCAATGTAGGACCAATGTAGGACCAATGTCGCAAAGCAAAGTAGGATGAAAGTTGTGTAGTGTAGTGTGAACCCAGCCTGAACAATGGTAGCCTTTATTGAAAATTAGGACAGCACTACAAGCCACAGCAAACAAAACTCAAAACTGACGGGTTTCACACTATATCTAGTGTTTAGTCATAGCATGGGTAGTGCAATGAGGTGCCGGGAAAAGGTCATCCAGTACCCAGGGCAAATGTGTTAAATTGCACCCCACTCCCCAGGTGGAGTAGGGGCTGTTGTGCAGTTTGTAGCGACATGCGCAGTTTAATAGCACTACGCATTTTATCCTGCAGTAAAGCTTTGGGCCAACAGTGATGTAGAATTGTTTTTATCTGTGTGAGGAAAAATACCTATGTGTGTGTGTTGTGTCACTAGAAGGAATAGATGCCCCTGCTTCTGTGGTGTGAGTCTAAAGCAGAGTAGGCACGGTTCGTTTTTTTTTGTGCAGCTAAATGAACGGATTCACCCCAGCCATACAAATGAGACAGATGGAGAAATCCTCTCCTTCTGTGCCATTTATATTCTGACAATGGGACTCCCAGACCCCCCCCCCCCCCCCCAATGTCAGAATACACTAATCAATCTGCAACCATTTGGCTTCGGCCACTGATTGAAAGATTTCTAGCATGGCCGTTCAACAGAAGTTGATCTACTGAATGATTTCAGTTAAATAAAATAGGGGAAGGCCACACACAGACTGAAATTTGTCTGGTTCCTACTGAACTGGACAATTTTTGATCTGTGTGTGCCCAACTTAGGGGGAAATGTGAAATTGTGAAGGAGGAGTGCTGCAATCAGAGGGAGAGGGCATCTCTGTGCTAAATTGTGTGTTCTGTGGTCAGCCTAAAATTCAGATTCCTTGTTATAGATTAGCAGCTACACACTGATATCCCAAAATGATTGATAATGAGCAGAGAGGTTTTTTTTTACATTTATAACTGCGTATGTCACTGATCACAGGCTTGGGGTTTAATTATAGCAGACCCTCACCTCCTTTGCAAGCAAAACACATAGACTTTAGTAGATGTCCAGTACAGTTTTCTAAACCTGGGAAGTAGTGAAGTTTTCCAGGTCTGTGATCTCATGTGTTGCAGGATACTGATCATTTAACAGTAATCTGCAAGCACTGATAACAGACTGACACAGCCAGGACGTTTTACAAATCTGGCATTGCTGACACTTGTTATCATACATTAGCACCTCACCTTACTAGCAGCATCCATGAATGAATGAAGAGCTTGTGTGCTGGTCTGGGGAGAGCTCTGGTAACTGCTGGGCTGGACAGTGATCGGTGCTGCAGAGTGTGCAGTGTGATGAACTTTTTCTGCATGCTCCACCCACCTCTGCTGCTGCTCAGACTGTGCAAGCTCCGATACAGCCAGGAAAACCCAGGAGGATCTTCCTTCTCCTGTATGCACACTGGTATGGCTGCAGCTACAGAGAGGAGGCACGCAGCGTGCACACAACCTCAGCGCAGGCCATTTCTCCCTGCACTGAATGAGCATAGTGCAGCTCACAATCCAGCCAACCCCCCCAGCTCTGGTGTCGGCTTTTTTTAAAGGCTACTTCTAGGAGGCAGGAGATCACGAGCTGTCCTTCGTGTGAGGGGGATGTTACAGCCGGCACAGCTGGAACCTGCATGACTTTACCCGCTGACCAGGGACATTCCTCTCACACACGTTCGGCAAAATAGGCGGGTCATGCGAGGCCCCTGTGAGGGGGCGAGGCCTTAGGCCACCGTCTACTTTGCCTAATTAGAGAGCCGCCTCTGATGCCTTCTTTCACACCCTAAACCAAAATGTGCACTATAAAACCAAACTAAAATATACTATACTGTCCTTAAAAATGTCCCTTGTCTTTATTTTCAGGTAGACTTCTGAGTCATGGTCTGTAGAATTTGCCCACCCCTCCATGTTAAAAGGTTATTAATTTGTTGAGAGGTTGTTTTGTCTCCCCCAACCTATAAGTTTTTGTCCTTTGTACAATGTAATACAAACAGTATACCAAGTTTAAAGGTAACATGGCACTTGTATTTTTGGATGTTGTGTTTTGCTGGGAGTTTTGTTTGTAAGCTGGTGAATGTGGTGTCTAAAAAGCAAAACGTATGTGCAATAACTAAACCTAGATACAAGAAAAAAAAAAAAAATTACCAGCCATACCTTTGAAAGTTATTTTTTTAAACATATGACACAATGCCACTGAACATTTTACACAGTATAATACTTACTGTGTAAAATATCTATCAGCAAGTTCCACACTATTAATTTTCACAATGCATTCATTTTCTTGGAAAAGGCCCTCTTGTTTAGTCCTGCTGTTCTCTTCAATTCCACGAATGTACAGTCCCAAAGCACTAAACGGCAAAGTGAGAGTAGGTTAGGTATTTGTTAATGCTATGAGTTATACATATTGGTGGAAACATGAATTTTGCTTTTTTTTTTTTGAGTTTATACATGGTCTATATATATATATATATATATATATATACATACATACATACATACACAGAGAGAGAGAGAGAGGGAGAGAGAGAGAGAGAGAGAGAGAGAGAGAGAGAGAGAGAGAGAGAGAGAGAGAAAGCCTGTGTACTTTATAACTTTATAGTACCGGTGCTAGTTAAATTTAGGAAGATCAGAGTGTAGTTAAAGCGGATGGTTCAGCAAAAAAAATATTAAAAGCCAGCAGCAACAAATACTACAGCTGCTGACTTTTAATATTAGGACACTTACCTGTCCTGGAGTCCAGCGGCGTCCGCAGCAGAGGACAAGCGATCGCTCATCACCCTGCTGCTCCCCCCTCCATCCACGGTGAGGGAACCAGGAAGTGAAGCGCTGCGGCTTCACTGCCCGGTTCCCTACGGCGCATGCGCGAGTCGCGCTGTGCCCACCGATTGGCTCCTGCTGTGTGCTGGGAGCCGAGAGTTCCCAGCACACAACGGGGGGGCGACAGGATGTCGCCAAAAAACCTGACTTTTGCCCGAGACTGCGGGCCGGAAGTGGGTGCGGATACCTGTCTTTAGACAGGTATCTGCACCCCCCTCCCCCCTGAAAGGTGTCAATTGTGACACCGGAGGGGGGGAGGGTTCCGATCAGCGGATCTTCACTTTAGGGTGGAGATCCGCTTTAAACTCTGATCCAAATAGCTATGTGTAAATCAGGGTCTCTGTCTCAGCTGTGCTGCAGGCTTATTCTGTTGTACTGGGGTGTTCTTCCAGCCCCGATGCTGCAGGTGGCAGCAGTGGAGTCAAGGTGTGGGTGCTCTTTCACAGCAGCCAATCAGGAGGGTTTGGCCTTGCTGTGCATGCTGGGAGGGGTATTCTGAGTCAGACGCGATTGGTTCTGGGTCTTCGAGTGTTGCCGATAAACCACAAAAATGCTAAGGACAGGAAAACAATGGTTATTTGTGCCCCCTTCCCTGATGGAGCTTGATGCATCCTCCTGCTCCACAGATGCAGAGGTACCTCAATCCAATGGGTGCAGTTTTCTCGCATCCAGCAGGGTAAGTCTCACCATCAAGGCTGTCCGGTGACGTCAAGAGTTTTGATCGAACAAAATAATTAAAGATTAATCGAGGAATTAATAAATTATATATATATTATATGTATGTCATACACTTTAAATGTAGAATCAACAAGACAAGTTATATAGGAGAATATAGCATCACTTTATAAAACCTATAAATATAATTTGTGTTTGGAGAGGATAGTTGTTTCTAATTTCCAGCAATAAATAATACATTACAGAATAAGTATTTGTATTTTCTTCTGAGTCTAAACCACATTGTACAAGCTCCCTTTCTCTTTACAGGATATTTTGCAAAGTTTTTTTTTTTTTTTTTCAATTACAATGGTCTCTACCTCATGATTGCAGCTAAATGGTTTCACCCTCCATGCTACAGATGGGAAGAATAGGCAGTATGTACTGCAGGGAGAAAGTCAGAAGCAGGAATCTACCATTGGTTGTCAAAGCATGTAGTTGTGCCCAGTGAGTCTCCTTCAGATAATAGCAGAAGTGTCATTGTAACCCCCCCCCCCCACACAGAATTGAAACAAAGTTATCATGCATTAATGTACCAAAAGAGGTGAGTCATATAAAATCACAGTGATTTGGCTTTTTTCTCATATTTTATATGAAGAGATAATGAACTTGTTCAAGAATGAGTAGGAATATTATACACAACCTGGTGCACACAAGCAGCTACAATTTATGTTTATTTTTATTTTATTTTAAGTGTATTTTTTTTTTATGTAGAATCAACTTATATTTTAGATTTTAATTCATCTTTGCGTGTACAAAGCCTACAGTTATTTCCTAGCAAACTTAGTTAAGAATGTACTATGCACAGGTGACTTCCACCATTATATTTCCATGTCATTTTAGGTTATTTCACCAAAGAACACACTGACTGCCTGTCATTTGCACAGACAATGTAAGCCAACCCATAACATTTATTTGAACAGTATAAGTATACGTATGGATCAGTGGGTCGGAGAGACAATATTAAGTCGTTTACACATGATGTCCTTTTTGACGTGAAAAGGTTCCAATTATGCCCTATGTTATAGAAATGATTATCCCTGAGTCTGTGTAAGGTTAATTACTGGTGAAAAAAACACAGGTTAAACTTGAAATTCTGATGCAAGTACAACATGTTTTGACTATGCCTTGTCTACCAAAGCACTTACTGCAAGGAATGGAAAAAGAAAATAAGCCATTAGAAGTTATCAATGCATTACATGGTATGCTGCCTAAGTAGATAATTTGTCTACTTGAAATTAATTTTGTGTTTCATGAATCATGGGGGAAATATCACCAATAATAAAATACCATATTCTAATGGAGAGTCAGATGAAGCATTAAGGAATACACAAAATAAATTGGTGGCTTATACATATAGAAAATTGTACTTAACAGAAATGTCAGATGTGATACAAGAATTCTGGGGGGAAAAAAATTAAAAAAACTAGGGCTGTGAATGATCAAAATTTTTGTGTTCGATTAATCGTTTTTTTTTTTAATCGATTAATCGACTAATTTCGATTAATTATAACGCACATACAGATCCAACTACTTTTAGCTGATCTCCTCACAGGCTGATTCCCAGTGCAGCTACCAACCACTGGAAAAATTAATATAGCAGGATACAAAAAACACACAAAGGCAGCGCTCAATGGGAAGAGCATTAAAACTTTTATAGTCTTCAAGTAGGTAACAAAATAAATATTGCACTGGAGATAAAATCGATGTAGCTACATAAACTGTAAAAATGGTGCGAGTAATACCAAATGGTACCAAAAGCAGTCATAAAAACCTGTAGCTAAGTATGATACTGGTATAAAAATGTGTACAACGATACCACTGCTGAATCCAGATGAGGAGGGGTTAACATCAGTCCATCGGCATGTAGATGTCCCATGAAGGGAACTATCACAACTCCCAGTGGATGGTTGTAGAATCCCAGGTTGACAGAGGGAAGTAATAGAGGGAAGTGTAACAGCGCTTGCGTCAGGGCTGTCTTAATGAGAGGGCACACCTGGGCACTGCCCAGGGGCCCCAGCTGCATTGGGGGCCCCTGCAATTTGCCCAAAGCAGCTGGTCCTTGAGGCTACGCTGCCCCGAAATTGGGGGCCCTATGATGGCACTGAGAGTGATAGATACACAGGGGAGGCAGTCTGCCTTCTACCTACTTGATGTCTGTTTACCTGCACTGTCATTATTGTAGGGGCCCCAGAGCATTTCTTTGCCCAGGGGCCCAAGATGCTATTAAAACGGCCCTGGCTTGCGTGTGGCAGATAGTAAGGTCCCGCCGGCATGCAGATATGAAGGCACAGCAAAGGAGCCCTTCAGATGGACACGGCAAGCCCCGCCGGTGTCCATGATGTCACCGGATCTCTGACAGAACTCCCTGAAGGCCCAGAAGCCGGCAGAGAGGTGAGTACCAGTCATAAGAATTTTTTAATCGATCAAAAAGATTTTGATCGATCAAAAAAATTTAAGATTAATCGATCGATTAAAAGTTAATTTGCACAGCCCTAAAAAAAACACAAATAATTTGCATGCTAATAAGTGCTATGAGAAAGGGTAATATCTGAAAAACAATAAAAATAAAGGGATTTTTAAATACAGCTTACCTGTAAAATCCTTTTCTTGGAGTACATCACGGGACACAGAGCGGCATATTCATTACTATATGGGTTATATGGAGTACCTTCAGGTGTGGACACTGGCAATCTCAAACAGGAAGTCCCCTCCCTATATAACCCCCTCCCCTAGAGGGAGTCCCTCAGTTTTGTAGCAAGCAGTATGCCTCCCAAAATGTTTCCCCAAAAGAGGGGTGGGAGCTCTGTGTCCCGTGATGTACTCCAAGAAAAGGATTTTACAGGTAAGCTGTATTTAAAAATCCCTTTTTCTAAGGGAGCTGTGGTGGCTCAACGTGATTGGCACTGCGCTGACAAGCCATTCACCTCTGCAGCCAAGGGTTCGGATCCCGGTCTCGGCAACATGTGAATTGAGTTTGGTGGTCTCAGCCCGGCTCCCGGTGGGTGTGCTATGCAAGGTACGCCTGTGCTTAGTACGCCCACCCCCCCCCCCACAAAAACCACCACACTTGCACGCACACAAAATTGGTTTAAAACACATGCACTTTGGCCATGCGGTCTCTTAAAATAAAGAGAGGCGAAGGACCTACGGGGCTGGCTGGGTGGGCTAGGCCCCCTCACTCCCTCATAGGGGGAGTCCCTCTGCCCCATTGGGGTCCCGTTGGGCCCCAGTTGGGCTCCCAAGAGGAGCAGGTAGGGCGGGGTGAGTGGGAGGCCCCCCTTCACACCCGCCATTGCCACCAGGGGCATGGAGAAGGATGGCGATTGCCTCCGGGGGGAGGGTCTGCCTACTCCCAACTCCTGCAGTCCGGCTCCTCTCTCTCGAGTTCACGCACAAAAATACACTTTAAAAGAAGAAAAAAAAAATAAATAAAAAAAAAAAAAACAAAAAAAAAAAAAAAAGGAAAAAAAAAAAAAAAAATCCCTTTTTCTTCCTCGTACATCACGGGACACAGAGCGGCATATTCATTACTATATGGGATGTCCGAAAGCAATGCTTTAATGAGGGGAGGGAGACATCTTCCAAAGAAGGATTCAATTTAGAGGTATACTCAAATAATAATAATAATTCCAACTTAGTCAAGAAAAAAACTTTTTTTTTTTTTTTTCTTTTTTACAACCAAGGGTGCCTCTGATCCCGAGGATCTTAAACTGCAGCCTGTAGTACTGCCTGTCCAAAGGCAGAATTCGCATTCCTTCTCACGTCTAGTTGATAAAACTTTGTAAATGTGTGGACTGATGACCACGTCGCCGCCTTGCATATCTGAGCCATAGAGATCTGATGGTGTGCTGCCCAGGAGGCGCCCATGGCCCTGGTAGAATGAGCCTTTACCGACAAAGGAGGAGGCAACCTCTTCAAACCGTAGGCTTGAATGATTAATTGTCTAATCCATCTCGAGATGGTGGATTTTGCAGCTGCCTGCCCCTTCTTGGGGCCATCTGGTAGAACGAACAACACATCTGTTTTCCGGATCTTTTCTGTAGCTTTAAGATAGGCCTTCATGGCCCGGACAATATCCAAGGTATGCAGCAACCCCTCCTTTCTAGATGTGGGTTTTGGAAAGAAGGATGGAAGTACCAAATCCTGGTTCAAGTGAAAATTGGATATAACCTTTGGTAGAAAGGAAGGATGGGGCCGGAGAACTGCCCTGTCCTTATGTAGAACGAGATATGGTTCCTTACACGATAAGGCTGCTAATTCTGACACTCTCCTGGCCGAAACTATGGCGACCAAGAAAACCAACTTTATTGTCAGTAAGACTAAAGGAATCTCAGCCAACGGCTCAAAGGGTTGTTTCTGTAGAGTGGACAGGACAAGATTTAAGTCCCATGGACAAATTGGTGACTTGACAGGAGGATTAATACGCAAGACCCCCTGTATGAAGGTCTTTACCAGCGAGTGGGTGGCCAGCGGCCTCTGAAACCACACTGACAGAGCTGAAATCTGTCCCTTGATTGTGCTTAATGCCAGGCCTTTATCCACTCCTAGCTGGAGAAAACTTAACACCCTATCAATGGTATATTTGCGGGAATTCCATCTTTTGGATTCACACCAGCCTACGTAGTTCCTCCACACCCTGTAATAAATCACCCTGGAGGCCGGCTTTCTAGCCCTAATCAGGGTAGGAATTACCTGCCTAGACAGACCTCTACCCCTAAGAATCAGGGATTCAGCCTCCAGGCCGTCAAATTTAGACATTGTAATGTAGGGTGGAGGATCGGGCCTTGTGAGAGTAGGTCTGGTCGTAGAGGAAGAGTCCAAGGGTCTCCCACTGTCATCTTCAGGACTAGTGAGTACCATGTCCTCCGGGGCCAAGCTGGAGCTACTAGAATGACCGGCTTGTGCTCCACTCTGATCCTGCGCAACAGGCGAGGAAGTAACTGTAGCGGAGGGAATGCATATAGAAATTTGAATTGATGCCAAGGGCAAACCAACGCATCGGTTCCGCAGGCCATAGGGTCCCTCGCTCGAGACACGAACCTGTCTAGTTTCTTGTTGAACCTGGATGCCATTATATCTACGTCTGGCATTCCCCACCTCTGGCAGATTGTCTGAAAGACCTGGGGATGCAGAGACCACTCCCCTGGCAACAGACTCTGGCGACTTAAGAAGTCTGCCTGCAGGTTGTCCACTCCGGGAATGAATATCGCCGAAATGCAGGGTACATGAACCTCTGCCCACTGAAAAATCAAGCTCACCTCCCTCTGAGCGGCCTGACTCCTGGTTCCCACTTGGTGGTTTATGTATGCCACCGCTGTGGCATTGTCTGACTGGATTCTCACCGGGAACCCCTGTAATCTGGAGGTCCATGCCAGAAGGGCTAGGCGAGCAGCTCTGATCTCCAAGATATTGATGGGGAGCTGCCTCTCTGTTTTCACCCAAGTTCCCTGGCGAGAGAACCCCTCGAAGACCGCCCCCCAGCCTGCCAGGCTGGCGTCTGTGGCAACTACCTTCCAGACAACAGGGCTGAAGGATTTTCCCTTTAGAAGATTTTGAGGGTTCAACCACCAGGCCAGGCTTTGTCGGACCCTTGATGATAGCGTCAAAGGGGACTCTAAGGCATGTGCCCTCTTGCCCCAGGCTGCTAGAATGGCTGCCTGTAGGACGCGAGTGTGGATCTGAGCGTATGGTACTGCCTCGAACGTGGCCACTAGCTTGCCTAGTAATCGCATACACAGGCGAATAGTTGGTTTTTTCTTGCTTAGAACCAACTGAACCAACCCCTTGATAGCCTCGATCTTTACAAGGGGCAGGAACACCCTTTGCTGTTCTGTGTCTAACCTCATGCCGAGGTATTCCAACTGCTTTGTAGGCTGGAACGCTGACTTTCCCCGGTTTAGGACCCAGCCGAATCCTTCGAGGTACCGAACCGTGAGGTTTACTGCCTGTTGCAGACACGGCCGTGAGTGATCTATGATTAAAAGGTTGTCCAAGTATGCTAGGACTGTGACCCCTTGGATCCTTAAATTGGCCAGAACTGGGGCTAGGATCTTCGTGAATACCCGGGGGCCGTGGCCAGCCCGAAGGGGAGCGCCCTGAATTGGAAGTGTCGCTGCCCCACCGCGAAGCGTAAAAATATTTGATGTGACTGAAAGATTGGTACATGAAGGTAAGCATCCTTTATGTCTATGGAGGCCAGAAAATCGTCCCTCTGAAGCACGGCGGCTGCTGACCGGATGGATTCCATCCGGAAGGAACGAACCCTTAGGTAACCGTTTAACCTCTTTAGGTCCAAGATTGGCCTGACATCGCCGTTGGGCTTTGGTATGACAAAGAGATTGGAATAGAAACCTAGCCCTTGCTCTTGGGCTGGCACCTCTATTATTACGTCCTGGCAAAGCAGGTGATCCAAAGCTGCCAGCATTGAGGCCTTCCTTGCTGGATCCTTTGGTAGCCTTGACTCTTGAAAATGAGGCGGAGGACACTTTAGAAACTCCAGTCTGTAGCCTGTGGTTACAGACGCCCGGACCCATTTGTCGGGGATCTTGGCTTCCCAAACTTCTGAGAAGAAACGAAGCCTTCCCCCCACCCGCGAGAGTGGGGGCGCCCCTTCATAAGGCAGACTTAGGGGCTGTCTTTGTCGGCTTGCGATACCATGGCCTCTTACCCCCAGGGGCCTGTCCCTGCGATCTACTGTTAACGTTGGATCGTGCAGGCGGCCGTCGATACTGCCTGGAATTTGAGGGCCCTGAGACAGGAAAGAGCTGCATTTTAAATGTAGGACCCCGGAATGTCTTTTTGACCGGTAAAAGGGTACTTTTGCCACTTGAAATAGTCTGAATGTATTTATCCAGATCCTCCCTGAAGAGTCGTCCTCCATGGAAGGGAAAACCCTGCCAGAAGCTTTTTGCATGGGGGCTCTGCCGCCCAGTTCTTCAACCATAAGAGCCTTCTCATGTGCACCAAAAATAGTGATAAACGAGAGGCCTGCTGGATGGAATCTTTTATAGCATCTACAGCAAAACACAGAGCTCTGGGAATGTCAGAAAACTCTTCTGCTTGTTGGGTAGGCATGTCCTTTAACATTTCTTTTGTCTGGTCCTTTAACGCCTGACAAACTCCAATTGCAGCCACAGCTGGCTGTACCACTGCTCCTGCCGTAGCAAAGGATGCTTTTAAAAGTGTCTCTAACCGTTTATCAACCGGATCTTTAAACATATGTATGTTTTCCACCGGGCAAGTTAGTGATTTATTCACACATGAGATGGCTGCATCCACCACTGGGAGCCTCCACCTCTTGGAGAATTTTTCCTCCATGGGGTAAATGACCGCAAATCTCTTCGGTGGCAGAAAAATCCTGTCCGGCCGTACCCAATCCCGAAAGATCAATTCCTCCAAGAGAGGATGGACCGGAAAAACTGTGTTGCTTAACGGAGCTTTCAAAGAGCCCAGAGAGGATACCGGAGGAACCTGAGGCTCTGGCAATGGTAAACTAAATGCCGAGCGGACCATGTCCGTCAAAGACTGTACCCACAGTCTCTCTGTCTGGGAGTCTGAAAATGGTTCCTCAGAGGTAGATCCCTCAATCCCTGAACCCTCTTGGTTCAGGTCTAGTTGATCCTCCTGCGATTCCAATTCCTCCGGAGAGGGAATCTCAGCATCTGAGGATACACCTCTTGGTGATGGGGATCTAACCCGTTTCTTACCAGGAATAGCTCTAGCGATCAATGCTGCTATTCTCTCTTCTAGCCCCCCTAGGGATACGTCTAGCATCTCCTCTGTGATAAACACAGGGCTGGGCTGATCTGGGCCAGCCTCCGCACCAGATCCCCCTAATGGCTCATCCAAGGCGCCATTTATGGGAATAAGTTGCGGGGAAAGTATTGGCATATCATCAGAATCAGAGGGGGAACCCCTTTGTTTTTTGGTCTTTTTTGTACCCTTTGACCCCGAACCTTTGGAAGCCATAATACAAAATCGAGGGACTCCGCCAACAACAACAGACTGTAGTGGCCAGGAGTACAAAACTAGAGCTTAGGGGACAATAGATCACTAATGCCCAAAAACTGATGGGGCCCCGTATGTTTTTTTTTTTTTTTTTTTTTTTCAAACATACAGTGACCCCAAACTTAGTTTGCCAGCCTCCAACCTGCTGCAAAAAGGGGAATTTCTTGGCTTAACAAAAAAGGCATTGGAACAAAGTCCAGCATGTACTACCCCTCTTCCGCCACCGGGAGTCACTGTTCTGCCGCTCTGCGTCCTCTCCCTCTGAGATCAGCCTCAGACTGAGCACTGACAATGCCTGCTGATCTATAACAGCACAAGGCGCGCCCCTGTATGACGCTGCAGGCACGCCCCCCCCCCGCCCTCCTCTCTGAACGGCGCGAAAAACGTCTATAAGACGTGCGCGCGCGCGCGTATGCCGGAACAGGAGGAACATGGAGGAGCCGCGCTGCTGGAGACCCAGGACTGCAGTATCAGGCGGCAGATTCAAACCCCCGGTCAGGTAGGACTCTCCAAAAGGCCCCATAGGGATCCTTACCAGTCCTAGGAAGAAAGCAGCAGGTTAGCTAGCGACACCATTCTTAGACAGGGGAACCTAGTGATGGGGGAAAAGGGATCATCCTGTCTTTCACAGACATAGTGAGCAAGGTTGCCAATGCAGAGCATACTTAGGCTACCCCCCTTTTAGGTTACCCCGGAGAGCCTGCTGTCGAACCAAGTCCCGCAGGCTCCCCCTTACCTGCTCCATGCTGCAGGATGTTTGTCCAGCAAAATGATCCAATCTTCTCCCATCTCCGTGGGTAGCGTAGTAGACCTTCAGGCCCTGGGGTCCTATGAAGGTACCCACTGTCCTGGACCTATATAGCACCCTGGCAAACAGGAACTTATGGTTTTTACAAACTCCAAGTCCTGGGCCCAGGGTCCAGCCCTCCAAAGAGGAGCATTATAGGCAAAACCCCACGGTTTGGGGCCCGGGTACTGTCCACTTTGGCACTGAGGCTCCTTGGACAGATCCGGTTAGCCCGCCCTTAATCCCAAGGATGTGGAGCAAAGCTATTCTGTGACCAACACCTAAGATACTGGCGAAAAAACTGAGGGACTCCCTCTAGGGGAGGGGGTTATATAGGGAGGGGACTTCCTGTTTGAGATTGCCAGTGTCCACACCTGAAGGTACTCCATATAACCCATATAGTAATGAATATGCCGCTCTGTGTCCCGTGATGTACGAGAAAGAAAAAATATTTAATATGAACAGTGTATTGTCAAAAGTATTGGGATACCTGCCTTTCTCCACTCTAATTTATCCTAAAGGTGTTCTATCAGGTTGAGGTCAGGACTGTGCAGGCCAGTCAAGTTCCCCCAAGTCTTTATGGACCTTGTTTTGTGCACTGCTCCAAGTCATTTGGTGGAGGGGGATGGTTTTCAGGAGTTGGGCTTGGCTCCTTATTTTCAGTGAAGGTAACCCTTAAGGTGTCAACATACCAAGATATTTTGAACAATTTAATGCTCCCAACTTTGTGAGAATAGTTTGGGGATGGCCCCTTTCTGTTCCAAAACAAATGTGCACCAGTGCACAAAGCAAGGTCCATAAAGACAAGGATGGGAGAGTTTTGGGTGGAGGGACATGTCTGGCCTCAACCCAATAGAACTCCTTTGGGATGAATTAGAGCAGAGACTATGAGCTAGGCCTACTCAGTGCCTAGCCTCACAAATGTGCCTATGGTAGAATGGTCAAACATTCCCATAGCCACACTCCTAAACTTTGTGCACAACCTTATCAGAAGAGTTGAAGCTGTTACAGCTGAAAAGGGTGGGACAAAACTAAATATTGAACCCTACGGACTAAGACTGGGATGCCATTAAAGTTCATGTGCATGTGTGTATAAAATATATATGGGCGCTATGCTGCACCAATATTTGGAGCATGGTCTCTTTAAGGCAATGGTATAGTATTTAGGAGGTCACCCAGAGGGGTGAGAAATTCCGTGCAATAAAATGTGATCCAGAGAGGACGGGCCTACTGTCCTCTCTGTCCTTGTTAGGCGGCGTACACACAACCGAGGTTCTCGCTAGAAACCAGCGAGAACCTCGCTGGAAGCTGCATTCCAGCGAGAACCTTGGCCGTGTGTACACTCTCGGCGAGCATCCCGTCGGGAATGCCGTCGAGCAGAAATAGAGAGCATGTTCTCTATTTTTTTTTTTTTCCAAAATTTTTATTGAATTTTTCAACAGGGAAAAGAGTACAATAATGCACATTGGCGAGCATAAGGAGCATGTGCGGGCGCAGCCGCCATACGTTACTTTGTGGGACATAAAAATACAAACAGGGAGTCCAGATACTGCAGAATTGTAGCCAATAGTGGTAATAAACACAATGAACAGAAACATGCATAAAGGAATGAAACTTCGTGGGTAGGGTCCCCTGTTCGGGAGGCCGTGAGAAGCGTCAGCCACATCCCCCCTTGGACAATCGATCGTGGGAGATGTTTTGCTAAGGGGCGGAGCGGTCGCTGTAGTCCACTCATTGTCACGGGGGGGGTGGCTTGGTGTACGATATAGGAGACCAACTTACTTCACATTTAGATACTATCGCCATTCTCGTTAATAGTTAACTGGGTGGTAACGTAGTGGTGTCTGTTGGTAGGCAGTAGGCATTAGAAGCAGTCAGTGTATTATAGAGGGAGGGGGTAGGGGCCATGACCGCAGGGGGGGGGTAGCACAGGGGGGGAAAAGCAGGGAGGGGGATAAGCTGCCACAGCTCGGTAGGGCAGTGTGAGGTAAAGGAATCAGGCCAGGGTCGTCAGGGTTTGATAGTCTTGTATTCGTCAGTCGTGGTGAAATGGACCCAGGTTGCCCATGTTTCGGTGAATTTAGTAGGATTATCATTAGCCTGGTGGATTAGTTCTTCCATCTCCATTGTTTTGTGGAGACGTTGGAACCAGTCGAGTAAGGACGGGGGGTGTGGAGAGAGCCATTTAAGTGGGATGCACATTCGAGCAGCATTCACCATGTGCATGGCCAGGGACTTGCAATATCCTCTCGGGGGCGTCGGGGCGAAGTGGAGAAGAAACTGGGCAGGTGTGAAATCTAAGTTTTCAGTCGTCACGTGTGTGATGAGTCTATGGACTTCCGTCCAATAGGGTTGAATTTTGGAGCAGGTCCACCATATGTGGAGGAAAGAGCCTATTTCCAGGTGGCACCGCCAACAGATCCCAGGGAGTGCGGGATTAATTCTGTGGAGTTTGAGCGGGGTTTTATACCACCTGGAGAGGAGCTTGTAGGCGTTTTCTTGTGTTTGAACGTTAACTGAGCCTTTGTGAGCGAGCCTGTAGATTGTTTCCCATTCCCCTTCAGTGAGATCGAGTGTGAGGTCGCGTTCCCACTGTTGGTTAGCCCAATGGGTTTTGGGGGAGTGTGTGGAGAACAATAGGCCATAGATAGTCGAGATTAGGTGTCTCTGTGGTTCCTTCTTGGAACAGAGGCTCTCGAAATGGTAGTATGGCCTGGACCAGTGGGAGGTTGGTGCCGTCTTGCCCAAGAAACGTCGGATTTGTAGGTAGGGCCAGAATGGGAATTCGTCCCTGCCAATGTGAGTGGCTAGTTCTGATTGGAGCATGAGTCTACCCGCTTGAAAGAATTGGCCCGCCAGTACTAACTCGTGGGGCCAGCTGTCAGACAGAAATGTAGGGTGCATACCCGGCGGGAAGTCGGGGTTCATTCTGAGGGGCGTCATGGGGCCGTGTCGGTCCGACAGTTTGTATTTAGAACAGGCCTCCCAGAAGGCTCGCAGGGAGGGGAGTATGAGGGGGTGATCTTTACAGCCACGGGGAATGTTGCCTTGTGAAACCCAGGGCAGATGGGAAATTGGAATGGGAGAAAATTCCTGCTCCAGTCTCACCCAGTTCTTTCGGTCCCCGTTGGCGACCCAGTCATAAATTCTCGCGAGGCCACAGGCCAGGTTGTACTTGCGGAGGTCCGGTAAACCCAGGCCTCCCTTCAACTTAGGGACTGTGAGCCTGTCATAGCTCAAGCGCGGACGGGCATCGTGCCAGAGGAATTGTGTACAGGTCGATTTGTAGGATGATAGGAAGGCCGGTGGGAGTCTTATGGGGATCGTTTGCATGATATACAGTAGCCGGGGGAGGACGTTCATTTTAATCACCGCGATCCTCCCAAACCAGGACAGGTTTTTCGGGGACCAACCCCTGAGATCACGTAGGATCGTCTGAAGTAGAGGGGCATAGTTGAGGGAGTACAGGTCTGTGAGGGAGGCGGGAAGTTGGATCCCCAGGTACGTGATGGCTCTTACATTCCATTTAAAAGGGAAATTGGTCTGGCATAAATTACACAGGGATTGGGGCAGTGAGACGTTCAGGGCAGACGATTTAGTGAAATTGATTTGGAAATTTGACAATGCCTTAAAGTCCGCGAAGTCTTTCATTAAATTAGGGATTGTTGTGAGGGGGTCTCTGAGGAATAGGAGAATATCATCAGCGAACGCGGCAAGTTTGTACGTGCGGGTCTTAATGTCGATACCCTTAATCGTTGGATTAGATCGGAGTCGTTTCAGGAAGGGTTCTAGGGTTAGGACGAATATCAGGGGGGGGAGGGGGCATCCTTGGCGGGTTCCGTTCGTTATGGAGAAGGCGTCTGACAGGTGGTTGTTAACTCTTACCCTTGCTGTGGGGCCAGAGTATAGCGCGGATATATAGTCCAACATGAGCGGAGGAAGGTTCGTGGCTTTGAGGGTCGCTTGCATGAAGTCCCATGCCACTCTGTCAAACGCCTTCTCCGCGTCGAGTGACAGAAAAAAGCCGGGGGATCTACTGGTGGACAGCCACTGATGAACGTTTAGGGCCGTGAGGGTATTGTCGCGTGCTTCCCTCCCAGGGATGAAACCGGCCTGGTCAGGGTCTATTAGTGTGGGCAGGTACGGAAGGAGCCTATTCGCGATCGTCTTAGCAAACCATTTAAGGTCTACGTTGAGCAAGGAGATGGGTCTGTAGTTGGACACACAGTTTGGGTCCTTGTCGGGCTTGGGGAGCACCACGATATGTGCGGTCAGGAGGTCCCGAGGAGGGGCAGTGGCGGTGGCGAAGGAGTTATAGGCCGAAATGAAGAAGGGTGTGAGAGTTTTGGCATAAGTCTTATAGTACCCAGCGGTCAGACCGTCAGGTCCCGGACTTTTGCCGGGCTTCAGTTGTTTAAGGGCCAGACCCACTTCTGCAGTACTGAGGGGCCTGTCCAGTTCCTGTCTAGCCGTCTCCGATAATCTGGTGGGGCCGTATTGGTTTAAAAACTCGTCAATTAGTCCCTGTCTGGAGAGTCGTGCCGCCGGGGAGGTCGGGGAGGGCAGGTTGTATAAGTCGGTGTAGTATTGGGCGAATAGCCTAGCGATGTCTGGGGTGGAGTGTAATTTGACGCCTTTGCCGTCTGTTAGTGAGTGGACTGTCGTCTTGGCCTGCCTAGTTTGTAAGGCGTTTGCTAATATTTTGCTTACTTTGTTGCCGTGTTCGTAGAATGTTTTCTTGGCCAGGGTGTAGGAGCGTCTGATCTTTTTACCAATGATTTCCAAGAGCTCTGCTCTTGCTAGGCTCAAGTCCTGTAGCGTCGCAATGGCCTGTGAGTGTTTGTGTACGGACTCCAATTGTTTAATCCTCCCCAGGAGTTCGTCGTATTGTGCACGTCGTTGTTTGTTACGTTTGGCAGCCGCAGCTATCATGAGGCCTCTGACCACACATTTGTGGGCCTCCCAGTTAACAACGGGGGTCGTATCCTCTGGCCTGTTTTCTCGGAAAAATGCCTCGAGATTCGTTTCAAGGTCGTTAGCTAGTGTCGGGTCCGTAAGCAGAGATGGATCCAACCTCCACACCCGTGTACGGGGACGATGCATGGGAAGAGACAACGTTACTGAGATCGGGTTGTGGTCCGACAGTAACATGGGCTCTATAGTCGCTGAGGTTAGCATGGGGAGATCTTCCTGGTTGAGGAAAAGGTAATCGAGTCGGGAGTAGCGGTCATGGGGGGCCGAGTAGAATGTGTAGTCCTTTCCCGTAGGGTGCAGGGCACGCCATGTGTCATGTAAGAGAAGTTCTTGGAGGATCAGCTTGATCTTCCTCAGAGCAGAGTACTGGGTTGATGAGGTGCCCGTGGATGTGTCTAGGGTGGGGTTGAGGGGGACATTAAAGTCGCCCCCCAGCAACAGGGTCCCAGCCTTAAATGGTGACAGCAGAGACGACATGGATCTAAAAAAGGAAACCTGGCGCGTGTTCGGTGCATATACATTAGCGAGCGTGATAGTGTGGTTAAGATAAGTGCCTTTCAGAAATAGGTATCTGCCCTCTGGGTCTGACAACTTCCCTGTCAGTTTGAAAGGACATTGTCTAGCTATCAATATCGAGACCCCTTTCGTTTTGGATTGTACGTTCGTGGCGTGGTGGGCTTCAGGGTAGTGAAAGTTGTGTAGTTTGGGCGTTGCTTCTGCCTTAAAGTGCGTTTCCTGTACGAATGCAATATCCGCCTTGGCGCGGTGTAAGGTCAGAAGGAGTTGCGACCGCTTTTCAGGGAGATTAAGCCCCCTCGCGTTTAGGGAAATCACCTTTAAGGCAGTGTTGTGGGCTCCTACCGATGGATCCGGCATTGTGAGCGTGAGTGCAGTCTCACGTCAGGGTGTAGTTTGAGAGTAATGAACCGAGCTGTGGCGGGAGGGGGGGGAGGGAGCAGGGGTCTGGGTAGCGCAAAAACGGTGGTGGGGGCTAAGGATAAAAAAAAAAAAAAAGGGGGGGGGGGATGGTGGGAGTCACCCAGTTAGAACGGGACGGTATAGGGAGAGGCGCCTAGTGCGTCTCTTTTTCGGGGGAGGAGGGGGGAAAGGGACCGATTAAGTGGAGGGGGACACAGTCCCACCTCTTCGTCTAGGGGGGGGGGTAATCGGTAGAGTGCGGTCGTGTGGGGCACCCGTGTCGCGAATGGGACACGGGTACTGTCGCACACCTCCGCTTGTGGGTTGACCAGGGCCTTTGCCAGAGCACTGTCGTGTGACAAAGGGAAAATCTATGTACATATATATGCCACCTCAGAGTGTAAACCCGCTGGGTTCAACCAAGGGTGAGACCTCTGCTGAATCAGGAAGCTGTGACGGGTACCATGTTCTAACCTCTGGATCAGCCGGTTGATGTGTGAGCAGGGCTCCAGGGTCTCCCTATAGGGGGGGAGACTCCGGACCCCCCGGCGAGCACTTATCTCCAGGGCCGACAGTCTATACAGTCCCACGACAATAAAACAATTTAACCTTAATACCTAAGCTAACAGTGTAACAATGACCCTCAATAGGCACAGCTGCTTAGCAGTATAAGCAATTCCTAACATGTAAAGCGGGTAAAACAGGGGGGCACAACAGTTCCCTCACCCAGCCCAGGGGCAGCGGTGTCCGCCCGCGTGGGACCTGTCTCTCCAAAGAGCGTCAGCGGCTTCTTAGCTCCTGTGTCCTACGGGTGGACCGGATTGGTCTGAAGCCCTTGGTGATGAGTGGTCTAATGACCTTAGTGTCGGAGTCTTCCGGGGCCTTCTACTCTTGGGCAATCGGCGGTTAGATGGAGATGTTCTGTTGAGTTGCAGACAGGGTGGCCAAGCATGGTGGACGGGCTTGTGGACCGGAGAGAACGGGTCGGGTGAAGGTCCCTGGCTGTGTCTCCCGCGAATCAGGCATGTGCGCAAGATAGGGGATCGGGAGTCTCCTCAGGAGTGATCCCCCCGAAGTTAGAGGGGGATCGGGGGGATAGATCTGTGTTGGCCGATGCGGGCGCTCTCCTTGTACCCCGAGGATCTCTGTGCTGTCAGCCAGGACAAGCCTCATCTCCACGATGGCGTCTCACCGGAAGTGGCGTGATAGTCGGGCGACGGAGACGGGGATTGATTCTACGGTCCGGAACCGGAAGTGGCGGGTCTCCTGAAGGATCCCGGGAGATGTAGTTCCGTGAGCGGGAAGAGGAGGAGTCCGAGAGTCCCAGTGAGCCTCCGGGGGAGAGGAGGAGGTGATCTCTTGCGCCGGAAGAATGTGGCGGTCCCAGGTCCCGTTACTGGCTTATTGCAACAACTCGCTGTTGAAGGCCCCGTGTAAACGGGACAGTAAAAGAGTCGAGCCACTGCTTCCAGGATGTGGGAGTAGCGTGGAAGTACCTCAGGCAGTCAAACATACGTTAAAATAGTAAAAAAGAGAAAGTCAAACATACCAACTGCTGACAATTCTGACTGGGAGTAAGTGGGGTATTCAGTAATCCCTCCTGGTGAGGAGAGTAAGTCCCGGTCACGTCCGGGGCCCGAGGCTGTAGAGCGAGAGCCCGAAGGGGAGCGTCTCCTGCGGTGTCTAGTGGGTTGAGTCTCCATGACTTCAGCTCCTGGACCGCTCCAACGGCCCACAGAGCGGCGATAGATGGCATACCACTCTGGAACAGCTACGGGCGGTATGTCTAGTGCCTCAAAGAAGTGTGGGAGATCCTCTGGGACCTTCAGATGCGCGGTGCGGCCCTGACGGGTGGCTGCCAGGCAGAAGGGGAATTTCCATTTGTACTGTATGTTCTCGGCTCGCAGAGCATCCAGTATGGGCTTGAGGTCCCGGCGGTGTTTCAGGGTTATGCCCGAGAGGTCCTGGTATAACTGGATCGGGGCTCCTGCATGTTGGAGGCGCTGTCCCCTGGCAAGTCTCAGAATCTCCTCTTTCAAGCCAAAGTCAGGAAGGCAGCAGACGATGTCCCTTGGTGGGTCAGCATCCTTTCCCCTTGGGCGTAGCGCCCTGTGGATCCTGTCCATGGCGATCTCCGCATCTGGCGGTCGCTGGAGGATAGAGTTGAAGACCTGTGTGACCTCCTGTTTGATCTGGTCTCCTACAATGGCTTCCGGGAGGCCCCTTACACGGATGTTATGGCGCCTTCCCCGGTTCTCGAGGTCCTCCAGGTGCCGGTTAATTTCTCTCAGCTGCAAGGTGTGGTCATCAATCTTCCTGGTGGTGCATTGGAGGACCCTGCTGTGGTCCTCCTGGGCTTTCTCCGTTGCCGCGACCCTGCCGTCTAGGGCTTTGAAGTCTAAGCGCAGGTCTGCAATGGCCGCCGCAAGGGCATCTTTGATGTCGGTCGCCATTGCCCTCAGATCCATGATGGTGATCGGAGGCGCCGCCGCCGCCGGTGTGGGGACCGGCGTGTGGTCAGGATTTCCCTGTGACATCGGAGGGAGAGCCGGAGGGGTTGCAGATAGGACGATGTCCTGCGTCCTGGGGGATGAGGTGCGTGATCGGCCTCGATTAGCTCCTTGGCGGGAAGCCGCCATTTGTCCACGGCCGGTCCGGAACATCTCCGGGATTTGTTGCCCCAGAGCGTCAGATTGTTCCCTGGGGGACCGGGAACGGGAAGCCGAGGATTGCCTCGATGAGGTACCCATTTTCAGGGGCAAGAACGGAGGTCAAAGGCACCGCTAAAGGTAGCAAACACTCTGAGGTGGCAGGAGCTAAGCACTCAGGCAGCCATCTCTTAGCTCGGCTCGGCCACGCCCCCGAGAGCATGTTCTCTATTTGCTCGACGGCCCGCCTGGATGAATGGCTGGTTGCCATTCCCGACGGGCGGGTCACCGAATCTGACGGCCGGCAGAGAACCTCGACGTGCGGAACGATGTGTTCTGCCTGTCGAGGTTCTCTGCCATGTGTACGCGGCTTCAGAGTGTCATTTGGGGCCCGGAATTTTGGAGGCTCTAAAGTGACATTCGGAAGGGAAGGAGCCTCCTCTCCTGACCACTGGCAGTCAAGCACACAGGGGGTTAAGAACTTCCAGAAAAACAGCTTAAAAGACAGGAAATGCTGATAGAGGGTGTGGAGGTGAAGACCTGCCTAAAACCGTATTTGCCTTTGCTTAAAATTCATTGCTGTGCTGAAGAAAAACAGACTTATTTGTTTATGCTGGAGATAAGCAGACTTTTACTTTAATATCTTTCCCTGTATGCTGAATAAAGCGTTGTTTTTGGTTTGGTCACAAATAAAAAACGTTTTTGGTTCAACGTTAATGGTTTATGCACTTAATCCTGCAGAGCTAAACAACCCCCAAAGTTCACTATATATATATATATATATATATATATATATATATATATATATATATATATATATATATACACACACACACATACATTATATATATATATATATATATATATATATATATATATATATATATATATATATATATATATATAGTGGGTAACATAAGTATTGAACATGTCACCATTTTTCTAGGTATTTTTCTAGAAACCAAAAAACAAAGAAGTTCAGAAATTAAGTTATATGTAATAAAATGGAATGACTCAGGGAAAAAAATATTGAACACACTAACTGAAATGTATTTAATACTTTGTAGGTAATGACAGCTTCAAGGTGCCTCATGTATGGAAAAACTAGTCGCATGCATTTCTCGGGTGTAATTTTGGCCCATTCTTCCACACAAACGGTCTTTAAATCTTGAAGGTTATGTGGGCCTCTTCTATTATCTCTGATCCTTTTTTCCATAGATTTTCTATTGGATTCAATTCAGGTGATTGACTGGGTCATTCTAGCAGCTTTATTATCTTTCTTTGAAACCATATAAGAGTTTCCTTGGCTTTATGTTTGGTATCATTGTCTTGATTGTCCATCCTTGCTTCATCTTTATCATCCTAGTAGATGGCAGCACATTTTTATTAGGAATGTCTTAGTACATGCATCCTTCCCTCAATGATATGAAGTTTGCCTGTACAATATGCTGAAAATCAGCCCAACACCATGATGTATCCATCTCCAAACTTGTTGGTAAGGGGGTGTTTTTGGAGTGATGTGCCATTTGATCTTCAAACATGGTGTGAATTATGGCACCCAAAGAGTTCAATTTTGATCTCAACTGACCAGACTATATTCTTCCAGTATTTCACAAGCTTGACTAAATGTTGTGCAGCAAACTGTAAATGAGCTTCAACATGCTTTTCCTTCAGCAATGGAGTCTTGCGTAGTGAGCGTGCATACAAGCCATGACAGTTGAATGCATTAATTATGGTTTTCTTTGAAACAATTGTACATGCTAATTTCAGGTCTTTCTGAAGCTCTTCACAAGTGGTCCGTGGCTCTTGGGCAACTCTTCTCATAATTCATTTTGCTCTTCTGTCAGAAATGTTGCGAGGGGCCTGGTCATGGCCAGTTTATGGCCATGCATCAAACATGGCACAGCGGCTGTTAGAAGGTCCCCAGAACACAATCCTACCTCTGCATGCTCGGTACTTCCCCGATGTCTGCCGCAAAGCGACAGAACTTGTCCTAGGCCACGAACATCATGGCACAACGCACTGCTAAGGAGATGCACAGGGAGGTATTTGAAAAGCTGTTCTCCATGCCGCTCTCTACTGACCCTGCAGCTTCTTCCAGCACTCCAGAGAACTCATCCGGAGGAATATCTGAGGCTGATGACACAGTACCCCTGGAAGACACCACTGGTTCGGGTTTCACTTGGGACGCAGTCAGTACCCCGGGGGATGTTTCTACTAGGCCCCACGTCCCCACCAGCCCTAGTGCTGATGGAGAATCAACACTGCGGGACATTTTTTCATGGCAGTAACTTCCTACAACATCTTTATAGCAGCTCTCACTGCTGAGATAAAAGGGGTAAAAACGAAAAGCACTTTCCTGTGGCAAGATACCAAAAAGTTGAGGGAGAGAACATCTGCTCTAGAAGGCAGAGTAAGCTCCTTAGAAAACGACATGGCGCCCACGCAGAGGGACCTCACATATAATAATCATCTCATTGCGCAGCATTCCTCTCTTTGGAAGATTTAGAGAATAGGATGAGAAGAAAAAAATGTGAGAGCTATTAGATTGCCTGAAATAATAGAAGGAAAGAATCCTGTGGAGTTAATTGAAAAATGGCTGATTACCGCTTTTGGCAAGGAAGTGTTCTACCCCATGTTCTCTGGGGAGTGGTTGCATAGAGTCCCAGCTAGGCCTCCACAGCCGGGAGCACCACCACGACAACTGTTTAAACTTCTTAAAGCGGAGGTTCACCCTAAATATAAGCCCTCCCATGTGATCCAGCATACTGGCGTCAGCGCCAGTATGCTGTTTTTTTTTTTAATCCATGTACTTACTGTATTATGCTGAATTTTATTTGTTTTACCCCGCGGTGGACGGCGCCAGTATAGCGCGTCACATCTTACGAAAGTACCCGAAAAGGACTCGGGTAATCTCGGTGAAAATGCGGCGCCTGCGCACAGACCTAGGAGCTGACTGCGCAGGCGCCGTATTTCTCCGAGTCCTACGGCTATGGCGCGTCACGCCCTCCGAAAAACGCCGAAATAGGACTCGGAGAAATACGGCGCCTGCGCAGTCAGCTCCTAGGTCTGTGCGCAGGCGCCGCATTTTCGCCGCGATTACCCGAGTCCTTTTCGGGTACTTTCGTAAGATGTGACGCACTATACTGGCGCCGTCCACCGCGGGGTAAAAAAAATAAAATTCAGCATAATACAGTAAGTACATGGATTAAAAAAAAAAAAACAGCATACTGGCGCTGACGCCAGTATGCTGGATCACATGGGAGGGCTTATATTTAGGGTGAACCTCCGCTTTAACTATAAGGACAGGGACAAAATTCTGCAGAATGCTAGAATAAAACCAGCAGTTCTGAAGATTGATAATGCCAAAATATCAATTTTTCCAGACTTTTCTGCTGAGTTGCAGAAACAACGGACCAAATTCATGGATGTCAAATGCTGCCTCAGGGATCTCGACCTGAAATAAGCCATGCTATACCCTGCCAACCTACGATTTGTGGTGTTGGGTTCAGTACAATTGTTGATTCACCATCTACGGCTGCACAATGGCTAAATTAAGAAGAGCAAAGGATCCGGGAAGCTCGCAACAGGCGCCCTGCCCCATCATGAACGGTATCATACCGCTCTTGCACGTCACAACTGTATTCCACGTCTATGTACCAAGGTGGAGAAAGTTGTTGTTATAAGGAACTGTGTTTACCATTAAGGCGTATTGTTCTAGTTGTTGTGAAGTTGTTAAGACACTGAAGTGTGCTTCCACACTGTTGCCCCCAGGATGGTCTGGTATAGACCTCTCACCGACCCTTGGCAAGACGGTTTGGCCATGTTGGCCAGTTATCTTATTTTTTTTTTTTTTTTTAAACCATGACCTCTTTATTATTTTCATTTTTTTTTCTCTTTGTGGTTCCTACCTCCCACAAGACTGCTAATTGTCTAACTGTACCGCATGGTTGCTCATTGGGACTGAAGATGCCTCAGCTTTCTTTGTTCTTTATATCCTGGCTTGTTTCTCTCTTTGCATGTTACAAACCCCTGATGTCTACTCATACCGCACCTACAAGTTGTCTCCGTGTTCTCATTGTTATAGTGTTGCAATGTCTAAGCTAACTAGAGCATGCCTTCTGATCAGTGTAACCTGTGTCCATCAGTGCCACCTATCTGTGCTGCCTCATTAGTGCAGCCTATCAGGGCCCATCAGTGTAGCCTATCAGTGCCACCTTATCAGTGCATCAAAGTATATGTTTGCAAATGTTGCAAAATGTTGCTAAACAAACAAAAAAACCGTGGTGATTAATTACTACCAAAAGAAAGCCCTATTTGTGTGAAAAAAAAAGGATAAAAGAAATGATATGGGTACAATGTTGCATGACTGAAATTGTCATTCAATTGTCATTCAAAATGTGAGCATGCTGAAAGCTGAAAATTGACCTGGGCAGGAAGTGGGTATAAGAGAACAGTAAGCAAGTGGTTAAAGCTTAAGTTTAAGGGGCGTGGCTTGGCACGCAGCGGACATGGTCGCTCAGTAGGAGAGCTCCGGAGCACACACGGCCTGCAACAGCTTTATTCCCCGACCCATAGCTCTCAAATGCCGGGCAAGCGGTCCTACACCACTCTGCACTCCCGTTCGAAGAGAGGAGCGTCCGCCACGCCACTTCGGAACATCACTGATCTGTTTAAACAGTCGGCGGGGCCCCGCAGCGCGATGGGGAAATCCAAGATGGCGCTGGAGCAGCAGCACGAGGAGGATTATAGCGAGGACTCCCAGTCCCTCCCGGAGGATTCAGGTAGGGAGGCGACCCGATCTGCTCACCCCCTACCACTGGCGGACATGTCAGTGATTGCGGCAGACATTAAGTCTGCTTTTTCCGCTGCCATCACAGACATTAAATCGAACCACCTAGCCCTAAATGAGCGCATGGTGGGGGCCGAATCTGCAGGGAAGCAAAGGGACAGGGCTATCCACCGTTTGGAGAAGGTGTCTGTCACCCACAATTATCATTTTATCGAAATAAATCGACATTTGGAAGATTTGGACAACAGGGGGAGGAGAAAGAACATTCGTGTTCGGGGCATCCCTGAAACAGTAGAGCCCGCTCAAATCATGCCAGCCCTGCAGCGCGTATTTAACAGTTTGCTGGAGAGACAGGAGGATGTTGCCATAGATTTTGTTAGGGCCCATAGAGCCCTCAGACCTAAGGGCCCGGACTCTGCTCCTCCACGGGACATTATATGTTGCTTGCAAAACTTTCCTCTCAAGGAAGAAATAATGCGGAAAGCGAGGGGAAATGACCACATAGTGTACAATGGAGCAAATATAATGCTCTTCCAGGATCTCTCACAGATCACCTTGAGGAATAGGAGAGCCCTACGCCCCCTGCTGGATAGGCTGAGAGAGCGCGGACTGAGATACACCTGGAAGTTTCCCTTTGCCCTGTCAGTTACCATGGGTGGCCATCAGCACACACTGCGTGATCCGGATGGCATACAGGATTTTTGCGCTGCTCTGGACTTGGAGTACGTTCCGCTCCCTGATTGGTATGCGGAATTCCAGGACCCGAGGCCGGAAAGCCCACCTGCCAGATCCCCCTTTTCCACCCCGGAGAAACGGCTCACCAAGAGACATAAGCCTCAACGTTCTGGTGGTTCCAAGGTGGGTACCCCACGCACTTCCAGAGAAGACCGCAGAGATAGAGCAGAGGACTGATTGTGATCGTTAGCAGACGGCCTGCGGTATCTCAACTTCAACCTTCACCTGGCTTCCCGGCACTTGACTTGTTCCTGTTTTTGCTATGTTTTATTAATTTTTCTTACTTTTGAGCTTCTCCCTTCCTCCCGCCCCACATGTCGCTGGGAATGATGCTCTGTCCTTGTTGGACCACTGCAGGGGCCTTTTCACCCATGTTTTTGGATTTTGTGGCAATATGGAACTCACAGTTGCCTGACTTTTCCTTTCTTTTCGTGAATCACCATGACTGTTCCTGCTTACCTTACCCATGATGCAGCTGGGTCTCACCAGGCGCCCACTCCTGGGGGGTCCACTATTGCTTTTATAATCCTGCTACCCTCTGTACCTTAGACAGGAGTGGTTTTTGACAAGAATTGATGTTACAGTCATGAACATCTTCATGGAGAATTGTGGACACGTCTGGCTACCTGACTGTGATGTGCATGCTTAGGGGGGTGGTTTAAGGGAGGGAGAAGGGGCGAGAATATATGTTTTTGTATTATGTTTCAGGGCTATGTCTGATGCCGGGGGAGGGAGGTGGGGAACGTGGCGGAGCATTTGGGGCACATTGCGGTGTTTAGGTCGCCCGTCAGCTGATCGCCCCCTTTTTCTTTTTCTTTTTTTTGGGGCCAGGGAAAAACCTGTCTAGTAGTAGATGGAGCTGAGTTAGCTTTTATTTGCAGGCTATGTGTGTTCTGTTGTTATAACCTAAATTGTTTACAGTTTGTTTTCTAAGATTGTGAATTTACTGGTAAGGCTGTCAGTCTACATTTCCGTTGACTGCCTCCCTCTACCCCCCACCCAGTGCCTACGCTCTCACTCAGTGACTGAGTAGGTACTGACACATTCCGCCTTGGGGGAAAGATTTCATACCCGAGTAGGGAGATCTGTAGTTCTCATTGTTTCTCTCTGCTTTCAATTCTTTCTTCTTTCTCTCCTGATACTTCCTCATTTCTTCACTGGCACTACTGCCTACCTCTTCTCTTGGTGTGGTCAACCTTGATGTGTATGTGTATTTGATCCTGCCTAACGCTTGCTAATATTTTGTTTTTTTTCTTTTGTAGTACAGTAAGTGGGCCCTGATCCATCTCGCTCTGAGCTCTGATTATGGCGTACGCGGACCTTGGACGAAAACCGTTCGTGGTGTCCCACAATGTGAGGGGGCTGAACATCCCTGAGAGGCGCTCCACTTTACTGAGGGAACTCAGAAAAGGTAGGCCCCAGTTTGTGTTCCTCCAGGAAACTCATTTTAAGACACATTGTGTGCCTCGTTTGACAGATTCCTATTATACAGAGGCGCACCATGCCACTAGTGATGACTCCAAGACTCCAAACGCACCCTTTGTCCTTCAGGAAAAGGTAATAGACCCCGAGGGTAGATACATATTCTTAAAGGGCCTGTATAATAATGCACCTGTGACCTTGGCTAATGCCTACTTCCCCAACAAAGCTCATGTGTCCTTTTGCCAACGAATGGTCCAGGAATTGCTGGGTTTCTCCGTGGGCTGCTTGATATTAGGGGGGGACTTCAATGTCCCTCTTAATCCTCTGCTGGACACTTCCAATGGGAAGACTTGCATAACATACAGGACTCTTAGGCGTATTAAAACCTTACTCCAATCTCTGCAATTGATTGATGCCTGGAGGTTCCTCAATCCAGACGGACGGGACTTTACCTTTCCCCCCCCCCCTCATGACCGGCATTTGCGCATTGATTATGGGGGCTCGTCGGAAAAGGGAAAAAAACATTCGAACCCTGACGGAACGGATAACGTTTCTGGAGACACTCCACAAACAGTCTTTGTCAGTTCAGACGGCTGCGGAGTTACTGGAGAAGCGGAAGGATCTGCAACAACTTTTTGATGCACGGTCGAAGAGGTTCCTTTTTTTTAGGAAACGGATCTACTATGAATCCGGCAATAAGTCGGGGAAATTTTTGGCCCGGGCCTTAAAAGCGAGCGAATAAAAATTGTATTCATGGAATTTGTCGAGCGGACGGCGGTCTAGATGTCGCTACCGATGCGATCGCGGGACATTTTCACGAATTATACACAAAGCTGTATAATCTGCAGACTCCACATAGGCCGGTGGGGATGGACAGAGATAGGGCCCAAATAATCCAGGACTACTTAATAAACAGTGGCATACCCGCCTTATCAGAGTCCAATGTTGCTCTCTTGGAGAGCCCAATCACGTCGGAAGAAGTCGCTTTGGCCATCGCGCAACTAAAACCGGGAAAAAGTCCTGGGCCTGACGGCTTCACCTCCATCTATTACAAGACTTTTGCTCAGTTGCTGGTGAACCTGCTCAGAGCCGCTCTAGACACCCTGTCTGATGCTAGAACGGTCACGCCCGATTTTCTCTCAGCTCACATTACGGTTCTGCATAAAGACGGAAAGGACCCTGCCGACTGTTCCAGTTATCGCCCTATTTCGCTTCTTAATCTTGACGATAAGATACACGCAAAGGTATTGGCGACCAGGCTCAGCCCCATCCTTTCAGATCTGATAGGCCCAGATCAAGTGGGCTTCATGCCGAGGCGCGAAGCGAGGGACAATGTAATCAAAGCCTTGCTGCTTACGCAGGCAGCAAGGGCCGGGAACATCGAGGGTCTTCCCCTGTCCACGGATGCGGAGAAGGCCTTCGATCGTGTGGCGTGGGATTACATGCTGGTCGTGTGCGCTAAAGTGGGCTTGGGCCCCCAACATGATGGTCAGAATCTCAGCTTTGTACCAGTGTCCCTCTGCCAAATTAAAAATTAATGGCTCACTTTCAGATAGGGTACTGATTGCAAATGGCACTAGACAGGGGTGTCCTCTGTCCCCCCTTCTATTTATTCTATCGCTAGAGCCTTTCATTAGGATGGTCAGGAATAATGCAGATATCCGGGGCTTCCAGATTTCGGTTAGGGAGTACAAGGTTGCGGCTTACGCGGATGACCTCCTCTTTTTTCTCACCAACCCCGTGACGTCTCTGCCAGTCCTGATGACGGAGTTCGCTAAATACGGATATGTGTCCAATCTCAAAATTAATTACGCCAAATCGGAGGCCCTGAATGTCTCCCTATCAGACAAGGCTCTGTCCCAAGTGAGAGCATCATCCTCCTTCAGGTGGGAAACAAAATCCTTAAAATACTTGGGGGTCCGGCTCACACCCAACCTGGGAGACACATATGGGCAAAACTTCCCACAGTTCCTTAAAAATGTCGAGACGGACCTGGGGAGGTGGCGCTCTGGCCGTTTCTCCTGGTTCGGGCGTGCAGCCATCATCAAGATGGTGATTCTCCCCCGCCTGCTTTACCTCTTTCATACTCTGCCCCTTAGGATTCCTAGGGTCTTCTTCGCCGCGCTGAAGTCAATTCTCTTGAAGTTCCTATGGAACTCACAAAAACCTAGAATCAAATTTTCCCTACTACTGAAACCCAAGGACCGTGGGGGGGATGGGCCTGCCTGACTTTGTGTTGTATTACAAGGCTGCCCACCTGACCAGGGTCATTGATTGGCACTGCCATGGCCCCTGGAAGGACTGGGTGGCGCTGGAAGCAGATCTCTGCCCGCTTCCACTCAAATACTCCCCTTGGATCCCATGGGACAGCTGCCCACCCAGTCTTAGATCTCACCCCGTCACGGGATGCACCCTGGAGATCATACATAAGCTGGCTGGAACGTCTTCAATTACCTCCCAACCGGGCCCCTTAACCCCTTTGGGGGATAATCCTGACTTTCTGCCGGGTTTAAATAACCCTAACTTTAGATTAGCTGACGAATCGCGGACTCTTAGCGGGAGATTGCTTTAGAGAGGGGGTAGTGAAAGAATGGACCACGCTTAAAAGGGACCTGAATATCGCACAACTGCCCCTCTGGGCATACTTCCAATTGCGGAGTTACTTAGGGGGGACACTGAGAAGGGCTGCATGCAGTAGACCCCCCACGGTCTTGGAGTCGATCTGTCTTAAGGGCACACGCTGTGTAAAACCTACATCTCAGGCTTATGTCTGGTTACAAAATGTGGAACATGGGGCCGATGAAGCGCTCAGGGCGAGATGGTCAAAGGAGTTGGGCATGGAGATCACGCCTAAACAATGGAGGTTCGCCTGTATCATGATACTCAAATGTTCGATAAGCACTGCAATGCAAGAAACGGCTTACAAAATTATGACCCATTGGTATAATACCCTGGCCAAAATGCACGGATGGAACCCACAAATTCCGGACTCCTGTTGGAGGTGCGGCAATGACAAAGGATCACTGGTGCATATCTGGTGGCAGTGTCCACACATTGCACAATACTGGGACAATGTTATTCGGCTTATTAAACAGATCACTGACACGAGCATTGCCCTAAATGCGGCTTCATGCTTACTTCATGTTACTGATACCTCTCTAAAGAGATATAAAAACTCCCTGACGAGACACCTATTGAATGCAGCAAAGTCTCTGGTACCATTGTATTGGAAGTCTCAAAGGGTTCCATCCGTTGCTGAATGGCTCAGGAGGGTTTCTGATGTTTATACCATGGAGGAGACACTGTCCCAATCAAATGATCTAGTGGAAAAACTACATAAGATTTGGCAGCCCTGGATAATTTTCAAGTATTCTTCTGCTTATCCGAACACTTAGGAGGCCCATTGGGAGTGTAGTGGGCTTGGACACGTTCACATCATACTGATTATCACCCTGTTTCTTTACTCTTCTTTCTTTCTAACCTGTTCTTGTCTCTGTTCTTGATTCCAAATGTTAAATAGTTGCTGACCTGCTGTTTGGACTAGTCAAGAGGGGGTTGGTCTTGCTTTTCGGCATGCTCCACTTCCTGACTAGCGGAGGTAAAGTTGGACTGTTGTCGTGTAGCAGAGGTCGGCTGAATCTTGTTTCTGTCTCTTCTTGCTGATGCTATCACAGCTGCAGTTATGACTTTTACTTAAAAACTACTCTGAGACAAGCTGTATTGCTATCTGACTTATATTGTAATACCTGTTTTTGATACAATAAACTTGGAATGATAAAAAAAAAAAAGCTTAAGTTTAGGTATGCATATTTTTGCATAGTGATGAAAAATACCAAGTCATCTGGCTCTCTTCAGCAGCACCACTGCTCCTGTCTCCAGTATCCCAGATTGTTCAGGCACATTGAGCCTGAGGCTCGGTTCACACCTTGCACCTTGTGAAATGCACTCCAGTCCATTTCACAAAGTTTCCTTCGGGACACGTTGACACCTATGCTTTTTTTTTTTTTTTTTTTACTTCTGCATTTTTTGGAAAGGAACAGGGAAATTCTGTAAGTATGAAAGAGTCCTTGTTTTCGGTTTTTGGTTCAATAGACTTCAATGGAGTAGCTGCATAAAAGCATGTAGTGTGTTTTTGGCAAAATTAGTGTTTTGCGTTTTTTAATCTGCCCAAAAACAAATTGGACAACCCTAGAAGTCTACCATCTGACCTTAAACCCCCTATCTCTTTATATAGTATTGGACATCTTGTTGACAGGACCATGCTGTCATTTTTTCTTCTTCTTTTTTTTTTTCTTTGCTTTCCCCATATTAGCCATGGTTTTTAATGCTTAATTTCCTAACATATATTGTCAATGCTATTTTAGAATTTCTTATGGCAAACCATGTTAAGATCCATAAGTGTATTATTAACCACTTAAGGACCCCCACACGCACATATACGGCCACAGAATGGCTCGTACAGGCACAAGGGCGTAAATTTACGTCCCCGCCTGCGTGCGGTTCGGGGGTCCCCCCCCTGGCTCTGGGAGCGATCGCCGACGAGCGGGCGGATGTCCGTGTTTTCCGCCCCCCCCGCGATCGCTCCCAGCCAATGGGAGCGCTCCCCCTTCGTGTCACTTCCTCCTCCTGTGTTTACACAGGAAGGAGGAAATGATGTCACCTCTCATCGCAGCCGTGTTTCCCACCGCTGCTGATGAGAGAAGACATCCACAGTAAGTGTGCACCAACACAACACTGACACACACTCACATAGGCACATTAACCCCTTGTGATCGCCCCCCCCACCCCCCTGTCATAGTGTCACTGAATGCAGTGATCTAATCACTGCATTTAGTGTCAGTGTGACAGGCAGTGTAAAATCAGTTAGTGTTAGGTCCAGGATAGCCCCCCCACCCCCCCTAATAAAGTTTTAACCCCCTGATCACTGCCCTAGTTAACCCTTTCACTCCCTATTGCCAGCATCACTAAGCGATCATTTTTCTGATCGCTGTATTAGTGTCGCTGTTCCCGCTAGGTAGCTATTTTTTTTTTTTTATTGCGATTTTTTTTTTTTTTACTAAAGACATGTGGCTGAATTAATTTTGGCCTAAATGTTTTACTAAAATTTAGTTTATTTGATTTTTTTTATAACAAAAAGTAAAAAACATAGTGATTTTTTTCAAAATTGTCGCTCTATTTTAGTTTATAGCGCAAAAAATAAAAATCGCAGAGGCGATCAAATACCACCGAAAGAAAGCTCTATTTGTGGGAAGAAAAGGACGCAAATTTTGTTTGGGAGCCACGTCGAACGACCGCGCAATTGTCTGTTAAAGCGACGCAGCGCCAAATTGTAAAAACACCTTGGGTCATTTAGCACCGTATGTGTCCGGGTCTTAAGTGGTTAAATGTAATTAAAGTGAAACTGCAGTCTACTCACATAATTTGTAATAAAACATATTTGCCATTCTGAAGCTTCCACCGAACCACTTTGCATATTATTTTATATACAGTACACTGTGATTCTTTACTTGCAAGATATGCTTCAGAAATTTGCCTCCCTGAGTCTGGCTGCAACCATTTTAACTGTGGGCAGCTGGAGCTGCTGCCTGTTCCACTACCTGGATTCACATAAATGCACACCTTTAGCTCTGCAACTCTCATTGGCCCTCTTATCACTCCCCCTCCCCCACTGGGTCACAAATTTGTGAAGACGCCCCCCCCCCCACACCCGAGAGATGGGTGGGGGCAGACCTTCATGTGGCCATAGATTTCATTGCAGGCTTGTTGGGTTTTGCGAAACCAGGGACATGTCTGTCCCTGAGCAGGCACTTTATTGGCCTGAGGTCTTTTACCTGCCACACTGGGCGGACAAAAAAAAACACTTGTGCGCGGTGAAGAAGGGCCCTTGCCTCGGTGTGGCTCGTTCTCCGTTTTGTGTTGTGGAAGCAGCATGCTCTTACCTCCTGTGGCATCTTTAACCACTTAAGGACCGCCGCATGTACATTTACGTCGGCAGAATGGCACCGACAGGCACATCAACGTATACCCCCCCCCGTACATGCGGCGGTCCACGCGGCTGTAGGAGCGATCCGACAAGAGGGGGCGGCTATTCGTTTTTGTCTGCCCCCTCCGGATCGCTCCCAGCCAATGCACGCACCCGCCCGCCCTGTCACTTCCTCCTCCTGTGTAAACACAGGAAGGAGGAAGCGATGTGATCTCTCCCTCGGCGGTTTTTTCAACCACCGCTGAGGAGAGATCACAACACAGTAAGTCCTGCACAACACTACACTGCACTAACACTACACATTTAACCCCCCCCGATCGCCCCCCCTCCACCTGTCACAGTGTCACTGAATGCAGTAATCATACATGTATGATTACTGTATTTAGTGTCAGTGTGACAGTCAGTTAGTGTTAGGTCCTGGGTAGCCCCCGTACCCCCCCCTAATAAAGTTTTAACCCCTTGATCACCGCCCTAGTTAACCCTTTCACTCCCTATTGCGAGCATCACTAAGCGATCATTTCTGTAATTTCTGTCCCCGCTAGGTAGCTATTTTTTTTTTTTTTATTGCATTTTTTTTTTACTAAAGACATGTGGCTAAATAAATGTTGGCCTAAATGATTGACTAAAATTTAGTTTATTGATTTTTCTTATAACTAAAAGTAAAAAATAATGTTTTTTTTTTTCAAAAATGTCGCTCTATTTTTGTATATAGCGCAAAAAATAAAAATCGCAAAGGCAATCAAAAACCACCAAAAGAAAGCTCTATTTGTAAGAAGAAAAGGACGCAAATTTTGTTAGGGAGCCATGTCGCAACACCACGCAATTGTCTGTTAAAGCGACGCAGTGCCGAATCGCAAAAACCCCTTGGGTCATTTGACAGCATATTGGTCCGGGTCTTAAGTGGTTAATAATGTCATCCAGGGAAGCTCCAAAAAGTATGTCACCCTCAAAGGGCAAATCCATCAGGGCTTTCTTGGAAGATTGGTCCGCAGATCAATCTTTTAACCAAAGCAGAGAGCGTAACACCACCACATAGCTTGAAGAGCTGGACAGCAGAGGAATAGTGTCCAAGGCTGATTCGAAAAAGAATTTTAGGCCCTGTACCAGTTGGTCAGCTAGAGCTACCTCGTCCAGAGAAGCCTGATGTGCTTTTAACCCATTGTGCAGCATATTTGCCCATTCAGTGAGTGTCTAAGACACCAGGGCCCCAACTGTTGTTGGGTGCACAGCCAAACCCACTATTGTGTACATGTTGCAGGTGACCGCCTCAGCCTTCTTGTCCGCAGGGTCCCTGAAGGCAGGAGCCCCCTCCACCGGAATGGTGGTTAGCTTGTTTAGTCTGGACACAGGAGGGTCCACTATCAGCGGTGAGGTCCATTTTTTTCAAGAAAAGCTCTTCAAGAGGGTAACGCACCGCCCGATTTTTAGGGACTGAAAAAACCTACTGTGGTTTGTCCCACTCCTTGTATAAAAGTTTGTCTAGATAAGACACACAAGGAAACACCTTAGCAGTGCGGGTCGCCTTACGGAACCCAAAAGGGACCGGCACTTTTGTTGCTTCTGCAGACCCCCCTGATTTGAGTGTCTCGCACTACGGTGATAAGTTCACTTACCAGAGCCCTATCGCGTGCTGACCCGGATCCGGAGTCTTCTTCACTGTCCGGCCGATCTTGGTCCGCATCCTCAGATACATCAGAGCCAGGGCCATAAGCTGTAGCTAAACCCGGCTCTGCTGAGTTGTCCCCAGAAGATGGCAGGGGGAGGGGGCACGTTCTAGCCCCCGTTTTCCCACGGGCTGCTTCCACCTTGGCAAGAAAGGCATCTAGGATAAGGGAAAAGGTGTCTGCTTCTGACGCCATAATGACCCACGCGCCTGACACAGGGACTCCCAGGCAAGGTACAGTAACCCACCCTCCTAGCTGTGCCAGAGACAAAGGGGTTCCCCCCAGAGGCCTCACCACCCCGTAACAGTAGTATGGCTGCCATCTGCTACCTAGTAGAGCTGCTTTCTTGTCAGCTATACCGTCTGACCAGTCTGCAGTGTGTGTCTGTAGATTTGCACCATTTAAATGCTGTTTGATCAGTGGAAACATAGCCGCTGCGTGCCCGATAGAGGCCAAACAATGTCACGGGCCAAACGGTGTGGGCCACAAGAACATGGCCACCGAGGGTAGATAAGAGCATGAAGCACAGGAAAAATGGCCGCCAAGTGGCCGCTAAAGGCCAAACACAGTGTGGCCACAAAAACACGGCCGCCGAGTGTAGATAGAGCAAGGGTCACAGTAAAAATGGCTGCTGAACGGCCGCTAAAGGCCAAACACAGCACAGACCAAAAAAACATGGCTGCCCAGCGCAGATGGTCAAACACTGCCTGGATCACAAGAAAAATTGGCCGCCGAGCGGACGCTAGAGGCCAAACAAGTGCAGAGAACAAGAAAATAGCCACCAGTGCAGATAGAAACAAACACAGCATGGATCACAGCAAAAATGGTCGACGACAGCATAGAGCAGGGCACACAGGTAAGCAAATCTCTTTATGGCAGCTCATAACATCTTATTTAGCGGACGTACATGCACAGTTCCCCATTGGTGAAGCCCCCCAGGTGAACCCCCGCCACCAGTAGCCAGCCTAGCTCAGGGAGCCTAGGGAGGAGGGAAGAAAGGGAGGGGAAGGGAGGATAGACACCGTTACTGTCTTCCTGCCGTAGCAGGGAATTACTACTTACCCTTCTTGCGGGACCCTCTTCTGCATGGTGACAGAGGTGACTGTCGGCCCGGCTGCTACGACTCGGCCCTATAGACCGGTCATATGCGTGCCCTGGAGCGTTTAGCTCACCGGCCCCCAAAATGCGACGGGCATGTTGTGGACAACCCAGTGCATAGCTATGGTCGGTGGGGGGCTTATTGAAATTTGGAAGCCCCTTTAACAAGGGGACCCCCAGATCCCACTTCCACATGTGAACCCCTATCATTTCACTCAAAAATGTGTCAACAATTAAAAAAAAGCAAGAGACAGCTTGCGACAAGTCCTTTATTAAAAAAAAAAAAAAAAAATTCCAGCAATGCAAATTGATCTTATGATGATGTATTTTTTTTTAAATTTCAGACACTTTTTTAGTGAAATAGTAGGTGTACAATGGGCCTGATAATGGACTGGGGGAACCCATGCCATTTTTTTTATGACTTTTTTCTTTATTGCCGAGTGATTTTTTTTTTCCTTTAGAAATGTAATTTCGCTGTGGGACTGTTCTAAAGATGTTAACAGTGCCATTTTACAGGCATACTATAGACACACCCCAGGTACGCAATTTAAACCATTATTAAAATCACTGCTCCCGAAAAAAAAACTATTTTTTTTCATTGATACATGTCCCCTGGGGCAGAACCCAGGCCCCCAAACACTTTTTTTTAATGACAATACCATTCATATAAGCCTTTAAAATTTGCTCTTTTGGTTCTTCATGTCCCATAGACTTTTAAACAGTGTTCTGCTGCAAACACTGCAAAGTGTTCGCTATTCGACAAACAGGCAAACATCGGGCTCATCCCTACTAGTTACCAACCATATTGGGCAACAACATATTAAGCTTGTCTTTACTGCTTGGTTTTGCACCTGGTTTCTTTTGGATACCACGTATTAAAATCAGTGATTTCCTGTAATATTGTATGCTTGTACACCCAACCTAGTATGTCAGGAAAAAAACAAAGAGCCCATTATATCCAGTAGTTCCCACGGGTAGCTTTGCACTGATTCTTTTTTTTTAATCAATTTATAGATATACTGTATGTTTGTTTTGTTTTTTTGTTATACTATAAATGTTATATACTCAAAAATAGTTGGTTCCACAAATTCATAGGTTTTTATGTGATGCATGTTAACAAGGACAGTGACATTTTTGCTGGATTCCATAGTAACATAGGAAATAAAAGTATTTGTAGTTGTCTGACATCTGATTTATCTGTAGTTAGCCAAAGCTTTAGGGTTAGTGGGTCTGAATACTGCAAAGCAGACCCTGCTAGCACTGCAATAGGAATGTAGTAATGTTCCTCACACCAAAATGCTGGTACTTGTTAAATAATTAGCAGTCTATTAAAAGTTAACACTCGGGATACTTTTAATAGATAGAGATGTCATTCAACATACTAGGTGTTGTTCAAGCCTGGTTAGTGAGGCAATAACTCAATGGAGCATACAAAAACATATTGACTCAATTTGTTGGTTTATTTTTTTTATCATGTAACTCACCGTCCACTAAGAGAGGAATAGAAAGGCACAACGTGTATCCCCAAAGGCCCTCTGTCCCCTGAAATCTCTACCTTTCTTGACAACTCGCTGTAAAAGAAAAAATGAAAAACATAGGTTGTGTTGAGGCAAGAGCAGTTTAAAGTAGCTATTACAAAATCTGAGTGGCATTTAGTGCATTTTTTGAGGCTAATGGTATTACTTGACAGTTCATTGCAGCAAAACTAATAGATCTCATTGAGCAAAGGGATTGAAATGACAATTTCTATATAATGGAGAAGCTGGCATGCTTGACCAACTTTTGATCACCATTCACAGAAGTATTTGATGGAGGGTTTCATTATTCACCTCTTCACTGCTGGAAAGGGCAGCACCCTTATGCAGTGAAAAGAGGTCATGTCAATTTGCTTGTGTGCTCAGGAATTACTATTAATGGCTCCTAATTCTGAAGCTTTAATTTAGCCTCTCACCTGCCTAGGCAGCAGAAGCACAAGCATGCTTGGTCAGATGCATTAGACGCCATTAGTGCAAAATGTTACTCATTTTCATTAAGCATGGCATGCAGAAAAACAACTGGACTAACGAAAATAACAGTTTTTTTTTTACTTTAAAAACAAAACACAAATGCAAACTTAAAGTGATTCTAAAGTTAATATATAAGTATGTATAATAAATATATATATATATATATATATATATATATATATATATATATATATATATATATATATATATATATATATATATATATATATATATATATATACACACACACACACGCACATTAATATGTTATAGTTATCTGCTCTGTACAATGGTTTTGCACTGAGCAGTCCCAATCTTCTACTTTTTGGGTCCCCCACTGGCAGTCCTGGCATCTCCTTCTCCGGCAAGTGACCCCCAATAGTAACCGTTCAGCAGGCTCACTGCCAAGCCACTAGCTGTGCCCCTATTAACATACAAAGTGGGCTTGGTCCTGACCACTATCTTTCCTCATTGTTTGACTGGTTGTGATTGACAGCAGCAAAAGCCACTGGCTTCTGTTGCTGTGTGAGCCAATGAGGAGAGGGAGACCCATGAGAGCTACTGCTTTCATGCACATTGCTAGATCGAGATGACCTTAATGCATAGAATAAATTAAAGTGGATGTAAACCCTCACATATACCCAGCAAAGTGAACAGCCTCAGATGATAAACAGAGATGAAACAAATCTCCCTACATAAGTTTTACTGTATATCTGTCGTCTCCGGCTTTATATACTGTTTAGAAACTGCACATCATGTTAGAATTTATCTTCCTGATTTACCTGTGGGTGTGGATTTTTGTCATATACTGAGAGACAGCTAATTGGAGGAAAGACACACATTTCTTCTCCACATAGGCAGAAAAATTAAGAAACAATCCAGAGCTGTGCTGTGAATAGACCAGCCATATCCTAATCTATTTATAGCACCCACCCTGACACAAATTTTAGCGGAGAACTTGTCAGAGGTTATCATGCTGATAACAGAAGAACAGAGCAGGAGAAAGCCATAAGGAGATAAGAAAAAACTATAGATGTATGTGCCCAGCTCAAATTTCATAATTGGGTTTACATCCGGTTTAAGGTAAAAAAAAATGTGAGCTTTTAAAACCACTTTAAGACCTACTAATTAAAAAAATCTATAGTATCCAGCAACACAAAATTAAAAGCTTACATATTTGCACTAGCTCTTGATCATTTTTGTTATCAGATCACAAATACTCATATCATCAAGCACGGAAAGAGTTTATAGATAGCCAAAAATGAATGATACATAATTCCGTAATTCGTCCTATCATAGACCATTTCTAGAAACAATTATCCTTGCTATTCTTAACTGGTCAGCTGTCTGCAAATTTACTTAAATGGTTGGCACATATTCCTTCTTTTCCAACAGTTTAGAAAGAAATCCCATGATGTTAAACTAGCAGTGATTGCTTGATGACTTTCTGCCATCATGAACATGTCTGTTTAATGAGAAAATCTAAAGTTGACATCTGTCAATATAATTAAAGATGGAGGTGTGATCTCTCATAGGGTATACCTGTCACAGTGATAACTGTCAAGTGTGTCACTTATTTTGTGGAGATTTCTACTTAGTGCTGGTAATATTTCTGGGACGAGAAGAGATGACAATAGTGTCGTACATTCCTGTTTCCAGCAGGAAACAGAGCCTTCCGGGTACAGCATGGGAGATGTATATGATGTCACTGATAATGCAGCTTGGATGTGGCTACGCATTTGCGAAGCATGCATGCTCCTTTCTCAAGCCATTCGGCATTCTTGTTGGAAGAGGTATTTAAGGGCACTGATGGCCTGAGGACAATAAAGCCAGTCGGACAAAACCAGGATTTAGATGAGCAATCAACAAAATAAGCCAGCTTATAAACGTAAACATTTTAAAAACGTTAATGACAGTAAAAAACATAAAACTTACAATAGGAAAATTCATTAACTCTATCATAACCATACAATTCCCCTGAGAAAGACAGAGGTATTAAAAAACTACTTCAATACCGGGCTTTTATATACACTTCAATACTGGGCCTACTCTGGCACTTCTCTCCTACATGTACAAATCATCATTATTTTGCTAGAAAATTATGCAGAACCCCCAAACATTATATATGTTTTTTTAGCAGACACCCTAGGGAATAAAAAAAACGGTCATTTCAACGTTTAAAACGCTTTTTTTTTTTTTAATTGTTTCATGAATTTAAAAAATAACAAAACAGTAAAGTTAGCCCATTTTTTTGGTAAAATATGAAAGATTATGTTACAGCGAGTAAATATATACCTAACATGCCATGCTTTAAAATTGCACACACTCATGGAATGGCCCCAAACTTTAGTACTTAAAAAACTCCATAGGCAACGCTTTGACATTTTTTACAGGTTACCAGTTTAGATTTACAGAGGAGATATAGTGCTAGAATTGTTGCTGACACGCTAGCGCACGCGGTGATACCTCACAAATGTGGTTTAAACGCCATTTACATATGTCGGCAGGACTTATGTGTGTGTTCGCTTCTGCGTGCGAGCTACGGGGGACAGGGGCGTTTTAATTTTTTTAATTGTTTTTTTTTTTTTTTACACTTTTTTTTACACTTTTATTCCTATTGCAAGGAATGTAAACATCCCTTGTAAAAGGAAATGTGTGTGACAGGTCCTCTTTATGGAGAGATGTGGGGTCAATAAGACCCCGCATCTCTCCTCCAGGCTGGAAAGCACGAGATTGGTGAAAAAAATTCACCATCTCACGATCGGTGTTCCTCACTAGCCGCAATTGCGGCTTTGTTTACTTACGGGGGCCCGGGTGTGACGTCACCACATTACGCCCGGGTCCTCTGATGGTCATAGAGATGACTGGTGACCATCTGGTCACCAGTCATCTCCATACTTCCTGCAAGCGCCGGACGATTCCTTCTCCGGGCCGCAGATGGAACGGGAGAGCCCGGAGAAGCAACGGATGGCGGCGGATGTCCCCTCCCACCGCCCATAAGAACGATCAAGTAGCGGAACCACCGCTATGATTGTTCTTATGGTGCGCAGAATCGCCGGCTGAAGACATGGATATCTGAATGATGCCTCTAGCTGCAGGCATCATTCAGATATCCCCGGCAAAGCCCAGGACGTCATATGACATCCACCCAGGATGGGAGATCCCATTTGTGGACGTCATATGACAATAGGTGGGTATTGAAGTGGTTAAATAATTTATAAAAAAAAATCACGTTGAATGCATAATAAAAATTATCTATTGGGCACCATCGTTTGGGCACAGGATACCCGTGCAAAGCTGGTTTATATCCAGTTTCTGGTGAGTGCACTGTAGACTGGTGGTGGGTATTCACCGCAAAGTTTTACTACATCGCACATAGTGGTGGATTTTGTTTCCCTTAAAGAGGAGGTTTAGGTTCTACTGTGGGTTACTACACATTCTGATACCTCCCATGTCTGGATAAAGAACTGTTTGAGGTGATTCATCAAGATTAGTCACAAGCAATCTTTTTTTCACTAACTGTCGATTTTTTTTTTTTTTTGTATTAGGTTTTTGGATTGTTGGAAATTCACATAGTATACGTTTTTTTTTTTGCACTGCACTCTTATATATTGTTTCAAATAACCCACACTTTTAATCCTGACGGACGTTTTTGATTAAATAAAAAAAAAAGTAGTTTGGGACACTATGCTTGTCATTGCCATCTTCTACAAGACAGTGATGGTCACCAAAATGTTTCCCGAGTGGTCAGATAGTTCTTACCAAGTAAAACATGTTGCATAAGCACATAAGGCAGTGAATGATATGGTCAGTAGAGCAGGTGTAAAAGTTATCAGTGGACTAAGTATTTTCATTGACTACAAAAATTCTTCTGACCATACTTGATATACAGGTTAGCATGGCCCTATAGCTTGAATATGTTCCACTAGATGTACCGTTAGAAATACTAAATATATTGTTTATTTGTTTTTCTATTCCCATTAGTTGTCCGATAAAATCTGGGCCCGGAAATATTGTCAGGTCCTACAATTGGATGATAGCCTTCAGTGTTATCTTGCTCCTGTAGATACTATAGATTTTGTTTTAATAGGACTCTTTTGCAGCCATCCACATCGGGTTTCTTATAGCTTAATATACATAATTATATATTTTTGGCAATCTATTATGTTGTGCCTAACTGGCTGGGCTTTATTGTCCTCTGGTCGCCAGTGCCCTTAACCACCTGTCCACCTCCCACCGTCAAATGACGGCGGGCGGAGGACTCCATTGTTCTGACATCACGTCATATGACGTGATGTCCCTTTAAAGCCGCGGGCGGGCGCGCGCGCACCCGCCGCTCTGCGGGGTTCCCGTGCGAGTGCCCGGCGGCAACGATCGCCGCTGGGCACACGCGATTGCTCAGTAAATGAGCGGGGACGTGGAGCCCTGTATGTAAACACAGAGCTGCACGTCCCTGTCAGGGAGAGAGGAGAGCGGTTGTGTCCCTTGTACATAGGGACACAATCGGTCACCTCCCCCAGTCACCCCCCTCCCCCTACAGTTAGAACACTCATAGGACACACATTTAACCCCTTCCCCGCCCCCTAGTGGTTAACCCCTTCACTTCCAGTCACATGTATACAGTAATCAATGCATATTTATAGCATTGTTCACTGTATAAATGTAAATGGTCCCAAAAAAGTCACAAAAGTGTCCGAAGTGTCCGCCATAACGTCGCAGTCCCAATAAAAAAAAATCGCAGATCGCCGCCATTAATAGTAAAAAAAAAAAAAAATGCCATAAACTATCCCCTATTTTGTAATCACTATAAATTTTGCGCAAACCAATCTATAAACGCTATTTTTTTTTTTTTACCAAAAATATGTAGAAGAATACGTATCGGCCTAAACTGAGGTAAAAAATATTGTTTTTATATATTTTTGGGGTTATTTATTATAGCAAAAAGTAAAAAATATTGCATAAGAACCTACACCGCACTTTCCATCCATCCCAGTGGGAGTAAACCAGGACACCCAGAGAGCAAAGGATATATGAGCTTTACTTGTACAGTCATTCTGCGAGTTGCTTGATTATAAAGCAATAAATTCTGTTTTCACTAATGACTACACTTAGATGGTGCTTGTTTCTTTCCCTTTTATAGTGTAGAAGAGGAGTATGCATAGGAAAAAAGTCCTTGTAACTGCAATCTGGAAAATTGGATGCGTTTGGATCAGTGTTGCTTTCCACACTAATCTTAACACAGTAGGTAGACCTATTCATGCAAATTGATCTAAACACATGCATTGTTTCCTCTAAATCTTATAGTTACTATGGGCCAGATTCAGGTAGATGAGAGCATCTTTGCTCTGGAGTAACACTTCTCATTTACGTTACTCTGCCGAAATTTTAGGAGCAAATGCTGTTATTCATGAAGCACTTGCTCCTAAAGTTGCGGCAGCGCATCGCAAATGAGCCGGCGGAATTCAAATTGGGCGGGTACGGGGCGTGTAATATTTAAACTATGCACGATCCCGTGGCGAACGTACTGCGCATGCGTCGAGTGTCAATGCATCCCAGTGCGCATGCTCCAAATTCTGTCAGTGAACGTCAATGACGTCACATCCCCATTCATGAACGTTTTACGCAAGCGACGCGATTATTATTTTTTCCGACGCGATGACGACGCCTATACTTAACATAGGATACTCCACTAGGGGGCTGCTTTATCTGTACGTCGCGTATCGCTTCCGGAAACATCGTAAAGTCACTGCGTCGCGCCCGAAAAAGATCGTGAATTTCCGACTCCCGCTGATTAACATATTTTGTCAGCGTTAATCAGCGGGAACGCCCCCGGCGCCATTTTTAAGTTGAAGTAACGATGTGATGGCGAAATTCAATTACGCCGATCGCATCGGAACACCAACCCAGCGTTTCTTGTTTTCTGGTTATAGAAAACAGAAACGCCGGCTTAAAGTGACAGTTAGGCTGGAGTATCACAGATACTCCAGCCTAACTCTACCTGAATCTGGCCCTATGTTGGCACAATTTTTTTTTTGTTCCTGTGGTTTTAAAACACGAATGCTTTTTTTTTTACAGGTCATTGAAGTCACATTACCTGTATATGTAGACCTCTGGATGAATTACATTATTTGTAGCTTTATGACATACAGAATTGTATCTCAAGATAAGCTGCTTGATTTTGGAGGAATGAAAGATTATTAAAAGTTATATATTCTGAAATCCCGCAGGCCTGCCTGTGACGACCTTCAAACACACAATGACAGTCTGCTGCCCTTTGCAACAATAAATTCTAAATATCAGCTACCTCCAGGAATAACACAAAAGCCAGTGATACTCCTTGTGCAAATGTGTCGTGAACCAGGCCAGCAGGACCTGGACTCCAAACATATATATAATTCAGTAAACAAAGGCAGGTTGAATGAAGTTGATGTTGAGTAAATTATTTTCAGAGAGAGGGTCTTTTGATGAATTGATATTTTTGCAGGTAATTAAAATAAAATAGCAATGTCTTTCCTACTTAAAATGTATCTCAGTGTTCACAAATATTATAACCCTTACAGTAGAAAGGAAGAGAGCTTTGCATTTTTTAACAAACCATCTTCAATAAGTGTGATTTTAAAACAGTATTGCTAATCTGGAAAGAAGATGATTAGATGTGCTAGCAAATTAAGATAGACTTGACTAATTAAAGCTAAAATCCACCTAACACTTTTTTAAGTTGTTACAGAAACAGTTTTTTTGTTTTTGTTCTTTGTCTGCGAGGTATCTCCCCCTAACGTCTTATGGGTGTCAGTCTTTAGCGGTCTTGATTGGCCATCGTGGGATGTCATCAGGCCCATGCAAATGCAAAAGTGCAGTAATTGCGGTAGACAAGTAATGTGTCGGAATGTAAACTTGGCTAATGTATCGAAGAAGGAAGTAACGGTTCAGATGTAATTGATGAACCTCTTCACTGAATCCAAAGCCACGGGTGTTGGCAATGCATATGGTAATGCAAGAATAAGAAGGAAGGTTTGGACAGCCACACTTCAAAAAAGTATTCCTTTTATTTTAAAATCAAATCACAAAAAGTACATGCCACAGCAAAAATCCAGATGCAAGCTGACGTGTTTCACACTGTAACTCAGTGCTTAGTTATAGCCAACACACATGACAAATGGATATTAAATATATACTCTGACCCACTGATCACATGGCCAGTTGGATAGTGGTTGGAGACCCAATTAAAAAGTAATTAACTGGTATCTCCTGTGAGCACAGATGAATGTGATTAAAGCGGTAGTAAACTCTGTACTACCACTTTCACTTACAGGTAAGCCTATAGGTAAGGCTTACCTGTAAGTATAAAGAATATCTCCTAAACCTGTACGGTTTAGGATATATTCTCCTCGCAATGCGCCGCTGACTGCAAGGGCGCATGCGCAACGGGGATCTTCGGCTAAAGTCCCGGCAGCCGCTGGACCTTGCCAGACAAAAGTCTCCCACGCGCATCACAGCGTTGGAGCGGCGATACTGGGAAGACACGCCGAGGCAAGATGACATCTCCCTCGTTGTGGACCAGGCAAGTTCCCCTAACCTCGTTCCAAGGTAAGTATTTCATAATGAGCTAGTATGCAGCTCATTATGGCTTTTTTTTTTTTTTTCATACCTGAAAAGCAAAACAGCAGCGGCTTTACTACCGCTTCAAAAAACACGCACCCCCATCGAAAGACCTACATTTTAGATGTGTTTTTTATTTTAATTTTTATTTGTTTATCTATATCTGTGTTTATATATTATTTATATGTGTAAACCTTGTATGTCGCTGTTATGAATAAAGTTGAAATAAAATTAAATATAGACATAAATATAAAACATAAAGAATGTAAAAAATATGAAGATCTCTCTCTATATATATATATATATATATATATATATATATATATATATATATATATATATATATATATGAGCAAAATATGTGTAGGTCATTAGTAAAAAAACGGTGAACTTAAATAAAAATTAATAATATATAATCAAGGAGGGGAACCTGTATGAATCAGTGCAATGTAGTGAACAGGTTGGATTCAATTACATTAAATAAAAATTTAATTAAATGTTGATTGTTTGTAATGTGTTAGCAGCTAACACATTACAAACAATCAACATTTAATTACATTTTTATTTTATTTAATGTAATTGAACAGTTAGCTAATATATGTTACTCATCGTGAAACTCTGGAATCATTGGTACATAATATCCAATAATAGGCCCAGGAGGATGACGATAAGTCTATATATAGTGATAATAGTGTGCATATAATCATGATATTGTATATAAAAGTACCCTTAATAGTACCCATGGACAAAAGTTAATCTGGATATGATTGCTATAAATGCCGGGTTTGCATTATTTGGTTTACTTGCCAGTGGACCAGGTAAAAATAAAAAGGAAAAGGACCTAAAAAAAATGAAAATCAATGCAACCCCCACATTTAAAGATTTGGAAGCTGCAATAGAATACATTTGTGTTTTATGTTTATCATCACTTTAAAATAAAAGTTACTATAATTCAGTGAATTATTCCATGGGTCGTAACTAATCACAAACAGCTCTGAAAGTTGAAGGAGGGAAGATTGGTGTGGTACTTTAAATGCATTATAAACCTTCCTACCTGTACACTGATCATATACTGTAGTTACATGGTGTCATTTGTTGCCCTGTACTTACAGTCTATCAGAGTAAATCTTCACATGGCTGCGTCAGAAATTTGGGTTTGTGCTCAAACAGGGGGCATGCCGTGTGGAGCAGGCAGAGCAATGAAGATAAAGAGATGTGCTTTGATCACATTAGCACTTCAATGAATGTGAGGCAACAGAGAGGAAAAGGTGAGGCATGGATTGCTACCCAGAAAAAGAAACTGCCTGTACCTTTGGCAAATAAGACCAAGCTTGGTGAATGCATACTTGGAAATAGGGGAACTGATCAGCAATGACACTATAAAAACGGCAGCTACAGCATATGAGCCCACCATTACAAGTAAAGGCAAACAAACAACACAGGGCATTTAACTACACTCACGGCCAGTTCATACCAAAAAGATTAGTGTGCATTCCATAGTGGAGGTTATGTCACCATGTGGGATCGGAATTAGCAGGAGGTGATTAGCACAGTAATAGGGAGAGGACAGCAGGGTGATAATATTATACATACATACATGCATACATGCATACATATATACACACACACACAACACCATAAAAGCTTGTGTGTCAATGTATACAGACAGTAGGCTTCTAGCAGAATTTGGGAGCTGCCACATTCAACCTCCCTCTCCTGAACATGGAAGAATTGCGCTCAGGATAGGAAAGTGTTGACTGCCAGCCACACGATAATGTGGCAAAAACACGGCAAACCTGAAGCCAAAATGTGCAGCATTTTTACATTTATTGGTGACAGTAGAGAAGACTACACAATGACAGTTGTAAACAGACAGAAAGGTAGAGGTTACATGAATGTACCTGTGAAGAAGCAGAGAATAGGGGGGGCGTGTCCGGCCGGAGAAGGGAATGGACGCTTGAGTCTGCAGCTCGTCAGCCAGGGGACACTAAAACACAGAGTTGCCGCACATCCAACTCCATCCTTGTTCACCCTTAACCCACAAACACCGGAGGCAAAGATGAGCTCCTCCAGGAAGAGAAACACGGAGCATCAGCCTCTCAAACTCACAGAGTTTGCCTACAAACCGGCGGAGAGACACAGCACCATGCAAGATGGCGCCGACCAGGCCGCGCAGCGCGGCTCCTACACGGACCTCCCGGAAGAACGATCGGAGGATCGCAACCTTACAGGTACCTCTGGCCAGCTCTCTAACATGCAGGAGGGTGATATGCTCCCCTCCAGCCCTGCCAAATCCAAAATGAGACTGGACGCGCTGCCGCAGCGGACGCCGCGGCAGCAAATCGAGACCCAGGCTTTAGGCCCCCTTCTCTCCAGCAAGGCCCTGAACTCCTCCATGGCGTCCTTCCCCACAGCGGGCCAGCCAGTGCTAGACACTACCCTTAAGGACATGTTACTGTCCCTGCAGACCTCCCTAATGACTGACCTGGCCTCTTTATTCACAAAACTCACCTCAGATGTGCAGGCCCTAGATGCTAGAGTAGTCACTGTGGAAGATGGTCTCTCAGACTGCACAGTTAAAGTGAATGAAGTCATTGATTACTATGGGGATCTCAAAGATGAACAAATGTGGATGCGTGCCAAGCTGGCCGATTTAGAGGACAGATCTCGCAGGAACAACGTTAAGTTGAGGGGGGTGTCTGAAAATATTGCACCTGGGGACCTGTCACGCTATGCCGTGGAACTGATTCGCCTTATTGTGCCTGAGGCATCCCCACAAGAGGTGGTTATTGATAGGATCCACAGAATAGCCAAACCATCCCACCTGGCAGCCTCAGTACCAAGAGATGTTCTGATGAGGATCCACTTTTACCACATTAAAGAGAAAATGCTGATGGGGATCAAAGCCAGATCACCCCTACCTGCACCATTTGCCGGCATACAGTTTTACCCAGATCTCTCCAAATACACCCTTCAACTCCGCAGGCAGTTGAGCCCGGTGACCAAAGCTCTCCAAAATCACAAAATGCAATACAAGTGGAGGTATCCGGCCACTCTCCTCATTGTGAGGAATGGTCAAACCCACATGATCAATGACCTATCTAAAGGCCTACGTCTTCTCCACAACTGGGGGATACTGGTAGAACCACCACAGGCTGCTTGGCCTGAGAGGAAAGCATCAACTACTCGCAATGACCCGGGCTCCAATCACACTTGAGGGCTACTTGCACTACCGCCAGAAGCGGCCAAACGACATCACAGCAGCTCCCCTGGACCCTGACACCTGTCACCTTTGATTCACCTGTTCTCCCGGATTACTAACTGTTCATACACCCCTGTTTGGAGGACCTAGAAGGGTTATTACCCCCTCCAGCTGTGTTCTGACCTCTTTAGTTTATTTTTGTTCTTTTTCTTCTTTTCTTTTCTTTTTTCTTTTTTTTTTTTTTTTTTTTTTTTCTCCTCTTTGTTGTAGCTGAATCCACAGCACTGCTCTGACACGGCGTTGCCACACTCGATCCTAGGCTTCTAGACCGCTCAACCATCAACGCTGCTCCGAACCCCAGGACCCCACCAGAACATCCACCGCTACTGAACTGTAAGTGCTATATACCAATACAGCCTACCTTGTCACACACAAGATGCCGCTCGAGATCCTGTCGCTTAATGTAAATGGCCTCAATCATCCTGCCAAGCGCCACTCACTATGGAGGACTGCCATGTCTCTCCATAGTGACATTCTCTGCATTCAAGAAACTCATATGTTACCGCAGGACCTACATCTCTGCTCTCATCGCCAATTCCCACATGTGTTCCACGCCCCACACTCCGCTAAATCTAGAGGCGTGATGATCGCAATCAAGGGCACGGTAGATTTCCACTTGTCAACCTCATGTATAGACCCTGATGGTCATTTTCTGATCCTAGTCTTCACAGCTAATCGAACCCTGTACACTCTTGTAAATATCTATGCCCCAAATGTGCGCCAAATGAAGTTCCTAAACAAGGTACTTGACATCGTTAAGTCTATTCAAAAGGGACAGCTGATCATATGCGGAGACTTCAACCTGGTCCCAGACGCCCTTTTGGACTCCACCTCCGCAGCAAAAAGGTGGAGATCACCTCTTAAGACTTTTCTCTCCAAACATGATCTATTTGATATCTGGCGCTGCCAACACGGCTCTGAGAAAGACTTCACATTTTTCTCCTCTAGACACCGCACGTATTCTAGAATAGACTTGTTTTTATCTGATAAATGGCTTCTTCAAAAGGTTTGCAGATCTTCAATCCACACCACGACATGGTCAGACCACGCCCCTATTTCAATACTGATCGAAGATTCTCACACGCAACAAAACACTTTCCTCTGGCGAGCTAACAACTACCTACTCCAACATAGCAAACATACGCCAATGATCCGTGCACAGATCACTGAATTCTTTGAATTGAACAATGGCTCCGTGTATGACCCTGCAGTGGTGTGGAGCACTCACAAAGCATACATGAGAGGGCGGTTACTAGCACTGAGCTCACGACATAAAAGAGAGAGGACACAACGCATAGTTGACTTGACGGCTCAGATATCGACGGTAGAAACGTCCCACAAAACTCACCCCACTGACTCCCAGATGAAACTTCTGATTTCCCTTCGGCAGGAATTGAAGACCCTGCTCCTTCACTCCTATGAGTTCCTTCAGAGGAAACTCAAGGCGTCATCCTATTCTACCTCTAACAAAGCAGGGAAAAAGTTAGCGCAACGCATAAAAGGCAGACAGATCAAATCTAAGATTCACCAACTTTTCCATCCCCACACCAACCTTTCCTTGTCAAACCCACAAGACATAGCCGATGCTTTTAGCGCCTATTATGGCGACCTATATAATCTCAAACTGGACCCCAATACCCCACAACCCACACGCATAGACATTGACCTCTTTCTCCAGGCTGTCAACCTCCCCTCCTTAACGACACAACACTTAGAAAAACTTAATGCCCCATTCACTGCTCAAGAAATTAGCAGAGTAATAGCCTCCCTGCCTAGTGATAAAGCCCCTGGCCCAGACGGCCTAACAGGAGAATACTACAAACAATATTCCTCTGAACTAACACCCCATCTCACTAATGTGTTCAACAATGCTGCTTCCTCCTCCTCTTTCCCGAATGAATACTTAAAAGCATTGATCATAACCCTACCGAAGCCAGGGAAAGACCCAAACGTCCCTCAAAACTTCCGCCCAATTTCCTTACTCAATCTAGACCTCAAAATATATGCTAAGACGATAGCCACACGTTTAATGGACATTATGCCAGAACTTATTCATAAAGACCAAACAGGTTTTACGAAAGGCAGGCAGGCATCCGATGCAACTAGGAGGATGCTTAACCTAATCCACCACGCGGAATCCACCGGAACGCCTTCTCTGCTCCTATCTTTGGACGCAGAGAAGGCGTTCGACAGGGTTCATTGGACATATCTTGAAGCTGTCCTCCAAAAATTCGGCTTCAAAGGCCCGATCCTAACAGCCATTCTAGCATTATATACCCACCCTTCGGCCCAAGTATTCACTGAGGGCATGCTTTCCTGCCCTTTCCCAATATCCAATGGCACACGCCAGGGATGCCCGCTATCCCCTCTCATATTCAACATGCTCATGGAACCCTTGGCCGAACATGTCCGCTCCAACGTCACCATTTCAGGCCTTACAGTTGGCTCTCGCCCCCACAAAATAAGCTTATTTGCGGATGACGTCATTCTCATCCTTACAAACCCCACCTCCTCCCTGGCAGAAGTACAAAAACTATTACAATGGTTCAGCTCCGTATCCTACTACAAAGTTAACACGACTAAATCGTTCATACTAGACATAAACATCGACGCCACAATTAGAAATCTCCTACAACTTCAATACCCATTTGTATGGGCAGAGAAAGACATTTCGTACCTAGGCACTCAATTACCGAGGACCCTCAAAAATTTATACACATGCAACTTCCTGCCACTTTTACAAAACATCCAAAAGACCTCGCAATCTATAGCGAAACACGAACTCTCATGGTCAGGGAGGTTGGCGGCCTTCAAAATGACATGCCTACCCCAAATTTTGTATCTGTTTAGAACCCTCCCCGTCCCTCTACCCGTCTCTTTTTTCAAGTCCCTCCAAACAATGTACAACAAATATCTATGGCGTGAAAAGAAACCTAGATGCGCCCACTCAACACTAGTTAAACACAAAATGATGGGGGGAACGGGGTCGATAGACTTCAGGGATTACCACACTGCCGCCATACTGGCCCAAGCGCCAGGATGGTTCCAACCACTAAAAAACCCAACATGGGCCCAAGTTGAAACCCACTCGCTCATCACACCCACCCTTAAGAATTGGCTACTGAGCGTACCCTTAGGCACCCATATCTCGCCATCCCTACCACCAACGGTTAAAGCGACAGCCCAAGCATGGGAAAGACTGGTCTCCCTACATGCCTCTAACCCTGCCACATTCCACCCTCCAATCCCTTTGGAATCCCTACACTTCCTCTCACCAGACCTACCACTGCTAAGGTGGTCCCTTAAAGGGATCCTTCATCTCCAGGATCTAATATGTGAAGGCCGTCCCAAATCCTTTGCGCAATTGCAAACCGAGTATAACCTCTCGGAGACTGACAGTTTCACATATCTCAGAATACACCACTCCTTACGAACCATGCCTCGTCCTCTTTACGGTATCCCCCACAAAACGTGGGACTATCTCAATGACCCTGCCTCTAAAATAAGGGGCATCTCTCACTTTTACAATACCCTTCACGACAAATCCACTTTCTCCAAGCTGACCCCACATCTCAAGTGGGAATCTGACCTTTCAACCACATTTACAGAACAACAGTGGCAATACGCCTTTAAATCTATTTTCAAGGCCACCAAATCCTCAGCCCTCTGGGAATTAACCCAGAAAATCTCCCTCAGGTGGTATCTCACGCCTTCAAAATTGTCATCCTTTGACGCGAACTATTCCGACACTTGCTGGCGGTGTAAACACGCCAAAGGAGACCTACTGCATGTTTTTTGGAACTGCCCAAATCTCAACATCTATTGGACTGACGTTTTTCAACTGATTACTGATGTGACCAAATTTAGTGTTCCCCCATCACCTGCTCTAGCAGTCCTCAACCTGACCATCGAAGACATCCCTTACCCCGTGAGACATCCAATTACACACATACTCCTAGCAGCCCGACTAATTATAACAAGACAATGGAAATCGGATACGACACCTACCGTGACACAAGCAATAGAATTGGTGACCTTACACTTTAGCTACGAGACCATCACAGCAGCCAGCTCTGGTCACTCTCTCAAAACTAGACTACTCTGGCAGCCCTGGATCGACTGGACGCAAACTGTACCGACCAAGTGAAATTAAATTTACACACTCCCTTGTAGCATTTCTTGACTGAGCAGTACGTATGTTGCACTTGTTATTGTCTCCTGTTTTCTTTTCTTCTTTTTGAAATGTTATTACCTAGTCTCGTTAAACCACATCTATGTGTAGTGGTGAATTCTATTAGACTCACCCTCCCTTTCCTGCAGCACTAATGTTCCCATGAGGGGTGCTGCATCAAAGTGGGGGAACGATACACATGTTCTGAAACCTTGCTGTTGTTTTTTTTTTCAGCTGTTATATCTGACACATCTACACAGTGACTGTAACCGGTTTATTACCACTTGTTACCCATTGTGCTTACACAACGTATTTTTTTCATATTAACCTTTGTAACACCTTTAAACCAAATAAAAAACTTTTGATTAAAAAGATAATTAATGCAGCCATTACATCCATAGATTGGTAAGCTGCAATATGATAAATGTTTGCTTTTGTTTTTTTTAATACTACTTTAAGAACACAAGTAATGTGTGTTGTTGTGCATTAAATTGCTCTTACTGCTTGCTTAAAATATGTAAATGTTTTACCTTGCATAGTATAAGTAGAGGTTTGTTTTGATTTCCCTTTGCCATTTTATCCAAATCAATCATCTTAGTATATCAAAAATTACTTAAGTGTGGCAAAAATATCATTTTATTTCAAAACACCATAGTGTTTAACAATTTAGACATGTACTCACACAGGAATGGGGATGCATATATGTAGATGTCTGTCCATAAATGTATGTTAGTAGCTCCTAACTAAGCTTGAAGTATATTTTATGCATAATGCACAGAAAGACAACAAAATATTTTGTAAGGGGGGGGGGGGAGACGACCTTTATTTATGTTTTGTTTGCGCACTCTTAATGTGTGCCAGAATCTTCTAAAATGTAATCCAGCCAGGGTTCTTACATGATAAAAAAAAAGAAGCAGAGAATAAATGATGAGAGGAAGAATGCATGATCTGGTGCTTTGTTAAACTGCAATATCATCTTGGTAGCAATTGCCATGGCAGTATGTATTTTCCCCTTAGCTAGAGGGGAAGACATTTCTTTTTGTATTAATAATTTAACCACTTGACCTCTGGAATGTTTTACCCCCTTTATTGAACAGTGCATTTTTTTGCTATTCAGCACTATGATATTTTAACTGGAAATTGCTCAATCATGCAATATGCAATCCTGTACCCAAATGAAATTCTCTAATTGTTGTTAAAAAAAAAAACATATCCAATTTAACCAAATTTCTGCATAAAGCTAGGCCAAAATGTATTCTGATATATGTCTTTGGTGGGGAAAAAATCCTGCATCTAACACTGCTTTTTTGGGGACACTATACAATTATGGACATTAGTAGAGTTCTGATCATGATCAAGATCTGTGCAGACACTATACTAGCAATGGCAGTGACATTGACTTATAGTACGACTATGATAGTGTGGTGGAAAATCATGTGCTACCTGGCACTGCCTGGGAGGGACACTAACTGACATAGGTGTCGCAAGTGACACTGGCTGGGTGAAAAGGCATTCAAAGTGTTAACTGGAGGGTAATCAAGGTGTTAAACGCACCAAATGCAAGTGTATATGTGCTGCTTTTACTCACCCAAAATCTGTTTGGTCTCTCTCCCTGATTGTAAAGAGCTCATCGAGGAAGAAACCAGACAGATTATGTGTGTTTAGTTTACAAACACACAGAGGTCTGTGCTGTGATAGGTCACATCCAAGCTGCAGTGATACAGCCAAAATCATTGGCTGTAACCAGCTGACAGCCTGAAAACCAGGAAATAAGCTGTGAAGTACCTGTATGTCGCCTAACCCGAAGCTGCCACCCGCAGTAAGTGTACTGAGGGTGGACAGCAAGTGGTTAAAGAACAACTTAACCCAATATACATTTCCCAGCAAGATAGATCAATCTATAAATATTACCTGAACATAAATCGGGCCTTCTGCGATTTCATATGGTCACCTTGCCAGCTCAGCTCTTTCTGACCATCTATAGATATGGAGGTGGGACCCTAAAAGTGTGAGAAGTCTATTAAAACAATAGTTGATATAGATAGTTGGCATATATATCAAATTTGTTTAGTAGTTTAGTTTAAATACATATTCCAGCATGTACATGAATAAAACACAAAATTAATAGCACTTTAAAATTAAACTTATATTAGATAAGATTACAGGACTATTACAAAGAAATGAATGCAAAACAGTTATTTTTTTTTTCCTTAAACTGTGATTAAGCCTAAACTGTAGACCAGCTCAGAACATACTGTAATATATATATATATATATATATATATATATATATATATATATATATATATAATTATTATTATTTTTTTTTCATGTGAAAAGGCAAGTATGCCCCGTGGAAAAGGTTGCCTTTTTTCAACATATTTGAACAGGTGAACATTAGATCTTATGCCTACAGATAAAGGTGACATGTGAACATAAAATTGCCATGGTCTATTTACATATATATATATATATATATATATATATATATATATATATATATATATATATATTGTGAACTTTGGGGGTTCTTTAGCTCAGCGAGACAAGTGCTTAAACCGTGATAATGAAAAAAAAAGGTTTTTATTTGCAAAACCAAACCAAAAACAACGCTTACTTCAGCAAGGGAAAAATCATCAACACAAAAGTCCTGTTTGTCTTCAGCACAAATGAAAAGTCTGTTTTCCTTTCAGCACAGCAAACAAAACAAAATACAGGCACACACGGTTTGGTGAGTATCCCAGTCCTCCTCAGCAGGCTTACAACTTCTGCAGACACTTTTACTTTCACACTCCTCCCCCCTCTGTCAGCACTTCCTCTCCTTTTAACTGACTTCCTGGATGAGGTTAACCCCTTGCATACCTGAAGCCAGGGGTCAGAAGGGGAGGCTCTCTCCCCTCCCAATTTTTTTTAAAGTAAAATAAATAAGAAAAAAAAATGTAACGTGCCTCGTACTGACGAGCTTGCAGGCAGAAGTGAACGCATACGTGAGTAGCGCCCGCATATTAAAACGGTGTTCAAACTACACATGTAAGGTATAGCCACGATCGTTCGAGCAAGAGCAATAATTCTCTGTAAGGGCCCTTTCACACTAGCGGACGAACGGTCCGCTAATTACAAGTCCGTTAACGGACTTGTAATGGGCCCCTATGGGAGCAGATCTGTTTTTTCGGACGGAAGAATGTCCTATATTTCTTCCGTCCGGTGGAACGGATCGGATGCAAATGGACAGACGGTCTGTTTCCATCCGATTCCCCATAGGGGATAGCGGAGGAGAGACAGGGCAGTCCCTGCATAGTGTGCGGGGACCGCCCTGTCCGCCCGACAGCTCAGCGGAGACCCCCCGCTGAGCTGACGGACACACGGATCGGACCGCAAAACGGACCGCTCCGTGTGAAAGGGCCCTAACTCAAAACTGGTAATCTACAGACATTTTTAAACGTCGCCTATGTATATTTTTATGGGTAAAAGTTTGTCGTCCTTCCACGAGCAGGCACAATTTTGAAGCGTGACATGTTGTGTATCAATTTACTCGCTGTAACATTCTCTTTCACAATATAAAAATAAATGTAAAAATGGGCCAACTTTACTGTTGTCTTTTTTTTATTATTTAAAAAAAGTGTATTTTTTTTAAATATGGTATGACAGAAAGTATTGCAATGGCTGATATTTAATTCTCAAGTGTGTTAGAAATATATATATATATATATATATATATATATATATATATATATATATATATATATATATATATATATATATATATATATATATATATATATATAGTTAAGTGATTTTCTATATATATAGAGTTAAGTGATTTTCTAGCAAAAAAAATAGTCTAAAAAACTAGTCTAAAAAACAGTCTGAAAAATAGGCTTGGTCCTTATGTGGTTAAAGGGGTTGTAAATCCTCAGATGTTTTCTCACCTTAATGCATAGGATGCATTAAGGTGAAGAAACATGACAGTTACCGCCCCCTCCCCCCAATTTTACTTACTCGAGCCCTGGAAATTCCTGCATCGAGAACGTGCTGGATCTTTGCTTGGGGTTCTCGGCTCTTCATTGGATAGATTGATAGCAGCGCAGCCATTGGCTCATGCTGCTGTCAAACAAATCCAAACATGTGGGCGCCAGGGGGCGGGGGCGAGTAATGCACTTAGTGGCTATGGACGCCCAATGCAGGACTGGACCCAAGAAACGGCGTTCAGGGTCACTCTGTGCAAAACTAACTGCACAGTGGAGGCAAGTATGACATGTTTAATATTTAAAAAAAAAATAAAATAAATGTAACCTTTAATGTCCCCCCTTTCTTCTTCTGTAGGAGGAAGGGGCAGAATCACAGATATAAATATCTGTAGGACCAATCACAGTGATCCTAAGATACAAAGCTGCCAGGATCTGCTTTGCACAATATATATTGTAATAGTGAGAGTCCCTGTCCCTATGAAATTGGAGGTAAAATGGACACAAGGTTTGCGTATCTGCGGACCGCAGAACTACAGAGTGTAGAGTTTAAATAGAGAAAACTGCTCCGTCAGTTTTCTCCAGGTTTTGCTAGTTTTGAATGGGGCTGTGTAGTTGGAGATCCTGCAAAGACTTGGGTGGGATGGGATCTCCAACCCTGTGTCCAGATCTTACAGACAGCCAGCAGGTTGTGTTCCCAGCTGAACACTACCAATATAATCAGGGACTGGTCAGAACAGAGGAGAGGAAAGTGGAGTGTGTGCAGCTGGCTGTTGCTGCAAGACAGACCTGTGTGTGGGGAGCTGTCTGTCTGTCTGCCCTGGAGACTACATCCCTGGTGTGGGGGGACTTTGTGCCTGAAGGACTGGGAGGCTGGTAGACCTGAGGTGACTAGTGAGTCCAAGAGGGGCTGAAGAAAGTCCGGAAGTCTGGGAGACAGTAGACTGGAGAATCCTGTTGAGGCCAGGAGTGGGCCAAGGTTTAACAGGTACTGACTGCAAGGCTAAAGTAAGCCTAGGAGCCAGGAGACTTGGCATTTTGTTTCCGTGAACATTACTGGAGAAGAACTCCTGCGTGGGAATCCGGTTTGTGAACTGTTATTTTGTTTTCTTTCAATAAAAATGGGCTGCCATGCCCTCAAACCAAACATCGGACTATTGTGGACTCGCTAAAAATCGCATTTACCACTTGAGTTAAACCCCCAATGTTTACAATATATATACACACAAGGAGTCAAATGTGGCTTTGTTCACTGACATTAACTGCCACACTTACAGACACTGGGCTATTTATGGAGTTACATTTATAAAACATCACTCCTGAAAGAGGCATTAGTGTAGTGGTTAAAGTAAATACAATAAATAAAACAAATTTAGTTGAAATGTACCAATAAGTGAAAAAACTATGAGCAGTTTTTAAAAAATGTATGGGGGTGGGGGGAGGGGAGTAGTCTACCAAACAGATACAATCCACCCTATTTAACCACTTCCAGATGGCCGTACGACTTTATACAGCCGTACGGCCTCCAGCCACTGAGATGCCGATGTGCGTGCCTGGCGGCTGTGATGTCCGCCAGGCTCCCGCGATCGGCGGTTACAGATACATGGACGTGGAAGTAAAAGTGTCCGATGTGCCCGACCATAATGTTCGCAGTCCCAATAAAAAAAATCGCAGATCGCCGCCATTACTATTAAAAAAATAAAAACAAAAAATAATTTTGTCCCTTATTTTGTAGGCGCTATAACTTTTGCGCAAACCAGTAGCTTATTGCGATTTTTTTTTCACCGAAAATATGTAGAAGAATACGTATCAGCTTAGACTGAGAAAAAAATGTGTTTTTAAAAAAAAAAAAAAAAAATGGGCTATTATAGCAACAAGTAAAAAATATTGATTTTTTTCTTCAAAATTGTCATTTTTGTTTATAGCGCAAAAAAAAAAACGGCAGAGGTGATCAAATACCACTAAAAAAAGCTCTCTTTGTGGGGAAAAAAGGATGTCAATTTTGTTTGAGAGTCACGTCGCACGACTGCGCAATTGTCAGTTAAAGTGATGCAGTGCCGGGGGCGTGTCCTGATGTGAGAGCCAGCAGACGTGTTTCTGGGAAGCTCCGACAATCCTTTACCCTAATCCTGAGCCATCCGTGCATCTAACCTGCTACTTTCGGTGGATACCCTGCCAGCCTTCTCCCCTGCATCCCCTGCTGTGTCCTGGGCCAAAAATTGTGGAGACTCTCTGCCCCGGTGAGCCTGCAGACTACAGCCCCCACGCGCCTGTGGCCGCCGCCATCTTACCGGCCTGTGCTGCTCCTGGGTGAATCGATCCCGGCCTGGCTGGAGGTAAGAGACTGCACCCCGTCCTCGTCTGACTGCCCATCCTGCTTCCCGGCGCGATCCGGAGGCCCGACTGGCTGCTGGAGAGGTCCGTGGAGGCCGCGACCGGGTGCGGCCTAGTACAGCCTGTGAAGCACCGGTGTTTCCTGAGGAGTTGTCCCGCCGGGGAGCCGCGGCCGGCGCGGTAGACATCCGGAGCGCGGATCGCCTTGCTCCACACAAGCTGTCACCCCTTCACATCCCTCCCATAGCCTGGTGTGCTGTCCGGCAGTGACTGTTCCTGTACTCCTGGGGCCTGCTGCCTCCTATCCTCTGCCATCCCTCTGCCTCACTCATCATCTTCTGTGCCTGTCCCCCTATTGATCCTTGTCTCTGCCTGCAGCGTGTCCATCCATCAGCCTGGTTGTCTGTGCATACCCCTGTTGCAGCCTGGTGTGCTGGCCTGGGGAGACTACTTTTGGTTGCCAGCTGTAGCGCCCTGAGTCTTGGCGGCGATTTGGATACCTCTGCTCCGCTACTCCTAGCCTTCCATCCTCACTAACCTGCCAAATTGTGTCCTCTTTGGGATATACCAGATGTCCCCCTCCTCCAAAAAACAGGGGAAGGGGAACTCCAAAGCCGCTAAGGCCAATACACCGCTCCGACCACCGCTGCCCTCCTCCCCGCAAACAGACCCCCTGCTGGTCGGGGGCCTTGCTGGCCGACCTAGACATGGATCCTAGTGAGGTCCCTGCGGCAGAGGGGCCGGCTCCACCATCTCCCGACGGTACGGCTGCAATCTTGGCGGCGATAGAACAGAGCAGGACCTCGCTGCTGGTGCGCATTGATCACCTTGCCGCGGAGTGTAACCTCATACGGAACGACCTGGACAAGATAAGGGGGAGGATGACCAAAACAGAATCCAGGGTATCAGCCACTGAGGATCTTATGGCCACACATGCCACCTCCATTGCTGAGTTACAACGCACGGTGCAGTCCCTTGTCGCAAAGTCAGACGACGCAGAGAACAGGCTGCGGCGCAACAATGTCAGGGTCCTCGGCCTGGCTGAGGGGGAAGAGGGGGATCACCCGGCGGTATTCGCAGAGGAGTTCTTCAAAACTCTCCTGGGCTTTGCGGATGTTTCCCCTACCTACGTGGTTGAAAGGGCCCACCGGGTGCCTACGGGCCGAGCTGTTCCGGGGAGACCTCCCAGACCATTCCTAGTCCGCTTCCTCAACTATCGGGACAGGGACAGGATCCTCTCTGAAGCCCGCAAGCATCCCACTCTTGAATATTGCAACACCTCTGTTCTTCTTTTCCCTGATTTTTCAGCTGAGTTACAGAGGAAGAGAAAAACCTTCAATGATGTCCGCAGGCGCCTTAGAGATAAGGGAATTAAATATAGCATGCTTTATCCCAGCCGTCTGCGAGTCCAGCATGCTGGGGCCGTCCGCTTCTTTGACAGCCCAGCGGATGCCGATGATTGGCTGACCAACCTGCACTGAAAGAATCTTCTCACTAATCCATCTGATGCACGGATTTTACACATCCTTGTTCTCTACATCCTACTGAACTCCTTGCAAATACCGGAGTTACCCCAAACGTACTTTCGTGGAGATATTCCTATAGCTGGAGGAACTACAACACCGTTCCGGACTGCCCGCTCTTTCTCGATGTGTTGAGATACGCGTCCCCCACCCCCTTGTCCGCGGGTGTAGGTTGAACGCGAGTTGGGGTCATCCCAGAAATTGGCGGGGTCCTTGTCCCGCTGTTCTCCACTCACCTGTAGAGACGTTCACTTAGCCTTAATTGAGCCTGCAGTTTTAGTTCTGTGCTACAGCGGACTGTAGTGGGGCCTAGTTTTTGGGTCTCTGCTTCATAATGTTCTGTTCAGTTTTGGGTACAGACCGACTCCCGGCCCATCCCCCGTGTTTTTGGGGGGAGCCGGGTGCCGGTAGGGAAGGCACATTGTGCTTGGGAAGTTTCATTGTTTTCCATGTGTTATGTGTGGTTGGCTCTGGCTCTCAAAACACTCATCGGGTGGGTCTCTGTTGGGACCCGTTCACCCTGAAATTCACAATTCTCCCCTGGGATCATGGCATCACGTAATCACGGAACAATGTCAGTGATATCCTGGAATGTCAGAGGCCTCAACTCAAAATTTAAAAGGGCGCTGATGTTCCAGTATGTCAGGGCGCATAATCCGCAGGTACTGATCCTACAGGAGACCCACTTGATGGGTGGCAAACTGATGGCTTTGAAGAGACCCTGGGTTCAGAAAACTTTTCATGCCTTGTATTCCTCATATGCCAGGGGAGTATCTATACTGATTAATAAATCTTTCCCGTGTACAGTTGAGGCGGTCCATACGGACCCCCATGGCAGGTTTGTAATTGTGGTATTGTTGGCCTGGCAGCAAAGGTATATTATTGTAGGAGTTTATATCCCGCCACCATTCAAACCGGAAGTGTTGTATACTATTTTGGAGAGAATCTCCCCGTATTGCCCAGCAAAGTTGTTAATCCTAGGTGACTTCAATAACACCCTTTCCCCTGAGCTTGACAGGCCCGTACCATCACAATCCTTTTCCGGGAGCCTGCGGGGGTGGGCACACTCGGCAGGAGTTACTGAGGTGTGGAGGTGGTTGCATCCTCTGACTAAAGCGTACTCATGTTTCTCTACGTCATACCAAACCTCCTCCAGAATTGATTACGGTTTTGCAAATCAACTCATGTTGACTGACATAGTGGAGGCAGCCTACCTACCCAGCGGGCTGTCTGACCACTCCCCCCTTAAGATCACTATGCGCACCAGAGAAAAACGAAGTGGTTCCATGTGGCGCCTTGGGGCCCACTGGATCTCCCATGACGAGATTTCAGGGCAGATTCCAAATACATTGAGAGAATTTTGGGAACGCAACGCAGGGTCTTCCTCTCCCCCCACTGTGTGGGACGCATTTAAGGCATTCACTAGAGGACACCATATGTCAGCAATTAAGGCAGTGAAGGTAAATCAACAAGCCAACACGTCGCGGTTGGAGGGGGAGATCGAGGTGGCGGTGGACACTTATGGATCTGACCCCTCGGTCTCCAACTTCGAACGGTTGCAGTCCACTAGGAGGGATCTCCATCTCCATCTCAGTGAGGTCACACATTTAGAAATGTTCCACACAAAACAGAGATACTTTGAGCAGGGGGATAGGAACGGTAGACTATTAGCCATGATATCCCATCACAACACCCCTATGACTCTGATCCCTGAACTGGTCTCTCCTGTGGGTGAGCCTATCACATCCCCAGAGGGTGTCCTGAGGGAGTTTTTAGTCCTTTTACCAGACACTGTACAGTACCACGCTCCCTCCGGATATGACTCCTGCTGAGATGGCGCCTCTCCTGGACCCACTGGCCCTGGGGTGGCTCTCGGATGAGGAGAGGTCCCATCTGGTCAGGCCTATCACTGCAGAGGAAGTACACGCTATTATCCACACATTGGCACCAGGGAAGTCCCCGGGTCCTGATGGTCTACCTGTCGAATTATATCGGACTCATGCGGATCTCCTGGCTCCCCTGCTGGCTGACCTGTATACCCACTGTCTGGAGGAGGGAGCGCTCCCACCCTCCATGGCAGACGCACACATTATTCTTATCCTTAAGCCCAATAAAGATCCCAAACAGTGCGCCTCTTACAGGCCCATAGCACTTCTCAACGTTGATTTCAAAATTTTATCTAAGTTGATCACCGTTAGGCTCAACCCACTACTGCCCTCTATTATAGACTCGGACCAGACTGGATTCATGGCCAATAAATCCATGGATATTAACCTCCGCAGACTATTCACCAACTTGCATGCTGTACATGACAATGTGGGCACCAGAACGATTGCCTCCTTCGACATTGAAAAGGCATTCGACTCGATCGAATGGCCATTTCTTTGGGAAACTCTGCGGAGGATGGGATTTCCGTTGGTTTTTATTACCTGGCTGCAGATTCTATACAGGTCACCGAGGGCGACTGTCCGGCTGGGAGGTGACGTCTCCCCCCCCTTTCCACTTTCCAGGGGTACCAGGCAGGGCTGCCCTCTCTCTCCAGCATTGTTTGCGATTGCTATGGAACCGGTGGCGGAGGCCTTGCGTGTCTCACCCCACATAAAAGGTCTAAGAATAGCGTGGCTGGAGGAGAGGGTTGCTCTGTACGCAGACGACCTCCTACTATTTCTGAACGACGCAGACCCCTCCCTTAAAGGAGCTTTGCAAGTATTGACTGACTTCTCTAAAATAACAGGTTTACGGGTAAACTGGGCAAAATCCCAATTGCTAGCTATAGACCCTGAAGCCAAAAACCTAGCCCCGCCGGATATCCAACTGAAATGGGTCGACGAAATGGTGTACTTGGGGGTGCAGGTCTCGATCCAGGGAGTAAAGACCAAACTAAAGGCCTTGGAATTCCTTCCTCTGTCCTTATTAGGCCGCATTAACTTGGTTAAAATGAAAATTATACCTAAATTTACCTACCTATTCCGTAACTCCCCTCAATGGATTCCTTGCTCTTTCTTTACGAAATTGAACCGACTCTTCTCCTCCTTCCTCTGGGGTCCAAGTCCTCCTAGATTTAAACTATCCACATTGATGCGTCCGGTGTCGCAGGGAGGTTTGGCGTTTCCGGACTGCCGGAAATACTTTCTGGCAGCCCAGCTAGTCACAGCAGTTTGGTGGCTGGTGCCGGATGCGTCCAACCCTGCGTCGGTTCTGGAGGCGGCGGTGGTCCGTTCGGTGGAGGCCCTCACACATTTACCCCTTCGTGGTCCCAAGGCTCCGTATGATTTGACCGCCCCCATGCGTACGACTTTGAAGGCCTGGGGGGCGGGATTGGGAATTGAGAAGTTCCCACGAACTGCAGTCTCCCCGCATACCCCCCTATGGAACAACCCTACATTGCCACATTTTTTTCATTACCGGATCCCATAATCTGGGCCAAATGCGGTATTAAACTGTTATCTGACCTCACCACCGGCACGGCTATACGCCCCTTTAATCATATGGTATCACATAACAATGTGCCGTCCTCGCATTTATTTCGCTATATGCAACTGTCTCACGCGTTTAAAGCCCAAATAACACCGAATGTCACGCAAATAGTGCAATCTGATCTTGAGAGGGTCATTCGTTATGAATGTACCAAAAAACCGACCTCGGTCCTCTACGCGCATCTCCTTCGAGTCTCCTCCCCGGATTTGTCTAAGCTCCGTCAGCGATGGACGCAGGACGTCCCGGGACTGGACTCAGAGGATTGGGTGGACATGTGGGATTTCCCTTTCAAAATACTGGTCTCCCTTCGGGATCGTCTCATACAATATAAAATTCTACACAGGGCTTATATTACCCCGTATAGGTTGCATAAAATGAAAGCCTCCCTATCAGCGGAGTGCTGGAGGTGTACTGGGGACCCGGGCGATTTTATACACATCTTCTGGTCTTGCCCAGTAATTAAACACTACTGGTCACAAGTACTAGATGTGATACAAGAGGTGGTAGGAATAGATATAGCCCCATCCACACAGATATGCCTTTTGGGCTTAGTAGAGGAATTGGTCCCCAGGGTGGCAGAGAGGACTTTGATCGGACTCCTATTATTCTATGCCAGGAAAATGATCACTCTTTGCTGGAAGAAACGTGCCCCACCATCCATACTGCTATGGAAATCACATGTCAATAAAGTACTGCCACTCTATAAAGGAACCTACCAAAATAGAGGTTGCCCCAAAAAGTATGATAGAGTGTGGGCCAAATGGCTAGCAGAGGCCTCCACGGCGACCGGAGACTGACAGAGGTTGTACTTGTGTTTTCCTTGTTTTTTCTTTTTTTGTTTTTCTGTCAGTATTAGAATCGCTGCTATGGGGTTGCTAGATATACTTTGTTGTCCCTCGGGCCTCGACTGAAGAAGTTGATACTTGGACATTTTAATTGAGCGAGAGCCACTACTGCACTAAATTGGTTGTTTGTTTGTCCCTTCATGTAAACGTGCTGCAGCTGTATGATACTAATTTGTTACTAATGATGGACAACGGCAACTGGTACTGACTCCTGCGTGAGTATAGTCCCAATGCTGTGGCGGGTTTACTGATGTGGTCTGTTTGTATGTTTTATACTCAATAAAAAGATTTTCAAAAAAAAAAAGTGATGCAGTGCCGGAAGCTGAAATTTCATCTGGGCAGGAGGGGGGTATATGTGCCCAGTAAGCAAGTGGTTAAATTCCCAATCCACAGTAAACACTTATTGACTTAACTTAAAAAAAAAAGATGAATAATGCTACTATAATACTCTGTCTTTCCTCTCATCAAAATGTGCCACAGAGACCTTTGTAAACAATAAACTAAAAGGACTGGAAATGAGAATGACAGTATCTGCCAATAAGCAATGCATTATCTGTTTTTATCCATTTTGCCTTATTGGGAAGGCTTGTCCCAAACACTGAAGACTACTGACAGCAGATGATGCATTAGCTTTAATGTACTTTACTCAGGCCTCTATGGCACTAATGTAAATACTACCAAATCTATAAAAGACATTGTGCCTGAAGAGGTCACTTCTGAGATGTTTGTAACTGGAAAATGTAAATCTCTAGATGGCACAGTGACAAAAGAATTGATACAGAGTACTTTGTACTGGATATCTTCATTCAGTGTAACTAAATGTTAGCATATTTACTGGGATACTGTAATGAATGCCATCAGGCTAATTCCACCATTTACACCCTGATTAATGATGGCACCATTCAGTCCCAATAATTTCTTACTTAGACGATTAATAGTTACTGTGTGAGACAATGATAAGTGAATCAAACAGGCCCTAAAACTTTTCATTATTCTGACAACATTGTAGTTTTAATTTAAGCCTTTAAAGCGGTATTAAACCCAAAAGCAAACATTTATTAGATTCCAGCTTGCTAATTCTTAGATGTGTTGGTTGTATTGGTTTTCTTTTTTAGGCTTTCTTCTGTTTTTGCTTTGTGATTTGACCAGTAAATATGTTGTTTTTCAAAAGAACAAGCCCTCAGTTTTAGGGATAAGACAAACCATTTAACACTAACAGGGGGCACAATGATCAGCTTTTATTTATTCATATAAAACTCTTATTCCGAAAGGAAAAATGGTTTGCTGTAAATGATTATAAAGTGTTAACTGGTGTTTGGTGTCTATGTGTTAGTTTATTTGGATCTGAAAATGCTGATGTCCAAAGGAGTCCCTGTGCTGCTTAAACTCTACTGCCGCTTACAGATGATCGGACAGTTTGACAACAAAACTGTGGATTTTTTTTTTTTTACGGCGGATGTTGGGTCTAACTTGTCTTGCATTCACACGGTCACACAAATGTTTTCGGAAATTACGAACGTCAAGAACGGGGTGACGTACAAGACGTACGACGAGTCCAGAAAATGAAGTTTAATAGGCAGTGTGGCTCTTCTGCTTGATTCCGAGCATGCGTAGAATTTTGTGCGTCGGAATTGTGTACACACGATCGGAATTTTTGACAACAAAACGTGTCGGAAAATTTGAGAACCAGCTCTCAAATTTTTGTTTTCTGAAATTCCAACAGCAAATGTCCAATGGAGGAACAAAGGGGGAATCAACTGCGCTAAGATACAAAGTGATATAAAAACAACCAAGTGCTAAATATATATATATATAATAGGGAGCTGCTAGGAGCTCAAGAGAAGCTGCACCTGACTGTACTAACAAACACAGTGTAAAACAATTGGTAAAAAACAGAATGCGCTACTAACATAAATCAAAAACAAAATAAGTGTCCACAGGTAATAATTCAAAACCAAATAGGTGTCCACAGGTGATAGTCATAAGACTAGTGTCCATTAATCCAATCAAAAGAAACAAATGGAATTCACGGTTATAAATGAAAAAAGTCAACACCAGTGCAAAGGAATGTGAATAATGTTGATAAACAGGGTGACACTCTAATTAAAAATAGTGCTGATAGAAGATCCTCCACCTTGCAGAAAAAAGATGGCCGCTTACCAGAACTCTGGTGGCCCCTTAATTAAAAGAGAACCCCAGATAGCGTATGTTTATCCACTAGGAGGAAGATGTAAGGTCAGGTCACTTGCTGATCCCCATCGGCAGCAGAGCTCAGGTGATGGTATGGTGCCGTGTGTGACGTTTTATATGGGAGATATAAAGGATTCAATCCTGCTCTGCTGCCGATGGGGATCAACAAGTGACCTGATGGTGATGGTATGGTGCCGTGTGTGACGTTTTATATGGGAGATATAAAGGATTCAATCCTGCTCTGCTGCCGATGGGGATCAACAAGTGACCTGACCTTACATAAACATACGCTATCTGGGGTTCTCTTTTAATTAAGGGGCCACCAGAGTTCTGGTAAGCGGCCATCTTTTTTTCTGCAAGGTGGAGGATCTTCTATCAGCACTATTTTGAATTAGAGTGTCACCCTGTTTATCAACATTATTCACATTCCTTTGCACTGGCGTTGACTTTTTTCATTTATAACCGTGAATTCCATGTGTTTCTTTTGATTGGATTAATGTACACTAGTCTTATGACTATCACCTGTGGACACCTATTTGGTTTTGAATTATTACCTGTGGACACTTATTTTGTTTTTGATTTATGTTAGTAGTGCATTCTATTTTTTTACCAAATGTCCAATGGAGCCTACACATGGTCTGAATTTTCAACAACAAGCTCCCATTGACACATTTGTTGTCGGAAATACTGTACTGATTGTGTGTACGCGGCATAATACAGAAAGTGCATTACTGGTCAGATCACCAGGTGAAAACACAGAAAAAAAATAAAAAAGGAAACTAATGCAACCACCACATCTTTTGTTTTGCTTCATTTTTTTTGCGGTTGAATACTGCTTTAAATGTTCAAAAACAGCATATATACAGATGTAAATATTTCACCAAAATGCTTAATTTACTAGGCTTTTCCCATAACCACAGATATTGCTTACATTTTTGTTCTTCAATTTAGAAAAAAAATATATAATACAAAACAATCAAAAACACAGGTAGTATTCCAAAAATATGCACATGGAATAACATTAAAAATACCAAAGGATGGGGGGCGTGGCCTGGCAAGCGATGGAGTAAGACGCAGGGTTAGAGAGCTCCTCTTGCTGTGGATCCTGTTTAACAGCCTGTGGAAATATTTGGGTCCGCTTTTGTGCCCCACAACCTGCTGGAAGACTCCGGGACCGGAGTAGAATATGTCGCCGCCAAAGACCAAGTCCTCAGCGGCGGAAAAGCTGGCTAAGTTCAGACTGGAGGGAGACGAGGAGCAGGCCAAAGATGGCGCCGGGGAGAGCCTAGGGGAGGAACGCCGCGCGGCGGAGACGGCGAAAATACTGGACGCTATAGCAGCGCTGCAGGGCACCCTGACCACGAAAATAGACAAGGTCAAGCTTGATATCTCGTTGCTGAGACAGGACCTTGCTACAGTACGGGGTAGGGTCACGGAGACTGAGACCCGGATAAGTGCGGCGGAGGACATGCTACACCCCCTGCAGACTGCTACAGAGGAGTTACAGTGCCAGGTCCACATGCTCCATTCACATCAGGACGAAATGGAGAATAGACTTCGCCGCTGTAATTTGCGGTTCATAGGATTACCGGAGAGAGCTGAGGGCAGGGACCCGGTGGACTTTTTGGAAACCCTCCTCATCAACACATATGGCAGGGAGGCATTCTCAGTAATGTTTGCGGTGGAGAGGGCGCACCGAATACCAGCGAGACCCCCGCCTGAGGGAGCCCCTCCCCGCACGTTTATTGCTAAATTTCTAAATTTTAGGGACAGAGACACTATAATGCGGCTCTCCAGGGAAAAAGGAAATATACAGATGGGGAACGGTCATGTGGCGGTGTTTCCGGATTTTTCAAATGAGGTACAGAAGAAGAGATCTCAATTCCAAGATGTGAAGCGGCGTCTAAGAGTACTGCATCTCAAGTACGCCATGATGTTTCCAGCGCGGCTTCGGGTGGAGGAAGATGGCCGGGCTCAGTTTTTTGATACTCCCGCGGCGGCAGCAGCATGGCTGGATCGTAAGGGCAGATAGCAGCAAGGACATTCCAGATTGTAAGTACTGTTTCATGGGGGGGGTGAGGAATGTTCTCCCTAACTCTGCACTGAGCTGACTTTGAATTACTGCTGTTTCACACCTATTCCTGCAGAGCTCCCGGTCCCTATGTTAAATCCTCCCCCCACTGGTTGTACAGAAGAACTTTGCATTGCTGACCGAGAAACCCTCCTGTTACTCCTACAAACCCCCCCCCCCTCATGCTGCTCGCGGCGGAGACGGATGAGATTCCTCCCCTGAATCGGAGGAGGTTGGCCTGTTCCCCCTCTTGTCCTTGTTTAAGCATTAAGCTGCACTGGTCTTGGCAGAGATCCTGTGGACCCATGGCAGGCTATGTGACATGAACATACAATGACCAGTGATCACAGGCAGATCTCCTTGGTTGCAAGAGGAGTTCAACGTTAACATTCCAAGACAAACGTTTCTTTTATTTTTTATTTTTTTTCCCTCTCCTCCTTGGGATATTTTAAAGCACCTTTTTCCCCCTTCCCCCTCTCCATGTTTGTCTGGATGGGTGTACAGCTCACCCGATGCGTCGGATCCACACGCTGATCAGTGGACAATCGCTCCAATGAACACGACAGTATACATTGATGTTTGCAACTCACTGTGTTTAAGTGTTGAGCCTCCAGCCAGAGTAAATGGCTGAATGTATTATCTTTTGGATGTTATGTTCGGGTATATGATGCCTGCACCAAGTTTGGGGGGTGCTGGGCTGGGAGGGGGGTGGGTTACCTACGGGCAGGATCACCGTTGTGGTCCTATAAGGTTAAGACAGGTTTTGATATGTAGAAGAGATGGGCAGGGGAATGCACCGCTACAGGGTATGCAGACTGTTGTTATTAGCAGGCAGAACGTGATGCAAATGAATAAGGTGGTAGAGAACATGCTGGTCTGGTTCACCGGGATTTACATACCAACAACATGACCTCTATTAAATTTTTAACGTGGAATGTGCGGGGAGTGAGAAATAAGGTGAAGCGCACTGCGGCCCTTACTTACTTGAAATCGCAAAAAGCCAATATAATAGTATTAACCGAGACACATGTCACCGGCCATCTGCAGACTGCTTTGAAGCGCCCTTGGATTGGCTGGGCGTATCATAGCACTTACACCAGCTACTCCAGAGGAGTGTCACTGCTGGTGACTAAGGCCACCCCATTTGAGCTAATTGCAATAGAATCAGACCAACAGGGGAGGTACTTGTTCACTCACGCACTGCTGGGGGGGTCACCTGTGATACTGATTGCTTGCTATATCCCTCCCCCATACAGTTCGGAAGTCGTTACAGCCGGTCTGGCATATATGGCTAAATACCCGACAGTCCCTGCTGTGTGGATGGGGGATTTCAATATGACTATGAACCCTTTCATGGACCGCCCGGCGCGCGAGGCTGGGGGCACAGGGGTTCCCAGGCAAACTAGACTGAGCCGCCTCTTGCAAGAATTTGCTCTGGTAGATGTGTGGAGACATAGGAACCCTGAGACTAGGGCTTACACGTGTCATTCCACGAGCTTTGAGACTATGTCCCGTATAGACTATGTTATAATATCTGCTGCACTCCTGCCACGGGTGGTAGACACTGGGTTTGCACCTAGAGCTTTATCGGACCACTCTCCCTGCTGGATGCAGCTGTCTGTACTTGGGGAGGCCCCTAGGAGGGTGTGGAGACTCAACCCTTTTTGGCTAGATGCACTGACAGACCATGACGGTATAGAGAGGGAACTACGATTTTTTCTCCCAGACGGCGAGGACCCTGCTTCTCTAAATTCCCAATGGGACGCGTTTAAACTTCATGCACGTAGGGTGCTAGACACCAGGATAAACAGACTTAAAAAATCATCAAGGGTTGAGGTAGCCCTGTGTGAGGATAGACTGCAAGAGCTCGAGAGGGCTTACAGCACTCAGCCATCCCTGGAAAACCTCACAAAGGTGAAGCTGCAGTCTAGAGTGGTCTCTCAGCTCCACCTTGAAAAAGCAAAGCAGAGGGTGTTCTTTTGTAAAACAAGGGTGTACGAACACGGCGAAAAAGCAGGGAAGATGCTGGCTTACCTAGCACATATGGAGGACAGACCGCCGGTGGTGGTGTCCTTGGCTGAGCCGGACGGCTCTGTCATTACAGACCCAGTAAAGGTGGCAGATAGTTTTAAGAGGTTTTACGAAGATCTTTATAGATCCCGGTGCCACAATACGCCGCAAGAGATTCGGGCGTATTTGCATACACTGCACTTTCCTTGCCTAAACCCAGAGCAGATCAAGGGGCTGGAGGCCCCCATTACCACACAAGACATAGCCGAGGCCATCTCGCAGCTAGCTAAATCTAAGACGCCGGGTCTAGACGGCTTACCCTTGGAGTTTTACTCTACATATTCTGAATTACTAGTCCCCAGACTTGCGACCCTGTTCCGCTCCATATTCGACCGAGGTGTCCTCCCCTCATCAATGCAGGAGGCGCAGATTATCGTGCTTCCTAAACCGGGTAAGGACCATAAATTCCCAGAATCTTATAGGCCTATTTCCCTGTTGACGGTGGATATTAAAATCCTGGCTAAAATTCTATCCTCCAGGCTAAACTCAGTAATACTTTCCTTGATACATACAGACCAGACCGGTTTTATGCCAGGGAAAAATACGGCAATGAACATACGTAGATTGTTTATGAATATCCAGGCACAGCATGATAATATGGGGTCGAGGGTGGTGGTGACATTAGACACGGCTAAAGCCTTCGACTCGGTCGAATGGCCCTACCTTTGGGAATGTTTAGAATGCTATGGGTTTGGCCCGAAATTTATCAGGTGGGTGCAACTATTATACCAGAACCCTCGGGCTAGAATCTTTGTTAACGGGTGGCTCTCAGACCAAATTTCACTGGAACGGGGTACGAGACAGGGCTGCCCCCTGTCCCCACTGCTATATGCCCTGGCGGCGGAGCCATTGGCTATGGCCATTAGGACGACCCCGGAGGTGATGGGCCTCAGGAAAGGAGATACCTGGGAAAAGATAGGGTTGTATGCGGACGACACGGTACTCTACTTAGCAGACCAGGGCCCATCTCTTGGAGCGGCGCTGAATATTATAGAACGGGTTGGGCAGTATTCTGGCTTAAAAATTAATTGGGACAAATCAAAAATTCTTCCACTAGACCTGTTTCCCCCTCCCGCTGTGTCTCCAGCTCTACCATTACAAAGAGTGGCAGAAGTTACGTACTTGGGGGTGAGGGTCACCAGAAATTTGCAGGATTATATCACTTTGAATGTTGAACCTTTATTTGCAGTTATCAAAACCAGAACCCAGGCTTGGTCGAGGTTGCCGCTGGGAGTTATAGGGAGAATTAATTTAGTAAAGATGATACTGCTGCCTAAAATCTTATATATGATATGGCATGCTCCCTTATACATTCCCTTGAAAATATTCAAACAGATGGAGGCACTGCTCAATTCTTTTGTATGGGGCTCAGGTAGGCACAAGCTAGCATGGCACATTCTCAAAAATCCTACAACGGAGGGGGGATGTTCCCTTCCGGATATTCAAGACTATTATATAGCGTCACAGCTGTCCCACCTCTATCACTTTAATACCACTGAGTCGCAAAGGTATAGGGCACTAGTTTGTAATAGGCCGGGCAGCGCACTTCACACACCTAGTCAGGCGATCTTTCGGAGGGGACAGGGAGGGAGTAAGACAACGTACTTTGAGGCCGGAATGTTATTGCACCACCGCAAGGTCTGGGAAATAGCACTTAAGAAGCAAGATAGATCGCACATACATTCACACACCCCGCTGTGGAATAATAGTTGCCTGCCGGAGCTGAATAAGGTACCAGATCCCTCGATCTGGGCCTCGTATGGGGTGTTGTACCTATCTCAGGTCCTAACTGGGAATGGGCTTAAACCATACCCGGTGCTAAAGGAGGAATTTTCTCTTCCTCAACACTTACTATTCCGATATCTGCAGTTAAAGCACGCTCTCAGGAGACAGATGGCCTTGGTAGAGGTAGAGCTGGATACTCCACCGGTTCTTGACGTTATCCTTGGAACAGACTCTACTAAACTTATATCTAACATTTATTACGTTCTTAGGCAGCGCAGGGTGTCTAGAGTATCTCAGAAAGCTAAGGTGCAGTGGGAACAGGATGTAGGACCCATTGAGGACTCTGACTGGGAAGAGATATTGGAGGGGGTCAAGACTGCGTCCCCTAAGGTTTCTGACAGACTGACACAACTATATATCATACACCAGGCATATCTCACACCAATACGTTTAGCAAAATTTCAATCCGAACGAAATCGCCTCTGCCCCAAGTGTACTTTGACGGAGGGCACTTTCTATCACATGCTGTGGCACTGCACTGACATACAGGCATATTGGCTGCAGGTGACACAGTTCTTACACGACAACATGGGATCACCTGTGGGGATGGACCCGAAGCTTTGCTTATTGGGACTGCTGCCGGACGTGGAGGTGGATAAGTTCCAGACTATATTCATATATGAATCATTGTTTCTGGCTAGGAAGGTGGTGGCTAAGACCTGGTTTCGGGGGACAGCTCCGACTCTTAGAGAATGGAAGAGGGAGGTGAATGCAGTGCTTCCATATAGGAAAATGATATACATACATAGGGGCCGCCCTCAAAAGTTCGCTAATGTCTGGGATAGATGGCTGGCAGATGGGGAGACATGTACGGAATGATGCAGAGTCGCCCCTGGAGTGCTCACCAGGGACCGAGAGTGCACACAGGGGGAGGTAGATCTTAGGTGTGCACCCTTCTAAGCACTCCGCAGCAGAGTGTGCCTTGGACAGTAGTCTACCCGGGGAGTTGTATTGATTTATAATGAATGTGTAACTAAAGATGCTGTGTGTATACCGGTGCTAGTTGGAATCTCTGCGCTGTATGATTGTATGCCTTGCTTACATCTCAATAAACTTGTTTACTTGGTTAAAAAAAAAAAATACCAAAGGATTCTATATATCCCACAATATACAGTTGGAGCTCATAGGTTAACATACCCTGGCAAAATTTATGAATTCTTGGCCATGTTTTCAGAGAATATGAATAACAAAAAAAAAAAAAACACTCATGGTTAGTGTTTGGCTGAAGCCATTTATTATGAATCAACTGTGCTTACTCGTTTTAAATCATAATCACAACAGAAACTACTCAAATGACCCAGATCAAAAGTTTATATACCCTGGTGATTTTGGCCTGATAACATGCACACAAGTTAACACAAAAGGGTTTGAATGGTTATTAAAGGTAACCATCCTCTCACCAGTGATCAGTTTTTGCTTGTAATTAGTGTGTATGTGTGTAACAAGGGTCAATGAGTTTCTGGACTCCTGACAGACCTTATACAAATATATCCAAGGGATTGAGAATGACAATCAGCAGTGTTCAAACTCTAATCAAGAAGTTGAAACCAAACCACGGTCATGTAGACCAACTAAAATATCAGCCACAACTGCCAGGAAAATTGTTTGGGATGCAAAAAAAAACCACAAATAACTTGGGCTGCATGGTCGAGTTTCCAGAAGAAAGCTATTACAAAGTATCCTGCTTACAATATGCCAAACAGCACAGAGACAAACATTTAAACCTTCTTGCAAAAAGTCATTTGGAGTGATGAGACCAAAATCTAGCTTTTTGGCCACAAATATAAAAACACTACTTTTGGAGAGGAGTCAACAAGGCCTATGATGAAAGGTAAATTACTCCTACTGTGAAACACGGAGGTGGATTACTGATGTTTTGGGGATGTGTGAGCTACAAGGCACAGGAAATTTGGTCACAATTGTTGACAAGATGAATGCAGTATGTTATCAAAGAATACTGAAGGGGGGGCGTGGCTACCGCGCGACTGCATGGACGTGTGATCGCGCTGCTCCGTTCCAGGGAACCGATCCGTTAGCTACAGCGGTGACTGTGTCGCCCATCACTAGCCCCATTTCTGCCTGACAGTCCGGAGACACTGGCAGCATGACCCGCAAGAGGAAAGAAGGGTCCCAGCCCCGAAAATTGGAGGACTATTACCCGCCGAAAGACCGCGGCCTAAACAAAAATGGCGCCGGCGCCGGCCTGGGGAACGCGTCTCCTACCTCCTCCTGCAGCTCCCGATCCACAGCATCGAGCCCCGGGGATGCGTCCAGGCACCACTCAGCAATCTCCCGGAGGGTCGACCCCGCTGGATAGAAGCCCTGCTAAATACAAGCCTCGCCTGGAGACAGACATCAGCCAGGTGAGCGGAGGACATGAGACCCTGGAGGACACGAGGGAACTGGTGGATCCATTCACTGCCTTCCCTACGTCTGGGAAGGCAGTGTCTGATACAACCCTTAAAGACATGCTTGTCTCCCTCAGGAGCTCCATGCATGCTGACATGTTGCAATGTATGAGGAACTTTAAAGCTGACATAGGCGAGCTGGGAGAGAGAGTTACCCATGTTGAGGAGAAGATGGTGAATTCGCATCCTCCCATAACTCATTGATTGATGCACATGCTGAACATGATGATGAGATAGCTTGGCTGAGGGCAAAGGTCGCTGACCTTGAGGATAGGTCAAGACGAAAAAACGTTAAGATGAGGGGGGTCCCCGAAACTGTGCTCCCCGCCCAGCTACAGCAGTTTGCCAGGGATCTGTTGCAGCAGGTCCTCCCTGATGTTTCTGAAGCGGAGCTGCAGATCGACAGGATTCACAGATTGCCTAAGCCAAGCTTCCTACCTGATAGTGTACCCCGAGATGTTCTGATAAAAATATTTTTTTTCCAGGTTAAAGAACAGCTCATGACGTCTTTTAGGAAAGTGCAACAGCTCCCGGAACGATTCGCTGGGCTTCAACTGTTCGCAGACCTGTCGCAATTCACTATGAAGAAACGCAGGTCTCTGGTGACGATCACTAAGGCACTGCGCAACCACAGCATTCCCTACAGATGGGGTTTCCCAGTAAAGCTGACTATCACTCATGATGGGAAAGACACAACAATCACAGGTCTGGAGGAGGGTCTTGCATTGCTCCGATCCCTGGATATCCTCCCTGATCAGGCACCTACAGCCACTTTGCCAGCTCCCAAGATTGACCAGCACTCCCAATGGAAAACAGTAACTAGGAAGAGAAGTGGCAAAAAACGTGCTGTGTGATTTCTCTCCTATGGGATGTAGTGGCTCGTCACATACCTTAAGGTTCCCGCTCCATCAGGAGTACTCAGTCTGTTTTGTTCCTTTTGATCCCCCCTGGTTTGATTATGGGTAGAAGCACTACCCCCTGGTTCTTGCTTATTGAAGCTTTTTTTACTGAACTTCATGTCGTTTATTTTTCCTTTGACTCTGACTTTTTCCTTTTCTCTCCTTTTCTGGTCAACGGGCCTTATTCTGTACTGGAATGCCCTGTGTATACACCCCACTCTCTCTAATGCCCCGGGAAGGCTGTGTCTACTTGACTTGGAAAGCTGTCTACGTCACCAGAAGAACTACTCTCCACTGATGAAACCAAGGTACTGTTTTTTATTCTGTTTACGATCCCTAAATGGCGGTTAAGATCATCTCCTTCAATGTGAATGGACTCAACCACCCTGCCAAAAGGGCCTCGGTCTGGAGAGAGGCTCTCGACCTCCAGGCTGATGTCCTATGTATTCAAGAGACCCATTTTTCCACTGACAACCCGCCTTGCTTTTCACACAAGCGTTTCCCACACATCTTCTTAGCTTCAACCTCAGCCAAGCGCAAAGGAGTTTTGATAGCTATAAAGGACTCGGTTGCTTTTAGCCTGCAGCAAGTTCTTACAGACCCTGAGGGGAGATACCTTGTTGTAGTGGGAGAAATCAATAAAAAACCTTTCACTATCGCTAACTTGTACGCACCTAACTCCCATCAGCTTCGCTTTCTGAAAAAGTCATATGCTAAAATTGCTTCGGTGAGGCGGGGGTCCCTGGTGGTCTGTGGGGATCATAACTTGACAATTGACCACACCCTAGACTCCTCCTCCATTACGAAGAGATCCTATCCCCGACTCCAGCAGCTGCTTCACTCGGAGGACCTTTTTGACGTTTTGGCAGTGCCACCATCCAACTGAACGAGACTACTCCTTCCACTCCGCCAGGCATAACTCCTATTCCAGAATTGACTTTATACTGGTTGATAAGATGCTCCTGCAGGCAGTGTCCTCCTCCGCCATTCACAATATAACGTGGTCTGACCATGCTCCTGTCTCTATCACGGTGGCGGAGGGGCACACTCCTAGTCCTGCATATATTTGGCGAGCCAATTCCCGGGTCTTTCAGTTGCCAACTCATGCTGCCACAATTAGTAAATGTCTGTCGGAATTTTTTGAGAGGAATGTGGGCTCTGTTACTGACCCGGCTACTCTGTGGTGTGCCCATAAGGCAGTGGTTAGAGGGGTAATTCTTCAAATTTGTGCAAGGGGAAAAAAGGCAGAGGACACTAAAGTTAAATCAACTTTTAGATGACATTAAAAACCTAGAGGCCCAAAATAAGACTAATGCGAGTACGGCACTAGGGAAAACACTGTCTCAATGCCGTACGGAACTCAGGCCCCTTCTTATCGAACAGTATGACAAGCATTTACAACGCTTGAAATTGGCCCACTATTCGTCGGGTAATCGAGCGGGAAAATTTTTAGCCCAAAGGCTCCGTGCAGCCCGAACTAAATCCAAGATCCCTTTCCTGATTCACCCAACTAATAAACACAAAATTGTAAACCCTAAAGATAAAGCGAACTCCTTCGCTGATTATTATTCATCCTTATACAACCTTAAGGATGACCCTGATACTCCCCAACCCTCTAAGGAAAAGATCCAGGAATTTCTGGCAAGTATCAACCTCCCTGCTCTCTCTCAATTACAACTAGATTCCCTAAATGCGCCTATCTCGGAGCCTGAAATTAGGAAAGTTATTAACTCACTCCCTCTGGGGAAATCCCCGGGACCAGATGGTCTTCCAAATGATTATTATAAAGTGTTCCAAGATAATCTGGTCCCAGCTCTACAGGCCTTATATGCGAATGCAGTGTCCTCTGCCTCGTTCCCTCCTGAGATGCTCAAGGCGTACGTGGTTACCATCCCAAAACCAGGTAAAGATCCCACCACTCCATCCAACTTCAGACCAATTTCGCTATTGAACTCTGATGTAAAACTATATGCAAAGATATTAGCACATAGAATCCTGTCTGTTCTTCCCTTTCTTGTTAAGTCCGACCAATCTGGCTTCACTCCGGGGAGGCAGGCGTCGGACGCTACGAAGAGGGTGCTAGGAGTTATGCAATATGCTAGATCCTGTCGGATGCCTTCTCTGCTACTCTCTTTGGATGCGGAGAAGGCGTTCGACAGGATACATTGGGGATACATGGAGAGCACCCTTGGGAGGTTTGGGTTCGCTGGACCGATCCTCTCGGCCGTGCTCGCCCCTCTATTCCTCTCCGTGTGCCCAGGTGTACACTTCAAACCTATTGTCGGACACCTTTTCAATTTCCAATGGCACCCGCCAGGGATGCCCCCTGTCCCCCTCGATTTTTAATCTTTTGATGGAGCCATTGGCGGAGAGGATAAGGTCCCACCCGGGTATTGAGGGATTCCAGATACGTGATAGATCGCATGTTATTAATTTGTTTGCGGATGATATCATCCTCTTTTTGACATCCCCTCTAGTGTGTCTACGCCATGCTCACGACACCCTGCAGGTGTTTAGTGAGATCTCGTTCTATAAAGTTAATTTTACCAAGTCAGTTATCCTTGCATTGGGTATTCCCTCCCCCCTAAAATCAAGACTCCAATTGGACTTTCCCTACTCCTGGGCCAAGTCCGACATTTCCTATTTAGGCCTAAAGTTGACTCCTGACCCCGGTGACTTAGCTAACGCCAACTACCCACCTTTAATTGACAAACTAGCCAAAGAAGTTAGCAGACTTGCCAATGTAGAATTGTCCTGGACAGGAAGACTGTCGGCATTCAAAATGCTACTTCTTCCGCAGATGCTTAATGTATTTAGGACACTCCCCGTCCCTTTGCCAGCCCCATATCTTAAAACCCTGAACACACTTCTCTCCAGATTTATATGGCGCTTCAAACGACCGAGATGCTCTAAATCTCTGCTGACTAAGCACAGAAGAGCGGGGGGTATGGGTTTGGTGGACATTAGGGACTACAATAGAGCGTCCATTTTGACGCAACTTACGACCTGGATGAACCCTCAGGCCGATTCGGTTTGGAGGTCTGTCGAGCAGGCTCTAGGCCCTTCCACCAACCTAGATCTTTTCCTTCTCGCGGATGTTTGGAGACCATTTAGTCTGCGGGAGCTCCCGGTCACTCTCCAGGCCTCTCTTGCGGCCTGGAGGGCCTTACGGGAGACTCAGTTTCCTCCTTCTGAATTAATAGAGGTCCCTATTCCGCTGGAGACTCTCTCTCTAGTCATCCCTGACCTATCCCTGTCTAGATGGAAGGAAAGGGGGATCGGTGTTGTCCAGGATCTTTTCCGGGGCGATGCCCTTCTTCCTTTTAAGTCCCTGGAGGAGAAGTTCCACCTAGGTCCCCCTGATCATTATGTCTATGGCCGCATCTCCCACTTCCTGAACTCAATTGGATCATATTGAATAGTCATGGCTAGGGAAGTGTGGCGTTTCTACCGCACTTCCCCCACGCCGCGTAAGGGAATATCATTCTTTTATAACCTTTTTCAAAATAAGTTGCGCTTTGTTAAATCCCAACCCTTCAGGAAGTGGGAGTCTGACTTGGGAATAACCATCACAGATGCTCAGTGGACCAAAGCGTTCAGCTCGTTGTATTCCTCCTCTAGATGCATCAACCACTGGGAGCTATCCCAAAAAATAGCTCTTCGGTGGTACCTCACTCCTTACAGAATAGCTAAGTTCGGAAATAACAGTTCTCCTCTATGTTGGAGAAATTGTGGTGGAATAGGCAACCTATTTCATATGCTATGGTCTTGCAAGCACCTGACCAGCTTCTGGAACTCTATTTTCTATTACATCTCCAGGATTACTGGTATTTTGACTCGGCCCAGTCCGAGTTTGGCGATCTTACACGTAGGAATAGAGGTGTTCCCCGTTGATTGCAGAGTGGTGGTGACCCATATCCTCTTGGCAGCTAGATCTTTACTTGCACAACAGTGGAAAGCCGACAAGGCCCCAAACGCGTCAGATGTTCTTCTTATGACCCAGACGCATTATGTTTATGAATCTCTTTTGGCTAGGAGGAGGGGAGTGGGACGTAGATGTGATGCCTTGTGGAAGATCTGGACTGCATGGTATGATGTTAAAGGATGATATTTGATTTAATTTGATTTTTTTCCCGTAAAAGTGGAACAAGCCTTTCTTACTACTCTACTTCTCCTCACCTTAGCCTTCCCAGCCCATCCCTTCCCCCCCCCCTTTCTCTTTCTCTCTCTTCTGTCCTCCTTTCATTTTATTTCTTATAGTTTCTGCACCTTTCTTTCTATCATTCTCATCTCCTTTCAATAGAGGAAAGGTGCCTTGAAAGTTTTGCCATTTAATCTGTGTATATTGGTTCCTTGAGTACATACACTTGATAAGTCTTATATTGCATAGAAGTATAATGGATGACCTGGTTGTGGTCGCACTGTGTGCGCCGTTACTTTGATCTTGCAATATGTATGTTTTGTACCCATGGTGCCATTTGTTTGTTTCTTTTCTCTTGAAAAATTCTTTAATAAAAACCATTTAAAAAAAAAAATACTGAAGGAACATTTGCATTCATCAGCCAGGAAGCTGCACATTGGGACGTACTTAAACATTCCAACATGACAATCATCGTTTCCCAACCGGTGTGCCGTGAAGAGTCCCCAGGTGTGGCGGGGCAAAATGACCCCCAATATGGGCAGCTATGGCTGCTATCTGCTGGGCACTTTGTTAACATGCGTCACTCTTTACAGTGGTGCCAGTCCGCTGTGTTAAACTCACTTCCCGGCACTCTGGAAGCTGTGCTGGCTGTGCGGGGCCTTCCGATCGCATCTTGCCAACCGATGACGTCATCGGTTGCTATGGGAGGATCGGGCGCACGCACTGTTATGTGTTACGTGAAAGCCGCAGACGTGAGAGCCAGTAGACTCTGCCTGGCGCGCCTTTGCCTGAGGGGGAAGAGGAACGAGTAGGGGAAGAAGAAAGAGTGGTTGAAGAAGAACGATTAATAGGTGAGATGACACTATAAATGTGAAAAGTGTAACAGGCATGGTGTATATATTATAAAAAAAAAAATACATGACACTTTCACAGTGACTGACTTCATTGCAGGCATTTATTTTAAATGTAATATGGGCTATGTGGGCTATTATTGATAATGATAACTGTATACTTCAATACTGCAGTTTGGCCGCAGTGCAGGTGTATTGCAGTGTACCTGCGGTTTTCATGTGGTTTCTCAGACTTATTTTATGTCCCTCCTTTTTGGTGTGCTTTCAGAAAATGTACCAAAAATTAAGACATAATAGAAGTTTATGAGAAACCACATGAAAACCGCTACACCTGCGCTGCGGCCAAACTGCAGTATTGAAGTATACAGTTATCATTATCAATAATAACCCACATAACCCATCTATAATATATAAAAAAAATATTAAATCACCATGTCTGCAATGGAATGAGTCAATGTAAAAGTGTAACAAGTGTTATGTAGGGTTTTTTTTTTTTTTTCACAAGAGCACAAAATTACAGATTTTAAATTGTTTGCCTGGGGTTATGGCTGAAGATATCAGCCATAACCTTGGTATTGTTTTTTTACAGACAGTGGCTGGCTTTCTAATGAAAGCGTTCCGAGCGGCTCTTATCGCGGATGCAGCATGGTGGTGTGCCTCGTGATTTTTTTCATGAAAAAAGTGTGCCTTTGCACAAAAAAGGTTGAAAAACACTGATGACAATGATCTAAAACACACGGCAGAGTCGACCGGTCATTGGCTACAGCAGAATAAAATGAAGGTTCTGGAGTGGCCACCTCAGTCTCCTGACCTCAACATCATTGAGCCACTCTGGGGAGATCTCAAACACACAGTTCATGCAAAACAGTCAAAGAATTTAGAGGAACTGGAGGCTTTTTGCCAAGAGGAATGGGCAGCTTTTCCATCTAAGACAAAGAGCCTCATCCACAAATACCACAAGACTTCTATCTATCATTGATGTTAAATGGGATAATACACAGTATTAAGAACTGGAGCAACTTTTAATCAGGGTAATTTGGATGGTTTCTGTTGTGATTATGATTTAAAACGAGTAAACACAGTTGATTGATAATAAATGGTTTCAGCCAAACACTAACCATGAGTGAAAGAAAAGTTTTTGTGTTATCATTCATATTCTCAGAAAAATGGGGAAAAAAAAAATCATAAATTCTGCCAGATTATGTAAACTCATGAGCACAAATGTACATAGAATCACCAGCATGCATTGCATAAAAAAATAAAAAAAAAAAGAAGACAAACCCTAATCTTTAAAATATGAAAATCTCACTTCCGGTTCAGCGCCGCATGGATTAGCTGATACCCTAATCAGCTCCCGCTGACGGGCACAAAATCGGCCTAAAAAACCAGGCAGACCCGCCACCGAACCCTGCCACTACCATCCGCCACCCCTCCCTGAGTGAGGATGGACAAATTCCTGGCGAAAGGCGGCGCGCGATCGTACGCGACGGCCGCCGCGGCGCCGACGGGGCAGCCGCAAATCGAGGCCCCGGCTTCGGCCTACTCGGACGCGGCCGCAAATACAGCTCCCGCGATGGAGGTGAGCACTACACCAGCTCCCTCACCCTCCCCACAGGCCATCCCAACCCTCCCAGCTCATCCACACACTGGGGACACAGGTGCAGGTGCAAACAACATTGAGCTCATAGCCCAAGCAGTGGCTGCTCTGTTGTCACCTATGATTACCACCTCAGTGGAGAATGCCATTCACACAGGCATGCAAAAGATCCAGGCATGGCTGGGGGAACATGCATCAAGGCTGAATGAAGCTGAGAGCCGCATCGTTAACATAGAAGAGGAGCTGTACCAGGCCCAATCCATAGAACACGCACAAGACAAGACGAATAAATATATCCTAGACAAGCTGGATGAATTAGAGAACAGATCCAGGAGGAGTAATCTGCGCTTTATTGGAGTCCCCGAATCGCTGCAACCCTCGGCTCTTTCAGAACTCTGCTCACAACGCATCCCTGAGGCCTTGGGCCTGCCTGGCCCCTGCACGGTTGAACGTGCCCACCGCATGGGTCTCTTCAGCTCTGATCGCAAATCACCTCGCCCAGTGATCGCCAAATATCTCAACTATTCGGAGAAGGCCCTCATCCTGCAGAAGTCCTGGCAGTCTCGGATCCTCCAGATAGACGGCATGAATATCCTGGTGTTTGCCGACTACTCCGTTGACGTTTCCAAAAAGAGAAAAGCCTTCCAACCGATTTGCTCGGAGCTCCACCGACTGCAGGTCAAGTTCACCCTGGCATTTCCGGCCGTACTTCGGCTCAAAGCACCTAACGGGGATCAACTTTCCTTCCACGATCCCTCTGAAGCAGAGGCGTATCTGCGTTCCCATCGCCCAGGCCCTCACAACAACCTATCTCCAAGAGCGGCGCCCTCCAACCGGGCCCTGGAGCACGGGAGCCCACGTAAAGAATCTCCCAAAAGATTCAAGGCCTCTGGATCCGGCCGACAACAAATTTCTTCTTGAATCCCCTTTTGACAGCCGCATCGCCTTGGCGCTACTATGTTTTTTCTACGATCGTCCTGAATCCCTCTTGTGACGTTCGTTTTTTTTTCTTTTTTTCTCTACTACACTTTGCCCTCTTCTTTGCCCAAGGGCACCCGGTAGGCCCAATGCTATTTTTTATTCAATGCTATCTTTTATCTGGTCGTACTTGGTATTGTTTTATGTTCTTTTGCATTATGGTACTATCTGTTAAAGTTTCTTAAGTATGTGCATTGTGTTATGGTTTTGTCTACATTTATAGGGTCTGATCGGGCTCTTCCATTCTCCTACAGGGATACCTGTCTGGCCCCTGCCCCCCACGCATTACTCCTGCTGCTTATGCCCCCCTTGTCAACACCGCGGGTGATATGCAGCATTGAGAGTCCTGTTTGGGAGCTGGCCTATTCAGTGGCTCCATGCGGAAAAAAGTGAAGTTCCCGATGTTTGTTGTTTCCTATGTTCACCCCCATCCCCCCCCCTCTCCCTGTTCCTGTTCTTTTACACTTCCCCCGCCTTAAGTGATCCGGTCACCTCGCCAGCCTCTCTCCCAGATATTCACTACTCTGTATGCGTTCCTTGTACTTTGCTCCTGCCACACGCCATGATGCCATGCATTTCACCTCCACATCCTGCCCACACACCTCTGATAGTTTTCCCAACATGAAAATAGTCTCCTGGAATGTTAAAGGGCTCCGTTCCCCTAATAAAAGAATGAAAGTCTTGCGCCACCTTAAAAGACTCAAGACCGACATTGCCCTCCTCCAGGAAACCCACTTGTCCACTCCGGACTTTTCACGGATGCGGAAACTCTGGGTCGGCACGGTCCTCGGCTCTGACTCCTGCGGACGCAAAGCGGGGGTAGTGATCCTCGTTAACAAAAATCTTCCCTGCAAGATCCTGTCCTCGGAGTCTGACTCCGAGGGCCGTTTCATCTCTGCCCGTATCCAACTGGGATCTAGGGACATGATCATCACTAATGTATATGCACCCAATAGCCCCACAAATGCTTTTTTCAGTGACCTCACGACCTGGGCGCTTCGGGACCCTTCCCACCCACATCTGATAGGAGGGGATTTTAATTCCACAATGCACCTGACAGATGACAGATCCTCCGCCAGACATTCTCGTTCTCCTTCAGCTCCTCCCACCCAGACCCTTTTAGCATCGACAATGGACTCACTACACCTTCACGATATATGGCGTTTGCGTCACCCGGCGGACAGGGAATTCTCGTTCTACTCTAACCCCCACAATGTTTTCACGAGACTGGACTATCTATTCTGCTCTGACTCTCTCCTTCCACTGATCTAGGAAGCCGACATACATGACATCGTGATCTCGGACCATGCCCCAGTCTCGACCACGTTGGACGACCCTGACCTGAACTCCAACCCCAGAATCTGGCGGTACCCCTCCTACCTCCACAACAACTCTGATTTCCACCAACACCTGGACAAAGCCTGGTCGGACTACGCTTTGACTAACGCGCCACACACAGACAACCCTAATCTTTTCTGGGAAGCGGGTAAAGCCTTCCTCAGAGGATGCATAATAGCGTACGCCGCCACTTTCAAGAAAAACACACTCAGACATTACAAACTAGCCAGCGCTACACTGCACAAGGCCCAGCGGGCCCTCTACACTGACAACTCCCCCCCCAACCGGCAGACCTGGTTTACGGCCAAACAATCCATTGACACTTGGGCAGCCACCCTCGAGCAGACCCAGAAGGCACGTCTGGATGCCTCCCTTCACAAGTTTGGCAACAAGGCTGGGAGACTCCTCTCCAGACTGAGCAAAGGCCCCAACCGCCCGACCCATATCACATCTCTAAGGGGACTCGTCGGGTTCAGTACACAATACCCCAAAAGGTATCAATGCTGCTATGCGCCAATTCTATTCCTCCCTCTATGCCCCGGATCCTATTGACAAACCGACGGCCCGCAACTTTCTCCAAAATATATCCCTGGATCAGGTATCCCCCTCTCAACTCGAAGCTCTGAATGCCCCTATATCCATCCTGGAGGTGCAATCCGTCATTAAAACGCTTGCCCCCTCTAAAGCCCCAGGCCCGGATGGCTTTACGGGAGAATTCTATAAATCCTTTAGTTCAACTGTTTCCACCGCCCTACACAAAGTCTACCAGCATATCTGGTCAGGCGGCACCTACCTACCCACTGGCAACCAGGCCATCATAAAACTTTTGGAGAAGAAGGGTAAGGACCCTTTGGAACCCGGTTCATATAGGCCCATTTCACTTCTGAACATCGATGTTAAGATCCTTTCCAAGATTGCTGCCACTAGGTTGGCGTCCATTATACCCTCCCTGATCCACCCCGCACAATCTGGCTTTGTGAAGGGCAGGACGGCCACCATGAATATTAGGAAAGTAATGCTAGCCCTCGAACACGCAAAATGTAACCCTAAAGGGGATCACGCTATCATCACATTAGACGCGGAGAAAGCCTTTGATAACGTCAGCTTCGAATGGCTCTCCATAGTCATGTCCAATATGGGCTTCTCTGGCCCCTTCACACATCTAGTTGAGTCTATGTACACTGCCCCTGCCGCGAAATTAGTAGCCGCGGGCCTCCTCTCAGAGGAATTCCGGCTACACAAAGGTATGAGGCAAGGCTGCCCGCTTTCCCCACTCCTTTTTAACATCGCACTTGAACCCCTATCCCGATACCTGACCCAGAAAGCCCCTCTCCATGGCATACAGATTGGAGACCATGACCTTCGCACGTCACTATTTGCCGACGATGTCCTCATCTTCACATCCAGCCCTTCCCAGGACATGTCCACGATCAAAACCACTTTTGATGAATTCAGGCAGTGCTCGGGGCTCCGTATCAATTATAGCAAAAGTGAAATTCTCCCCATAGGTTCCCTCACTGTCCCTTCCTGGTCCCAAAATTCTTTATTTACTGTGGCCAGGTCCCATATCACATACCTGGGAATTAAAATAGGTAAACTGCCCTCCTCCCTATATCATCTCAACTATCCCCCCCTGTTTATGAAAATATCCCAAGAACTGGGAAATTGGATGGACCTGCCTCTCTCGCTACTGGGTAGATGCCACCTAGTCAAGATGATCAGCTTTGCGCGCCTATTGTACCCATTACAGACCATCCCCCTACTTCTTCGCCACAAAGACATCAAATCCCTAAACTCAGCAATCTCAAAGTTCCTCTGGCGTGGCAAACGTGCGCGCATAGCTTTTGCCAAACTACATCTTCCCAGGCACGAGGGGGGCATTGCCCTGCCAAACATCAGACTTTATAATTTGGCATGCTTATTGCGAACGAGCCTGGATTGGATCACCCAGTCCTCCCGATGCTCAAACTACCCCTTAGAGTTAGCAATGGTCCGCCCCTACTCCCTAACGGCCCTTCTCCATTGTCACTGGAAATCTATTCCTCCCCCCCTCCAACACAATCTCCTTCTTCGGGACACGGTCGTCGCCTGGAGAGAGGTCAGGAAAGCCCTTAATACACCATCCTCTATTTCACGCCATCTCCCTATCCGGGGAAACCCAAGCTTTCAACCTGGTCTGGAACACCATCCTTACCTCATATGGCAGGTAAAGGGCCTAGAAATTTTTTATTCCCTGTGTGACCCTCTATCGGGCCGCCCCATAGGCTTCAGAGCCCTGGCGGACAAGTTCTCCCTCCCCCTCACACATTTTCCATTACAATCAATGCATCAGTTTCTTGAAAAGTACCTGCAGCGATGATAGTAAAAGGTTCAAGAGTTCCGACACCCTTCTTACCCGGGGATCGTACAGAATCTCGGAAATATACCTCCCTCTCCCTACACGTCACTCCCTCCCTGTCATCCTCGTCTGCTGCCAACTGGTCGAAAGATTTCTCTGCCCCTGATCTGGTGGAGAAACTCCTTCATGGCCTTAACACCGTCCACAGACTAGTACCCAATGAGATCTGGAGAGAGGCTCAGATCAAAATTGTCCACCGGGCCCACATCCCTTTTAGTCGAGCCCATGCCACCCCAGAATGCCCCCTCTGTCAACAACCCAAGCCAAATCTAGCCCACCGGTTTTGGTCCTGCTCACACATAGCCAGGTTCTGGGAACAAGTCATTCAATATGTTTTTGATGTCACCCTGGTGCACCTACCCAAGGATCCGCTACTGCTTATCTTCAGCCACTGGGACCCCCAGTTGCTCTCCTGGTCGCCCCCAAACGCACCCCCTAGTAAAGACTGGATCCTGATCTGTCTAATGCTCGCCAGGAGGGCCATCCTACAGAAATGGATTTCCACGGACTGCCCAACCACCTTTCAAGTCCAAAAGGAACTATTGCAGTTACTATACAAGGACAAGCTCAACACGGATCTGACCCATGAACGGAGCAAAACTCGCTTCTATCATATATGGCAACCTTTCATGCTGTACACTCTCACCCCCACGGAGAGGTTGAACTTTGAGAAGATGTCCTTTTTCTACCTGGATCCCCTGCGGGACTGATGTCCCTCCCCCCCCTCCTTCCTCACCCTCTTATATTTTGGACATGCCTTACGGAGTTCCCCCCCCCCATGTCACGTGGGGTGGGCAGTCCCCCCCCCTCCACTTGGTCGGAGTACAGTATCAACTTTATTGGACTACTGCGTACATTTTTGTTTTTGTTTTTCTTTCTGTATGATCCCTCCATTCCTGCTTTCTATGCTTAACGTCCTTAAAACATTCTCATATGTTCTGTTTTTTTTTGCCATACCATGTTCTGCAACTCTTTCAATAAAGACATATTTCAAAAAAAAAAAAATATGAAAATCTTTACCCATATTCTTCCTCCTGATTGTAGTCTAAAGTCCACCCAATCTCTTCACCTACATGGTTACCAGAACCGTATGCTGAAAAACAGCTCCACACCATGATGTTAGCACCTCCAAACTTCACCGTTGGTATTGTGTTTTTGGGGTCATGTGCAGTCTCATATGACCTCCAAACATAGTGACCAGACTATATTTTCCCAATATTTCACAGGCTTGTCTAAATGCTGTGTAGCATACTCTAAAAAAGCTTTTTACATTATTTTCCTTCAGCAATGGAGTCATAACATAAGGGCATGGCAGTTGAGTGCAATAATTATTGTTTTCTTTGAAACAATTTTACCTGCCAATTCCAGGTCTTTCTGAAGCTCTCCACAAGTGGTCTGTCACTTTTAAACAACTCCAGTTTATGGTGAAATGATCTTCCTCATTCCAGATTATGGTCCCAACAGTGCCCACTGGAACATTCAGAAGTTTAGAAATCCTTCTGTAACCAACCGCATCAGTATGTTTGTAGTTAGAGTCTACACCGAGGAATGCGACACCCTAACTACCCAGGCCTGAGGTGTGCCATTAGCCTCGCTGGACAGTATGCCTATAAGTGGGCATACCCTGAAGTAATCATGAAGAAATGAATGAAGAAAATGTTAACATGAAAAAAGGGGGAACGGGTGGGTGGGTACCCAGAAACCCCACTGACGTCGGAGATTAGAGGGGAGGAGGGATAAATAGCCCTCCGACTCCTCCTACAAACTCAGGCAGGCCTACGGCCCCGCCTTCCACTTGTAATCAGAGTCTACACCGAGGAATGCGACACCCTAACTACCCAGGCCTGAGGTGTGCCATTAGCCTCGCTGGACAGTACGCCTATAAGTGGGCAAAAAGACCCAGAAGTAGGTGTGATAAAAGAGTGGAAGGGCACGAATTATCTGTCTGGTAGAGGAAGCACACCCTGACAGTCTCAAGAACGGACCCGATAAGCATCCGTTACGACAGCAGAAAACCAGCGTCCTAAGAACCGATGATTGGAAGGAACCCCGAAACCAAACGACTGTCCCGTGCCTGACAGACTAAGCCTCCCTCCAAAAAGCACAGACATGGGAACAACTGCTGGTGGCGAGAGGATACGTGGGGGAATGGAACAAGGGCCGCCCTGAGGAGCCCTGTTAAAGCAACACCATCCAATAGGACGCAAGACCAGTAACCCATGTCAAACACCCACAACCCCTGGCCTAACTATCCATACCTGGTAAGGGGACGTGAGAGGGAGAGGTGCCAAAAATGGACAAACTGATAGGAGGGAAGGGGTTTGAGAGCCGGCTACCCGAAAGATGAGCTGCTGATGTTAATGGACGAGGCCAACATGCAGTAGCGATATGCAATGATACAGAGACAAAACCAGACATGGCATGACATGACCTACCCGAGTAACTGGGACCCCCCCTATCAACAGGCTGGGAAATGGACAAAGAGCCTGGACTGACGGACCCGCCCCGACGATCTGGCAACCTATGAACAAGAGAACAGACCCAAAGATAAGAAGCAACGACTCCATGGATGAGAACCCCAATAAAATTGTCCTAGCCGGAACGGCCAGAACACGCTCAATGCTGGTATGTAGCAGCTGGGATGGAATTGGACACAAACTGAAACGTACTGCCTACCCTGCTGCGGCCGGAAAAAGGAAACCCTTTGTTGACTTACCGCTCTGCTGAGACAAGTACGGACCAACCCCTGAGTGACGGCGTACTGCCATGCTCTGCACCCCCACGTGGAGCAGCCGGGATGCACCAGAATGTGTCGCCCCCGAAACTTGCCGCACGCCCAACCCTAGAAAAACCGAAAGAAAAAGACAACAAACAAAACAAAACATGAGACACCCCCCCGCCACTGTAGCTGCCTGGGGCAATCATGTGAGCTGAAATGACCAGACCTCAGCGCATGAATGAACCTGGCGACAGATCCCACCCAAGTGTATGTGATAAGTGTAAGCAGTAAGCGAGCTCGAGTAACCTGCCGCGCAGACAGGTAATTAAAAACGAAACACTCAAGGCGATGTACCCACAGACCGTGGTGGGTAGATGTATAGGCGTGAGAATGAAGGTGCACGTATGACGTATGTTATACAGGCGAGAAGATTGTGGTCAACAATCATTTAAAAAACGAAACCTCAGCTCGTATGGATCTGTAGACGTGACAGATCCTGAGATGCGCACCCTGGCTAACTATACACGAAAAAACAGTATGACGAGACAAAGAAAAACAAATAAAGCTACAAGGCTGTTTGTGTGCTGTGACTGCATAGCACCGACAAGCTATGTGACCAAACCACGCTGGAGTAGGACCCCCAACAGAAACACAAACCCCTCTGTGCCTACCCAAGTATGAAGACATGGCAGTGACGGAGGGTCCCCAGCATGTCAATGAACCCGACGACCCCCCCGTGAATAACGTGAGTGAGCGCAAGTGACCTGCTGCACAGCAGAACACTGAGGACCCGTGTACCCACAGACCGTGGTGGGTAGTCCTGCCCATGAAATGAAACTCAATGCATAGTAAGACGTGACATGACAGGCGAGAAGTTTGAGGTGAACAATCATCTGGAAAACGAAAACCTCAGCCCGAATGGATCTGCAGATATGACAGACCCCGAGATGCGAGCCCTAGCCAACCGGACCAGGAAAGCATCCTATGAAAAATAATGAGACATGGAAACGAACAAAGCTAGAACGGCCACTGGTGCAAGCTGAACCTGCGTGACGACAGAAACACGCCATGACATAAACAGAAACATGCCATGACAGAAACATGCCATGACAGAAACACGCCATGACAGAAACACGCCATGACAGAAACACGCCATGACAGAAACATGCCGAACATGATGCTGACAGAAACATGCAACTGATGAAACCGCTATGACAGAACATACTACTGAAAGCAGAAAACATACTGCTGACAGAACCGCTATGACAGAAAACATACTGCTGACAGAACCGCTATGACAGAAAACATACTGCTGACAGAAACCGCTATGACAAACATACTGATGACAGAACGCTATGACAGAAAACATACTGCTGACAGAACGCTATGACAGAAAACATACTGCTGACAGAAACTGCTATGACAGAAAACATACTGATGACAGAAACCGCTATGACAGAAACATACTGCTGACAGAACGCTATGACAGAAAACATACTGTTGATAGAAACGCTATGACAGAACTGCTACGACAGAAAACATACTGCTGACAGAAACCGCTATGACAGAAACATACTGCTGACAGAACGCTATGACAGAAACATACTGCTGACAGAACGCTATGACAGAAACATACTGCTGACAGAACCGCTATGACAGAACATACTGCTGACAGAACGCTATGACAGAAACATACTGCTGACAGAACCGCTATGACAGAACATACTGCTGACAGAACGCTATGACAGAAACATACTGCTGACAGAACCGCTATGACAGAACATACTGCTGACAGAACGCTATGACAGAAAACATACTGTTGACAGAAACGCTATGACAGAAAACATACTGCTGACAGAAACCGCTATGACAGAAACATACTGCTGTAAGAACGCTACGACAGAAAACATACTGCTGACAGAAACCATACTGCTGACAGAAACCGCTATGACAGAACATACTGCTGACAGAAATGGCTATGACAGAAAACATACTGCTGACAGAAATGGCTATGACAGAAAACATACTGCTGACAGAAATGGCTATGACAGAAAACAATACTGCTGACCGAAATGGCTATGACAGAAAACATACTGCTGACCGAAATGGCTATGACAGAAAACATACTGCTGACAGAAATGGCTATGACAGAAAACAATACTGCTGACAGAACCGCTATGACAGAAAACATACCGCTAACCGAATCGCTATGACAGAAAACATACCGCTAACCGAATCGCTATGACAGAAACATACAATTGATGAAACCGCTATGACAGAACATACTGACAGCAAGCGCCATGACGGAAACATGCTACTGACAGACAACCGCTAAGCAATGAACGTGAGGCAAGAACAAGCCATGATATCCCACCAACCTGCCCCCCCCCTTCTGGACTGCACCCCCTCCCCTAGAACCGTGCCCCCCCAAGGAAGCCAGACTATCATGAAAGACTCCCCCCCCTCATGGGGCCATGCCAGGGCGCGTCCAGGCCTGGCAACCATACCTGGAATTCCTAGGGAACCTGGGGACAGGAGGAACCAGGACCAAGGGTGTCCACTACTCCATGCCCCGGGAAGGATGAACCGCTGAGAGGGCATACCCCCCCCCCCCCCCCTGCCTGAGGGGGGCATCCCGTGCGTCTGGACCAGCCATGCCAGCACCATGGGAACCAGAGAGTTTGATCATCACCAGCATCAAACTCCCGGCCGACCGTGCTGCCATTCTGGGCTCTAGGAGAAACAGCGGCGGGTCCTACGCTGATGCAGGATAGAGCCCTAGCAGTGGCAAACAGGATGGGTGTATGGACGGACACCCCCCCCCCCCTCGTGAGCATCGGAAGAAGCAGGCGGGCGGCCTCCTCAATGCTAGATGGAGCCCCGGCAGCGCGGGTGGGCGGGTGGATGTACGGCCCCCCCTCGCCCGGCGCGAGCACCGGGAGAAGCGGGCGGCCCCACCAATGCCAAATGCAGCCTTGCAGCATGTGACGGATGGATGACAACCCCCCTCTCCCGGCGTGAACAAAGTGCTGCACAGTGGTGGATGACTGGCGAGAGCACCGGGAGTGTGAGCGGCCGACCCCCCCCCCCTCCTCCAGTTCGGCATGAGCACCGGAAAAAAGGGGGGCCGCAAAGCAGACTCCAACCAATGTGGACTTGTCCAGGGGGGGGGGGGGAGCGCGCCCCCAACTCACCCTCGAAGCAGCCAGCATGTGCAAGATAATGGTAGGTAGGTAGCGGGCGGTCCCCTCATGATGATACCCGGCGTGCACCCCGAAAGAGCGGGCGGCCCCCTGCCATAGCCCGCATGAGCACGAGGAACGAAGGTAGGCAGGTAGCTGGCAGCCGTCCTGTCAGAAACCGGAAGTGACGCGGCTACCCAGAAACCCCACCGACGTCGGAGATTAGAGGGGAGGAGGGATAAATAGCCCTCAGACTCCTCCTACAAACTCAGGCAGGCCTACGGCCCCGCCTTCCACTTTTGCAACAATAAGGTTGCAAAGGTCTTGAGAGAGCTCTTTGCTTTTACCTATCATAAGAGGATTCTTGAGTGCCACTTTGGTAACGAGACACCTTTTAATAGGCCATCAGTTGAGACCAGCTGATATTAATTTGTACTGACAGGGGCCGGATTGCTTTCTTTTTTTTCTCAAACAAAGGTTTTTATTGAACCAAAATAACAATACAAGCGATGGGCTCCAGAGCAGTAATATAACAGCAGGAGAGTGTGGCGCAGCACACCCAAAATCAGAAAGACAAGAAAAAACATGGAAAGACTATGTACAAATGTGCCTCCCCATCTCGCCCCCTAGCATCTCATCACAGTCAGTGTTCTGTATGGTGTTATAGCCCAGGGGCTCACTCCCAGCCGATGACCCTAGAATAGCCGATCATACACCAGATCTATCGGGGCCAAACCCGGGACATCGAGCCAAGGGGCCCAGACTTTTTCAAATTTAGAGTCAGTACCTCTATGTTGAAATATGACTTTTTCCAACCGTAATGTCACCCCCATCTGTTTGATCCATTTGTGCACTGTGGGAGGTTCAGTGTCCTTCCAGTGCCTCAGTATCATCAGACGGGCCTGAAATAGGGCTCTACAGATAGCCTGCCTAGAACCATTCTCCTCCGTCAAGGTGTCGCTCATTTCCAGCAAGCAGGTCTTGGGGTCAAGCGGTATCTGTACCTGAAAAGCCCCGTTAAGGGTATCAATGACCTTCGTCCAGTAGAGATGCAGTTTCGGGCATCTCCATAGTAGGTGGATAAGATTACCGTGATCTCTGCAGCACCTAACACAGATGGGGTCTACCCCCAGCCCCATTCGTGCCAGTCTAGCCGGTGTATAGTGTACCCTCAGAAGAATGTATAGTTGCGACAGTCTGTGTGCTACGTTCAGGGAGCACCCAGGAACTGCCTGCATCGCCTCATCCCATTGTCCCTCCTCAAATGCTCCCACATCTTGTTCCCACCGGGTCATTGCCCTCCAAGGGGTATCCGGCGTGAAGAGATTCTGAAGCATAGAGTAACAACTTGATATAAAGCCCTTGTACGTATCGACCTCAAATAAATAGTTGAAGACAGACGCCGGGTCTAGGGATCAGATATCTGCCTCTCCCTGAGCGTCTACTGCATGTTTAAGTTGAAGGTAATAAAAATACATAGAGGCCGGTAGGCGGAAGTCTGCACTAAGCTCCTGGAAAGGCCTAAGCCTACCATCCCTAATCACTTGGGTCATAAGGGCAATGCCATATCGTTTACATTTAGAGCCATAAGGTAGCTTAGCCAGTTCTCTGTAATACAGATTGTCCCAGATAGGGCTGTATTTAGTGAATCACGTCACCCCCTGCAGCATCCTAACCTTGTTCCATGTCTTCTGCATGAGTACATAAGTGGGGAAAAGTTTGTTAGACTTAGAGTATCGCAGGGCTTCTAGGCCTTCCGCTACCTCCCCCCCAGTGGTGAAGTTGAGCAGCTGGACAGAGGAGTCCTGCAAATTCAGCTCCCGGGCCCGTTCGGGTCCCACCAGTCTTGCAATATGTTGGAGTTGGGAGGCTAAGTAGTAGAGCCAGGGATTGGGCAATGCTAATCCGCCAGCGTCCTTCGGCCGCTGGAGTTGTTCTAGCTTAACCCTAGGGGGCTTAGCAAGCCATATAAGTGAGCGGAAGATAGAGTTGATAATCCTGAATTTCTTTAGGGGGATGACCATCGGGGAGTTGTGATTGACATATAACAACTGTGGCATGAGGATCATCTTTATCAAGTTTACTCTGCCTACAGGGGACAGCTTGAGCCTACTCCATACCTTGACCCGATCACGGCATTTGTTAATCAGGGGGGTGAGGTTAAGACTGACGTACTCCAGCAAGCAGGCAGTAACCTGAATACCAAGGTACCGAAACGATCTGGAGACAGGAATGTCTTGCACAGTCGCCGGGGCCAGGGAGGGGTCCCGATCTAGTAGCAGGAGGGAGGATTTCGTCCAGTTAATAACTAACCCCGAGTATTCTCCAAATACCCTGACGACATTCATGGCCTCCGACAGCGAGGCTGAGGTATCACCTAGGAGAAGCATGGTGTCGTCCGCATATAGCATAATCTTTTCATGTAGATCGCCATAATGGAATCCCCGGATCGAGGGGTTTGCTCTAATTATTGCGGCTAAGGGCTCTATGGCCAGGGCGAACAAAAGGGGGGACAGAGGGCACCCCTGCCGCATGCCCCTGTGTAGGGAAAAGGTGTGTGATATCCTTCCCCCCTCCCGTATAGCTGCTATGGGGGACGAGAATAGGAGCTGCACCCATGCAAAGAAGTGGTCACCAAACCCGAATTTCCGCATCACCGCCCATAAAAACTCCCATTCGACACTATCAAATGCCTTATGGGCATCTAGGGACAATAACGCTCTGTCTCCCACGTTATCAGCCCTGGACTGGATATTCAGAAAGAGTCGCCTCAGGTTTATTGCCGTCGATTTTTGGGGCATGAATCCGGATTGGTCGGAGTGAATTATGGTGGAGATGGCACTGTTCAGTCTGACAGCTAGAACTTTGGCCAGGATCTTAACGTCATTTTGTAGTAATGAAATCGGTCTGTATGAACCTGGGTCAAGAGGGTCCTTATCTGGCTTCAGGATTAATACTATATTGGCTCTAGACATAGATCGCGGTAGTGCACCAGTCCTTTTTGCCTCATTAAACACCCTCAAAAGGTGTGGGAGCATTGTTTCCCCATATTGCTTGTACACCTCCGCTGGGAGGCCGTCATCCCCGGGGGCCTTCGAGTTAGGGAACAAACTGGTCGCCGCCTGAAGTTCCCCCAGAGAGAGGGGGGCATCAAGCATCTTTCTGTTTGAGGCCGACAAAAATGGGAGCTGGACCGGGTCCAGGTAGTCAGCCAAGGAGTCAAGCCAGTATGCTTGGCGGGACTCATAGAGAGAGGAGTAAAAACTCACGAGTTCAGACAGTACATGGTCTGGAGAACTAGTCAACCCACCGGCACGGGTGCGCAATGCCCCAATGGAAGGGGACATCTGTTGAGAACAGGCAATAGTTGCCAGCATGCGACCAGTGTGCTCACCCTCCTCATAGAATGCTGCCCTCTGAAAGAAGCGCCTCTTCTCTGCCCCTGAGGTCGTGACTCGGTACAGCGCGTCCTGCGCCGAGAGCCAAGCCTCTCTATTGGTATCAGATGGATCAGCAATAAAGGCTCCCTCCAACCTCCCAGCCATCAGTTCTACATCCTCCCTCTGAGCACCTGTCTGCCTTTTAATGGCCTGGATCTCTGTAATAAACAGGCCTCTGAGGACTGCCTTAAAGGCCTCCCAGGTCACTGCTATGTCCTCCGATTCAGCATGAATACGCCAGAACTCTGAAATGCAGGATTCTATGTGTTCATGTGAAGGGAAGAGATTCAGCCAAAAGGCGTTCATCTTCCACGGGGCCTTGGCCCCCGCAGAAGGGGGACGCACATCTAAGGAAGTTACCAGCGGAGAGTGATCAGACACACTCCTCGGATCATATTTCAACTCCACAATGTATCGCTCCGCCGCATGTGAGCAGAGACACAGATCAATCCTAGACAAAGAGGAGTAACTCTTGGAGTAGCAGGAAAACTGTTTCACACCTGGGTTCCTGGCTCTCCATGGGTCTCCCCACCCCACCTCCTCCATGAATCTACCCAGGGCAGAACGGATCACCTTCCTCCCCCCTCCCCCTGTGGGTGTCTGTCCATCTGAGGGTCTGTGCAGCAGTTGAAGTCCCCAAAGGCATACAATGGCACCTCTGGAGACCGCACCTGGAACTCCACCAATGCCCTCAGTACCTGGTTGTTATACGGGGGTGGTATGTATACAAAGGCAAGAATACATTTAAAAGCAAACAACCTACATAGTAAAAACACATATCTACCATCAGTATCAATCTCAGAGCTCAGTTCCTCGTACTCGATCGAGCAGTGTATCAGCACACTCACACCCCTAGAGTACGAGGTGTGAGTGGAGTGATAACTCTGGCCCACCCACCGATAGTTTAAACATGACACTGAGTCAGCAGTGAGATAAGTCTCTTGTAGGGCACATATGTCCGGCAGTCTGTTCCTCATCAAGGTCGAAACCATGGTGCGTTTAAGAGGGTCTTGCAGTCCCCTGACATTCCAGGAGAGTATCTTAACCGCTGCCATCAAGGGGGGTCAAACACACATCCGTCAGGGTGAACACCACCACCCACAAACCACCCCACCTCCCTCCCAGTGGCCGTGAGTGTTTTAGTCAATTGGAGTGTAAGTAGGGACCGAGCAGTTCGCTGGGCAAGAAAAAGAGATGAGAGGCCACTCAGCAAGTAGTAGGAAATGTCCGCTCTGGGGCAGTCCATCACATAACAACAACTGTAATCGCACAACGGTGCTGTGACAGGACACAGAATTCCCCTGTAGGGAGCTGACCGCCTGCGTCGGCCGGGCCCCCTTCTGCATAGGGGCTCGTCGTCTTACCAAACTCTGGGGAGCCAACGGGCAATCCCCCCACATCCGGGACAACCGGTCCCACGAACTTTCATCCGGACCATCGAATGTGGCCGTATAATCCCTGGCCAACTTCACTATGTGGAGTGGCATCATTAATCGCATTTCCAAACTCACAGTTAGTAGAAAGAATCGTTGTATGTTTCCGGCAGGTTCCTCAGCCAAGGAAGAATCAAGACAGCATGGTTAGTTGTCATCCGATTGCTCAATCATCGCGTTCAGGGGATCTCTGGGCCTGGCGCAGAGCGCCCGCATTAGCATCCAACCAATCCGAGGCTTCAGCAGGATGTTCAAAGAAGTGGGCCTGTCCCCGCAGTATAATCCTGAGTTTCGCCGGGTACAGCATTGCATATGGGGCTTGTAGTTTCTGCAGGCTTTTTTAACTTCAGTGAAATGTGCCCGGCTCTTCTGGACTGCGGCGGAGAAGTCAGGGTAAAATGAGACCCGGGTGCCATTAAACTGAATATTCCTCTTTTCCCTGGCCAGCCTCAGTATAATTTCTCTGTCCCTGTAGTTCAGCAATCGGGCTAGCACCGGGCGGGGGGGATTCCCAGGTGGGAAAGGTCTGGTCGGTACTCTATGGGCCCTCTCAACTGCATATAGGGGGGTAAAAGCATCTTTGCCAAACACATCCGCCATCCATCGTTCCACAAACTGCGTGGGGTCACGGCCCTCCACCTTCTCTGGCAACCCCACTATGCGCACATTGTTGCGTCTGAGTCTGTTCTCAAAATCTTCTGCCCTCATATCCACTGCCCTGGCCACTTGAGCAGCCGATTGAGCCTCTCTGATCAGGGGGGGGTAATTTATCCTCTATGTCACTTATTCTGCTTTCAGCTGTGGTGGTTCTCTCCCTCATCTTTTGCATGTCCTGTCGGATTAGGCAGACTTCCTCCTCTAGGCCCCCAAAGCGAGCTCTCAGACTGTTCACAGAGGCTGTGCATTTATTCACAGCCTTCAGTATTGCAGCCAGCGTGGGTTGTTCTCCCTCCTCAGGCTCAGAATCCTCATCTCCCTCCTGTAGGTCTGGGCTGTCCTGACTCTGTGCCATCATGGCGCCTGCTCCCAGTGTTTCCTCCCCCTCCTCCATATCACTGTCTCCAGTGGCACTGCCATCCCCCAGGGGCTGTACAGCTGGCAGGTCCGATTTCCCCGACAGTTTCTGGGCATAATACCGCATATCCTTGGGGGGTTCTCCGGGGGTCTTCTCAGGGTGTTTGGGCATCTTACTCACCCCCTCCTTGGCCTTATCGCCCGTTTGCGCCTTCTGCGCTGATGGCGGAGCGGCGCCATATTGGGGATCCTGCTTCAAGCTCTCTCCCTTCTGTCCTCGGGTCATCATGCCCTCCGATTGTAGCAGCGTGTCGGCCGGGTGCTGAGGGAACGTTCCCAGGGCTGATCAGCGAAAAAACTAGAAGTTTAGTGTGCCGGAAACCGGATCAATTAAGGATCAGCACGGGAGCTCTGTGAAGAAGCGTCTGCTCACATGCCGCGCTGGCCAGGCCCCTCCCGGATTGCTTTCTAACTAGTGATAGACTGCAGCTGGTGTCTTGAGTTCCCATGCCTTTTTGCACTTCCCTTTCTTCATGTGTCCAATAGTTTTTTTGTTTTTATGGGCCGTTACCGACATGTGGTGAAAATGTCATGTCAATTGCACCTTTAGAAATATATTTACCTAGAAAAAATGTGCTGTGTTCAATACTAATTTCACCCGGTGTGTGTATAATATATATATATATATATATATATATATATATATATATATATATATATATATATACACACACACATATACACAGTTATAAAAATTCATCTCTTTAGCACAGCAATGAATAGCGTAAAACTACTTAAGGTGATTAAACCTATGATCAGCAGTGAACCATTACCATCAAGAGCCCCTATTATGCTTTTCACCTGGAAATGTATATTGCCTGTGCCTACAAAGTGTGGTATAGTTTTGTGTGTGTATTTTTTATACATATACACACACACACACACAGTATATATACATATATATGTATAAAAATTACACACACAAAACTATACCACACTTTGTAGGCACAGGCAATATACATTTCCAGATGAAAAGCATAATAGGGGCTCTTGATGGTAATGGTTCACTGCTGATCATAGGTTTAATCACCTTAAGTAGTTTTACGCTATTCATTGCTGTGCTAAAGAGATGATTTTTATAACTGTACATCTGAGAGGGCTGTTAAACTGAGCTCACACATTGTCCTCTCGGTGATTTCTGTAAGATATTGACACAGAATAATGCAAAAGCACTACAGCTGTTATCTACCAAATAATGAAGATAACTCGCTAAATTGAATGGCTAAGAGGAAAGTCATGGAAATGCATCTGTGGTCTTCAAAAAAAATGCATTTTAACCATCTGTCCATTTAAGTAATTTTCAGAAAAACATGCTGTAAAATATTTTTTTGATGATCTAGAGTAAAATAAGGTAGGTGGAAAACAGCTTAATAGATCTAACATATAACACATACACGATAGGTCTTGAAATTCATGCCTGGGAATCTTTTGTATTAATTTAGCTTGATATATTATATTATTTCTGTATTACTAGACAATTTGAACACAAAGGAAAAAAATATATAATTAGCTTTTGTGGGTAATAGGTAAAAATGAGTTACTTCTCTGCACAGATATATATTTTTTGTGAAGTTCTTGGTTTAGACTGGAGTGATCAACCCATCACACGTTCCATGCTCTTTGGCAACCATAAAGTAAGAAACTAATAATGTGCTGACTAGACCATTATAAGAGTCTTACAATTACAACTATAGAGTTGGTATTTTTTTTTTACTGAACTCTCAGAATTTATTTTTTCACAGTTTTTAAAATTATGTTTATTTTTGTCCTTTACCAAACACCACCATATTGCTTCTACAAAAAAAAATAGCACAGGAACCAGCTCCCAAATTTCCCAAGCTTTATGCCTATTATACTATGATGAAATCATCAAATTCTTTACTGAGCTCTCAAAATTCATGTTTTACAAGAATATAATTAAACCTCTGGCATATAACACCCTTTCCAAAAAGTGTCTACAAAAACTTTATCCAAATAAACAGGTGTAAAGCTGACTGTTGTTCAGTCACTAATATTTCATTGGTGAAAGAAATTAAGAATCCGGTTGTAATGGATAAGAGTTTATTTTTGAAAATTATTTTTTATTCAACAGTTTAATTTCTGTACTTTTTATTCACTTCCATCTAAGTGTGTTAAATTCAACCTAACTACCTGAATTTACTAGCTGTTTGACTGTGTCTGACATTATATAACATACAATTCATATACACTATATTACCAAAAGTATTTCCTTTACATGCACATGAACTTTAATGGCATCTTAGTCTTAAGCCCCATACACACGGCTGAGGTTCTCGGCAGAAACCAGCGAGAACCTCGCTGGCATCCTGATTCGGCCGTGTGTACGGATTCGGCGAGCATCCCGTTGAGCCGAAATAGAGAGCAGGTTCTCTATTTGCTCGACGGCCCGTCGGGATGAATGGCTGGTCGCCTTTCCCGACGGGCTGGTCGCCGAATCTGACGGCCGGCCGGCCTTAGTCTGTAGGGTTCAACATTGAGTTGGCCCACCCTTTGCAGCTATACCAGCTTCAACTCGTCTGGGAAGGCTGTCCAGAAGGTTTAGGAGTGTGTCTATGGGAATGTTTGACCATTTTTCCAGAAGCGCATTTATGAGGTCAGACACTGATGTGAATGAGCAGGCCTGGCTCGCAGTCTCTGCTCTAATTCATCCCAAAGTGTTCTATCGGGTTGAGGCCAGGACTTTGTGCAGGCCAGTCAAGTTCCTTCACCCCAAACTCGCTCATCAATGTCTTTATGGACCTTCTTTGTGCACTGGTGCACAGTCATGTTGGAACAGGGAGGGGCCATTCCCAAATTGTTCCAACAAAGTTGGGAGGATAAAATTGTCTAGAATGTATTGGTATGCTGATGCCTTAAGTGTTCTATTCACTGGGCCAAGCCCAACCCTTGAAAAACAACCCTGCACAATAATCCCCCACCCACCAAATGATTTGGACCAGTACACAAAGCATGGTCCATAAGGAAATGGATGAGCGAGTTTGGGGTGGAGGAACTTGACTGACCTGTAAAAAACCTTTGGAATGAATTAGAGCGGTGACTGCGAGCCATGCATTCCCGTCCAAATCAGTGCCTGACCTCACAAATGCACTCCTGGGAGAATGACCAAACATTCCCATAGACACATTCCTAAACCTTGTGGACAGCCTTCCTAGAAGAGTTGAAGCTGTTATAGCTGCATAGGGTGAACTCAGTATTGAACCCTATGGGATGCCTTTAAAGTTTGTGGTGTTTAAAGGCAGGTGTCTCAATATTTGGTAATATAGTGTACATCTCTAAGGAACTGGTAGACTCCTTTGGTTGTTGCTGCAATGCCACTCTTATTTTTCAGTCAGAAGTGTAAATTTTAAATTAAACTTACACTCCAGTCAAGTTAATGAAGCCTTACAGAGTGTATTTGTTAAAGCAGACAGTTAAAAATGTTAAAAAGATAATGGACTTACTGTTGGAACCATTGAGGTAAAACTGTTCAAAATGAACTTTTTGCTTTTGCTTAGGCCACAGCCATAGAACTACAGTACCTATGTTCCCAACTAAAGGTCCAACAAATAAGGACCAAGAAGTAATTGTATGAATAATGGCAATAAACCAACCACAGCATTGGCCAGAGCCCTACAGGAGACATGCCTTTACTTCTTTATACCAAAGATCGATAAAAGCCAAGACCTCTTAGTAAATAAATCCAAAGACATTGTCTGTTGCTTCCAGGAGTACTATATTTTACAGTCACCTACTTTATCCTCACAAGGCATAGACCTATATTATCATTAATCTTGGTGAGGTTTTCCTGCCTATTCTCATCAGAAAGGCAATCTTTAACTTTTCTCTGAAGACAAATTAGATGTGGCCTTGAAGCCCACCAGAATCTATAAAGCCCCCAGTCTAGACAGTTTCACTCCCCTATACTATAAAATGTCTGTAAATCAAAATTTACAAAAATGTTACTTAATCTTTTTTTTTTAGTAACATCCTAACCAATAAAAAGAAAGCATAAATGACACTACCAGGGCCCTAAAAACAAAAACACATGTCACACACCAGTACTATTGTAACCATTGATCTTTAAACTGATGCCAAAAAAAGCATTTGATTAGAGAAATCTGAGGCTTTTCAAATCCAACCTAAACCACATAAGAAGAGTGAAAATAGATTGATGCCATATATTCTACTCCCTCAATGAGTCAAGATAAAGGACTCTCTTTCACACTCCTTCACTACAACCAATGGAACTTGTAAGGGCTTACCTCTCTGCTCCAAAATCGCCATTCACTCCCTAGAACTCAGTACAAAGTAGCAGGCTTTATGGATGACCTACTTTTTTTCATTAAACTGAAATCACCCTCCCCAAACTACATACAGATTTTAGAACACATGACTCTCTCTCTAATTTCAAGATTAACCTCTAAAATTCTAAGGCGCCGTACACACGGCCGAGGTTCTCGCTGAAAACCAGCGAGAACCTCGCTGGAATGCACATTCCAGCGAGGACCTCGGCCGTGTGTACGGTCTCGGCGAGCTTCCCGTCTGGAAGCCCGTCGAGCCGAAATAGAGAGCACGCTCTCTATTTCCTCGACGGCCCGCCTGGAAGAATGGCTGGTTGCCATTCCCGACGGGCGGGTCGCCGAATTCGACGGCCGGGAGAGAACTTCGACGGCCGGGAGAGAACCTCGACGGGCGGAACGATGTGTTCTGCCCATCGAGGTTCTCTGCCGTGTGTACGGCGCCTAAGGCGCTAAACATTAATATCCCACATCAGACTTCAGCACATATCAATAAACTTGTTGTTTAAATCGACCACCTGCAATTTTCAATACCTGGATATTCCACCTTAGCCCAACCATCAAATACATTCCCCCTCCCCCCCCCCCAACACATTGTTCCACCCTCCTAATGACAATTAGACAGGATTTATGCTGATAAGATTCAGACTTTCACTTGTGCCAAATTTCAATCCATGTATGGCTGGCATAACACGCACAACCATGCTCATTGAAAATTTGTGCCTTGAGATACACAAGAGACATAGTCTATCTACCTATCTCTCACTCCCACCTCAAAACCCCCTGGATGGCTTCTACTCCACATACTTTAAAACAATGGGAAAGTGACCTAGGTACCACCTTCAGCCCCACACAAAAATTAACATATCCTGTTTTTTTTCCTAAAAAATCCTTAATTTCCAGCAAAGTTCAGAAGGCAGGTTTCCAATTGCTTTCTAAATGGTACCAAGTTCAATCTGCTCCCCAGACAGATTTCCTACAGGTCTGTCTTCTCTGTTGCAGACGCCTACAGCCTCCTGTCACTTTACTTTTTTGGATATGTTCAGTTCTTAGACTAATTTATGAGTTTAATTAAAACTCATCCCCATTATACTTAAAACAACTGTTCTTCTCCACCACCAGATTCCCATATCAAAAAAGAGCTACAAACATTTCCTACTTTTCCACCTGATTAATGCCATGAGGGCATGCATCTACCTGTTCTGGTAATTACCCTAACCACCCTTTCTATCAGTATGTAGATATCAACAGTACAATACATTAAAATGGTGGAGATCCTCACAGCTGCTCTCAATTAAATGAGGAATCATTTAGAAAAACCTTATTTTACTTGACCAAATTTACCTGCTCTCCTGAATATTGTCAGGCCCTCTCTGACCCTTGACTAACCTAAGTCGAATATGGACATTACCTTCCCTGTCTGAACTTACTCCACCTCCTTGTCACACTACACCTCCAGTTTCCCCCTACTGCCACCCAGTCGCCCTTCTAATTACTTTCCAGGTCCCATATTTTTTCCCCCAACATGCTACTGCTACCCAACAGTGCTTTTCACATCACCCCAAACCAAGACAAGATATAATAGATGAAAGACAGAGAGCAGCATTCTTCATTCCACCTATATATATATACCAGTAGATGATCCACCCACATAGGCCAATGCCACTGCTTCTACATACGATTGTATGTGCTTTTGTGTACTTCCTGCTGTTTTTAAAAAATTGCTAAATTTTAAGAATTTATTGAAAAAAAAAAAAAAAAAGTATTGAGCTACATACAGAAAAAACTGGCTACTTCTTGAATATGTCAAGTTTTCAGCCAGACAAATATCTTCCACTTCTTGGTTAGAGTTAAAGAACTCCAAAAATGTAAGAACTTTTAAAAAGTGCTGGTTTATAGGGGCTTAAGTACAAGGAGGTGTAAGCCAAGGTGGACCAAACTGTTTAATTTACAATATACAGAGCGCCGAGAATATAGTTATTCCTATACTCCCAATGCTCTACCCAGCAGCTGCAGTGCCCACCCTCTCTGTCTCTGTCCATGCATAGAATAGGAAAAGAAAAAATAAACTGCGCTAAGATCGGAAGCAATCTTGTGAGCCCACAAAAAATTGCCTGAAGCTCAAACGTAAAGCAGTGATTCTTCTGTAAACTACAAAACAGTGGACAAAAATGGAAAAAAATAAAATTGCGCTAAACCTAAAATGTGACAATAAATATCTAATTGATGGATATGAACAAACAAATGAATTGGCATAAAGCCTCCAATTAATTAATAATGAAAATCAACTTAAAAAAAATATATAAAAAAAACACTCATAAATGAAAATGTTTTTTTTTTTTTTTAGAAATTGTTGTTACGGAGGACCCGGAAGAGCCTTTAATGAATCACAGGCTAATAAAGGCTCTTCCAGGTTCTCCATAATAGGGGACCACAGGGTTCTGGTAAGCAGACCATTTTGTCATATGGAGTTTCTTTCGACATCTGACATCTAAAGAGTGTAGATGTCACTTGTTAAAGGATTTGTGCATGGGTGAATTATTATCACTTGTTGATGTCACAGACAGACTATTCATTTATGAACTTTATGAATACTTATGGACTTTCAATAACAACAATTTATTTCACACGATTGTTCAATTATTTTTTTCCATTTATGAGTGTGTTTTTAATAATTTTTTAAGTTTATTATCATTACTAATTACTTGGAGGCTTTATGCCAATTGTTTAATCAATTAGATATTTATTGTCACATTTTAGGTTTAGCGCAATTTTATTTCTTCCATGCATAGAATAGTTTGTAGTTTCTGAATTAATTCACATAATAGAAAGTGATTGATGATTTGGCAGGGAGAGAGGGGTGGTGGACTAATGGCTGCAAACAACTCTACAGTTTCTTGACCCGAATATCCAGTGTCAAACCACCAAAAGTCTTTAAGGCCTCGTACACACGAGGCAATCTATTTGTTCAAATCGGTCGGACCGACCGATTTGAACAAATCTGTCTTATAGGATTTTGGTTTGCTCGCGTGTACACACGAGCAAACCAAAATCACCGCCAGCAGACGGCGCGCTGACGTGTCGGTGACGTGGCGGTGACGTTGACGCCGCCACGTCACCGCACCAGGAAGTAAAACACTTCCGTGCATGCGCCGAATCCATTCGGCGGCGGTGCGGGACGACATGTCTGCTGGTAAGTGTACTAACCAGCAGACATGTCGGGCGGACGGATTCCCACCCGATAGATTTCAAAGCATGCTTTGAAATCTGTCGGGTGGCCAAATCCGTCGGCTCGGCCGTACACACGATCGAATCTGTCTGCTGGGACGGTCTAGCAGACCATTTCCAGCAGACAGATTTGATTGTGTGTACGAGGCCTAATTGGTGTCCGAGTTAGTGATCAAGAATATAAAACTTTATGGAGTTGCCCCAGATTATCCCAGTTCTGGACGTCAATAGCGCTCCTGTCGCTCGACCTGGACCAAGTTCCAGTCCATGCCAGACACACTGTCCTGCATATACTGTTGTCCGCTAGGCTCAGCATTACTAGGAAATGGAAAAATCCGATCCCCCCCACTGTAGGAGATGCTATACAGACTACCCATCTACACTGCACATATGAGAGAGTTCTAGCATTCAGAGATAAACACAGGGAGGACGCTGCCAAAAAATGGCACTTATGGTCATCCTGGTATGAGAAGAATAGCAGGAATCCAATTGTCTTGCCATGAGTCCTTTCAACCAACTTTAGGATCTTGAGGAGGGCTCACCTTGGAGCTCGGGACACAGTCTTGAACCCGGCTGGGGGTGTCTGGAGCTAGAGGTGGCCCTCTCCTATAACACACATATCAATGTTACCTTGGCCTTTTCCTATGTTGACACATAGAAGCTAATATCAAGATAGGGATCCTGTTGTAGATAAATGATTACACTTACAACCTGTTGAAATGACATGGTGTTTTACCGCCATTAATGTTCTTTTTTGCATTACCTTGATTCATTCACTAAAATGATGCTCTACGTGATGGAATTGCTCTGATGACATTGTAGTGCATGGTATTCCATTGTATTTAATTTTATTGCATTGTTATGACAAAACCTTAATAAAAATGTATTGATAAAAAAAAACAATACAATGTTGATTATGGATGGCCACCAGTTCTATTTTGGATGTCTTAAGAATGTACAAATCACACAGAAGCATAGGTTTCAATATGAAGGTGTGTGCATGCATGCTTTAAACACAACACTATGCTATAATTTAAAGAGCTGACTGTTTACTTATGTATGGTGTGCTTAGTTAATGTATTATAATAATCATTACAAATTAGAACCCAAGTGCAAAATAAATTTGATCAGGTAATTGTATCAGTTTGGTTAATGTGTGGATACCACATATTATGGTATTGCATTGTATTAAAAGCTTATTAAATAACAGTAATACAAATTACATTTCAATTTACCTGTAAACTCTTCTACACTGCTGGAAGTTTTTTACAGTATAATCACATCACCTAAGTTTGTTATAGCAATGTTCTATGCAAAATGTATTTACAAAGCAAACACAACAAAGCTCTTTTTTTTTTTTTTTTACAGACAATACTAATTAAATATAGTTAACAAAAAGAAACAAGGAAAAATATATATCCCAAACCCCCTTAAAGGGCAGCAGCAATTAGATTTAGAAACAGAGTGCACGTGCCCTGAAACATGCCCTGAAACATTGCACAAAATAACCAGCAAATAATGCTGCATATATGCAGTTCAAATGACAGTACTTTGTAATTTAACACTCTGACATGCATGCGTTGCTTTGTTTTTAAAGATAATGAGATGTAGAGAACAAGCATGCTATTTAGTTGTCTATATTTTTCAGGTATTTTTTTACTAATTCCTAAGGTACATACTAAGGAAGGTTTAAGAGCCGGTTCACATAGGGGTGACCTGGGATTCCGACTTCAGAAAAGGTTCCTGTACTACTTCAATCCGACTTGTAGGCAACTTGTAGGCAACTTCTACCCATAGATTTCAATGGAAGTTGTCTCAGAAGTCTGATCACTGTCTTAACTAAAGCAACAATACAGGAAGAGAACATACATTTCTCAGGCAAATATCAACTCATTCAATCCAAATTGTCCTAAATCTAAATTTTTTATGTGGCAAAAATTAGAGGCTCCTCTGTTGAGTCATACGCTTTGTGGTAAACAACCGATTCCCATACCAGACATGCTCTCTTCCTGGCACAACCCTTCTATGGCTTGGCTTAAACAGACTCAATCAACACACTTTATGCACAAAATACCAAACATCAACGATATGACTAGACCACAGACAGCCTTTGAGTCATTGCTTTGCCAGTCGGACAGACCAGAGCATTTGCTATCCCTGATATATCAGTTATTGATTCAGGTCTCCTATCCATACTCACCGTCATTCCTCTCAAAATGGGAAAGGGAGATGAATATGTCTCCGGAGGATATGGAGTGGGGCAAAACACTGCTGCTCTCTTTTAAATTATCTATCTCATCTCATGCCCAAGAACGGAATTACCATATTTTCTCCAGGTGGTACCGCTGCCCCACTATTCTACAAAAGTTTGATCCTAATGTCTCTGATGTATGTTGGAGATGTTTGCAGGCCCCAGGGAACATGACACACATTTGGGGTATGTGCCCACGTGTCACCCCCTTTTGGGACAAGCTATATGACAAACTTGTAGGTGACAAATATCCCAATGAACCCTGCTTAACAGTCCTATCTATGATTCTGGGGTCATACAAACAAATCAAGACAAGCTTAATCCGACATTTGCCGACGGCTGCACGTTCAGTTATTGCCAGAGAGTGGCTTCAACCTGTGATCCCCTCTCTGGCTGATTGGGCATGTGAAATGGCCAGTGTGGGATACCGATAAGAGTGAGGACCACACGAGTACGTGGACCGTTTGGTGACACTTCCGGTTCTCTGCTGATTTTGAATCTGTTATAGCGGATACAGATCCTACTGCTTCCCTGGTGCCCTCTCATGAGTAGCATGATGTCCCTTCTCCCTACTTTCCCTTCCTTTTTGTTTTCTCTTTTTCCCAGCCTCCCCCCTTCTTTTCTCTCCTTACTTCTCCTCCTCCTGTACCTCTATAATAGGAAAAAGAAACCGCCGCTCCAGATAAGTGCACTTCAGTGGTAGATATTTAGCTCAAAACCCAGTGGGTGCAGGCAATGCACAGAGCATAAATGGAAGAAGAAAAATTATGGACAGCCGCACGCCAGTGGAATGTAAAAAAAAAATGGTATACTTGTGCCTTTTATTCTGGTAAATAAAAACACTACAAAAGCAAAAAACAGCAAACAGTTGGGTAATGAGCTGACGCGTTTCACATTGATGGAAATGCTTATGACTAAGCATTGTCCATCAATACCAAAAGTATAAAAAAAATAAAAAAATAAAATTTACATTCCACTGGAGTGCGTCTGTCCATAATTTTTCTCCTTCCATTTCTGTACCTTTATAAGTTTGTAGTAATCTTAACATTAGATTTACCGCACGTTCAGGCCATATGTGTTGAGCCTTTTTTTTTTTTTTTTTTTCGTTTTCAACGCCACTGTTTACAGTGGTCTACTGGTTACTTGATTTACCATTACTTAGTTTTTTTCACTTATTTCTATGTTCATTAAGGTTATTTTCCTATTAACCTGACTATGCATGTGTAATACATGTTCTTTTAGTGTCCTTCCGATCCAAATGTATACTTGTACACTTTAAATTCGGAAAAAATACTGCGCAGGTCTATATTAATAAGCTGTGAAATTAAATAAATAATGAATAAATGCTGCTGCAGCTAATATGTCAGATATAAACATAGAGCAATATAGAAAAGGAAAAAAGCTGCGCTGCATCAATAAAAACAAAATGTGTTGCATAAATATACCAAAATATTGTTAAACTAGTGCATAAATACACCGGTGCAAAATTCAAAAAACTTAGAAATAAATCAAAAGTCTGTGTAGAATAGAGAAAATAATCCCCAAAGTTCAGAGAAGGATGTAAAAGACAACAAAAGAAGTCCGAATGGGTGTTGAACAGCTCCAAGGAAATCGTGTGTAACAGCCAGATTGATACAGGTTATCCTCCACCACTTATGGTTAAAAACTGCTTACCAGAAAGATCAGACCTCTAACGAGATCAACAACACATGGATTCAAATTAAGCCAGCACGAGAAATCCAGGAATCCTGTCACCCTGTCTGTATCTCCTTCTCCTTATAGCCAGATTAGCGTTCCTCCAAAAGCATGACCACCCAGAAGGAAAACATTGACATGGCGTAATAACGTCTAAAAAGTTCTTTATTAAAAAGTAAAGTACACTCACATTTATGTAGAACAAAAGTTGCGTGTAAGTAAAATAGCCGGCCGGCTCTGTCATCCGCTCGTCCTTCCGGATTGACAGCGTGGTACAATTCGTGGTGACGTCAGCACGCCGCTTACCCTACGCCGTTTCGTCACAACAATGACTTCTTCCAGGGGCACCCGGCGTAGGATAAGCGGCGTGCTGACGTCACCACGAATTGTACCACGCTGTCAATCCGGAAGGACGAGCGGATGACAGAGCCGGCCGGCTATTTTACTTACACGCAACTTTTGTTCTACATAAATGTGAGTGTACTTTACTTTTTAATAAAGAACTTTTTAGACGTTATTATGCCATGTCAATGTTTTCCTTCTGGGTGGTCATGCTTTTGGAGGAACGCTAATCTGGCTATAAGGAGAAGGAGATACAGACAGGGTGACAGGATTCCTGGATTTCTCGTGCTGGCTTAATTTGAATCCATGTGTTGTTGATCTCGTTAGAGGTCTGATCTTTCTGGTAAGCAGTTTTTAACCATAAGTGGTGGAGGATAACCTGTATCAATCTGGCTGTTACACACGATTTCCTTGGAGCTGTTCAACACCCATTCGGACTTCTTTTGTTGTCTTTTACATCCTTCTCTGAACTTTGGGGATTATTTTCTCTATTCTACACAGACTTTTGATTTATTTCTAAGTTTTTTGAATTTTGCACCGGTGTATTTATGCACTAGTTTAACAATATTTTGGTATATTTATGCAACACATTTTGTTTTTATTGATGCAGCGCAGCTTTTTTCCTTTTCTATACTTGTACACTTGGACATATATTATTCCTGACCTATGTTTAGTCTAAATGTTCTACAAATGCCTGTAACTCAATGAAACAGATTCAACATAATATATGGCTTATCTACTACCAAAGAGGTAACAAAACTTTTCTCAGATTTCCATCTAATCAATTGGCCCCTGGATCGTGTTTCCTTGCAACTTCTATGGTCACCCTCCAATTATATTCTATGCTCCCTCACTCACATCTTTAATCTCTCCCTCTCTAGTGACAACTTCCCCTCCCTATAAAGCATACACAAATCACTTCCATACTTAAAAAGCCATCACTGGACTCCACCAACTGGAACAACTTTAGCCCCATCTCACTGCTCTCTAATTCTAAAATGCTTAGTCTACAACCATCTTACCTACTTGAAAATACCCTTCTTGATCCCTCACAGTGTGGCTTTCGCTCGCAGCACTCTGCCTTACTAAAACTGCCTTACTTAAACGCTGTAATGATTTACTAACTGCAAAAACCAATGGTCACTACTTAATACTCCTACTACTTGACCTCTTTGTGGCTTTTGATACCTTTGCTCCTCCTCAAACTCTGTTACCTTGGTGTTTAAGATTTTGCACTATCCTGGTTCGCCTCAGTGTTTCTTTTGGCGTTACTTACAACTCTGTCTCCTCCTCTCCATTTCCTATTTCTGTAGGGGTACCCCAAGGCTCTGTTCCTGGACCCCTTCTCTTCTCTATCTACACCTCCTCCATTGGTCATCTGAAGCTGCTGCAATGAAAGTTTTCCAGAGTGGCTAATTAATTCTATTAAAAAGGGAGGGCAGCACACAGATCATAATTTGCTTGGTCTGTACTCACTCTGCTGCCTCTGTCTGCAAGTCTCAGGAGATTTGGGATGATATTTGGTAACCTTGCCACTATGCTGCTAATGGTTTACCTTGCTGGAGGATCTAAAAAAAAAGAAGCAAAAAATACAAAAACAGAACATTCTGTTTTTGTCATTTATGTCTTAGCAAATGTGTGCTAACTAAACCCCTGTTTTTAACGCGGACTGTTGGACAGGTTAATTTGGTTGGTCAGCAGACTGGCGGATGAGTTGATCTTTGGAATGTTCTGTTTTTGTCTATTATGCGTTTGTCGTTCCATGTGCATCTTTCTGTGAAGGTGAGTTATAGGTGGGGGCAGGGATCATTTGTTTGATAAAGAAGCAAAACACTGCCTTCTAAGCCTCTACTAGGATAACTGCCCCAACGCAAAAAATCTTCAGTAAACTTGAACTTAAAAATTAGTTGCACCAAAAAGCGCCCCCCCCCCCCCCCCCCGTGCCACATTTGGCAACTTCCAGGAGACCAGGTCGCGGTGAAGTACATCACAGATTGGCACCCCTCCTCCCCTTCAACCCGGCCAGTGGGAGAGTGCCGTGAGCTTCATGCATGCGCAGTAGGGACCCAGCCGTGAAGCCGAAAGGCTATACTGCCAGGTTCCCCAAAACAGGTAAGTGTTCCAATGTTAAATGTCTGTAGCTACAGCTACATTGTGTTTATTTTGTTTGCCATTCATGTATATATCATATACATGAATATAACAACGACTCTTAAGCTGGGTAAACATTTGTTTAATATTGTGCAAGCCAACGGGTTAGTTCAGTGATCTCCCTCGCTGAGCTGCTGTGTTTCAACAGGGGGACAGCCCCCCGCCAGAACACTCTCATAAGCAGGTCAGAGAAAAAGGGTGGGGGGGACAAGCAAGGCCACTTGCCAGGCCACATATGCTCACAACATGAGGGGGGAGTGATGTTGATGGGGGCAAGGACCTCTTCCCCACAACCCTGAATGGTGATTGTGGATGTCTGTGGGCAGGCATCTTTTTGGAATCTGGAAGCCCCCTTTTAAGCTCCCAGCTTCCCCCCCATGTAAATAAGTATGGGGTACTTGGTACCCTTAAACATTCACCAAAAAAAGTGTAGTGTAGGCAATTTTTGACAAGCCCTTTATTTAACCACTTGATACCCGCCCACCGTCATATGACGTCCAAAACAGGGACCTTTTATCCCGGGTGGACATCATATGACGTCTTGGGCTTTGCACGGGGATATCTCAATGATGCCTGCACCCAGAGGCATCATTAAGATATCTTTTTTTAGCGGTGGCGATCCTACGCACCATAAGAACGATCATAGCGGTGGTTCCACCACTAGATCGTTTTTACAGGCGGCGGGAGGGGACACCACCCTCCCGCCGCCATCCGGTTCTAATGATGATTTGTACATGTAGGAAAGAAGTGCCAGAATAGGCCCGGGAAGGAGGTGGGTTTTAAAGCCCTGTATTGAAGTGGTTAAAAAACAAAAGTAGAAAAAATGTCCCCCGGTGAAGACCCAGCATCAATCATGATGCCCGCCACCACCACCCACCCTAAGAAAAAAAATGCTCAGCTCCCAACGAAGGCTCCTGCTGTCTGCCAGCTATGCTGTCTGCTAGTTCCTAAATAACTAAGGCACTGTCCCTTGGTAACGTCGCGGACCCAGCATAACTTCAGTTGGTGAAGTCGAAAGGGGGCGGTGCCACCCCACGCCAGTTTTTCTTAACTTTTTATTGCCAGCATTTTTTTCTTTACATTCCCGCATGACTCATCAGATGTTACGGTCACGGCAGACGCCCACTCCTTAACCACCATGACAGTTACTGGTTGTTAAGGATGCTGCTGGCTGCCCACTTCTTGACAAGCAGCCATTTACAGGACACCGGCTGCCGCTGGCTGTATATTACCACAGGCTTTCACTACTAAAATATGGCATGGCTTCATAAAATAACTCATGCAGTATTTTAGTAGCCTTGTTTAGTGAATGCCCAAAAACATTTTAAAAAAAAACACTGTGCAGTAGCTTACCGAATACTGGAATGTGGTAAGATATGGCTTTGTGAATGGAGCCCAAAAGGAGGTGGTCATAACCAATTAAATGTCTTAAACAGTGTTTGGAGGTTAAGTCTAACCACATTACAAACTAATAGCCTACCTCGCAATAAGAAATGACAATCTGTACATTAATACATAGATTTTAACTAACCTGCTTAACACAGTTTTTACTGAAGAGATGACATCCTTGCAAATATAAAAGACAGGAAGCCAAGAACATACTATTCTGTTGAGTGTGCTTATATCTTATGCAAAAACATAGCACGCACTGTTATACCATATCCTTAAAGAGTTAACAAGTAAAAACATAAGCCATGTATATAGAATGGCGTCAGGTAGTGGCCTTAAAAGATATGAATCAGCCCTCTCAGTGGGGTTCAGCTTCCTGAAACTTTAGAAAATCAAATGCTCTATGCAGGGCAAGTACTATTAATCAACATGCCTAATGAAGCAAGTTATTTTGAATAATTCAAGAAGACCAGAAGTATTAACATTTATGTAATTTTAGCTTTATTATTGGAGCAATCATTTTGTAATGTTAGTGAAAAATGAATATCTTGATTTCTTTGCTACATTGCACAATGGGTCAGTGGGTTGAGAATTTAAAAATAACAATGTTTTTTTTTTTCCCCCAACATTTAACCACTTCAGCCCCGGAAGGATTTACCCCCTTCCTGACCAGAGCACTTTTTGTGATTCGGCACTGCGTCGCTTTAACTGACAATTGCGCGGTCGTGCGATGTGGCTCCCAAACAAAATTGGTGTCCTTTTTTTCCCACAAATAGAGCTTTCTTTTGGTCGTATTTGATCATCTCTGCGGTTTTTATTGTTTGCGCTATAAACAAAAATAGAGCCACTATTTTGAAAAAAATGCAATATATTTTACATTTTGCTATAATAAATATGCCCAAAAAATATCTAAAAAAACATTTTTTTTTCTCAGTTCAGGCCGATTCGTATTCTTCTACATATTTTTAGTTAAAAAAAAAATGCAATTAGCGTTTATTGATTGGTTTGCGCAAAATTTATAGCGTTTACAAAAAAGGGGGTAGTTTTATGGCATTTTTATTAATATTTTTTTTTTTTACTAGTAATTTGCGCGGACTCGGGGGGGCGCGCGCGCGCGCTCCCTAGCGGCCGCAAAAGATAGGACGTAGAGCTACGTGCTCTCGCCTAGCAGTGCCGACCTGCCGCCGTATAACTGCGGTGGGCGGTCGGCAAGCAGTTAAAAAAATTAAAGCAGGTCTTACAGAAATAATACATATTTTATTCAGTGAATTATCAGAGGTGGTAGCTTACATGCACAATCATATTAAAGCCACATGCTAAAGGGACCTGAATGCTGTACTGTATGGTACTCATGTTTACCAAGTTATGCCCAAAATGCAGGTATTCTTGATTCCTGAATGCATAAAGCCCTAAATGCAAGTAACAATTGAAACAGCATCAACCTCCATTCAGAAGCAGCATAATTCAGCTGGTCATAGAGTTTGAAATGTTGCAGGAAGTGGGACCGGATGCTGCACCTGTGTCCTCCAAGTACACAAGAAAGTCAGAAATGAATGTACATGGGCTAAGTGCCAAGAGTGCGTGTGGCCTTGGGTTCCTTTCACATTGATCAGTTTGTTATACACTTTTGGTGTTTAAAAAGCAGAACAAAAACAGTGGAGGCATGGACTGGACTTACATGTGAGCAGCTGGACTTTACAAAGCTCCCTCTATATATACTTCATTGATCCCTGCATCAATTCTTTACCAAACTGACCTGACCTTGCAGCTGCCCTCCTGGGGACCATACTGAGCCTGGTATTGCCATTCTGCAGCCTCACCATGAGCCTGTTCTCTGCTCCCCCTCCTTCCTCAGAGCTTGCTCTGCAACTAGCAAACATGCAGGAAAAGTGCATCCCTCTAAATCCTATGGAACTCCTCAAACCAATGTGCTGCAGGGTCTCATGCAGCTTTAAAAGTAATGCATGCTGCATTTTCGGTAGACATGTTTACTACTTCAGCTCCGGAAGGTTTACCCGCCTTTATGACCAGGCCATTTTTTGTGATACGGTTTTAACTAACAATTGTGTTGTTGTACGAAGCTGTACCCCTATAAAATTGGTGTCCTTTTTTTTCCATAAATAGAACTTTCTTTTGGTGGTATCTGATCACCTCTGTGGCTTTAACCACTTAACCCCTGGACCATATTGCTAGTCAAAGACCAGAGCACTTTTTGTGATTCGGCACTGCGTCATTTTAACTGACAATTGTGCGGTCGTGCAATGTGGCTCCCAAACAAAATTGGCGTCCTTTTTTTCCCACAAATAAAGCTTTCTTTTGGTGGTATTTGATCATCTCTGCGGTTTTTATTTGTTGCGCTATAAACAAAAATAGAGCGACTATTTTAAAAAAAAATGCAATATTTTTTACATTTTGGTATAATAAATATCCCCCAAAAAGATATAAAAAAACGATATTTTTTTATAGCGTTTACAAAAAAGGGGGTCGTTTTATGGCATTTTTATGAATATTTTTTTTTACTAGTAAAAATGCATTGGATTACTATAAAAATGCCATTGGCAGTGAAGGGGTTAACACTAGGGGGCAGGGAAGGGGTTAAGTGTGTTCCTGCTTGTGTTCTAACTGTATGGGGGGTGGACTCACTAGGGGAAATCACTGATCTTCTGTTCATACATTGTATGAACAGAAGATCAGCGTTTCCCCCGCTGACAGGAACGAGAGCTTTGTGTTTACACACATAGCTCCTGTTCCCCGCTCTGTAACGAACGAGCACGCGTGCCCGGCGGCGATCGCGCCCGCCGGGCACGCGTGTGGGACTCGGGGGATGAGCGGGGGCGCGGGCCGCCGGCGGCGCGTGTGCGCCCCCTAGCAGCCGCGAAAGGTAAGACCTAGAGCTACGTGCTCTCGACCAGCAGTGCCACTGTCCCGCCGTATAACTGCGGTGGGTGGTCGGCAAGCAGTTAATTTGTCTCACTACAATAATAAAACAAAAAGATGGAAAATTTTGAAAATAAATATTTAAATAATAATAATAATTCTTACTTTCTGCTATAAAACACATACAAGGAAAAAAAAGTCTTCATCAGTTTAGGACAATATGTGCTCTGCTACATGTTTTTGTACAGTGTCTACAAACAATGGTATATTTTTTATGGAATTTATATGTATTTTTTTTTTATTAGTAATGGTGGTGATCAGTGACTTATAGTGGGACTGCAACATTGTGGTGGACAAGTCGGACACCAAGTGACACCTTTGACACGTTTTTGGGGACCAGTGACACCAATACTGTGATCAGTGCTAAAAAATTATGTACTGTCACTGTACTAATGACGCTGGCAGGGAAGGGGTTAACATCAGGGGTGATCAAAGGATTGAATGTGTCCCTAGGGAAAGCTTGCCAACTATGGAGAGGGTGTTTTAACTGTGGGAAGACAGAGATCCCTATCTCTATCTTCCCTAACAGAACTTGTTTACATAGGTAGACCACCGTTATGCCCCTCTCAGGAAAGATCAGCAGGTCTCAGTGGACATCAGGTCCGCTGGGCCCGCCGATTGGCTCCAGCAGTGCACCAAACAGGGAAGTCAAGAATCACGTACCTGTACATGATTCTGCTCACAGGAGTCATCGCCCCACGTTAAATGTGCGCTGGGTCGAAAGAAAAGAAGTGTCCAAACAACCCTTTCACTCCACGCCCTAGTGAGGAAATGAGGACCAGATGTGAAGTCCTTCCACTAGGTGTCAGCAGTGTTCATTGAGTCCTGTAGACAGTCAGTAGGCACATTGGTCTAGCAGACGGACGTGTGCCTAAGAGCTCCTCTCACCTGACCTCCAGTGACTCCATCCTGCAGCTTCGGCTCTCCCCCCAGGACTAGTTTCAGCTAGGCAGTGTCCTTCCACCGGCTCCCCAGCTTCCCCTGGCTCCCCTCTTCACTCCAGGGAAGCTCATCAGGTAAGAGCCATCCACTGGGATCACGGGCGGCCGTCCTTTTCAGGACAAGCCGCAGCAACCACCTATCCCTGTCGGCTCCTTTTTCTTCCCTCCCTCTGCCCCCACACCACCATCACCACTCGAGGCATCCCTTCGCCACCTCCCCGCTGCAATTTCCGCCATCTCTAGTGCGGTTTTTGACACTCCCCGTCTTCTCCCCTGAACCGCGCCAGCCACAGCTGATTTGCGGCCGCCGCATCTTAGGAAAGGCCGCGGCTTCATCCGCGGCCTAGCGGCGCGCCGCACTCTCGGCCAAAAACATCCCAGAAGTTCACCCCCAGCCCCTACAGGACTCACCCTCCCCTATTTCAACAACCAGTCCCCCCCCCCTGCTCACCAATCCACCCAGCTGGCTACACACCAGCCTGGGTCCCATGTCCTGCTCCTGGTCGGCGGCCATCTTGGTACGCCCCAGCAGCAGTGACAGCTCTCACCCCCCCTTTTTTTTCTTACAACTTAACAGTACTTGATCCAGGGGTTTTGCCCGATCGCCGTTCAGGGATCAGGAAGGAATTTTTTCCCCTACCAAAGCAAATTGGCATAGCACGGCTAGGGGTTTTTTGCCTTCCTCTGGACCAAAGCCGGGAGGATTCACCGAATCCTCTCTCCATCGCCACCAAAAAAAAACTACTTCACCCCCGGTGAATGGCGACCATGGCTTGTCTGCGGTACTCTGCAGAAACCATTTGGGATCTGAGGAGTTTCGCTGCAATACTGCCAGCCATCACCAAAAAGACCCTAAGAATTGAGCAACTTTTGAAGATCGATCGACGATCGACTGTCAAAAATTTTAGCCGTTTACCCCAGCCCAAGCACATTTCATGTGCTTTGATCAACACAAGATCGGCAGTAAAACACAGACTTGAAATCCATGATTTCATTCTACAACACGATCTAGACTGCCTCTTCATTACAGAGAGCTGGCTTGCAGCCGACTGTAACACCATTCTAGGTGAACTGGTGCCAGAAAACTACCGTATCATAACGGAAAACAGAATAGGGCAAAGAGGAGGAGGACTGGCGGTGATCTACAAGACTCACCTTGCGATCACTAAACCAGTCCTCCAAAATCCTCTTCCATTCATGGAAACCCTTACTCTGCAACTACAGACAAATTCAAAGGAGACCGTCCACATTCTGCTCTGCTATAGGCCACCTGGCCCAAAATCGCAGCTGCTATCATCATGGACGGATTTCCTCTCCACTTACACCCTCAACAGCAAACATCTTTTGCTGCTCGGGGATTTTAATCTCTGGGCCAATTCCTCACAAGACCCCGTTGCCGACGCCTGTATTAACCACCTGGAAGATTTAGGGTTACAGCAATTAGTATGTGGGCCTACACATGCTTCAGGTCACACACTTGATCTTATTTTCAGACAAGATCTGGAAATAAAAATGTTGGAAAATGAAAAGTTGCCATGGACAGACCACCATGCAATTAAATTCATTATTTCCACCATCCCCCCCGCAACAAAAACATCAAATCCAGTGACAACTCACTGGACTAGATGTCAGAAGAAGCTCCACTCGGAACTCTTCAAAACCACTTTAAGGGAAAAAATAGAAACAACTCAGCCGCATCAAACGGCCGTTGAAACACTGGATGCCATAAATTCGGCCATGCTACAGTCAGCTGACTTGGTAGCGCCGAAACGTAAAACCCGCATCCAAAAAAACAAACGCAGCTGGTTTAACAACCAGCTGTCGTTACTGAAGCAAGAACGCAGAAGGGCAGAATCTGCCTGGAAAAGATGTTCTTCAGAGCTAAACCTATCCATCTACAAGGCGACCACAAGAAAATATCGCAAAGAAATTTTCCAAGCTAAGAAAAATTATTTTTCGGAGGCTATCAACAGTGCCTTAAATCGCCCCCGCGAACTCTTCAAGATGGTCACTCAGACCATGAAACCAGGATGCATTGAAGCCCCCAATACAGACACACAAGATTTTTGCAATGAACTATCGGATTGCTTCATTAATAAAATCGAGGCAATCCGTGAAAGCATTCAGCAAAACAATTCCCCCCTCAATCCCCCCTGCAGCCGCTCACACAACACCCATAGTAATTCCCCAATATCAGGTAAGTTCACCCTGGAACCCATCTCCATCGAGACCACTAAGAATGTCATTTGTACACTGCGCAATAGTACAGCGCCAAATGACATTATCCCCACAAAACTGCTGAAGGAATGCGCCTACATCCTGGCTCCTCCCATCACGCAGCTTATCAACCAGTCTTTCTTGGAGGGCATAGTGCCCTCACAGTTGAAAGAGGGTATAATCCAACCCATCCTGAAGAAACCCAATCTGGATCCAAAGGACCCACTTCACCGTCGTCCCATAACAAGCCTCAATGTACTCTCAAAGGTAATGGAAAAAGTAGTGGTACAGCAGCTGCAACAGCATCTGGATACCCACAAGCTACTTGACCCATTGCAATCAGGGTTCCGTCCCGGACACGGGACTGAAACCGCATTGCTCAAAATATGGGACGATGTTCTCGAGGCCGCAGACGAAGGAGAATCTTGTCTTCTAGTTCTGTTGGACCTAAGCGCAGCTTTCGACACTGTAGACCACAAACTGTTACTGACTCGGCTTGCTGAAGTAGCCAGAGTCGCAGAAGGCGATTTATCTTGGTTCTCCTCTTTTCTGGAAAACCGATCGCAAACAGTGAAGTTAGGACCTTTTACGTCTGAAAAACGCACAGTATCATGCGGAGTCCCTCAAGGATCGCCTCTGTCACCAGTGCTGTTTAACATATATCTTCGTCCTCTTTTTGAGATTATCAGCAGCCAAAAACTGCTCTATCACTCATATGCAGACGACACGCAACTGTATTTCCGCATTTGCAACAGAAAGGATCATCACCTCAATCTAGAGACATGCCTCTCTTTGATAGAGGACTGGATGACAAAGAGTTATCTTAAACTCAACGGAGCGAAAACAGAACTTCTTCTGTTTCACGCCAAGCGCAGGAATCAACCTTCAACAGCATGGACACCCCCGCCTATTCTGGGCAAAATCATCACCCCTAGCGCCAAAGTCAAAAGTCTCTGGGTCATTTTTGACTCCTTTATGACAATGGACGCACAAATAGGGTCAGTAGTCAGCGGATCTCACCATCTGCTGCGCCTACTACGCAGACTTACCCCTTTCATCCCCAAAGAAGATTTGGCGGTCGTGGTGGGAGCAATTGTTAACTCCAGACTGGATTATGCAAATGCCCTTTACCTCGGACTCCCCAAGTACCAAATCGCTCGTCTGCAAGTCGTTCAGAATACGGCCGCCAGACTTGTGACCGGGAAAAAACCCTGGGAATCCATCTCACCTTCTCTGAGAGCCCTTCACTGGTTACCAGTTAAAGACAGGATTGCTTTTAAAGCTCTCTGTCTTACGCATAGATGTGTCCATGGAAATGCCCCCCATTATTTATGCGAAAAAATAAAAGCTCATAATTCCAATCGCATTTTGCGATCCACCAATCAAAACCTGCTCCAGGTTCCGAAAGCCAACTACAAGTCCAAAGGAGATAGAAGATTCGCGATCCAAGGTCCCAGACTATGGAATGCTTTACCAATCAGTATTCGGTTGGAGGAGAACCACCTAGCATTCAGGAAAAAGGTCAAGACTCATCTCTTTTGATATCAAAGGAGACAGGAACAACAAGCGCCCAGAGGCGATTCAGTTCGCATGTGCTGCGCTATATAAGTTTTCATTCATTCATTCATTCATTCACAAAGTGCACCAAAAACACATCTACCCTTTAAAATGAAAAGAAAGAGTATAACAAAAAGATATCATAGACATATCTGATTTTGTTTTTTTTTGTTTTTTTAGTCTTATGTTTAAGTTTCACAGGTGCATGCTGAAGAATCAAGAAGACAGAAAAACACACCGAAAATGCATTGAAAATCCATCCGTCAAAAACGTGAAAAGTGCACTGGTGTGAAAGGGTCCTTAGAATGCACAAGTGCTAATGAAAAAAAAATACATACACACACACATATAATACATACATACATATATATATATATATATATATATATATATATATATATATATATATACATACATACATATATATATATATATATATATATATATATATATATATATATATATATATATATATATATATATATATATATACAATACATATGGTTGTCACAAAAGCCACTTTATATAACCAAAAGTTAGCCTGTCACAAACTTAGTCAGTTTAAAGTTGAAATTAAAACTTCATTAAAAAAAATGCATGCAGAAAAACCACTGCACTGGATGAGAACTTTCCTAGGGCACTGATTATATTGAAGCTTTGTAAAAATTTTAATAATGTCAGTCTCCAGATGTAATTTCCGTTTAGGACATCCTAGCATTTTTTATTGTTATGGATTCACACTATGTGAGTGTTCCTACTTTTACATTGATTCTGTGCCATTTTGTGTGATGAGAGGAACCGATGGTGGTAGAATGGGAGTTGTACAGGAGTCTCTGAGTACACGCATGTCATGACCGCTCTATAGATAGATGGTCATGGCAGTCTGGTAAGCGCATCTTATCTGAGCACCAAATGAATAAAGCACTAAAGGAGAATACACAAGTGCTGATGGATTTTATTGAAATACAGACTGACACTGGGAATGTTATTTCACTTCACTTTTTTTTTTTTTGTCACAAGTATTTATTTAACCACTTGACTACTCGGCACTTAAACCCACTTAATAACCAGACCAATTTTCAGCTTTCGGTGCTCTCACATTTTGAATGACAATAACTCAGTCATACAACACTGTAACCAAATGAAATTTGTGTCCTTTTTTTACCACAAATAGAGCTTTCTTTTGGTGGTATTTGATCACCTCTGCGGTTTTTATTTTTTTCACTATAAATGAAAAAAGAACGAAAATTTTGTAAAAAAATGAATTTTTCTTCATTTCTATTATAACATTTTGCAAAAAAGTAATTTTTCTTCATAAACTTGGCCTAAAATGTATACTGCTACATATCTTCGGTAACAAAACAAAAAAAAATTAGATATTATTTAGTCTGGGTGAAAGTTATAGGGTCTAAAAGCTATGGTACCAATTACTGAAAATTGATCAATTTGATCACACCTGATGTACTGACAGCCTCTCTCATTTCTTGAGACCCTAACATGCCAGAAAAGTACAAATACCCCCCAAATGACCCCTTTTTGGAAAGAAGACATTCCAAGGTATTTAGAAAGAGGCATTGTGAGTTTTTTGAAGTTGTCATTTTTCCCACAATTCTATGCAAAATCAAGATTTTTTTCATTTTTATTTTCTTTCCACAAAATTGTCATATTAGCGGGTTATTTCTCACACACAGCATATGCATACCACAAATTGCACCCCAACACACATTCTGCTATTCCTCCCGAGTATGGCGATACCACATGTGTGAGACTTTTACACAGCGTGGCCACATACAGAGGCCCAACATGCAGGGAACGCCATCAGGCGTTCTGGAACACCCAGACCAATTCTGACATTTCTCTCCTACATGTAAAAATCAACACTTATTTGCTAGAAAATTACATAGAACCCCAAAACATTATATATGCTCTTTTTAGCAAAGACCCTAGAGAATACAATGGCGGTTGTTGCAACTTTTTATCGCGCATGGTATTTGCACAGCAATTTTTCTAACACATTTTTTTTGGAAATAAAACAGTTTTGTGCTTTTAAAAAAAAAAACATTAAATTTAGCCCAATGTTTTTGCATAATATGAAAGATGAAGTTACGCCGAGTAAATAGATATCCAACATGTCACCCTTCAATATTGCACACGCTCGTGGAATGGCGCCAAACTTTGCGACTTAAAAATCCCCATAGGTGACGCTTTAAATATTTTTACTGGTTACATCATTTTAGTTGGAGAAGAGGTCTAGGGCCAAAATGTGTGGTTTGAACCTCGTTTTCATATGTGGGCGGGACTTGCGTATGCGTTCGCTTCTGCATGCGAGCTCACGGGGACAGGGGCGCTGTATGCCTAGAGTATTGCAGAGTATGCCCAGAGTATTGCAGAGTATGCCCAGAGTATTGCAGTGTATGCCCAGAGTATTGCGGAGTATGCCCAGAGTATTGACAGAGTATTGCCCCCCAGAGTATTGCCCCCCCAGAGTATTGCCCCCCAGAGTATTGCCCCCCAGAGTATTGCCCCCCAGAGTATTGCCCCCCAGAGTATTGCCAGAGTATTGCCCCCCAGAGTATTGCCATAGTATTGCCAGAGTATTGCCCCCCAGAGTATTGCCAGAGCATTGCCCCCCAGAGTGTTGCCAGAGTATTGCCCCCCAGAGTATTGCGGAATATTGACAGAGTATTGCCCCCCAGAGTATTGCCAGAGCATTGCCCCCCAGAGTGTTGGCAGAGCATTGCTCCCCAGAGTATTGCCAGAGTATTGCCCCCCCAGAGTATTGCCAGAGTATTGCCCCCCAGAGTATTGCCCCCCAGAGTATTGCCCCCCAGAGTATTGGCAGAGTATTGGCCCCCAGAGTATTGCCCAGCATTGCAGAGTATTGCAGCAGGGATGGCTGAGGAGGGAAGGAGGGATGGATGGATGGATCTGTGACTGCATTTGTCACAGATCCAGCCCGCAGCACTGGTGCTGCCATCCGCTCCCTCCCCTCTCCTCTCACACTGTACCGATCGGTACAGAGAGAGGAGGGAGGAACCGGCGTCATCAAATGACGCCGGTCTGTTTACATCTGATCGCGCCGTCATTGGACGGTGCGATCACGTGGTAAACCGCCACTATCAGCGGCGATTTACCGTGATCCGTGACCCGCCGGGTCCAGAGGAGTATATGAGGGTATGATAGATGCACTTGTTTAAATATTTAGATTGATATTATACTTATTTGCAATGCACTGCATATGCATTATTTTGAGGTAAAAAGTGAATTGCATTTATTCATATTTTATTTATATATTGAATTGCATCACTGTTAGGAAGGGAAATTTGAGAGCTGTCTATATACATACATACATAAACACATGGATTTTTATATCCTATACCAGGATATAAAAGAGTAGCAGGTTCCTTTACTTGTTTCTTAGCTGGAAGCAAGGTTTACGCTGTATACATTTTTGAAAAAAAAAAAACACAGCCCTATAGATATTGGTAACTATTTTACTTCCATCATTTACCAAAAAAACAATGTTTTGATTAAGGAAAAGCATAATAATTCAAAAAGACTGAAAATACCAGTAGGTACATTTCCAAAAAAAATTGATCGTTCAAATTCAACTCACTGTGCCAGATCAACAATATATATATAGATATTTTTAGAGCCAAGGAATTACCCTTAATTGTATTCTAAAATTGTGGTCATGTTACTGTTTTGCATTGATTGAACTGGGGTGAAGGATAGGGGCATCCACCAGAATGAAGTCACTGACATAACACAGCAGCTCAGGGACTGCCCCATTAAATCACAACATCATTACACTGTCCCCATGTTAGTGGAAGTTGCATGGAGGTTTATGACAGCAGGACTGGGAGATCAGCAGGGATAGCCTTAAGCACAGGTTTATATAAGGCCATACATACCTATTGATACTAATGTTTTAACCACTTCCATACCGGGCCTATTTTGGCACTTCTCTCCTACATTCAAAAATCATATTTTTTTTGGATAGAAAATTACTCAGAACCGCCAAACACTGTATATGTTTTTTTTAGCAGACACCCTAGGGAATAAAATGGCTTTCATTTCAACTTTTTATTTCGCACAGTATTTGCGCAATAATTTTTCAAACGCCTTTTTTGGGGGGGAAAACGGTTTTATGAATTAAAAAAGAACAAAAGTGTAAAGTTAGCCAATTTTTTTATATAATGTTAAGGATGAAGTTACGCCGAGTAATTAGATACCTAACATGTCATGCTTTAAAATTGTGCACACTCATGGAATGGCGCCAAACTTCAGTACTTAAAAATCTCCATAGGCGTTGCTTATTTTTTTTTTTACAAGTTACCAATTTAGAGTTACAGAGGAAGTCTAGTGATAGAATTGTTGCTGGCACTCTAACGCACGGGATGATACCTCACATGTGTGGTTTGAACAGCGTTTACATATGTGGATGGGACTTGCGTGTGTGTTCGCTTCTGAGCGCGAGCTACCGGGGATAGGGGCATTTACATTTTTTTTTATATATTATTTTATTTTACTTAAAAAATTCACAAATCTAATGCTTTTAGCCGCGATTGCTGCTGTGTTTACATTCTGGTACCCCGGCGTGAAGTCATAACATCGCGCCCAGGCCTCCGACGATCATAGAGATAACTGGTGACCATCTGGTCACCAGTCATCTCTATGCCTCCCATCCGGCACTGGCAGATCGTTTATCCGGGTCTCCAATGGCAAGTGAGAGCACGGAGAAGCACTGGATGGCGGCGGGAGGGGGGGGGGGGGAATCCACTCCCGCTGCCTATAAGAACGATCAAGCGGTGGAACTGCCGTTATGATCATTCTTATGGTGCACAGGATCGCCGGCTGAAGAGATGGATATCTGAATGATGCCTGTAGCTTTAGGCATCTTTCAGATATCCCCACTGAAAGTCCCCACTGAAAGCCATATGACATCCTTGGGTGGGAAGTGGTTAAGCATTCAAAATAGGATTGTACTTTCTAAGAAGAGAATGTAATCAATCTATTTTTTTTTTTTTACTAATGCAATAAAAAAAAAATAGTATAGGTTAGGCATCTACTTTGCATTTATGGATGTTTAAGGTTGGATGCAGTTATTACCACCAATCAGACACGTTCAGTCACTATTAGAAGTCTATTTGCATGCATACCTCCATACCATGTATTTACTTGTTTACTCCAATACGAACAGAAAAATAAATGGTCTCAGCTGTCTTTTGCCTTCTGCTCAAGTGGACATTGAAGTTGACAAATTAGTATGGTTTGCCACACATTATATGAATTTGGTAACCTTAAGATATTACTTGTCCTCTATTTGTCGCAGACAGATATGATACTGTCAAGACGCAATTTTAGATAATAGCTCTGAAACTGAACTAAGTGATGAGAAGCTGCGCTGGGAAGCAAGCAGTGAGAAAGTCCACTTGACCAGATAAACCAGGCTGCTATTTATATAAGAAATATCAAATAACATTTCAGTGAGGCTGTGCTTAATCTGCATAACAGGGAGCACCTGAGGACCAGAAGGGTTGTCAAAGCAAAACTGCAGACTCAAAATGATTTCATGATTTTTTATTAGTTCGTGTAAGTTAATTAATAGATGCATATTATGATCACTTAAGGTAGATATCTGTGCTCTAGGTGATGCAAAGGCAGCTAATTAATGTTGACATATCCAACCATGTTTAATTTGTTGTTATAAGAAGACTTCAACTGTATGTTTTGAGATTCAGATACTGATTCCCACAGGTTTTTAATGGACAATCAGAATAGCAGCCAGTACATTTGAACGCAAAGTCAGTGCACCAAATGTGATTTGTATGCACCGATTAAAAAAAATGCTTTATAAAAGAAAAATATAAAAATGTGTTTGGAATACACAAACATTTAATTGTATATTGCAACAATCCTTCACCTAAATGAATACATGTAAATGAGAGTCCAAACAGGCAGTGTTTCTAAAACATTTTGGCCAAAGCATCAAACCCCATTGCATGTTTTATTTTTGGTTGAATTAATGTCAATTTACTTAGGTAACATCTAGGATTGTCCTTTAAAGAGGTTGTAAAGTCATTTTTTTTTTCCTTTTCAAATGCAGTCTTGAGGCATATAAGAATAAAAAACGTGATGATTTTTTTTTTAAAACATTGCTATACTTGTTAACCACTTGTCATCTGCCCGCCGTCAAATGACGGCGGGCAGACGACTCCATTGTTCTGACATCACGTCATATGACGTGATGTCCCTTTAAAGCCGCGGGCGGGCGCGCGCGTCGCCGGCGCGCGCGCGCACCCGCCGCTCCGCGGGGATCCCGTGCGAGTGCCCGGCGGCAACGATCGCCGCCGGGCACACGCGATTGCTCTGTAAGTGAGCTGGGACGTGCAGCTCTGTATGTAAACACAGAGCTGCACGTCCCTGTCAGGGAGAGAGGTGACAGATTGTGTTCCTTGTACATAGGGACACAATCGGTCACCTCCCCCAGTCACCCCCCCTCCCCCTACAGTTAGAACACTCATAGGACACACATTTAACCCCTTCCCCGCCCCCTAGTGGTTAACCCCTTCACTGCCAGTCACATTTATACAGTAATCAATGCATATTTATAGCATTTTTCACTGTATAAATGTAAATGGTCCCAAAAATGTCAGAAAAGTGTCCGAAATGTCCGCCATAACGTCGCAGTCCCAATAAAAAAATCGCAGATCGCCGCCATTAATAGTAAAAAAAAAAAAAAATGCCATAAACTATCCCCTATTTTGTAAACGCTATACATTTTGCGCAAACCAACCGATAAACGCTTATTGCATTTTTTTTACCAAAAATATGTAGAAGAATACGTATCGGCCTAAACAGAGCCGTGGGGAAACTGCAGTGAGCTGTCAGCCTGGGATACTGTGACCAATCGGAGCGTTCCGGAGGCTTAACCACGCCTCCATCATCAGAGGCTGACAGTTCACATGAGTTTCCCGCAGGTCTCTGTTACCTCCAGCGATTCAGTGATAACAGCAGCGTGGATCGGAGGGGAGAATGGGACAGCCGACTTCACAGACTGACATGCCTACTACAGCTCTGACATGAAGAGTGAGTGCATTGTTTATAAGCATCTATTTTATTAAAAACTTCCGTACCAGCAGCTGCCTGTCACCTCTCTCTCTCTCCCTTTTTGACTCCTATGTGTTTGCCCCCCCTCTCTCTGTGTTTGCCCCCCCTCTCTGTGTTTGCCCCCCCTCTCTGTGTTTGCCCCCCCCTCTCTGTGTTTGCCCCCCCCTATCTGTGTTTGCCCCCCCCCCTCTCTGTGTTTGCCCCCCCCCCCCTCTCTGTGTTTGCCCCCCCTCTCTGTGTTTGCCCCCCCCCCCTCTCTGTGTTTGCCCCCCCCCCCCCTCTCTGTGTTTGCCCCCCCCCCCTCTCTGTGTTTGCCTCCCCCTCTCTGTGTTTGCCCCCCCTCTCTGTGTTTGCCCCCCCTTCTCTCTGTGTTTGCCCCCCCTCCTCTCTGTGTTTGCCCTGTCTCTTCTGTAATTGCACCCTCCTCCTTTGTAATTGCACCCTTCTTTGTATTTGCAACCCCCTCTGTATCCCCCCCTCTGTATCCCCCCCCTCCTCTGTATTCCCCCCTCCTCTGTAATTGCACCCCCCTCCTCTGTAATTGCACCCCCATCCTCTGTAATTGCCCCCCACGCCCGCTGATCCTAACCCCCTGCTGTCCAGGCTCCCCTGTGTGCTGGGGCCCTGTGATACCCCCTGTCAGGCTGCCATGGGGGTATTGGAGGCAGGAGGATTTGTGCTGGTAGGGGAAGAAGATTTGTAATATAAGGGGATGGGGATAATGGCACCCCAATCACGAAGAAAAACTTCTTTAGGATGACAGGCATCCCACAATTCTGTTTATGTGATTTTTGCCGCGATTTGTCGGGTGACAGTCACGGCAAAAATCGCACCGCGGTTGGGGTGCCATGTCGTGCGCCGCTAAAGAGTTCGGGTTTGGCTTGAAGAAAAGGTGGCAACCCTACTCCTCCAGCCCCTAACCTCCCCCAGTATACACCTCTCCCCGCCCCTCTGCCTATGACCATTCATTTCTCCTCCCTCCTCCCATACACATTCCCGCCTCCTCCAGCCCACTAATCCTCGAGGCAATGATAAATATATCATATGCCAATTTATTACATATAAATGAATGACTACATTTAGCTCTCTTGACGACCAGAATGTTGCTCTTGTGTGCCCCCTGCCCAATACTCTGCTGTAACAGTGTGCAATGCTCTGCAATACCAGTGTGCAATGCTCTGCACTACCAGTGTGCAATGCTCTGCACTACCAGTGTGCAATGCTCTGCACTACCAGTGTGCAATGCTCTGCACTACCAGTGTGCAATGCTCTGCACTACCAGTGTGCAATGCTCTGCACTACCAGTGTGCAATGCTTTGCACTACCAGTGTGCAATGCCCTGCACTACCAGTGTGCAATGCTCTGCAATACCAGTGTGCAATGCTCTGCACTACCAGTGTGCAATGCTCTGCACTACCAGTGTGCAATGCTCTGCAATACCAGTGTGCAATGCTCTGCAATACCAGTGTGCAATGCTCTGCGTAACCGCGTGCAATGCTCTGCGTAACCGCGTGCAATGCTCTGCGTAACCGCGTGCAATGCTCTGCGTAACCGCGTGCAATGCTCTGCGTAACCGCGTGCAATGCTCTGCGTAACCGCGTGCAATGCTCTGCGTAACCGCGTGCAATGCTCTGCAATACCATGTGCAATACTCTGCAATACCGTGTGTGTAACCGTGTGCAATGCTCTGCGTAACCGCGTGCAATGCTCTGCGTAACCGCGTGCAATGCTCTGCGTAACCGCGTGCAATGCTCTGCGTAACCGCGTGCAATGCTCTGTGTAACCGCGTGCAATGCTCTGCGTAACCGCGTGCAATGCTCTGCGTAACCGCGTGCAATGCTCTGCAATACCATGTGCAATACTCTGCAATACCGTGTGTGTAACCGTGTGCAATGCTCTGCGTAACCGTGTGCAATGCTCTGCTGTAACCGTGTGCAATGCTCTGCAATACCAGTGTGCAATGCTCTGCAAAACCAGTGTGCAATGCTCTGCAATACCAGTGTGCAATGCTCTGGGTAACCGCGTGCAATACTCTGCAATACCGTGTGCGTAACCGTGTGCAATGCTCTGTGTAACCGTGTGCAATGCTCTGCGTAACCGTGTGCAATGCTCTGCGTAACCGTGTGCAATGCTCTGCGTAACCGTGTGCAATGCTCTGCGTAACCGTGTGCAATGCTCTGCAATATCGTGTGGGTAACCGTGTGCAATGCTCTGCGTAACCGTGTGCAATGCTCTGCGTAACCGTGTGCAATGCTCTGCAATACCATGTGCAATGCTCTGCAATACCGTGTGGGTAACCGTGTGCAATGCTCTGCGTAACCGTGTGCAATGCTCTGCGTAACCGTGTGCAATGCTCTGCGTAACCGTGTGCAATGCTCTGCGTAACCGTGTGCAATGCTCTGCGTAACCGTGTGCAATACTCTGCGTAACCGTGTGCAATACTCTGCGTAACCGTGTGCAATACTCTGTGTAACCGTGTGCAATACTCTGCGTAACCGTGTGCAATATTCTGCAATACCGTGTGGGTAACCATGTGCAATGCTCTGCGTAACCGTGTGCAATACTCTGCAATACCGTGTGGGTAACTGTGTGCAATGCTCTGCGTAACCGTGTGCAATGCTCTGCGTAACCGCGTGCAATGCTCTGCAATACCGTGTGCGTAACCGTGTGCAATGCTCTGCGTAACCGTGTGCAATGCTCTGCGTAACCGTGTGCAATGCTCTGCTGTAACCGTGTGCAATGCTCTGCTGTAACCGCGTGCAATGCTCTGCTGTAACCGCGTGCAATGCTCTGCTGTAACCGCGTGCAATGCTCTGCTGTAACCGCGTGCAATGCTCTGCTGTAACCGCGTGCAATACTCTGCTGTAACCGCGTGCAATACTCTGCTGTAACCGCGTGCAATACTCTGCTGTAACCGCGTGCAATACTCTGCTGTAACCGCGTGCAATACTCTGCTGTAACCGCGTGCAATACTCTGCTGTAACCGCGTGCAATACTCTGTAATACACAATACTCTGCAATACTCTAGAAAAAGGGAGAGAAAGAAGATGGCACCTAGTTGTTTGGAGTAGAAGAGGGCCCCTGGGTGTCCGTGGGAGAAGGAGAGGGCACCTGGGTGGCCATTTAGTGAAGAAGAGGGCCCCTGGGTTGGCGGGGGAGAAGTAGAGAGAACCTGGGTGGTTGGCAGAGAAGGAGTGGACCCCTGGCTGTTTGAAGGAGAAGGAGATGGGCCTCAGTGTTGACCAAAATTGGAAGAGCTTATCCTTGGGTGGTTGGAGGAGGAGAGGGTGCCACCCTTCTCCCCTTAGGACGGAGACAGACACCCTTCTCTCCACCGGAGGACAGGGGACGACATTCTCTCCACCGGAGGACAGGGGACGACATTCTCTCCACCGGAGGACAGGGGACGACATTCTCTCCACCGGAGGACAGGGGACGACATTCTCTCCACCGGAGGACAGGGGACGACATTCTCTCCACCGGTAGACGGGGACGACATTCTCTCCACCGGAGGACGGGGACGACATTCTCTCCACCGGAGGACGGGGACGACATTCTCTCCACCGGAGGACGGGGACGACATTCTCTCCACCGGAGGACGGGGACGACATTCTCTCCACCGGAGGACGGGGACGACATTCTCTCCACCGGAGGACGGGGACGACATTCTCTCCACCAGAGGACGGGGACGACATTCTCTCCACCGGAGGACGGGGACGACATTCTCTCCACCGGAGGACGGGGACGACATTCTCTCCACCGGAGGACGGGGACGACATTCTCTCCACCGGAGGACGGGGACGACATTCTCTCCACCGGAGGACGGGGACGACATTCTCTCCACCGGAGGACAACATTCTCTCCACCGGAGGACGGGGGACGACATTCTCTCCACCGGAGGACGGGGGACGACATTCTCTCCACCGGAGGACGGGGGACGACATTCTCTCCACCGGAGGACGGGGGACGACATTCTCTCCACCGGAGGACGGGGGACGACATTCTCTCCACCGGAGGACGGGGGACGACATTCTCTCCACCGGAGGACGGGGGACGACATTCTCTCCACCGGAGGACGGGGGACGACATTCTCTCCACCGGAGGACGGGGGACGACATTCTCTCCACCGGAGGACGGGGGACGACATTCTCTCCACCGGAGGACACCCTTCTCTCCACCGGAGGACGGGGGACACCCTTCTCTCCACCGGAGGACGGGGGACGACATTCTCTCCACCGGAGGACGGGGGACGACATTCTCTCCACCGGAGGACGGGGGAAAACATTCTCTCCACCGGAGGACAGGGGACGACATTCTCTCCACCGGGGGACGACATTCTCTCCACCGGGGGACGACATTCTCTCCACCGGGGGACGACATTCTCTCCACCGGGGGACGACATTCTCTCCACCGGGGGACGACATTCTCTCCACCGGAGGAGGGGGACGACATTCTCTCCACCGGAGGACGGGGGACGACATTCTCTCCACCGGAGGACGGGGGACGACATTCTCTCCACCGGAGGACGGGGGACGACATTCTCTCCACCGGAGGACGGGGGACGACATTCTCTCCACCGGAGGACGGGGACGACATTCTCTCCACCGGAGGACGGGGACGACATTCTCTCCACCGGAGGACGGGGACGACATTCTCTCCACCGGAGGACGGGGACGACATTCTCTCCACCGGAGGACGGGGACGACATTCTCTCCACCGGAGGACAACATTCTCTCCACCGGACGGGGGACGACATTCTCTCCACCGGACGGGGGACGACATTCTCTCCACCGGAGGACGGGGGACGACATTCTCTCCACCGGAGGACGGGGGACGACATTCTCTCCACCGGAGGACGGGGGACGACATTCTCTCCACCGGAGGACGGGGGACGACATTCTCTCCACCGGAGGACGGGGGACGACATTCTCTCCACCGGAGGACGGGGGACGACATTCTCTCCACCGGAGGACGGGGGACGACATTCTCTCCACCGGAGGACGGGGGACGACATTCTCTCCACCGGAGGACGGGGGACACCCTTCTCTCCACCGGAGGACGGGGGACACCCTTCTCTCCACCGGAGGACGGGGGACGACATTCTCTCCACCGGAGGACGGGGGACGACATTCTCTCCACCGGAGGACGGGGGAAAACATTCTCTCCACCGGAGGACAGGGGACGACATTCTCTCCACCGGGGGACGACATTCTCTCCACCGGGGGACGACATTCTCTCCACCGGGGGACGACATTCTCTCCACCGGGGGACGACATTCTCTCCACCGGGGGACGACATTCTCTCCACCGGGGGACGACATTCTCTCCACCGGGGGACGACATTCTCTCCACCGGAGGACGGGGACGACATTCTCTCCACCGGAGGACAACATTCTCTCCACCGGACGGGGGACGACATTCTCTCCACCGGAGGACGGGGGACGACATTCTCTCCACCGGAGGACGGGGGACGACATTCTCTCCACCGGAGGACGGGGGACGACATTCTCTCCACCGGAGGACGGGGGACGACATTCTCTCCACCGGAGGACGGGGGACGACATTCTCTCCACCGGAGGACGGGGGACGACATTCTCTCCACCGGAGGACGGGGACGACATTCTCTCCACCGGAGGACGGGGGACGACATTCTCTCCACCGGAGGACGGGGGACGACATTCTCTCCACCGGAGGACGGGGGACGACATTCTCTCCACCGGAGGACGGGGGACGACATTCTCTCCACCGGAGGACGGGGACGACATTCTCTCCACCGGAGGACGGGGACGACATTCTCTCCACCGGAGGACGGGGGACGACATTCTCTCCACCGGAGGACGGGGGACGACATTCTCTCCACCGGAGGACGGGGGACGACATTCTCTCCACCGGAGGACGGGGGACGACATTCTATCCACCGGAGGACGGGGGACGACATTCTCTGCACCGGAGGACGGGGACGACATTCTCTCCACCGGAGGACGGGGACGACATTCTCTCCACCGGAGGACAACATTCTCTCCACCGGACGGGGGACGACATTCTCTCCACCGGAGGACGGGGGACGACATTCTCTCCACCGGAGGACGGGGGACGACATTCTCTCCACCGGAGGACGGGGGACGACATTCTCTCCACCGGAGGACGGGGGACGACATTCTCTCCACCGGAGGAAGGGGGACGACATTCTCTCCACCGGAGGACGGGGGACGACATTCTCTCCACCGGAGGACGGGGGACGACATTCTCTCCACCGGAGGACGGGGGACGACATTCTCTCCACCGGAGGACGGGGGACGACATTCTCTCCACCGGAGGACGGGGGACGACATTCTCTCCACCGGAGGACGGGGGACGACATTCTCTCCACCGGAGGACGGGGGACGACATTCTCTCCACCGGAGGACGGGGGACGACATTCTCTCCACCGGAGGACGGGGGACGACATTCTCTCCACCGGAGGACGGGGGAGACATTCTCTCCACCGGGACGGGGGACCATTCTTCCACCGGAGGACGGGGGACGACATCTCCACCGGAGGACGGGGGACGACATTCTCTCCACCGGGGGACGACATTCTCTCCACCGGGGGACGACATTCTCTCCACCGGAGGACAGGGGACGACATTCTCTCCACCGGAGGACGGGGACGACATTCTCTCCACCGGAGGACGGGGACGACATTCTCTCCACCGGAGGACGGGGACGACATTCTCTCCACCGGAGGACGGGGACGACATTCTCTCCACCGGAGGACGGGGACGACATTCTCTCCACCGGAGGACGGGGACGACATTCTCTCCACCGGAGGACGGGGACGACATTCTCTCCACCGGAGGACGGGGACGACATTCTCTCCACCGGAGGACGGGGACGACATTCTCTCCACCGGAGGACGGGGACGACATTCTCTCCACCGGAGGACGGGGACGACATTCTCTCCACCGGAGGACGGGGACGACATTCTCTCCACCGGAGGACGGGGACACCATTCTCTCCCCTGGAGGACGCGGACACCAGGGCTGGACAGGGAGAGGAGGTGAGCGCAGAGCATCATGAGGGACATGAGACAGAGGCGAATGGGGGACCAGAGCATCATGGGGGGGGGATAGAGGAGCAGGAGAGGAACAGAGAAGCGGGGGAGGAAGTGCCGTCACTCGATAAGTGTAGCCACACAAGGGTTCCTTCCCAGGGGGAGGTTTGTTTGGAATTAGTAAAGTGACAGCCGGGGGATGCGCCTGACTGCATTTGATGGGCAGAAATGGCTGCATTTGATTGGCATAAGTGGCTGCAAATGGTGGGCACACTGGCTGCGTTTGATGCAATACTCTGCAATACACAATATTCTGCTGTAACCGTGTGCAAAACTCTGCAATACACAATACACTGCAATACTCTGCAATACCCAGCGGAGGCCCCCCTTACATCAGGTGTCCCCAGCGGAGCCCCCCTTACATCAGGCAATCCCAGCGGAGCCCCCCCTTACATCAGGTGTCCCCAGCGGAGCCCCCCTTACATTAGGCAATCCCAGCGGAGCCCCTTCTTACATCAGGTGTCCCCAGCGGAGCCCCTTCTTACATCAGGTGTCCCCAGCGGAGCCCCTTCTTACATCAGGTGTCCCCAGCGGAGGCCCCCCCTTACATCAGGTGTCCCCAGCGGAGGCCTCCCTTACAACAGGTGTCCCCAGCGGAGCCCCCCCTTACAACAGGTGTCCCCAGCGGAGCCCCCCCCTTACAACAGGTGTCCCCAGCGGAGGCCCCCCTTACATTAGGTGTCCCCATCGGAGACCCTTCTTACATCAGGTGTCCCCAGCGGAGCCCCCCCTGCTGGGGACACCTGATGTAAGGGGGGCTCTGCTGGGGACACCTGATGTAAGAAGGGCCTCCGCTGGGGACACCTGATGTAAGAAGAAGCTCTGCTGTGATTGTCTTATGTAAGGGGGGGGGTCTCCACTGGGGACACCTGATGTAAGGGGGGCCTCTGCTGGGGACACGATGTAAGAAGAAGCTCTGCTGTGATTGTTTTATGTAAGGGGGGCTCCGCTGGGGACACCTGATGATGTAAGAAGGGTCTCCGATGGGGACACCTAATGTAACGGGGGCCTCCGCTGGGGACACCTGATGTAAGGGGGGGGCCTCCGCTGGGTACACCTGATGTAAGGGGGGCTCTGCTGGGGACACCTGATGTAAGAAGGGGCTCCGTTAGGGGCGCCTAATGTAAGGGGGGCTCTGCTGGGGACATCTGATGTAAGAAGGGGCTCCGCTGGGGACACCTGATGTAAGAAGAAGCTATGCTGTGATTGTCTTATGTAAGGGGGGGCTCAGCTGGGGACACCTGATGTAAGGGGGGCTCTGCTGGGGACACCTGATGTAAGAAGAAGCTCTGCTGTGATTGTCTTATGTAAGGGGGGGCTCCGCTGGGGACACCTGATGTAAGGGGGGTCTCCGATGGGGACACCTGATGTAAGAGGGGGCTCCGCTGGGGACACCTGATGTAAGAGGGGGCTCTGCTAGGGACACCTGATGTAAGAAGAAGCTCTGCTGTGATTATATTATGTAAGGGGGGGCTCCGGTAGGGAAACCTGATGTAAGGGGGGGCTCCGCTGGGGACACCTGATGTAAGAAGAAGCTCTGCTGTGATTGTCTTATGTAAGGGGGGGGGGTCCGCTGGGGACACCTGATGTAAGAAGGGGCTCCGATGGGGACACCTGATGTAAGAAGAAGCTCTGCTGTGATTGTGTTATGTAAGGGGGGCTCCGCTGGGGACACCTGATGTAAGGGGGGCTCTTCTGGGGACACCTGACGTAAGGGGGGCTCTGCTGGGGACACCTGATGTAAGAAGGGGCTCTGCTGGGGGAGCCTAATGTAAGGGGGGCCTCCGCTGGGGACACCTGATGTAAGAAGAAGCTCTGATGCGATTGTCTTATGTAAGGGGGGGCTCCGCTGGGGACACCTGATGTAAGAGGGGTCTCCGATGGGGACACCTAATGTAAGGGGGGGCTCCGCTGGGGACACCTGATGTAAGAAGGGGCTCCGCTGGGGGCGCCTAATGTAAGGGGGGGCTCCGCTGGGGACACCTGATGTAAGAAGGGGCTCCGCTGGGGGCGCCTAATGTAAGGGGGGCCTCCACTGGGGAACCTGATGTAAGAAGAAGCTCTGCTGTGATTGTCTTATGTAAGGGGGGGCTACATAAAACAATCACAGCAGAGCTTCTTCTTACATCAGGTATCCCCAGTGGAGGCCCCCCTTACATTAGGCGCCCCCAGCGGAGCCCCGTGTTACATCAGGTGTCCCCAGCAGAGCCCCCCCCCCCCTTACATAACACAATCACAGCAGAGCTTCTTCTTACATCAGGTGTCCCCAGCAGAGCCCCCCCCTTACATCAGGTTTCCCTACCGGAAGCCCCCCTTTACATAAGCCAATCCCAGCGGAGACCCCCTTACATCAGATGTCCCCAGCGGAGCCCCCCCCCTTACATAAGACAATCACAGCAGAGCTTCTTCTTACTTCAGGTGTCCCCAGCAGAGCCCCCCCCCCCTTACATCAGGTGTACCTAGCGGACCCCCCCTTACATAAGACAATCACAGCAGAGCTTCTTCTTACATCAGGTGTCCCTACCGGAGCCCCCCCCTTTACATAAGCCAATCCCAGCGGAGACCCCCTTACATCAGATGTCCCCAGCGAACCCCCCCCCTTACATAAGACAATCACAGCAGAGCTTCTTCTTACATCAGGTGTCCCCAGCAGAGCCCCCCCCCCTTACATTAGGTGTCCCTACCGGAGCCCCCCCTTTACATAAGCCAATCCCAGCGGAGACCCCCCGTTACATCAGGTGTCCCCAGCAGGGGCCCCCCCTTACATCACTCTGTGAGGGATGGATGAGCATACCAGGGGATGGAGGGATGGAATTGGGAGAAAAGTATATGTGGTGTGCATTCAAAATGGATAGTAAAAAATTGGCTAAAATGGTGGTGGAGTGAGTGTTTGTATTGGACATGGGGAAACAGAAGACACACAATGCATGATATTGAATAAGCACGGTAAAGAAATGGATACAAATATATTGACTATATTTTAATATTTATTATAAGCATAATTTTTATTTTATAAGATCTTATTTAGATGTACTTTACCTTGAGTAGCAAATACTATTTTTAGTTGCTGTGTTCCTGCTGTGTAGAAACCGAGTTTCAATTTACAGAGAACTAGGGGAGGAAAAATCAGTTTCACTTTCCACTTGTCATCAGAGAACTGGGGGAGGAGTGAAGGCGGGGCTGTGACTAGTTTCCCAAAACAATGAATGGGAGGGAGGCGGAGCTACAGCGTCCTAGAGACGCCCAATAATTTACTGGTCTCTTCTGCTGTGAAAGACACAGAACGTTAGGACGCAGAGCTGTAGGCAGAGAGAGGGGGCGAGCACGTTGTGCACGTCATGCTTGTGAAGCTTTCCTCCATAAGAAATGGCTGGGACACAGGAGGAGAGGAATGAGAGGAGGCACAGGAAGTGGCACTTTTACAGATGAAATTCAATACTTTGCTGGGCAATTTAAAAGAAGAGGTAAGGAACTTCTAAATGCTCTGCAATATATCAATGATTTTAGAGGACAAAAAACGAACCTTTAGTGTTCCTTTAAGGCCCAGTTGAAAACTCTTAATTTATTGCTGCAAAACAGTCGAGTTGCATATACAATATTATGCCCCCTTTACCTTTTAGAACAAATAACTTGTTATATAAGAATTGTAATGTAATACAAGATACAAGGCAAGAGAAAATGTTGGTCAAAATACTAAATTCTGTATCAGAGAAAACAACAGTATGAGGACATACATGATCAGTGCAATTTACATGTCAGATAAGGGCCTGAAAGCCATACAGATACAAATCAAGGCCAAAGTTTTATTAGTTAAAAAAAAAAAAGAGAGAGAGAAAAATAAAAGGTGGGGCGGAGTCTACCCTGTCAAAATAAAAATAAAATAAAAAACAGGTTGGTCGTTCCTGCGGATTCCCCGACCCCTACCCCTTCTTCCCTTTCTCTCTCCCTCCTTTGAACTCTTGTTCTCAAATTAACAATTCCTATTTTCATGTTTGTTGATACAAAGTTGTATATTGTTGAAATTTCTTGAACCTATATAGCAGAACCCTAGAACAGGACATAACCCTGGATTTAGCCCAGATCAGACTGGTTACATGGTTTATCCCTTAAGCGATCCAGGGCCGATAGTTAGTCACATAGCTAGTCAGCTAGTCATTTAGTTAGTCAGTTACTATATTTGCTTATTCACTTTGCCACGAATGACGTTGTATGCATTGTTTAATTACCTGTAAATTGTCTCTCTTGTAACCAAAGATATTTATGTTTACAAGTCAAGAAGTTTCTCTTATGATGTATACCCTCTATTGTACCCTTTTTTCTTCTCTCATTGTTGTTATGCACTTGTACATTCTTTATCACATAAATAAAGATATTTTGACAAGGAAAAACAGGTTGGAAAATTCTGCCAAACGATCAATATATTAAAAGGTAATGTGTTTCTCATCCATTAAAAATGTAATATTTGACCCCGGTTGGGAAATTAGAGGTTAGCAATTGTATAAATTGAATTATACAAAACAAAAAGGCTTCTCCCCCAATCACCACCTTGGGTTGCTAGGAAGGTAAATGGAAGTTTATTTTGGAACGCTCTTTAGACACCCTACGATTTTAAGTTATGGTTGGGAGAATTTGTTGTGGAAAGTGGCTGAGCATCTAAAATGAGCTTCTTGCAATGTCAACCCTACATTTATGAGCATGATATTGAATCTTTCTCTGGAAGCCATTTACTTTAACCACTTCTTGACGGCCGTGCGACTATATACCGCCGCAGGGTGGTTCTAATTCTCTGAGCAGCCGTCTTTTTACGGCCTCCGCTCCTCCGGGCCACTGGGGGGGCGCGCGAGCATCACTGAGATGCCAATGCGATGATGTCCGCCAGGCACTCGCGATTGCCGGTTACAGAGACAAGGACGTGGATCTGTGTGTGTAAACACACAGATCCATGTCCTGTCAGGGAGAGAGGAGACCGGTCTGTGTCCCTTGTACATAGGGACATAGATCGGTCACCTCCCCCAGTCACCTTCCTCCCCCCACAGTTAGAACACAATGCAGGGTACACATTTAACCCCTTCAATGCCAGTCACATTTATACAGTAATTAGTGCATATTTAAAGCACTGATCGCTGTATAAATGTGAATGGCGCCAAAAATGTGTCAAAAGTGTCCGATGTGTCCGCCATAATGTCGCAGTCCCAATAGAAATCACAGATTACTAGTAATAATAATAATAATTATGTCCTCTATTTTGTAATCGCTATAACTTTTGCGCAAACCAGTCGCTTATTGCGATTTATTTTATTTTTTTTACCAAAAAAATGTAGAAGAATATGTATCGGCCTAAACTGAGAAAAAAAAAATAAAAAAAATTGGGCTATTTATTATAGCAACAAGTAAAAAATATTGATATTTTTTTCAAAATTGTCGCTCTTTTTTTGTTTATAGCGCAGAAAATAAAAACCGCAGAGGTGATCAAATACCACCAAAAAGAAAGCTCAATTTTTGGGGGAAAAAGGACATCAATTTTGTTTGGGAGCCACGTCGCACGTGCAATTGTCAGTTAAAGCGACGCAGTGCCAGAAGCTGAAATTTCACCTGGGCAGGAGGGGGGTATATGTGCCCAGTAAGCAAGTGGTTAAACAACCAGAAGAAATTCCAAAGCCCAAAACTACCTACTGTAAGTATGAACACAGAAGTTTCTACTGGGAAAGCGGGAGGCCTAGGGGTATAAAACACAATTTGTGTCTCATTCCTAACCCTTATCAGAAAACAGTTTAGGGTATCTAAAAACAGATCATAGGTAAAACATGTAGGAGCATGGTAGTGGAAGGTATCGTTTTGGAAAAAGTATTGCCCCAAACGTCATCTTTGAGCTGAAATGTCCCCAGGAAGGTAAGTCCCCATGGTGATAGACGACAGCCACCTTTCCATTTTAAGAAGCAGTTAACTGCAAAGCATACCACAATCTGTACTTGACATTTGCTTTAAGCGGCTCCAGTTGTTTCAAGACTCTGTGAAGGCTGAGCGTATGGCGTGAGAGATTAGGCAGTTACATGATAGGCTTGTTATTGAAGCCTATCATGTTATGGCTTGTTATTAAATATGATAGCATTCTTCACCTTGAAATAATTGATCTTGCAAAGAACGTCTCTTGGGCGGGTGTCAACAGAGGGCCTAAGGCAGGCCTCGACAAAACCCGGGCGCCAGGTCGCAATTGCGACAAGAAATTGTGATCTGGCGCCTGGGGAAGCTTAGGGCTGCAGAAGGCCGAAAATCTGCGGCCTCAATTACAGGCCGGCGTGGGGTGCGATCGTGGCGGGCCCGCACCCATGGGTAATTGAGGCCGTGGCTTTGTGGCCTTCAGAGAAGGAAGCTGGGGCCCAGCAGAAGGCTGCAAAGCCGCAGTCTCAATTACTGGCCGACGCGGGTCGCTGGAAATGGAGGTTGCGGCTTTGCGGCATTCACAGAAGGAAGCTGAGGCCTGCAGAAGGAATCTAGGAGTGGCCATTGGTATCACAGGTTACATTACATTACAAGTAGTAAAAAACAGCAGTTCTGATGTGTTTTTCCACTGCCATCTCCTTCCCTCTAAATAGAACCCCCAAATATTATATATATTTTTTATTCCAACACCCTAGAGAATAAAATGGCGGTCATTGCAATACTTTCTGTCACACCGTATTTGCGCAGTGGTCTTACAAGCACACTTTTTTGGGGGAAAAATACACTTTCTTTAATTAAAAAATAATACAACAGTAAAGGTAGCCCATTTTTTTTTATATTGTGAAAGATAATGTTACGCCGGGTTAATTGATACTCAGGATGTCACGCTCGTGGAATAGCGACAAACTTTTACCCTTTAAAATCTCGATAGGCGTTGTTTAAAAAATTCTAATGGTTGCATGTTCTGAGTTACAGGGAAGGTCTAGGTCTAGAATTATTGCTCTCACTCTACCAAACGCAGCGATACCTCACATGTGTGGTTTGAATACTGTTTACATATGCGGGCACTACTCACGTATGCAAACAAAACAAAATAAAGTTGCGCTGCTGAAAATGTGAAGAAAAAAGAAGCAGCCAGCACTAACTACTCACGTATGCGTTCGCTTCTGAGCGCAAGCTTGGCAGGGTGGGGTGTTTTTTGGCTCCTGACTTTTTTTTAGCTGGCTCCTAGATTTCAAGCAAATTTGTCAAACCCTGGTCTAAGGCACAGGCATGATCCACCCTATTGCGTTCCAAGGCTGAGTCCGTAGACTTTTGCAGCACTTGGTTAAAGAAAGAAATAAGGGCAGATTGAAAATCTTTCAGGAGCCCAGTCTCAAGGCCCCCTGACGTGGATGTTTAAGTTTTCAAGGTCATCAGGGTGGTAGATGAGACCTTGGTGTTGCACTGTGTGACCATGAAGCATCTTGTCATTTAACAACCATCTTTTGAAGCGATAGGACCACAGCGGTCAGTTCTTTGACTTTTGAACAGACTTGGTTAATATCCATTTTTAGAAAGCTCACCTCACATTTGTAGGTCATCTCCAGTCTAGAGATGTAATGTTCCAGGTAAGAGCTAGAAACTGGATGTAATTCTTTAAATGTCAGTCATTCTCAAGATCTGAGACTAATGGTGGTGATCTAGCAGTCCCACATGGGCCAGTAGTCAGGCTTCTCACTGGTGGTGTTTCTTTCTGAGGCCGACAGCATCTGTGCAGGTGTGGTATGAGAGAGTGGAGAAGTGTGTCAGAACCCATGTGTATAGGTGGTGGTGGAGAATCACTGCAAATGTCCTTTGATTGCCAACTGAGAAGAGATAGCTAGTGGTGATAAGGATGTCGGCTCCAGAGTCATCAAGGACCGGAAACAGCCTGAGAAGAAGCAGTCATGAATGAATGAATGAATGAAAACTTGTATAGCGCGGCACATGCGAACTGAATCGCCTCTGGGCGCTTGTTGTTCCTGTCTCCTTTGATATCAAAAGAGAAAAGTCTTGACCTTTTTCCTAAATGCTAGGTGGTTCTCCTCCAACCGGATGTTGGTTGGTAAAGCGTTCCATAGTCTGGGACCTTGGATCGCGAATCTTCTTTCTCCTTTGGACTTGAAGTTGGCTTTCGGAACCTGGAGCAGGTTCTGATTCGTGGATCGCAAAACGCGATTGGGATTATGCGCTTTTATTATTTCGCATAAATAAAGGGGGGCATTCCCATGGACACATCTATGCGTAAGACAGAGAGCTTTAAAAGCAATTCTGTCTTTAACTGGCAGCCAATGAAGGGCTCTCAGTGAAGGTGAGATGGATTCCCAGGGTTTTTTCCCAGTCACAAGTCTGGCGGCCGTATTCTGAACGACTTGCAGACAAGCGATTTGGTACTTGGGGAGGCCGAGGTAAAGGGCATTTGCATAATCCAGCCTGGAGTTTACAGTAGCTCCCACCACGACCGCTAAATCTTCTTTGGGGATGAACGGAGTGAGTCTGCGTAGTAGGCGCAGTAGATGGTGAGATCCGCTGACTACTGACCCTATTTGAGCGTCTATTGTCATAAAGGAGTCAAAAATGACCCCTAGGCTTTTGACTTTGGCGCTAGGGGTGATGATTTTGCCCAAAATAGGCGGGGGGTCCACGCTGTTGAAAGTTGATTCCTGCGCTTGGCGTGAAACAGAAGTTCTGTTTTTGCTCCATTGAGTTTAAGATAACTCTTTGTCATCCAGTCCTCTATCAAAGAGAGACATGTCTCTAGATTTAGGTGGTGATCCTGTCTGTTGCAGATACGGAAATACAGTTGCGTATCATCTGCATATGAGTGGTAGAGCAGTTTTTGGCTGCTGATAATCTCAAAAAGAGGACGAAGATAAATGTTAAACAGCACTGGTGACAGAGGCGATCCTTGAGGGACTCCGCATGTTACTGTGCGCTTTTCAGACGTAAAAGGTCCTAACTTCACTGTTTGCGATCGGTTTTCCAAAAAAGAGGAGAACCAAGATAAATCGCTTTCTGCGACTCTGGCTACTTCAGCAAGCCGAGTCAGTAACAGATTGTGGTCTACAGTGTCGAAAGCTGCACTTAGGTCCAACAGAACCAGGAGACAAGATTCTCCTTCGTCTGCGGCCTTGAGAACATCGTCCCATATTTTCAGCAATGCTGTTTCCGTCCCATGTCCGGGACGGAAGCCTGATTGCAATGGGTCAAGTAGCTTGTAGGTATCTAGATGCAGTTGCAGCTGTTGTACCACTACTTTTTCCATTATCTTAGAGAGTACGTTGAGGCTTGTTATGGGACGGCGGTGGAGTGGGTCCTTGGGGTCCAGGGAGGGTTTCTTCAGGATGGGTTGGATTATACCTTCTTTCAACTGTGAGGGCACTATGCCCTCCAAGAAAGACTGGTTGATAAGCTGCGTGATGGGAGGAGCCAGGATGTAGGCGCATTCCTTCAGCAGTTTTGTGGGGATAATGTCATTTGGCGCTGTGCCATTGCGCAGAGTACAAATGACATTCTTAGTGGTCTCGATGGAGATGGGTTCCAGGGTGAACTTACCTGATATCGGCGAATTACTATGGGTGCTGTGTGAGAGGCTGCGGGGGGGGGGGGGGCTGGGGGGAGAATTGTTTTGCTGAATGCTTTCGCGGATTGCCTTGATTTTATTAATGAAGCAATCCGATAGTTCATTGCAAAATTCTTGTGTGTCTGAACTGGGGGCTTCAATGCATCCTGGCTTCATGGTCTGGGTGACCATCTTGAAGAGTTCGCGGGGGCGGTTTAGGGCACCGTTGATAGCCTCCGAAAAATAATTTTTCTTGGCTTGGAAAATTCCTTTGTGGTATTTTCTTGTAGTCGCCTTGTAGATGGATAGGTTTAGCTCTGAAGAACATCTTTTCCAGGCAGATTCTGCCCTTCTGCGTTCTTGCTTCAGTAACGACAGCTGGTTATTAAACCAGCTGCGGTTGTTTTTCCGAATGTGGGTTCTTAGTTTTGGCGCTACCAAGTCGGCTGACTGTAGCATGGCCGAGTTTATGGCTTCCAATGTTTCAACGGCCGTTTGATGCGGCTGAGTTGTTTCTATTTTTTTCCTTAAAGTCGTTTTGAAGAGTTCCGAGTGGAGCTTCTTCTGACATCTAGTCCAGTGTGTTGTCACTGGATTTGATGTTTTTGTTGCATGGGGGATTGTGGTAATACTGAATATAATTGCATGGTGGTCTGTCCATGGCAATTTTTCATTTTCCCAAATTTTTATTTCCAGAGCTTGTCTGAAAATAAGATCAAGTGTGTGACCTGAAGCATGTGTGGGCCCACACACTAGTTGCTGCAATCCTAATCCTTCCAGGTGGTCAATACAGGCGTCTGCAATGGGGTCTTGTGAGGAGTTTGCCCAGAGATTGAAATCCCCGAGCAGCAAAAGTTGTTTGCTGTTGAGGGTATAAGTGGAGAAGAAATCCGTCCAAGATGATAGCAGCTGCGATTTTGGGCCGGGCGGCCTATAGCAGAGCAGAATGTGGACGGTCTCCTTTGAATTTGCTTGAAGTTGCAGAGTAAGGGTTTCCATGAATGGAAGAGGGTTTTGGCGGACTGGTTTGGTGATCGTAAGATGAGTCTTATAGATCACCGCCAGGCCGCCTCCTCTTTGCCCTATTCTGTTTTCTGTAATAATACGATAGTTTTCTGGCACCAGTTCTCCTAGAATGGTGTTACAGTCGGCTGTGAGCCAGCTCTCTGTAATAAAAAGACAATCTAGATCCTTTTGTTGAATGAAGTCGCGGATTTCTAGTCGGTGTTTTACTGCCGATCTTGTATTGATCAGAGCACATGATATGTGCTTGAGCTGGGGTAAATGACTGAAATGTCTGACCGTCGATCTATGATCGATTCTCAATAGTCGCTCAGTTCTTAGGGCTTTTTTGGTGATGGCTGGCAGTATTGCGGCGCATTGCCTCAAACTCCAAATTGTTTCGGCAGAATATTGCATACATGCCATGATCGCCAATACACCAGGGGGGGGGGGTGGATTTTAGGGCAGTGGGGAGAGGTATTGGCTAAACTCCTCTCTCCCGGCTTGGTCCAGAGGAAGGCAAAAAACTCTGGCGGCGCTCGGCCAATATGCTCCGGTAGGGAAAAAATTCCTTCCTGACCCCTGTAAGAGGCGATCGGGTGACCCCTGGATCAAGCTTCTGTATGTTGGAGGACAGGGGGGGGGGGGGGCTGGGGCTAAGAGGGTGACCCTGTTGCTGGTCTGGTGGGATGGCTGTCTGCACAGGCGGTGGGAGGAGGGCTGACAGGGTGCTTCTTTAACTGAGAGGGTGTAAGACAGGGCAGGGTAACTGTCCTTCTGTCTTTCTGGGGTAAGGGGGGATTCCTGGAGGCTGGGTGAGGACCACAGAGGCGTGGGGAGCGGCGCGCCGTTAGGCCGCAAGTGAAGCCGCGGTCTTTCCTAGACCGCGGCCCCGCGATTCAGAGCGGCCTGGCGCGGTGCTCTCAAAAAGAGCCCCAGAACGGCGCAAATTTTCGGGCGGAGGGTAGAGAGGATAGAGAGGGGGGCCCTTGAGGATGATGAAGGTGTGGGAGTGCAGGGGGACACAAAAAAAGGAGAAAAGGAGATCTGTATTGCTGCTGCGGCTTTATCCTGAAAAGGACGGCCGTCAGCAGCTCTGGTAGAGGGCTCTTACCTGCAGAGAGCCAGGGAGCTGTGCTGGAAGAGAAGAGAGATCAGGGGCACAGGATTTCCAGGTCTGGAACTGGAGAGAGGACTGAGCTTGCAGGGCTGGGAGGGACTCTGCCTGTCTGCCTCCTAAGCCTGCCTGGAGCTATAGCACACACGCTCCTACTCTAGGAGACGTGCGCCGTGTGGAGCTCCTGTAGCTAATCCCCTGCCTCACTGACTGGGTCCTTGACTTACTGGGCTCCAATGAAATGGGTTGTGTGACACTGGAGGGGGACAGGGAACAGGAGGGGGGTGAAGGGGCCAGCCAGTGGCAGTGGTGAAGAGTTCCAGCTCTGGGGTGTAGCACGAGCCTGGAGGCTTTTGTGTTTCTTAGTGAATGTAATCAATCAGTATACTATATCCTGCCAACATAGTGTTTAGCAATAGGAGGACATGAAGGAGGAGAGAGGGAAGGGAGTGTAATTTACCACTGTGTATACACACGTGTGACTCTATTGTCATGTGAGCTGCACAGAATAAAAAGGGAGCAAATTAAGAGCTTGGATGGGAACGGAAGATTAAGCATGCTCAGTAGAGGACACTAGCTGATCTACACAATAGCAACCTGCTGTGGAAACAGAGAAAATGAGAGGGAGAGCTGAAGGCAGGAAATACCAGGTATATTTCACTCTACACAAAACAAATGCTTTAGTGTCTTTGTGAGTAGGCATACTCTGCAATATAGCATGTAATGAGAGTTTGTCATAATCAAGGTTTTTTGTCACTTTAAGTACTTTACTTTTTTTTTTTTGCGCCAACCACAGTGCCTATGGCCGTCTATGTTGCTGGATCAATAGTGTTCTCAATGCTGAAAAAGGCAGATACTCATCAACTATTAAAAACAATCAGGGAAGCATGTGATTGGCCCTCAAAGCTATTCTGCAGCAGGACAACAACCCCAAACATACAGCCAATGCCAAAAACTTTGATTTTGAGGTTTCTTCTGTTTGCACATGTTCCATTTAGTAGATTTATTAAACTAAACAATTAAAATATATTTTTGAAAGCATTCTTATGTTACAACATTGCTTCACACCTGCCTGAAACTTTTGCACAGTACTGTATAGGTGGGATTTTAAGGTGATATTCAGAGTTATATTACCTTAAAAATCCCAGAGATCTGTTGGCTGCTATATGAAATATGGTAATGGTCACAAGTGAACCCTTGGCAATATACTTGTTGTCTAACTCTTTCACTGGGGAAAGTAATTTTTCAACTACAGGGCTCTTCCTATTGCACTGATGGATTGCACTGCTGCCAGAGAGCATGTGGCAAACGGGCTGCTATGCTCCAACGTTGCTAGTTATTACTAAGTTACTACTAATGTAATACTAACAAAATATATTTTTTTTACATGTGCTATGTAGACTGACTAAAGATTACAAATTCAGTTATATGTATGTAGCGCCTATGTACTTTATAGTACTGGTGCTAGTCAAATTTATTTATAGATGAGAGTATAGTTGGACTCCAGATTATTAGGTGTGAGAATAGGGCCTCTGTCTCAGCTTGGCTGTGCTGTGGGTCATTCTGCAGTATTTGGGTTTTCTTCCAACCCCAGGAATGCAGGTGGCAACAGTGGAGTCGAGGGTTGGGTGTAGGGCTGCAACTAACGATTATTTTCATAATCGATTAGTTGGCCGATTATTGTTTCGATTATCCGCATAATAGCCTTAAAAAAAAAAAATATTGCATTTTTACTTTTTGGGCCAATTTGTTGTTGGGCAGATAGCAAAACACAAATTGATGCAAAAACACATTACATGCTTTTCTGCAGCTTCTCCATTAAAGTATATTGAACCAAAAAAAAAATATCACAGTTTTGCATTAAAAAGTGCTTGCCCTCTCCACATACGCAGCAGCCGAAAAAAAAATCATGGATGTGAACGTGTCCCATAGGAAAACATGTAAGGCCTCGTACACACGACCGGTTTCCTCGACAGAATCCATTGAGAAACTTGGTGGGAGAGCTTTTTTGCAGAGGAAACCGGTTGTGTGTACGTTCTTCATCGAGGAAACTGTCGAGGAACTTGACGAGGAAAAAAAGAGAGCAAGTTCTCTTTTTCCTCAACGGGAGTCAAATTGGCTTGTCGTGTTCCTCGTCGGGCTGATTTTCGACAAGAAACTTGAGCGTGTGTATGCTTAGAAACCCGCGCACCTTCGGTAAAAGTTGTCTTTGTAATGAAAATAGCACATTTGTCACGCTGTAACAGACTGAAAAGTGCAAATGTCTCTTACCAAACTTTATCCTAACACGGAGTGACATGAGATTAGCAAAAGCAGCCCCTGCCGTTGTATGTGTTGAAGTCACCACGTTTGAGAAAGAGGAGAATTGGTCTTTAACAGAGATGTGTTACATTTGGGAGCAGGACTGTTTCCTATCATTATGCCTGAATCTGCTATCCTTCCTCCTTTCAACTTTACTTTCCTCACCACAAGTTGTATTGTTTTTACCCGGCTGGGTAATAAAGAGCACATTTTTTTACTTATGTTTATGCACATATGCATCACTCACCCCTAGAGAATTCAGAGGAGACATGAGGTACCACGCCACCCAAAAATCCAGCAGCTCCAATGGGGGTAATGCTACATGTACATTATTTTTAAGTAGAAAAAAAAGTAATTTTGTAAGTCTACATATCAAAACCTTCTCAAGTTTTGAAACACCTGAAATCTAAAAGCAATATATTAAAAATGGCTTTGCCTTAAACAAAACAACATATGCACAAACAGTTGCTGATATGTGGCTCACCGTTACAGAAAATTGTTTATCTGTGAGTGAAATGAATAATGCAGTCTTGTGCTTTGCATATGATAAACAGTGACATTTTGTGATGCAGAATCTGGCCTTTGCAGGTGAGCATAATTTAGATATTGAATGAAGTTTCCCTTATGGTGAAAACATCACATGGTTTTTGAATGATGGATTATATTTCTGTAATACATTTCACAGCAGAAAGTGCAAAATAACTTCTTTCAGAAATGCAGAGAGAATGAAAGATTTGATTTGTGTGTTGGGGTTGTGCCTGATTTATTTATTCCTGTTGTGCTGACAAACAAAGCTAACAATAGAGTATATACCAAAGTGGAAACATCCAACATCTGTTACTAGATGCATAGGGCTTCTAAGGACTGTTAAAGTATAGCTAAACCCAAACATTTAATCCAAATATGTTTTTGCACAAGTTTACCATTACATCTTTCATTTATTTTATGTCTTGTGATCCTACATGCAAAAAGCATGGTGTATTCAAAGACACTTATTTTATGTAGGGTTACAAAGCTTACTCAATTCAGTAAGGACTTTGACACCTTTCCTTGCATTTTCCTTAAGTTGAACAAATGCACCTCACATTGGTCCATGTTGCTATCACCAAAGAAAAACTGACATGGATTCAAAATGTACACACATCTACAGGATGGCCATGGAAAAAGTATTTAGGATGTCCACAACACAGAGAGAAAAAAAACAAAACAGGTATTATATTTAATTTAAATAAAATAAATCCAATCATATGTAAGCTTGCTTAATTGTCCCACCCCAACAATCTTTGCTCTACTGCAAAGCTACTGGAGCTTGAAGAACCTTCTGCATCTGACACTTCTGGAAATGTTGGATGCCTGGTCTCACTCTGCATACTATTGTTTCTCTCTCTCACCTCTACACCACTATAACACATTAGGATATCATCTTACTTTTCCCAAACTATAGCTAAACATTGATTTAAAGGCTTCAAGTAAGTCGTTTGAAGCTTGGCAAAATCTTTGTGAATGCTTTACAAAAGCTTAATGTATACACTATTTTTTACATGTCCATGGTGACTAAACGCGTAGGCGTGGCTTGCAGACTCGACGTCATTGCGCTCTTAACGAAGGAACACGGAACCTATACCACAGGAGAGAGAGGAGAAGCCGCTGCCTCCCCAGCAGATGTATTTTTAAACCGCAATCAGATGTCTTCGAAATTGTAAGTGCATAGCTATTTTGCCCATTAAACTCAGCTTTACTATGGTCCTTTCTTTTTCATTCACTGACCACCCGAGACCTTAGGCACCACTCCATACAGCTTACAGAGGGTCTAGAGGGAGACCTAAAATCCCCAGGCACGTTGAGATCACTGTAATGGTGATCACATTGGCAGGGTAAGGAGACTACATTACCACATTCTGGGTGTCTTACTGGTGGATGAACTTCCTTCTATCCTCTTTTGGTGCCCTAACGGATCTTTCTTCAAGAAACTTTTATCCTGCAAGGACTTTTTATTATTACTTTCCCTTTCAATATTTTGGATGTCACTTCTACACAGTGTGACTAGTACATATTCACTTATATGTTTTTTTATCACATTTATGTGAGAAGTATTTTTTTCATTTCAATATTGCATATTTTTTGATCTATAAATTTAGATAATTTTTTCATTTGTTTTTATAGCGCTGTACTTTTTTATATATGTTTTAGGATTTTTTTGTATCAACATTTTTTTGGTACCGGCAGCTTTTACTTCTATTCACTTATTTATTCATCATTGGTGTGTATAATTTCACGTTGTTTTAATCCATCTAGCGCAGTGTTCTTTTCCCTTCTGGGAATTTTTTTTTTATTTTACTATTTTTATACAAACTAAAGCCCATGTGAACAAGACTTTATTGAGTATGGGAGTGTTACAGAATGCAAAGAAAGAGAATGTTATTCTGTAAAGGTTTCAGTAGATGCACGCCTAGTAAAACTGTATAAGGATAAGCTTAGGTTTGGGCATAGCTCAGTTCAGCCCAAACCTTTTGGAAACTGACAAGATAGCAGGTCACTGTCCCAATCAGGTAAAATAAGATAAATGGATCACTCTTTCAGATCGTATCCCACATCTGGTGGTTGTTAGGTTGCACTAGTAGCTAACAGATTGATTTCCTGGGACTGATACATGAATGAATTTTGCATAGGATCAATGTGTCATTAAATTCATATAATATCACATTACAGTTGACATTTAAAAAATAAAATGTATTTAAATGCATTCAAAGACCAGTGCATCTTTTTACTTAATTTCTGTAGCCTTAATTACATTTTGTTTGTATTCAAGTATTGCTATCTAATGGTCTACATAGGAAACTACATATTTTTATTTTCCAGGGGCAAACTTTCTCTTGTGCCAAGTAAAATTAAATGTGTAACAGTAACATGTAATCAAATAATGACTTGCCTTCGAGTCTTAACACAATTCAGCAGAAAAATTATTTTTGACTGCCACTGCTTTCTTTCAGAAGGCTTAAGGTCAACTGGTATAGAATGACTTCACGTGACAAAGTTAAAGGAGTTGCAAAGTCTCCAGGTTTTTCACCTTAAAACCTTTTGGGGGCAGTTGTCCCCCTTTTTATTACCTGAACCTGATCATTCCAGCAATGGGAATGAGCCCAGACACTCCAGCCACTGTCTCGGGTCCTTATTGGATAGATTGATAGCTTCTGTTGCAGTCAATCAAATCCAGTGACACAGGAGTCGGGCGGGGCCGAGTCCTGCTATCTGTGTCAATGGACGCAGCAGCAGGACTCGGGAGAGTGCCCCTATGGAATGCGGCTCTTTGTGGGGGCACTCGATCAGGAGGAGCCAGGAGTGCCGCTGGGGGACCCCAGAAAAATAGGAATTCAGGGAATCAAGAAAAAACTGTTGTGCAGACCAGGCAAGAGTAACATGTTTGGTATTTTAATACAATTAAAAACCTTCACAATCACTTTAACATTGTTGCTATTAGGTGAAGTTATTCATCTTCAGATTCTTTCCCCAGGTAAACCAGAATAACTTATTATATTAACACAATGTGGTTAATTCACTAAAGACAAATAGGCTATTGACACTGAAAGGGAATTTCACTTTGCAAGAGAAATTCCCTTTAGCTTAGTGAATGTGGTAAAGCTCTGTTCACTTCCATCATCCAATCATGTGCTAGCAAAGGTGCTGTTTTTTTTTTTGTTTTTTTTTTATATGCATGTAATTGGGTATTCTTTACAAAAGTTAATTGATCCACATTCACTAAGCTAAAGAAAAATGTCATTGAAGCCTTTTTTTCCTTTTGGGCTTTCCTGACCTTCTCAATAAAATCTGCAGCAAATATGTTTTTCTGGCAACCGATAAGACTACAGTGGTCATTTTGCTAGTTTCCTTTAAGCAGTACCACACCCAAATGATCTCTATAGAAACTCACCATCTTTACCAGGGGGTTACAAAATACGCACCAAATTTATCAGTGCTGGGTCAAGGAAATTAATAATTTTTAATTATACACGTACTACCTATTATAGTAAAGCCAAATCTTGCTGCATGCATCTTGGTTGTGTTGTATTATGAATATCTCCGGTTTTATTGTGTGGCTATAAAGTTGTTTATTTACATGCAATGTCATTCCTGTTTTTCTTTTACTGGCTTCCGTCTCCTAATGCCCATCAAATTTATTGACCCTCAATGGTAGTAAATTTTGACATAGTTGCAAATTCAAAGCAATATCAAGACAAAATATGGGTAACACAGGATTGATGAATCAAAGCTTTGCAAAAAGAGTACTGCAGATTTTGTATTAATACATCATCATAACTGTGATGTTACCTTTTAGATCTTGCAGGAAGGTAAAATAACTGAAGCATAATATTCTCTACTACTGCCTGTGTATATCACTTTCAGTTAATCTATACTGTGTCAAAGCAAGTCATATTAATAGGAGAATCAAGATGACCCTAAAGTCTTCCAGATACGACACTAGGTGAAATACAGCTAGGGTTATGAGGCCCGCTGTGTTCATAAAGATAAAATATTGCTGCAATATACAGATTCCAGTTATAACTTCCATGATTAATTACTAGATTTATATATTTGGGGAAAATAATAAATAAACATTACCAATGATGTCACACAACTCAGACATCAGTCTTTTGGTCTAATTTGATGTGCTATTGCCTTTTGCCTGGAGGTACCACAGCCTCCTTGAATGAATACAGATATCGTATTTACCTTGAATGGAAGGAAGAATGATATTAAAATATGAATGATGCCCACGTTTATTTGTATTTAAGATGTGGTTTTTGTAATAATCTCAAGAGCTATTGCCTTTGGGCATGACATACAATTGTAATACCTGAAGAGCTGAATTTGACAAACACTAGCACATTGGCCTATAAAACAATGGAAGTATATTATTGCACAAAATACATGCAACTTGAAATGTGCACCACTTTGGTTGCCTATAAAAGGCAAGGGGTTTAAGCAAGACAAAGGTATTTTCTCTTAGCTTAATGTGGTGAAAATTCACATTGCAAATGTAACAGAATGACCTGCGACAACCAGAGACTTTGGAAGGATGAGAGCTACTCCTGTGTCAGTGTCGCTAATAACTCTTGGGTCTAAATGCACCCTGTGCCCCTTTTGGGCATAGGGTGGCTAATAAATCATAATTCATGTATTACATGAGATGGGACATTAATAATAGTTCATATTGCAGGATGTCTTGAGATATTACAAGTTGTTGGCTTATTCAATGTGGGGACACATGCTTGTGAAAGGTGTTAATTGCATCTACTCCTAGACATTTCATTGTCCATTGTGTAAGGCTGTAGAGGTGTTAATTCAGGTCTGCTCCTAAATTGTGTGATAACACGGTTTAAAACCTATTGATGCCCAGGTGGAAATACCTTTCTGTCGGAGACAGACCATCTGTCTAAAGATGTGGATTAAGTAGCAGTCTCCTGTCGGGTGTATTAAATTAGCATGTCGATTATGTTAAGGGGAACTTGTCAAGCCAGGCTATCTGGATAATGTCATTCTGTTACAATTAGTAATTAGCCATAGTTTGTGATGAGGGGGTGGAGATTTCATTGTTCCTGTGATTAACTTTAATATGTTTTACTGGATATATAAGCAAGCTAAGAAACCATTAAAGCGTTCATTCATTTTGGAACTAGAGAACAGAGCCAAGTCTCGTTATTCTGGGAAATGGAATAGATCGTGTCTGCTGGTTTGTTGGTGTGTCGGATAAGCTGTCTTGGGTGGATGGAAGGTCGTAAACGGTAGTGACCGTTACAGCAAATAATACCTTATTATATACAAAACAATAAAACCACAAAAAAACAGTATTTTTGCGTGCACATAACTTGATGATGGACGCCAGCAGAGCTTCACCACATTCACTAAGTTAAAGCGGACCTTCAGTAATTTTTTTCAACTTTCCATCTAGTAAATCTTCTGCCTTTGTTGTTTTAACTTTTGATATTAAAGCGGAGTTCCACCTTAAAAACAAACTTTTTATTAACAGGTTTCCTTTAATGTAAAAAAAAAATGTCGTTAAAAAAAATATTTCGTAATCTGCCTAGTTCCTAGTCCGCAGTGGTTCAACTTCCTGTCCTAAGACCCCATTGCCTCCTGGGAAATTATGACACTCATTTAACAGGAGTCTCTGGGTATTACTGTGCCTAAAAATCCCAGCATGCACCTATCTAGGGAAATCCAGGAAGACACAGGAACTGTGCTTCTCATGCCCAAAGCTAACATGGAAACAGCCACAAGATTGCAAGTGTGGTACACTGTACCAAGTGTGTTTTTTAAGATAACTGTAAAAGAATATTGAATGTAATGTATTGTGGATTGTAAATATATATATATATTATATATATATGCCCGCAATCCCGCTTTAAAAGCTTTTTTTTTTCCTCTGCCAGTAAATACCTTATACAGCCTACTTCCGGTTTCTTATTTGGTCATTAGTCTAGGCTTGTGACATCATGCACAGCTCTCTCTCACTCTCATGAGAGTTTGCCAGGAAGGGAGGGGGGATAAGTCATAAGAGAGCCAATGAAAGATGCAGGGGTGCAGAGCAGGAGGTGTGCCTCTGTGTAAATCCAGGAAGTGAACAGGCAGCAGCTTCAGCTGCTCACGGTTAAAATGGATGCAGCCAGACTTAGTGGAAGAAGATTTCTGCAGAATATTTGGCAAGTACAGAATCACAGTATATATAAAATAATATGCAAAGTGGATGGAGGGAAGCTTCAGAATGGCAAAGATGCTTTTATTACAAATGATGCGAGCAGACTGTTGTTCCACTTTAAGTGAGCAGCCTATTTGCCTTTAAAAAAAACAGCCTCAATGTTTCTTTAAATGGCCTGTTTAATGCCATAGAACTTTATTAGTATGCTTCTAACCAAAATGATCAAAGTGTTTGAATAACACAATGCTAGACAGTCTGTGTTGCCTTATAAGAAGTAGTCAAATTCATACTTCTATTGGAAAATTAATAGTTGAATCTCTAAGAAATTTGAGGCATTACATACCGATTCTTTGTTGTGTTGTGCCCATTGCTGCCAAACTCATTATGCACTAAAGACAGTGGCCCAGATTCACAAAGCGATTACGCCTGCGCAACAGGAGATGCGCGTGCGTAAGTCTAAATGTGCGCGTGCGTTCCGTTGCGCGGCATCCCCAGAACGAGATACGCAAAAAATCTACTTTTTTTTGTCCCGCGTAATTTCGTTAGACTGGCGCATCCGTCCGCGCAAAAGTGCGATAGACACACCATTGATTTGCTAGTCAAATATGCTAATGAGGGACTTACGGGGATCCACAAAACAACGTTGGGGCAGCGCAGGCGACACAGTGTGCGCAACAGCAAAATGTCCTGTCTAAAATTAGAGCTGATAAAAGCTGGTCTAAAAAAAGAAAAAAAGTCTACTTGTTAGATAAAGCAACACTGTTCGTGAGCAGCTCAGCAGTCACACGTGTTGCTCAACAATCTGTATGCCAACATGCCAGGGGCATCGTCGCGCATAGCTATACTGCTGACTTTAGATGAACAAAGAAGGAGGAGGGCACGGAGGATGGCACGGGAGAGGATATACCGTACCCGCATAGACCTGTTTGGCATGAGTGATTCTGAGGTGTATCGCATCTTTAGATTCACCCCTCATGCCATCCTGGAATTAACCATAATCCTGCAGGAGGACATCACCAGCCGAACACACCGCTCACATGCAGTGCAGCCACTGGTCAAGGTCCTGGCAACACTCCATTTCCTTGCCAGTGGCTCTTTTCAGCGTACAAGTGGAGTGGTGGCTGGGATGTCACAGTCCTCCATGAGCAGATGTGTGCACCAGGTTGTCCCTGCAATACTCAGACGCATGGCTAACCAAATCATCAAACCCACCACTGAGGACCTGCGGCTGAAGGCAATGACAGATTTCTACAGAATTGCCAGATTCCCACGCACTGTGGGGTCTATTGATTGCACACATGTGGCACTCCAGCCCCCCCAGGAGACAGAGCACATGTACCGCAATCGGAAGCATTGGCATTCCATCAATGTACAGGTGATAGTCGATGCCCAAGGCCTCATATGGCACGTCCGTGCCAAACACCCAGGGTCCAGCCATGACAGCTACATATACAATCAATGCCACATCCGAATGGAATTCGATCAGAACGTGTATGGGGACACCTGGCTGGTTGGTGAGTGACATGGGTGGCAGGCATGACTATCCCCTCCCATGATGCACATTACAAGGGGCACATGCATGACTAACATCCTCCTGTCTTTTCCCTTACAGGTGACTCTGCATATCCACTGGGACCCCATCTCATGACTCCTATCCGGAACCCCCAAACTCCAGGAGAGGAAAGATACAATCAAGCACATGCTCAAACACGAGCAGTGGTGGAGCGCACCTTTGGCATCCTAAAGTCACGTTTCCGATGCCTGGATAAGTCTGGGGGTACCCTCTTGTACTCCCCAAACTTTGTGTGCCAGATCATCGGTGCATGTTGCATGCTGCACAACTTTGCAGAAAGAAAGGGCCTGCAGATTGACCTACGTGATGACCTGACCCCTGAACCAGACAATCCCCCCCTAACCGAGGTTAACCCGTCTTCTGAGGGAAGAGCAGCCAGGAGACAGCTCACATTGGGCATCTTTGCACGTTAAACATACACATTAATCATGGCACAATGAGAATGCATGCATGCACAACACTGTGGTCCCTAGCACACACACCCCACATCCACATCAAATTGGATTGGCACCAGTCCACCATGCAGGACTTGTGAGCAGCAACGCCACGCCAAGGCGGGAACCCTTCTCCACCAAATTTGAGGGTGACACCCCTTTTTCGGCAGGAATGTCACCCCCACATTCACACAGCATTCACAACCCAAAAAAAAAAAATGACCTGCAAAATCAAAAAATTTCCAGCAAAAAAAAAAAAAAAAAAATTGAAAAAAAAAAAAAATTGGGGGGAAAAACAAATTACTGCCCTCTGCGTGAGCCACGCCTGGGGTGCCCCCGGCCACGGCCCCGGCTTCTCAGGGGAGACTCATGGGGAAGGGGTAAAACTGGGGAAGGAGGATCAGCCTCTGATCTCTGCCCACCTGGTGGCCTGCCCTCCAAGGCCACGGCAATTCTGTCCAGCGCAGCACCAACTGTTGCCGTGTTGGCCTGGATAGCCAGGGTAAGGGCCCTCACATCCTGCCCAACGCCTGCTGATGTCGTCTGCAGTTCATTTAGGCAGGTTGTGAAAGCCCGGGAGTGGGAGTCCAGGTTCCCCAGCGTATCCTTGATGGAGGACAGGCTCTCCTCCATCCGCACCAATGTCTGGCTGACCTGTCCCAGATGGCGGGTCTGGAGGAACTGGTCCCTTCTCAGGGTGGCGGGCAGGAGATCGGCCAACCCCCTGGTGGTCTGGGATGACATCCTGCCTCCAGCTGATGCTTGTGGCCGGGGAGAAGGGGAGGCCCCAGGGAGCTGTGGTGGCTCAACGTGATTGGCACTGCGCTGACAAGCCATTCACCTCTGCAGCCAAGGGTTCGGATCCCGGTCTCGGCTACATGTGAATTGAGTTTGGTGGTCTCAGCCCGGCTCCCGGTGGGTGTGCTATGCAAGGTACGCCTGTGCTTAGTACGCCCACCCCCCCCCCACAAAACCACCACACTTGCACGCACACAAACTTGGTTTAAAACACATGCACTTTGGCCATGCGGTCTCCTAAAATAAGAGAGGCGAAGGACCTACAGGGCTGGCTGGGTGGGCTAGGCCCCCTCACTCCCTCATAGGGGGAGTCCATCTGCCCCATTGGGGTCCCGTTGGGCCCCAGTTGGGCTCCCAAGAGGAGCAGGTAGGGCGGGGTGAGTGGGAGGCCCCCTTCACACCCGCCATTGCCACCAGGGGCATGGAGAAGGATGGCGATTGCCTCCGGGGGGAGGGTCTGCCTACACCCAACTCCTGCAGTCCGGCTCCTCTCTCTCGAGTTCACGCACAAAAATACACTTAAAAGAAAAAAAAAAAAAAGAAGGGGAGGCCCTTGTGAGGGGAGCCATGTTGGGGGAGGAGGGGGGGGGCTCCCCCTTAGGGAGGCCTGCCTGCTGGCAGCCAGAGGGGAGGAGTCCTCAAAACCCAAACGTCCAGTGCCTGACATGGACTCCTCCTCCTCATGATTCTCCTCCTCCTCATGATTCTCCTCCTCCTCATGATTGTCCTGCTCCTGTTGAACCTCCTCCGCGGACTCCGGCCTTGTTGGGGGGGCCTCATTAGGCTGCTGTCCTGGGGTTGGTGCGGTCAGGCCAGATGGCCCTGCACCCTCCTGCACATCTGTGGATGACACAAAACATTCACAGGTTGGAGGATCCACACACTTGCCACATATTCCCTTTCACCCCCTCCCCCACATGCTACACACCTGATATTAAAAAAGAAAACAACTTACCTGGCACCACGGGCTGGGGACTGGAGTCAAAGCCGGGCAGGCCCTCAACTTGATGCCGATGAAAGGTCAGGGCCACCGCACGCTCCTCCGCTGTCAGGCTAATACGGCATGGTGGGCCCCCTCCTGTGCCCCTGGCATGGGCATGCATTCTGGCCAACTTCTTTTTGACCAGACGCCAGAGGTCATTGATTTTTTTGTCAATCCCAGACCTGGTCCGTGTCTCCCCCTGCCCTGCAGAATTCACCTGGTCAGTGATCCTATCCAATATCTCCCTCCTCCTGGCCGGGGTGGTGTTGGCACTCTCTGGGCCGTGGAGGTAACGCCCATACTCGCTAATGGCCCGGGCAAGAATCTGTTTTTCCACAACTGTAAAATTCAGCTTGCGTTTTCTCTCACTCATCCTTCCAAAAAAAAAAAGTCCCAGTCAACAAAATTCACGCACACAAACAAGCACAACCAATCAAAAAAAAACACACACAGAGAGAAAACGACTCAGCAAGAAACAGTCCCCAAAAAACAAAACAAAAATACAGCAGAAAAAGAAACAAAAAGAAATATATCAATCAAACAGTCTCTCAAACACTTATCAAAAACCACTTTCAAAAATCTACTAACAACCACTTGATCACACAGAACACTAATCTGACAACTACAAAACACACCGCAACGAACAACAAGAACAAAAGCACTTTGTTAAATGGGAAGGGACAAAGGGATGTACTTTTGCAAAGGAAGTGCGTTTGTGTGTGTCTATTTATGCTGTTTGCGTAGTTCACAATGTTGCCCTAGTCCATTTCCAATTTCACTGATTGCGCCGCTCCCGAGTTGTGAGCATGCGCACATCGGAGCTGACATGGTCTCTTCAAGCGCGCATGCGCGAGCCGGCCGGCCCTTCATTTGCATGGGGTCACGGCTCATTTCAATGTAACACGCCCACGTCCTTCCCAATTTGTAATACTCCTCCTTACGCCTCTGGAAAAACGTTACGTATGCGCAATTTCCTGCACAAAAGCTACGAGAATAGGGTGATTATGCGGCAAAATTGTGCAAATCTAACGTAAAGGCGGTGCGCTACGCCGGTCCAATAATGCGCAGATGTAGGTGAATCTGGGCCATTAAGTCCAGGCCTAGAACTGCTACCTGAATTTACCTGCCCCCACAAAGAAGATAGTGTGTGTGTATATGACACATACACACACACACACACCCTCAAATCTAGTTTGTAGCATGCAATGGATTATGAGAAGCTAATATTATATGATTTTTATGCAGGTAAATCACTAATGTTTAATAAGTCACAATTGTTTTAATATATAACTGCAAGAAAGGGTTTTAAAAAATCCTTAACCCATCTAAATCCATGAGCCATGTCTTAGCAACAAAAAAAAACAAACAAACAACATATCTGTTGCTTTGTAGTGCTCCGAGTTTATTTGTATACCCCACCCTTTTTTGACCTGAACATATACTTGTCATATGTAGATATCATATGGAGAAAAGTTAGTCACTAGGGCAAGGAACATTTTAATTTTTTTTAATAAATTTCAAAAAAATGGATGTAGCAAAATTGTCAGCATTGTTTACAATCTAACTGCACAGCTAGCCTACATAATGTGGTAAATATTGTAAATAAAGATAACCTAGAAGCCAGTGCTTTGAGATGCAATCCAGAATAAAAAAAGAGAATGTCATACTGTATACCGTCATTTGTTTGCTAAATATTTTTGCACATTGCTTAAGCTCTGATTGCACACGTATTTATTGAAAATGGCCATCTATACAACACAATACAGATGCCAATATTATGGCAGTCTTGGCACACAGATCAGTAAAGAAAGCAATTCCTCTCCAAAATCTGACAAGTCTAATATTACTTTGTAATCTTTTGGACATGTAGCGCCATATTTCTGTTGATGTCAATATGTTTGCTGCTACTGACGCTATTGCAATACTGCCCTCAACATTTTTTATTGTGGAGTGAGATGGTGTTGAGGCTCCATTTTCTCAGTCTAATGATATTTCTAATTAAATGTATTTATTTATGTTGTCAAATAGTTACATAAAATATTGAATTCCTTGTTTCGGAAAAAATATATATGAGAACCATGGTACATATGCACACTTTAATGACCTTCTGGGCTATGGGTGAGTGGTCAAACATCCAATGTCCATGTAAAGGACACAAGACTATAGCTTGGAACAAAAAGGAGCACTGTTCAACTGTGTACTGCTCTTGTCATGAAAAGATCTCCACACCACTGCTCATGCAAGGAAGGTACTCATTAACCAATCTGATGGTATCATAAAAGGTCTATTATTGACTAGAAAAATGAACTTACATATGTTCCTTGCTTCCTGTAAACAATGAAACGGTGCTTCGCCCTTGCAAGTTAATGTTCCCTGAGGGATACTCAGTTAACAGATCACTGTAATCTTGTGAAAGGAAGATCATGTGTCATGATGTCTAATTTGCTGTTATCTTTGTTAGTGCAAATAGCTTATCAGAAAAAAAAAATCATTTTTGGTTTCTATCAAACTCAAAGTAACTATTTAATTTGCAGGCCAAGTCAAAATATTTATATGGAAAATGACAATAGAATATAGATCATTAGAATATTTACATTGCAATTATTTTAATAGTGAGCAGCACCTTCAATTTCCCTGCTAAATGTTTTTTTTTTCTTTGTCTGAATTTCTCACTTCCTGCTTCTCCTCAGTAAGTTTTTCACCATCATCAGAGCTGTGGAAAGTCAGCCAAAACAGCTTACGGAACAGCTTACTGAGGAGGAACAGGAAGTGAGAAATTCAGACAAAGAAAAAAAAAAATTTAGACGGCAAATCGTCATTTTACTGCGGCAGCTCGGCTCTCCTGAGCGAGAGCCCGTAGCTCTACGTCGGCACTTCTGTGGCCGATATGTGTGTAAACACAAAGTTCCTGATCCTGTGAGCGGGGGAAATGCTGATCTTCTGTTCATACAATGTATGAACAGAAGATCAGTGATTTCCCCTAGTGAGTCCACCCCCCGCCCCCATACAGGTAGAACACACCCAGGAACATACTTAACCCCTTCACTGCCCCTAGTGTTAACTATAAAAATGCCATTGGCAGTGAATGGGGTTATCTAATGCATTTTTATAGCATTGATCGCTAAAAAAAGGCCAATGGTCCCAAAAAAGTGTCAAAAGTGTCCAAAGTGGAGGGGGGCGTGTCCGGCTGGAGAAGGAGATGGACGCCTAGCTCTGCAGCTCGTCAGCCAGGGGACACTAAATCGCGCCATTGCCGCACAACCGCCACTATATCCGCCCAACCTAGCTCCATAGAATCCAGGGCACACGATGAGCTCCTCCAGGAAGAGGAACACGGAGCACCAGCCTCTCAAACTGACCGAATTCGCCTACAAGCCGGCGGAGAGGCAGGGTGTCACACAAAATGGCGCTGACCAGGCCGCACAGCGCGGCTCCTACACGGACCTCCCGGACGATCGATCGGAAGATCGCCACAAAGCAGGTACCTCAGACCAGCTCCCTGACCCACAGGAGGGTGATATGTTCCCCTCCAGCCCTGCCAAATCTAAAATGAGGATGGACGCGCTGCCGCAGCGGACGCCGCGGCAGCAAATCGAGGCCCCCGGCTTTGGGCCCACTCCTGTCCAGCAAGGCCTTGCACTCCTCCATGGCCTCCTTCCCCACAGCAGGCCAACCAGTACTAGATACTACCCTAAAAGACATGCTAATGTCACTGCAGACATCCCTCATGACTGACCTTGCATCTCTATTTACCAAGATTACCTCTGATGTACAGGCCCTGGACGCCAGAGTAGTCAATGTTGAGGAGGGCATTACAGAATGCACAGCCAAAGTGAATGAGGTAATTGATTACTTTGGGGACCTCAAAGACGAACAGTCATGGATGCGCGCCAAGCTGGCCGATTTGGAGGACAGGTCCCGCAGAAATAACGTTAAATTGAGAGGGGTGCCTGAAAACGTTGCACCTGGGGACCTACCACAATATGCCATGGAGCTAATACACCTTATTGTGCCCGACGCATCCCCGCAGGAGGTGATCATCGATAGGATCCACAGAATAGCCAAACCATCCCACCTGGCCGCATCTGTCCCGAGAGATGTCCTGATGAGGGTACACTTTTACCACATTAAGGAACGTTTAATGATGGGGGTCAAAGCCAAATCCCCCCTCCCTGCGCCCTTTGCTGGCATACAATTTTATCCAGATCTTTCCAAATACACCCTTCAGCTCCGCAGGCAACTGAGCCCAGTCACTAAAGCTCTGCAAAACCACAAAGTGCAATATAAGTGGAGATACCCGGCTACCCTCCTTATAGTGAGAAATGGTCAGACCCACATAATCACTGAGCTAACTAAAGGTCTACATCTTCTCCACAACTGGGGGATACTGGTGGAACCACCCCAGGCTGCCCAGCTTGGGAAGAGAGTGCCTACCACCCGTAACAACCTGGATTCCAGTCACATTTGAGAGGCGTAAATGCTACCACAAGAAGCGGCCAATCAACAGTACCTCAGTTCCCCTGGGCCCTGACGCCTATCACCTTTGTTTCTTTACTCTCCCGGATTACTAACTGTTTAATACCCCCACTTGGAGGATATAGAAGTGTTTTCACCTCCCTCCACAAGTTGTTGACTTTTTTTTGCTCTTGTATTTTTTCTTTTTATTTTTTATTTTTTTGTATTTTTACCTTTTTCCTGTTATAGCTAAACCTACAATACTGCTCTGCCTACAGTCGTTGCTCCGCTTGATCCTGGACTTCTGGATTGCACCTTATCGAGACTGTTTCTGCTGCCAGGACCTCAACAGATCAATTACCGTCACAGAACTGTAAGTGTTATCTCACATCGCACCCCAATCTACCGAACACGAAATGCCATTCTCAATTCTATCGCTGAACGCGAATGGCCTAAACCACCCGGCCAAACGCCACTCACTATGGAAAACCGCTAAGACTCTCCACAGTGACATAGTGTGCATTCAGGAAACGCATCTGACACCACCTGATCTACACCTCTGTTCCCATCGTCAGTTCCCACACGTCTTCCATGCCCCCCACATCTCCAAGTCCAGAGGTGTTATGATTGCAATTAAGGAATCTTTAGATTTCCACTTATCGGCATCCATTGCGGACCCAGATGGGCGCTTTCTGATTTTAGTTTTTGACATCAACCAAATCACCTACACCCTCGTGAATGTTTATGCCCCCAACTTACGTCAATTGAAGTTCTTCCGCAAAGTGCTTACCACCGTGAAATCTGTTCAAAAAGGACAACTGATAGTATGCGGAGACTTCAACCTAGTCCCGGATATTCTTTTAGACTCCACCTCTACAGCAAAGAGGCGAGAATCGCCTCTGAAGGCTTTCCTTTTAAAATTTGACCTGTACGATATTTGGCGCTGTCAACATGGCTCTGAGAAGGACTTCACCTTTTTTTCTTCCAGACACCGCACATATTCTAGAATAGACCTTTTTCTGTCTGACAAATGGCTTTTGCAGAAGGTATACATGTCTAAGATCCACACCACAACATGGTCAGACCACGCCCCAATTTCAATATCAATTGAAGATTCCAACATGCAACGAAACACATTCCTTTGGAGGGCTAACAACTACCTACTCCAAAGTGACAAACACGCGCCAGTGATCCGTGAACAGATCACTGACTTTTTCCAAATAAACACTGGCTCCGTGTCTGACCCTGCGGTGGTGTGGAGTGCCCACAAAGCGTATATGCGGGGACAGTTACTATCCCTGAGCTCGCGTCATAAGAAAGAGAGAGTGCAACGTATAGACAACTTGACAGCTCAGATAGCGACATTAGAGACGTCCCACAAGACTAACCCCACAGACACGCAGACGAAGCTCCTACTGTCACTTAGACATGAATTGAAAACCTTGCTCCTCCATTCCTACGAGTTCCTCCAGAGGAAACTCAAAGCGTCCTCATACTCTACCTCTAACAAAGCAGGGAAGAAATTGGCACAACGCATAAAAGGCAGGCGGACCAAAACTAAGATACATCAGCTCCTCCACCCCCACACAAACCTCTCCCTGACAAACCCACAGGACATAGCTGACGCGTTCAGTACTTATTATGGTGACCTATATAATCTGAAGCGAGACCCCAACACCACGCAACCCACACAAACAGACATTGACCACTTTCTCCAGACCATTGATCTCCCTTCCTTGACTGTACAACATCTAGAAATGCTCAATGCTCCGATCACTACACTAGAAGTTAGTAGAGCAATAGACTCCCTGCCCAGTGGTAAAGCACCTGGCCCGGACGGTCTGACAGGAGAATACTACAAACAATTCTCCTCCGACCTTGTACCTCACCTTACCACTGTGTTCAATAATGCTGCCTCTTCGGCCTCTTTTCCGACTGAATATTTAAAGGCACTGATCATAACCCTGCCGAAACCAGGAAAGGACCCAAATGTTCCTCAAAATTTCCGCCCAATTTCCCTCCTCAACCTTGACCTTAAAATTTATGCCAAGACCATAGCCACACGACTGATTGCAATCATGCCAGACCTCATTCACAAGGACCAAACAGGATTTACGAAAGGCAGGCAAGCATCCGATGCTACCAGGAGAATGCTTAATCTGATCCACCACGCGGAATCCACCGGAACGCCTTCTCTGCTCCTATCTTTGGATGCAGAGAAGGCGTTCGACAGGGTTCACTGGACGTACCTTGAAGCTGTCCTCCATAAATTTGGCTTCAAGGGCCTAATCCGAAACGCCATCTTAGCACTATACACCAACCCTACGGCCCAAGTATTTACTGAAGGCATGCTCTCCTGCCCTTTCCCCATAACGAATGGCACACGCCAGGGGTGTCCCCTATCCCCACTGATCTTCAACATGCTCATGGAACCCCTGGCTGCCCATGTCCGCTCTTGTAGCACCATCTCAGGCCTCCAAATTGGCTCCCACTCACACAAAATTAGCTTATTCGCGGATGATATTATCCTTATCCTCACTAACCCCACCTCCTCCCTAGCGGAAATACAAAAGTTATTGCAAAGGTTCAGCTCGGTATCCTACTACAAAGTGAACACAACTAAGTCGTTCATACTAGACATTAACATTGATGCCACAACTAGAAATCTCCTCCAACTCCAACACCCATTCGCATGGGCTCACAAAGACATCTCGTACTTAGGCACCCAATTACCGAGAACACTTAAAAACCTCTACTCCTGCAACTTTCTCCCACTTCTACAAACCGTCCAAAAGACCTCCCAATCTATAGCGAAACAGGAGCTTTCTTGGTCAGGAAGGCTGGCAGCCTTCAAAATGATGTGCCTACCCCAAATTTTATATTTATTTAGGACCCTCCCCATACCTCTTCCTGCCTCTTTCTTCCAATCGCTCCAAACACTGTATAACAAATTCCTATGGAACGGGAAGAAACCCAGGTGCGCCCACTCGACACTGGTCAAACACAAGTTCATAGGGGGCACGGGATCGATAGACTTCAGAGACTACCACACAGCAGCCATTTTAGCTCAACTACCCGGGTGGTTCCAACCACACAGGAATCCAACCTGGGGCCAAATAGAAAACCACTCACTTGCTAAACCCAATCTAATAAACTGGCTTCTAAGCACCCCTTTAGGCACACAGGTTCCACCATCCTTGCCGCCGCCTGTTAAAGCATCAGCTCAAGCATGGGGAAAGCTGGTCTCCTTACACACGTCTGACCCTACAGCATATCAACCCCCCATTCCCTTGGAATCCCTGCATTTCCTTCTACCTGACTTGCCACTTACAAGGTGGTCCCTCAAAGGGATCCACCATCTCCAAGATCTGTTGCATGAAGACCGCCCCAAACCTTTCGTCCAGCTACAGACAGAATATGACCTCCCAGACTTCGACTGCTTTACCCATCTCAGAATATGTCACTGTTTAAACACCATGCCTAGTACCCTTTACTGTATCCCATTCAAAACGTGGGATTATCTCACTGATCCCGACTCAAAAATTAAGGGCATATCTCATTTCTACAACGTCTTACACGCCAAATCCACCTTCTCCAAACTGATCCCTCACCTCAAATGGGAATCTGACCTTTCACACACCTTTACGGAAAACCAATGGCAATATGCCTTTAAATCTACCTACAAGGCCACTAAATCCTCGGCCCTCTGGGAACTAACTCAGAAAATTTCCCTCAGGTGGTATCTCACCCCCTCAAAGTTAGCTTCATTCAGCGATAACTATCCCAACACCTGTTGGAGATGCAAAATCTCCAAAGGGGACCTGTTTCACATCTTCTGGAAATGTCCTGATATCACCAACTACTGGACTGACATTTTCCAACTAATTTCCGATGTGACCAACGTCAAGGTACCCAAATCACCTGCCCTAGCGATTCTCAATCTAACCATAGACGAAATCCCCTATCCTGCGAGACATTTAACCACACATATTCTCCTGGCAGCCAGACTTAACATTGCGAGACATTGGAAATCGGACACGATCCTTACCGTGACACAGGTGATAGAAATTGTGACATTGCACTTTAGCTACGAGACAGTCACGGCAGCCAGCACCGGCCGCTCTCTCAAAACTAGGGCCCTCTGGCAGCCCTGGATCGACTGGACAGAGACTGTACCCACCATACAACGATAGGGCACCGCACTCTTCTACCACTTTTCTTGAATGAGCAGTACCCATGTTGTTCACAGTATTATCTCCTGTTTACTGATTCCTTTTTGGACAATGTACCGTACCAGTTATGTTAAGGTCCAACAATGACGCACAGTGGACCCTTGTTTTACATCACCTATCCTCTCGTGTGCCACTAGAGTTCCCATAAGGGGTGCCACATCAGAGGGCAGGTACCAACGTCTATCTAAAGTCCACTGTGCCCAATACGCTACGATGTATTACCTGACACCTTTTTTAAGAATACTTTCACTTTACTAATGTATTTCTTCTGATTTGATTCCTCAACGTCATTGCACGACGTCTACAATTTATTTGTACTCTGTATTACCTTTGAAAACGAAATAAAAATCTTTGAAGAAAAAAAGTGTCCAAAGTGTCCGCCATAATGTCGCAGTACTGAAAAAAACGCTGATTGCCGCCATTACTATTACAAAAAAAAATTAATAATGCCATAAAAATACCCCCTATTTTGTAAACGCTATAACTTTTGCGCAAATAACAAATAACCGCGAATTGCTTTTGTTTTTTTATATATTTTTGGGGGATATTTATTACAGCAAAAAGTAAAAAATATTTAATTTTTTTCTCAAAATAGTCGCTCTATTTTTGTTTATAGCGCAAAAAATTAAAACTGCAGAGATGATCAAATACTACTAAAAGAAAGCTCTATTTGTGGGAAAAAAAGGACACCAATTTTGTTTGGGAGCCACGTCACACGACCGTGCAATTGTCAGTTAAAGCGACGCAGTGCCGAATCGCAAAAAGTGCTCTGGTCATTGGGCAGCAATATGGTCCGGGGGTTAAGTGGTTAAAGGAACCTATTTAGAAAATAAAAACCAAACCTTTACAAACCCTTTAAATCACAAAGATGAGAATCTGGCCATAGATGGACAAATGTCTCATTTAATTTCAATAATTTTTTATTGTTTTCTAAAAATTGAACAAACGTGGAAAACATGGCATATGTACAACTACAAGAATGCAGGTGGAACAACAAAAATAGGATTTTTTATAACAGCTTACCTGTAAAATCCTTTTCTTGGAGTACATCACGGGACACAGAGAAGCATAGTAATTACTATGTGGGTTATAGAGTCTACCTTCAGGTGTGGACACTGGTGTAATCAATTAGACAGGAAGTTCCCTCCCTATATAACCCCTCCCATACTGGGAGTACCTCAGTTTTTGTAGCAAAGCAATAAGTGTCCCAATATCCCCAAACAAGAGGGGTGGGAGCTCTGTGTCCCGTGATGTACTCCAAGGAAAGGATTTTACAGGTAAGCTGTTATAAAAAATCCTATTTTCTTTATCGTACATCACGGGACACAGAGAAGCATAGTAATTACTATGTGGGACGTCCCAAAGCAATGCTTACTGAGGGGAGGGAGACACAAACAACGCAGGCCGCCATCAGACGTGAGGAATCACAACTGCAGCCTGCAGCACACTGCGCCCAAAGGCCCTTTCCTCACCTTCCTTATGTCCAATTGGTAAAATTTTGTGAAAGTATGGACAGACCTGAGCCAAGTAGGCTCGGTGATGCACTGCCCAGGAAGTACCCACCGCTGTAGTGGAATGTGATTTAACCTTAAACGGGGGAACCTCTCCCCTTAAGCCATCGGCTTGAGTAATGACCTGTCGAATCCATTTGGAGATAGTGGATTTCGACGCTGCCTGCCCACATCTGGGACATTCTGGCAGGATAAACGACATACCCGTTTTCCGGATCTGAGCAGCAGCCCTAAGGCAGAACTGTTCTAAGTACGTTTAGGGTATGCAATGGCTTCTCCCTTGCAGAACTAGGTTCTGAGAAAAAAGAAGGGAGAACTAGACCTTGATAAGAAGTTAGAAACAACCTTAGGGAGGAAAACCGGGTGAGGCCATAGGACCACTCTGACATTATGGAGAATAAGGTATGGTTCCTTACAAGATAAGGCCAACTCCGATACCCTCCTAGCAGAGGTTATGGCTATCAAGAAAACTACCTCCTGGGCAGAAGGACCAATGGAATGTGAGCCAAAGGCTCAAAAGGTTGCTTCTGCCAGGCAGACGGGACCAGATTCAGATCCCACGGATACAAGGGGGTCCTGACTGGAGGATTAATCGGGATCACACCTTGTAAAAAAAGGTTTTGAGCAGAGAATGTGTAGCCCGTGGCCTTCGAAACAAAATTGATAAGGCCGAGCTCTGGCCCTTAATGGTGTTCTAGGGCCAACTTCAAGTCTGCCCCCATCCGCAGAAAATCCAGAATTCTGCTACTGAGAAACCTCCGGGGATGCCACCCCCTGGTTTCGCACCAGGCCATATAAGATTTCCAAACTCTGTATTAAATAAGCCTGGATGTTGTATAATCAAACCGTTGTATTAAAGCAAACCCCCCATGCAAAAACACACTACAAGCGCTTTTGGAAGAAAAAAACTAATAGGTGATTCAATGAGCCAAAAATCCAAACTAGCCACTCTAAATGACTGCAGCTGCTACCATTATAACTTGGTTCACGGACCAGTTTAACACATCAATAGCTGGGTAAAAAATGAATAAAACCTGAATATGTCAGAATTATATCACAATCAACCAGGCAGCGCTGGACATATGCAACATTTAAACTTTAAACAAATAAATATACAAATATTGAATATTGTCCTTGGAATAGAAAAGTTCTTAAATGAAGAATGGCAGTCTTTAATGCAAATATTGGACTGAACAATCCTTATTCAGACAAAGTCCACTATAGCCCAAGATGATAGGTTTGGAAAGACACCGCTTCACGTCTGTGCTCATAGAAGAAAGAGGGGGGTGTGTGAGAAAAGAGAACCCCCTCTTGAGTAGCCTCTTACCGCAAAGAAAATTTATATCAGCGTGTCACAGGTGCAATCTCAGCCTCAATCACTGCTCAGCGTCTCTGAATGGCTCAGGGTTCATACATGAAAAAGATGGTAGGAAACAGACACATAGCGTGATCCTGCTTAAAAATCTTTAATCGCCCAATAAAAACGTCATCCAATATACTCACATGTATAAAACTTTAAAATGGCATATCTCACTGATTTACCCAAATCGGGTCAGGTTAACCACATCACCAAACGCTCATTGCTGGTCAAGCTGCGAGGAGGGGAGTGATCTCTAATGCCGACTGACAATCAGACTGCTTCACTTGGTTCAGCCCTGACTAGTTTCATCCCAAGGGATATCATCTGAGGGATGCTGGCTTTCTGGTATTAATCAAAGTAGACACTACTGAATTAGAGAGACCCCTCCATTTAGGATATGGGGCTCAGCCAAACCGTTAAACTTAGAAACGGTAAGGAGGTATGGAATATTGATCCCTGAGACAGTAGGTCTGGACGAATCGGAAGGGTCCCCGCATGCCCCACGGACATCCTTACAATTTCTGTGTACCAGGCCCTTCTGGGCCACGCCGGGGTGACCAGAATCACTGGTTTCTCTTCTGACCTTATCCTGCGAAGGAGGCAGGGTACCAATTGCAGTGGAGGACGCATACATTAGGGAGAATTGGTCCCATGGAAACACCAGCGCATTTGTGCCGCAAGCGAGTGGATCCCTTGTCCGGGACAGAAAGTTGTTCACCTTCGCATTGAACCTCGATGCAAAGAGATCCACATCTGGTGTTCCCCATCTCTGACAAATGGCCTGGAAGATGTCGGGGTGAAGAGTCCACTCCCCTGGGAGCAATTGTTGGCGGCTTAGGTAGTCTGCCTGCCAATTGACTATCCCCGGAATAAAAACCGCAGATATGCAGGGGACATACTTTTCCGCCCAGGTCAGAATTCGATTCACCTCTCTTTGGGCTGCACCCTTGTGCCCCCCTGGTGATTTGTGTACGCCACAGCCGTGGCATTGTCGGACTGAATCCTGACTGGGAGACCCCTCAACCTGTCCGTCCACGCCGACAGGGCTAGATGGACTGCCCGAATCTCTAGCAGGTTGATAGGTAACGACCTCTCGGTAATTGACCATCTTCCTTGGAGAGACAGGCCCTCCAGGACTGCACCCCAACCCAGAAGACTGGCATCTGTGGTCACAAAGGACTTCCCTCTTAGCAAATTCTGGGGAACCAGCCACCAACAAAGGCTCTGCCGGACTGTCCGGGAGAGGGACAAGGGGAGGTCTAAGGCCTGAACCTTTTTGTTCCAGGCAGACAGGATGGCGTGTTGAAGTCCCCTTGAGTGGAACTGAGCGAATGGGACAGCCCCGAAAGAGGCTACCATCTTCCCCAGTAGCCGCATACAAAGGCAAATAGAGGACAGACGGCTTGACTTGACTAGCTGAACTAGTTCCCTTAAAGCATCGACCTTTCTCTGGCGAAGAAAGATCTTCTTTGGTCTGTGTCTACAAGTAGACCCAAATACTCGAGCCCTTGCACCGGCACTAAGGCCGACTTGTGTAGGTTGAGAACCCAACCCATGGATTCTAGGAATTCCACGGTTCTGTGCACTGCTGAGCTTAGATCGGCAACTGAACGGTCTACCAACAACAGATCGTCTAGGTAGGCTATTATAGAAATGCCTTGAGACCTTAGATTAGCTAATAGTGGGGCCAGTACTTTCGTGAATACACGAGGTGCGGTGGCCAGACCAAAAGGTAAGGCCACGAATTGAAAGTGGCGCTGATTTACCGTGAAGCGCAACAGCTTCTGATGGTTGAGGAAGATGGGAATGTGTAAGTATGCGACCTTTATATCGATGGACGCCAGAAGCTCCCCCCCTTGTAAGGAGGCAACCACTGACCGGATTGATTCCATCCGGAAAGACTGGACCTTTAGGAACTTGTTTAAGGCCCAGAGGTCCAGAATGGGCCTTACACCTCCGTTTGGTTTAGGGACGGTGAAAAGATTTGAATAAAACCCCCAAACCTTGTTCTTCCAGTGGCAGTTCCTCGATTACCCCTTGGGATAATAGATGATCCAAGGCCAATGCCAGGGACCTTCTTTTTCCCGGATCTTTCGGGACGCTTGAGGCCAAGAAGCGAGGTGGAGGAAATTCGCTCCAGCTTGTAGCCCTCGGAAACCGTAGAGAGAATCCAACTGTCTTGGATCCTCCCTTGTCAAGCCTTCGCAAACAGCTGAAGTCCTCCCCCCCACCCTGCTGAGTGGGGGTGAACCTTCATAATGCCGACTTAGATGCTGGCTTGACCGGCTTATGGTTCCAAAGCTTCTTGGAAGCCTGAGGCTGGCCCTGCGGCTTCCCTGTATTAAACTGTCCGGTAGGCCATCTGAACTGCCTGGTAGCGGAAGTACCAGGGCTAGGAGAGGAAGATTTTTTAAAAGGAGGGAGGACCCCTAAACCTTTTCTTTACTGGTAACAGTGTGCTCTTTCCACTGGAAATTTTCTGAATGTATGCATCCAGATCTTCCCCAAATAAACGCTCTCCATGAAAGGGAAACCCTGCCAGTTAACTTTTTATACAGGGTTTCAACCAACCAGTTCTTTAACCAGAGTAATCTGCGCATATGAACCAAAGAGAGAGTGAGACGGGAGGACTGTTGTATAGAGTCCTTGATATCATCTATGGCAAAGCATAATGCTTTAGGAAAGTCAGCCAATTCCTGAGCCTGTTGAGCCGGGATATCCTTCAAGACCCCTTTCAACTGGTCTTTTAAGGCTTGGCAAACACCAATAGCTGCAATTGCAGGCTGGGTTAAGCTGTAGGAAACGAGGCCTTTAACAGCGTCTCTAATCTCTTGTCTGTCGGGTCTTTAAACACCTGAACGTTGTCTACTGGACAGGTCAAGGTCTTGTTTACGCAGGACATGGCTGCGTCCACTGTGGGGATACCCCACTTTTAGTGAATTGTTCCCCCATTGGGTATAAAACCGAAAACTTTTTAGGAGGAAGAAAAAATCTATCCGGATGTTCCCAAACCTTGTAGATAAGTCCTTCCAGTAGGGGATGAACCGGGAAGGAAAAGTTAGCTTGAGAAGCTTTTAAAGAGCCTAAAGAAGAGACTGAACTTGATGCTGGCTCTGAAAGGGGCAACTTGAAGGCCGAACAGACCATCTCCGTGAGGGACTGGACCCACAATTTCTCGGACTGACGCCGAAAATGGTTTCCCCAGGGTGGAATCCTCAGAGTCCGAGACCTCTGAATGACCCTCTGCCTGGTCCCCAGAGGGTAAATCAACCTCTTCTGAGGATAGTTGTTCCGCGCTGAGGAACTCTGCAGAGAGAGAGGGAGACCTTGTGCGTTTTTCTCTTGAGAGAGAGGATGCAATCAAGGTCGCTAATCTCTGCTCCAGACCACCCATGGCTGAGGCCAAAGCCTCCTGTGTCACAAAAACTGGAGCAGGCGGGACAAGGGCAGATGAGGCACCTGACAGCCCTGATGGTTCACCCTGGGCCTCCTCCAATTTATTAGGAGAGGAACTAGCCACAGGAGCATGCCCGAGATCCTCCGAGCCTGATGGCGATCCCTTAGATCTCTTTGTACTTCTAGTCCCTGAGCCTTTAGCCATAAAAAAGCCGAGGTACTCACAACAGGTGCAACCACTTGCAGACCTATAGACCAGCACTGACGCTGCTATTTGATGGTCGGCAAGGTGCAGAACCCACTATGCGCCTTAAGCAAGTGTCACTGTCCAACAACCAGCAATAATACTGAAACTTGTGCACAAGTATTCTCTGTGTCCACTGTCAGCCGGATGGGTGAAGTGGACTTGAGCTTTTATGGACTAGGTGCAAGTCACCTGACCTGCTCTGTCCTGGAATCTCAAGCCTCGTAGAGAATAGCTGAGATGGAACCCCTTGCGCGCATGCGGACGCGCACGCTGCCGCCAGGCGTGCATCACGAGGCTGCGCGCGCACACGTAGCCGCACGCGCGCACATGTTGCCGCACGCGCATCTACAGCCCCCATGCACGTCGCGCACACGCGTGCGCACCGATGCAGCAATAAATTATGCGTAATTGCGCGCGCGTGCACCTATGACACACACTATGTCGCGCGCGCACGAGACGCAAGCGCGCCTGTGCACAAGGTTGGAGCTACCGTAGCTACCATGTGAGGACCAGGTAAGACAAACTGTGACCAAAACTTGTGGACAACCTTACTCTGCTAAACCTGTACAGGAGGGGCTAAGTGACTGAGCATAGACACCCCTCCTCCCCCACAGCATTCAGGACAATGTTAGAGAGGCACAGACAGATAGCTTAGGCAAGCATAATGGCTCAAAAAAAGAAGGATACTTTCAGGACCAAGTCCTAAAGCACCTTCACTTACCTGATCCAACGCTGCAGGACTCTGCACACACAGACAGTCCAATCTTCGCCCATCACGGAGAGCAAAGTCTGCAGCCCTTCAGGGACCGGGGTCCATGGACAGGAACACCACACCACCTGGACCCATATCGCACCCTGTCAGTAAACTTTTGGTATTAGGAAATTGACCAAAGTACTGAGTAATCAGGATCCAGCCCTCAAAAGAGGAGCATTACAGGCAAAACCCCGTTCTTCTCAACCGGGGCCCGGGTACCGTCCACTTTGGCTATGAAGCACCTTGGACGGATCCGGATTTATGGAGGCTTTTTACATCCAGCATGGATCCCTCCAGTGGAGCTCCTAAGAGCACATGTTCACTCGTGACCAACACCTTAGACACTGATGAAAAAACTGAGGTACTCCCAGTATGGGAGGGGTTATATAGGGAGGGAACTTCCTGTCTAATTGATTACACCAGTGTCCACACCTGAAGGTAGACTCTATAACCCACATAGTAATTACTATGCTTCTCTGTGTCCCGTGATGTACGATAAAGAAAGAAGACATCTTTGCTGCATATGAACAAGGCGATGGTACAACACAGGGAATGCAAGTCTATCTACCGACAGGCAAACGATATGTCATTGAGGCCCATCTTTTCCATAGGTTGACAACCTTTTAACCACTTGACCTCCAGAAGATTTAATACAACGCTGTACCCATATAAAATTGTATGTCTTTTTTTCCCCCCCACAAATAGAACTTTATTTTGGTGGTATTTGATCACCACTGCAGTTTTTTAAACTAGAAATAAAAAAAGACCAACAATTTTGAAAAATAAAAAGAATATATATATTTTTTTTTTCTTTCTTTTAAAGTGTATTTTTGTGCGTGAACTCGAGAGAGAGGAGCCGGACTGCAGGAGTTGGGAGTAGGCAGACCCTCCCCCCGGAGGCAATCGCCATCCTTCTCCATGCCCCTGGTGGCAATGGCGGGTGTGAAGGGGGGCCTCCCACTCACCCCGCCCTACCTGCTCCTCTTGGGAGCCCAACTGGGGCCCAACGGGACCCCAATGGGGCAGAGGGACTCCCCCTATGAGGGAGTGAGGGGGCCTAGCCCACCCAGCCAGCCCCGTAGGTCCTTCGCCTCTCTTTATTTTAAGAGACCGCATGGCCAAAGTGCATGTGTTTTAAACCAATTTCGTGTGCGTGCAAGTGTGGTGGTTTTTGTGTGGGGAGGGTGGGCGTACTAAGCACAGGCGTACCTTGCATAGCACACCCACCGGGAGCCGGGCTGAGACCACCAAACTCAATTCACATGTAGCCGAGACCGGGATCCGAACCCTTGGCTGCAGAGGTGAATGGCTTGTCAGCGCAGTGCCAATCACGTTGAGCCACCACAGCTCCCTTTATATATATTTTTTTTAACTTTTGGCTATAAAACATAACCAATATTACAAAAAAAATATGTATTCTGCTACGTTTGGATAAAAAAAATCACAAAAAGTGTGTATTGACTGGTTTATGCAAATGTTATAGTGTCTACAAACTATTGGATATATACTAGGAATTTGTATTTATTTTATTTTTATACTAGTAATGTTAGTATACAAGCATAAACTAGTATAATTATGATTGGGGCAAACAATCTGACACTGACACTGAACCAGTGATACAGATACAGTGATCAGTGATAAAAATATGCACCATTACTGTACTAATGACACTGGCTGGTAAGGGGTTAAACATCTAGGGTGAGCAAATGGGTTAACTGTGTACCTAGCCAGTGTTTGTGTTTACAATGTGTGCTGCTTTCAATAGGGGAAGAGATTGAGTCCCTGTCTTGCAGGAACACAAAATCAATCTTGTTCTGCCTTTAGAAAAGGACAATGCCTTGTTTACACATAGGCAGAGCCCAATTGGGAGACTCTGCCCGACAATTGGTGGGTGCTGGCAGACATTGAGTGTCCGGCACCCGCAGATCAGCTTATGCTGCGCATTATGACAGCAGAAGTGGTGCAGAAGCGACGCCCTCTGCAGGCAAAAATGTGGGATCACACATACATATTATATATATATATATATATATATATATATATATATATATATATATATATAGAGATGATCTGGCACACAGCTGCTATAGGGAGTTCAAGTATGTGGTTAAAGCCTGGTTGTGCCTTTGCCGACAATGAATCAGATACATTGATGGTGCAGGGAATGCAAGTTTTCAAAAGTCTTACATTCAGTGAGCTTTTAACTGTTCCCCAGAACCAGTATAAAACCCTATCCCTGAAGAGTTGAGCTTTGGAGACCACGGTTATCTGTATGTTTGCAAACACACCTTCTGCCAAGTCAAAGCTAGAGCTGTGCAATTAACAGGGAGCATGACAGTGATAGGTGTTGGACTAATGTAGAAAGACTGTTGCTTCCAAACTGATAGCTGCAGTCTTTTGTGCAACCTACTGCCTCAGGGAAAACATTTTCCTGGTACTGGAGTTAAATTAAAAGCCCCAAAAATGCAAGAAACTTTCAAATGTATTTCTCTGAACCATCAATTGATCTGATTTGTTTTAAATGAAAGTACAACTGAGCTATAAGACCAATGAATGGGGGGGTATTAAAACTACTCTGAAATGGCTTCAGCCTGGTCCTCCCACATAAGAGGAGTGGTGTATTCAGGCCAACACCGCTCTCCTGAAGAAACAGATTTTTTATTTATTTTTTAAAATAGAGGCACACCAAATAATTCGACAAACTTTGGGAGCCCTGGCTGTCGGTACCAGATTTACCTCCTTTCTCTATGGACTCCCATAGGATGCTACAGAGCTGTTAACACATTATATTTTCTTGTCTTCCGTTTAATGCGCTTAGATGAGAGTTTGGTATATGTTGCTATTGCATGCTACAATAATACTGTATACAGGCAAATGGTACACTATGAATATCTCATTGCTGGAAGCCTCCATGTATCCTGAGACCATATGTGAGAAGTGGTGTTGGTTTTGTATTACAACTTAAAATTGTAGCAATGGGACCCAATGTGGTTTCTACCTTAAGAGATTATTATTATTATTATTATTATTATTATTATACAGGATTTATATAGCGCCAACAGTTAGTGCAGCGCTTTACATGAGGGAAGACAGTACAGTCACAATTTACCATTCCTCCAAGCCTATGAACATGCTTTCAAGCACATATTCTCAAAAAGCCTGCATCTGATTTTCTTGTTTAGAAGGAACAGAACTTTCTTAGAGCAGAAATGAAAGGAGTTTACATTTTTCCCAGATTTCTCCTGTATGTGTGTTAAAACTCCAGGAAAAATATTTTGATGTTGATTATCTGTATCTGTGTTGTTAAAATTACATTTAAGGTTTGTAATATACATAAGACAATCATATGTGGATTGCAGGCTCCATCTAGTGGTCTTGTTTGGTATTGCTGCAGTGTTTTGTTTATGTGATTACTGTATCTGTAGTTAAGGAAGCTATTATTAAGCAGGGAATTAAGCTATTATTAAGCAGGAAGTGAACCAGCCACCAGTCTTTGAGAAGATACTGTAGAAAGCAGGACATGTCTTTCTCAATCTATTGCCATCACCCCTTAGAGAACCTAAAAAGTTTGTCTTATCTCATCTCTTATTGTATATTGTTGTTTCTGTAATGTATGCTGTATTGTATGCAATATTGTACTTATTAAGGGCTATTTCTGTTATTTTGTAGTTTCACCTGGCTTGTTCTAATAAAACTGAGATCAAAGAAATATGGTATCTGAAGTTTATGGGACAAGAATGTTTAGCTATATGTCCTAGAGACGGAACACCCCCAGAGAAAATGAAAGATCACAGGTGAGACTTGCTAAAGCTAGTTTAGGTGTTGGATTGATGTGTTGCAATAATACATGCAAGAGAACACAAAGCATTCTGGATTGTGGCAAATAAAAAAAATAAAAAAAATGCTGGTGGCTGGGGGGATGCTCATTTCTCTCAGCTTCTGAATGCATTTCAGCTTTCACTTTTGTGTATGTGTGTATATATATATATATATATATATATATATATATATATATATATAGGGTTGTCCCGATACCGATACTAGTAATGGGACCGATACTGAGTATTTGCGTAAGTACTTCTACTCGCGCAAATGCTTCCGATGCCTGGTAGAATACTTTTTTTTTCCCAAAAGTGTGGTGCGGCGGGGGAACACACAGCTATTCAAATGCAAATGACAGCTGTTGTGTTCCCCCAGCGCATAGTAACTAGATGTCGGCAGCGGCGGGAGGAGGGGGGACTTGGCTTTGTCTTAGGGGACACAAGGCTGCATTAGGGACATGGCTGCATCTAGGGACATGGCTGAATCAGGGACATGGTTGAATTTAGGGACATGGCTGAATTTAGGGACATGGCTGAATTTAGGGACATGGCTGAATTTAGGGACATGGCTGAATTTAGGGACATGGCTGAATTTAGGGACATGGCCGAATTTAGGGACATGGCCGAATTTAGGGACACAAGGCTGCATTTGGGGACACGTGGCTGCATTTAAAAAAAAAGTATCAGTATCGGCGAGTACATGAAAAAAAGTATCGGTACCTGTACCCGGTCCTAAAAAAGTGGTATCGGGACAACCCTAATATATATATATATATATATATATATATATATATATATATATATATACACATACATACACACACATACATACTGAACATATATACACACACACACACATTTATTCTTGTTTTTGTAAACAATTTTCTGAAAAGTGACTATATTTTTACTTTATAAGAAAGTGAAACCTCTATTTTTTTTTTTTAGGATATTTATAGAGCAAGTAATTCAGAATTTTGACAGTTTCCTATATTTCTTCTTTTTTGCTTTTACAGCTTATTTGTATTAACAGAATTTTTACATGATGCACGTTATCAGACCCTAGAGATAATACACATATCCTTATAGTGGTATTAAATCCAAAAGCAAACATTTTGCAGTTCACCAATTCTTAGATGTAATGGCTGCATTACTTTTCATGTTAGGCTCTTGTTCCTTTATTTTCACCTCCCCCGCTGGACAGTAAGTTACTCTCCTTCAAATATATCAGTTAAGAGTGTTGAGAAAAAAACATTTACTAACAGGGGTGCTTACAACAATTAGCTTGTATTCATGTAAACTTTTCCAAAAGAAAAACAAAACTCTTGTTGTAACCGCCTGTAACTGCAGTGTGAGCTGGAGTTTGGCTTCAATTGGTTAGTGTATCTAAAACTGGCCATACATTATGTACTTTTATTATTCAATTTCCTTTAGATTTATCTTCAACTATGTAGTGCAAGGGCCTACTTGATTGCATACAAATTGTTTTTTTTTTATGTTTGGCCTCATATTATATGGCTTTAGTAAATCTAAATGGTTTAATGACAGCAAACCACAAACCACCTTTTTGTCTTGCAATTGAGCACAAATGTTGCGAAAAATATAGTTGCGTGTTAAAGGGGTTGTAAAGGTATTTTTATATATTTTTTTTTTCCTTAAATAGCTTCCTTTACCTTAGTGCAGTCCTCCTTCACTTACCTCATTCTTCAATGTATGTCTTTCTTCTGAGAAATTCTCACTTCCTGTTCTTCTGTCTGTAACTACACACAGTAATGTGAGGCTTTCTCCTTGGTGTGGAGAAAGCCTCTTGAGGGGGGAGGGGGCGAGCAGGAGTGTCAAGACACTATCTACTTTGCAGATAGAGAAAGAAGCTGTGTGTTAGTGGGTGTCCTGACACACCTGCTTGCCCCCTCCCCCCTCAAGAGGCTTTCACTACACCAGGGAGAAAGCCTTGCATTACTGTGTGTAGTTACAGACAGAAGAACAGGAAGTGAGGATTTCTCAGAAGAAGTAAGGACATTTAAAAGCAAAATCGAAGGATGACTGCACTAAGGGGGGGTTACCTTTACAACCCCTTTAAGTTACTATATGCCTCTTTTTTTTTTTTTAATCAATGCATTTATAAATGTTAATTTAATCAGCAGATTAACATGTACGTACTTCTTTTAAAAGATAGTGCTTTACTAAATGTTTGAGGTTGGAGCATATTTTCATTCAACATTTATAAATGAATATATTTGTTTTAGAATATGTATATGTTAATGTAACTGACTACTTCTAAGCAAAAGTCAGATCATGCATATTTGACAGTTTAAGGAAATATGCCATTTCCCTTGTCCTTTAAAAAAAAATGAGCAATTCATAGTTACACAAAGCATCTTAATATACACAATTCATTTCACACTGATATGAGGAAAACATCTTGCATTCCTAACAAATTATCCAAAAATACTTGTTTTAGATTACATGGGATTCTATTTTGGAAAAAAAAAATAGGACTACACAACAGAACTATTTAACTTGTATTTTGTGTGCTTTTGTGAATTTCCCCTGTGCACTCCAGTTTTCCCCCACAGTCCAATAACTTACTTGTACATTAATGGATTTTTTCATAACATTGGCAGAACATAGACTAAACCAGAAGATATCTCAAATGTTACAATGTGCACTCACTTTTGGCCCATGTTGACAGTTGACAGGCCAAGGTTAAGCCAAGGCAAGGTGCAGAGTTGACAGACATCACCTAAAGTGTTTGTTAATCCAACATTTCATATTCCTGATATGTGCCTGTTGTACCATGTACTTGTATGAGTAAGTATTTGTATTGCATCCTTTGTGTGAAATCTCTAATTTCTTATTAAAAACTGACCACACTAAGCAGGAGAGCACACTGTGGTCAGTTCTCGAGCCAGGGTGTATAAAAATTGACGATTCATTTAAAAATAAAAATAAATCAGATTTTATTTAAATAATAATAAAAAATATATATTCTGTACCAGAGTCTAAGTGTGAGGAGCCCTTGGGCAAGCAGTAAAAATGAAAATGAATCCTTCTAAGCAGCTTTTAAACGTTGTCATCTCTCTGCACATAGCTTGAAGTGCTTTATTCCTCCCTTGAGGAACAAAATGGCAGCAGGCCATAAAAGAGTCCCAGTTTGGGAATATGTTATTGAAGTTCCTTTACCTCCTAAGGACCGTGTTTGAAGTTTTTTTTTTTTTTTTTGTATGTGGACCCAGCTAAAATATTCAGTTTAAGTTATTTTGTTTGTTTTTTTATGCACTTCAGTAACTAAACATGTATCTTTAATCAAATACAAGAAAATGTAATATAATATTGTTTTAGTTAAATAAAATAATTTGAGTATCATGAAGACATGATTAACCTAAAATCAGTTCTGATATCAATGTTTTACTGACCTGACAGCTTATTAACCACTTGCCTACTGTGCACCTACACCCCCTTCCTGCCCAGACAAAATATAAGCTTCCGGCACTGCGTCGCTTTAACTGACAATTGCGCGGTCGTGCGACGTGGCTCCCAAACAAAATTGGCGTCCTTTTTTTCCCACAAATAGAGCTTTCTTTTGGTGGTATTTGATCACCTCTGCGGTTTTTATTTTTTGCGCTATAAACAAAAATAGAGCGTCAATTTTTAAAAAAAATGCAATATTTTTTCCTTTTTGCTGTAATAAATAACCCAAAAAATATATAAAAAAAATATTTTTTCCCTCAGTTTAGGCCGATACGTATTCTTCTACATATTTTTGGTAAAAAAAAAATGCAATAAGCGTTTATCGATTGGTTTGCGCAAAATTTATAGCGTTTACAAAATAGGGGATAGTTTATGGCATTTTTTTATTTTACTATTAATGGCGGCGATCTGCGATTTTTTTATTGGGACTGCGACGTTATGGCGGACATTTCGGACACTTTTCTGACATTTTTGGGACCATTTACATTTATACAGTGAACAATGCTATAAATATGCATTGATTACTGTATAAATGTGACTGGCAGTGAAGGGGTTAACCACTAGGGGGCGGGGAAGGGGTTAAATGTGTGTCCTATGAGTGTTCTAACTGTGGGGGGAGGGGGGGTGACTGGGGGAGGTGACCGATTGTGTCCCTATGTACAAGGGACACAATCGATCTCCTCTCTCCCTGACAGGGACGTGCAGCTCTGTGTTTACATACAGAGCTGCACGTCCCAGCTCAGTTACTGAGCAATCGCGTGTGCCCGGCGGCGATCGCTGCCGCCGGGCACTCGCACGGGATCCCCGCAGAGCGGCGGGTGCGCGCGCGCCCGCGGCTTTAAAGGGACATCACGTCATATGACGTGATGTCAGGATAATGGAGTCGTCTGCCCGCCGTCATTTGACGGTGGGCAGATGACAAGTGGTTAATCTAAATAGGAAAGCTTTGTTTTGTTCTAACTACCAGCATAACATTTACATTTTTTTTTTGTTTGTTTACGTTTTACTGGTTTTAACCACTTCAGCACTGGACCATATTGCTGGTCGATAACCAGGCCCCTTTTTGTGATTCGGCACTGCGTCGCTTTAACTGACAATTGCACGGTCGTGCGACGTGGCTCCCAAACAAAATTGGCGTCCTTTTTTTTCCCACAAATAGATCTTTCTTTTGGTGGTATTTGATCACCTCTGTGGTTTTCATTTTTTTGCGCTATAAACAAAAATATAGCGACATTTAAAAAAAAAATATATATATTTTTTACTTTTTGCTGTAATAAATATCCCCAAAAATATATATAAAAAAAAAACATTTGTTTCCTCAGTTTAGGCCGATACGTATTCTTCTACATATTTTTCGTAAAAAACAAAAAAAATAACAAAACGCTATAAGCGTTTATTGATTGGTTTGTGCAAAATTTATAGCGTCTACAAAATAGGGGATAGTTTTATGGCATTTTTATTAATATTTTTTTTTACTATTAATGGCGGCGATCAGAGATTTTTATTGGTACTGCAACCTAATGGCAGACACTTCGGACACTTTTGACACATTTTTGGGATCATTGGCATTTTAAAAGGGATCAGTGCTATAAAAATGCATTGATTACTATAAAAATACCACTGGCAGGGAAGGGGTTAACACTAGGCGGCGAGGAAGGGGTTAATTATGTTCCATGTGTGTGTTCTAACTGAAGGGAGGTGGGACTGACTAGGGGAAATGACTGATCGCTGTTCATACATTGTTTACACACACAGCTCCCAGTTCTCGCTCAGTAGTGAGCGATTGCGGGTGCCCGGCGGTGATTATGCCCGCCGGGCAAGCGCGAGTATAACTGTGGCGGCTGGTCGGCTAGTGGTTAAAGAATTGGGTTGTACAAAACAGTGCCTCGAGGCATTGCCCGGCTCGAGGTAAACAACAAAGCAAAAACAAACATCTCTGATTATCTGCACTCAGCTCAGTTAGAAGTAGTACACCGTTAAGAAACATGTTTTGAAAAAAACAAATACAACAGAAGGGCCTCTGCATTACCCACGGTGCAGCACACTACAAAAAAAAATAATGAATATTACATTTATTTTCCCAGATAACCACTGAGATACAATCACCCAATAACTACAGGTGGAACGCAAAAAAAAAAAAAATATTGTGCAAAATTTCACTTCTGCACCATATTCAAATGTTTTGAGTTTCACCTGTATATCACCAGATACTATGTGGCCGTGAATGTAGATAGCCATAAGTCCCATATCTTGTTGAACTTTCGAGAACACCCATGAGATTCATAAGTTGTTTTATAAAGAGGTGTTACCTTATTTTCCTGTATTTTCCAAAATTGTAAGCTTGGGGCCTCCTCAGACTTCCACTTCAAGGCAATGGTCTTACAGGCATAAAAAAACATCAAACTGAGAATGGTCCCAAGAGCCCACCGGGGGATCAATGCACCCACCAGCCCGAGCAAACATACACCAACATTCAAGGGGATCTCAACAGTGGTGAGCTGTGTGATAAAACCAGCAACATCAGACCAAAACTTTTTATTATTTGTGCAGGTCCAGAAAATGTGGTGAAAATCTGCATGGTAGCCAATCTGCTTTTAACTTCAGCCTATTCAATTAAGCTTTGACAAAAGACCCAGAGGCCGATTGGTTTCTATGCAAAGCTGCACCACTCTCTCTATCTTTAGTAAATCAACCTGACTGGTCTTTTGTTTTGTGTATGTAAACGCTTCTTACAGTAGCATCAACATGGAACCAGAACTCTGCTAGAGGAGGGTGATGAGTTTTTTTTGTTTTTTTTTTAATGTAATTTTTGCATCATCTGAATAAGCCCCATTCAGTTAAAAAAAAATAATGCCAAGACTTGGTTCACACTGCCACGACGGCAAAGTCCTGCGACTTCCTTTCAAATTATTCTAACTTGGAGGGCTGACATTTTACCCAAGCCAAACCAAAGTAGTGGATGAACCTTTTCTAAAGTGGGAGCGACTTGTCTGACATGTCATGCAACTTGGCCATCTCACAAGTCGTGTCCCATGTCCCAGCAGTGTGAACTGAGCTTAAATCAGAATAGGAAATCTTACACTTAAACCGTGTAAGTGCCTGTTGTACCACATGCTTGTATGAGAAAGCATGTTGTTCCCTTTGTATTACTTCCTATATGTGAAATTCCTGGTGTTCCTGCTAGCCCCTCTGCTTTCCTATTAAAAACTGAACACACTAAGCAGGAGATAACACAGTGGTCAGTTCTCGAGCTATGCTAGGAACTCAGGCTGCTCTCCTCCTGCAGTAAGCTTCAATTCATGTCAAGTGGCTTAGTTGTTAACACTTTTACATAACATATCTTATATCCTGGGTTCAAATCCCACTAGAGACACAATGGAGGTTATTTACTGAAGGCAAATCCACTTTGCACTACAAGTGCAAACTACAAGTGCAAAGTGCACTTGAAAAAGCACTGAACGTGCACTTGAAAGTTCACTGTAGATCCAAGGGGGGACATGCAAGGAAAGTAAAAAACAGCATTTTAGCTTGCACATGATTGGATAATAAAATCAGCAGAGCTTCTCCTCATTTCAGACCCACCCCTCGGATTTACAGTGACTGCACTTTGTCCATATGAAGTTTGTATATTCTTCCTGTGTTCATGTAGGTTTCCCCAAAGGAATATTAAGATGCTTATAGGCTACCACCAGATGCAACTCTGCAATATGTGTACAACAGTTGTAGAAGTGCAAGCTTTTTGGGAACATGCAGTGATATGAATGGTTATATGTGCTCTGCAAAACACTGTGTAATATGCTGCTGAGATATAAATATTAGAGATAAAAAACTGAGAAACAATGCAATTGTTGAGTTTCCAATCTGCTGAAAAAAAGCCATGGTTCACAAAGAGGTAGGGGTGAATGGAATGTAGGGTGAAGACAGATTACTGTCTAATAGTCAATGTACCATATGCTTATAAATACTGCATGTAAGTATCATATGATGAAGATGGCAAGACAGATGCTTTTCAGTTGAAATAAAGCAATGTGTCCCTCTAATTCTGTTTCTTATCCAGAGGTATATATATATATAAAATAAAAATGAAATCTAATGCAGTTTGGAAACTTGTTTATCCAGGACTGCTCAAAGCTAATATAGAAAAAATAAACACTATGGTGCAGATAAACTAATTTCCACCTGTTTCTGCCTACTGCATACATGCTAACTCAATTTAGATTGATCGGATTATGTGTGCAGACTTACTTCACTGGCACATGCTACTCTATCCATTTGGGTAATTTCACGAGCTCTCTTTGTAAGATGAAATAATGACACAATGGGCTTTTAATTTTATTCTAGATGTTCAATTTCTTTTAGTTTAAAAAATCATATAGTTTGGCACACAAGACTGTGCAAAAACAAAGGAAACATGTGGAAAGAACTAATGAATAAACATGGTCTTAAATAACCAAACAGCTGTCAATTTCTCACAGTTTGTAGCTAGAATTGAGTGACTTCCTTCACAAATCCAGCCAAGTCGGCAAATTTTACATTTTGTGATTCACAAGAAAATGTTGGTTTTCCTGAATATGTAGTGATTCACACAATTCAGGAATACAGCCAATCTCCAGCCCAGCATCAATGCTGGAAAGTACCTTGCCAGGAATAAATAGGAGTTGTACATCTTCAAATGTTGAGAGTTTAGAGTGAAAAAGGGCAAAATGGTACAAATCATTACTGTGCATCCACTAATCAGAAAAAGTGACTCAAAGGGAAAAATTATATATATAGATATATATATATATTTTTTTTTTACATCAAAGCAGAATATATGGGAAATATATGAGAATATATGGGAAAATATGGAAGTTTAATGTTAAACATAAATGAAAGTAAATATTGCCCAAGTAGATTTGTGTTTTAGTTTGTTCTTTGTATTACAGGGGGTCCCCGACTTACGAACGCCCAACTTGCGAACAACTCCTACTTACGAACGGGACGTATCTCCCGTTCTGTGCATGCACGACCATTCAAAGGAACAACGGAAAACAAACATAATTGCCATTCTGTGCATGTGGTTTCTGACTTACGAACATTTTTGACTTGAGAACAAATCTAAAGTCCCTAACTTTTTCGTAAGTCAGGGACCTCCTGTAATAAGAAATCATGTGTGCGTGTGTTGTGTTTCCCAATTGTCACTTCCAGTTTTGGTTATATTGTCATTTAGATCCTGTCTCATCATTTAGAGCTGGTCTTGTTTAAAGGGGTTGTAAAGGTAAAAAAATGTTTTTCCTAAATAGCTTCCTTTATCTTAGTGCAGTTCTCCTCACTTCCTGTTATTCTGTCTGTAACTCCACACAGTAATGTGAGGTTTTCGCCCTGGTGTGTAATGCTGTGCTCGCCCCCTCCCTTGGACTACTGGAGAGTCACGAGTCCCATTAAAAAAAACTTTCCTTTCTCTATCTGCAACATAGAGAGTGTCCTGACTCTCATGTAGTCCAAGGGAGGGGGCAAGCACGACACTCCACACCAGGGAGAAAGCCTTGCATTACTGTGTGGAGTTACAGACAGAAGAACAGGAAGTGAGGATTTCTCAGAAGAAAAAAGGACATTTAAAGGCAAACTCGAAGGATTAGGTAAGTGAAGGAGGACCGCACTAAGGTAAAGGAAGCTATTTAGGGGAAAAAAAATTAACTTTACAACCCCATTTAAGCCTACGCTATTGAGGGTTGTGTGTTTTGTGTCTGCACAGGTACAGCATCCCATTCATTTGAATGGGTTGCTATACCTGCAGAAAACCCAGGAAAAAGCCCCTGACCTCTTTCTTTCAATGTGGTCACATGAAACCGCATGCTGTTTTTGCACATTGTTTTTTCATGTGTGGGTGTGCCATTGACAATGAATGACACTCCAGAGCACCTGCTAAAAAGTAGTGCAGTTTGCCTGCTGGCTTTGTGTAGATCCTGGTTCTCCCCTCCACCTACACCTGCCTTCCTGAGACTCTCTGTGAGCTTATAACCATCTCCTTTAACAGGCTGGGTGCTGCTGTTTTTACATGTAAGCGGAAGCTGTTCTTATTTTCAGTAAAGTGAATTGTTATGCTCACATCGCCCTGCACTCTGCTTTTTGTCTTTCCTTGACAAGGTAGGTCTGTATGTGTGCTAGGGGCATAGTAAGTGTTGTGCAAGGTCATATAAATCTTCCTACATGGCAGGATGACTAATTGGGATTGATTCACTAAAGGCAAATATACTAGGCACTTTGCAAGTGTGGTCGCACTAATTTTCCCCCAGGGCTTTGATAAAGGCTCACTTTGTAAAGAATATCCAATCAGGTGCAAAGAAAAAAAAAATTTGCACATGACTGGGTGATGAAAATAAGCAGAGTTTTAATTCATTCATCACAGCAAAAAATATAATCAGCGCAGCCAAAACTGACAATTATTAAAACAGATTGCTGCTCGCACCACAAAAGTGATTTCACCACACTAAGGCTGCATTCACACCTAATTGCGGCGTTTTGTCCCACGAATTGCGGTGACAAATTGCGGTGTTTTGTACCGCGATTTGCGGCGACAAAATGCCGCGATTTTAACCCCCATTTTTTTACAGGTCCACATCTCCTATGCTGAATGCCAAAGCCGCCTAAAAAAAAGGGTCCGGGACTTGTTTTGAGCTTCAGGCGTTCGGCGTGGAGATGTGAACCATCTCCATAGAGGGCAATGTTAAATCACCCCTCCAGCGTATTAGGGGCTGCAAGAGTGTCGGGCTTCAGGCGTTAAAACGCCTAGGTATGAATGGAGTCTAAAAGACCCCGATGGGTTTCAATTCCTCTTTATTCCCCTACAAAGTAAAAGCATACAGATTTCTCACCGCTCCAGGTGAGCCCCGTGTGCAATCAAGGGTTGTTGAACCACCAAGGTGCTGGCAATGCTAATGATAGCAAATGGAAGGACGAAGACTGGACAGCCGCACTCCAAAATTACTTAAAATAAGTTGTCTTTTATTTTCAACTGTACACACAGTCACTGCAACCAACAAAATACAGTATGGCCGACGCGTTTCGCACTTACAGTCAGTGCTTAGTCATGGCCAAAGTAAAAGCATAATGGGCTGCATCGCATAAATCAGCCTCGACGGACATCTTTTAAAGGAACCCCTGATACAATGTAATGTGCAATTTTTTCATGTACTTTTTAATATGTGTTAATGCATTTGATCGGTCACGATAGGCTTTTTTTGTTTGTTTCTGCTACCAAAGTCATCCAGGAAAAGGTTCATTGCTACTCTATCATTCAAAATCACAAGGTGCATACTTGACAGCTGGGCATTTCCTTATCCTCTTACCCAACATAACTTCCCCTTCCCTACCCACCCCTCACTCCTTTCAAAATATCTGACAAACAGTTCTAATAGGAACATTTGTACATGTGTTTTTTGGGGGAAACTTTGGGCAAATCAGAAAGTGTTCTGCCTACTGCCATATGGGCACATAGCTAGTTTAACTTCTCTACCTAGTGCAATATGACACTGCTCTATGCCTCTATCTCTATCTCCCGCTTCCTTGTTTTCTTATGTTGACACATGGAACACTGTTGATCATTTATACTATACCTCCTGTAATGTTAGTGTTGACCTATCTCTTTAAAAAATAAAAAATCTTAAAAACAGTTATAAAGTGCAAGAATCACATATTAACTTGTGGTGTTGTGCTATTAAAAAAGATGGTATAAAAAGTTTACTTAAAACAAGTGTACATTTGTGAACACGTTTAAAGACAATAAAATGATTTATTCAACTCCAGTGAGTATGTAAACAAACATAAAAGTCGAAGACAAACCACACTGATGTACAATAGTTCAATTTTTGACAGACAACAGTGAAGCAATATGGATGTGTCACAGAAGAGCTCAAACCAATTAAAACCACTTTGAACTCATCCCAAGTTAATATTTTCCAATAAACTCAGAATAGTCAACAGCAAGGATTAATAAGAATGCTAGGATCTGGGCAGTAAGCAAATCCCAAGGGAGAGTTTCCATACAGTAGTAGATATAAACAGCAATATATTTACTGATAAACTAGAATAAAGCTTACAATCTGTGGCTCAAACTACAAATGTCTCAATTTAGCATTAGGACACAGAAATGTGGTTGGTGGCTAATGCAAATCTTCAAATGGCAAAGGAACAGAGTGTGTGTTCCAGAATATAAGAAAAATCAAAGCACAATATACAGTAGATATTTATGCTAACACATTCATAATTGGCAGCACCAATACACCAAATATACAAAACATTTTATCGGACTGGTCTCCTTTGGATTATATAATTTGTATATTTTCAAATTAAATACTTTACAAAATAATTTGAATGTCTTTTTTACGCAGGCCAAGATAATACTACAAAGTTAATTGATCTCCTACACAGTACAAATATATACAATGGGGGTTATTTACGAAAGGCAAATCCACTTTGCATTACAAGTGCAAAGTGCACTTGAAATTGCACTTGGAAGTGCAGTCACTGTAAATCTGAGGGGTAGATCTGAAATAAGGGGAGGCTTTGCTGATTGTATTATCCAATCATGTGCAAGCTAAAATGCTGGTTTTTTTTTTTCCTTGCATGCCCCCCCCCCCCCCCTTCGATCTACAATGACTGCACTTACTTCCAAGTGCACTTTCAGTGCAATTTCAAGTGAAGTCTGCACTTGTAGTGCAAAGTGGATTTGCCATTAGTAAATAACCGCCAGTGCGTCACTACATAATAAGTAACTCCACCTTAAAAGGACTGTCCAGAAGGGAAAATTTGCAAAGTCAGCTCAGTACACATTATGTTTCTTACACATTGTGCTGTTCTGAGTGTTGCCTGCAGCATTGTTAGGCATTTACTTCAGTAGCTGGGGCCGCTAGTAGAGTGATAACAACATGGCCCAAAGACGATCAAAATGGCTGAGTGCATGTACTGTAGCTTAACCACTTCCAGCCCAAGGTTGTTATATGACATCCTGGACTTTGAGTGGGGACATCTGAATAATGCCTGCAGCTATCATTCAGACATCATCTTTTACAACCGGTGATTCTGTGCACCTTAAGAACAATCATAGCGGCAGTTCAGCCGATTAATCATTCTTACAGGCGGCAGGAGGGGACATCCCCCTCCCGCTGCCCTCTGGTGCTTCTACCGCAGTGGTTCTCAACCTCCCTATGCTGTGACCCCTTGATAACATTTTCCAAGTTGTAGGGACCCAACAGTAAAATTATTTTCATAGCGTAGGTTGTCAGCACCCAAGGCAAGACAAATAATTTGCTCCCCTAACCCATGAACATTTAGCGCTCCAAGTCCCTTCCGCTTATACAGTATTAAAACCCATTTAAGGATGTACCTTTTTTTGTGTGTTCTCCTATCTTTTCCTTTTATCTGTCTCTTTCCTAATTGTAATTGTTTGTGTTCCCCATCCCTCTCTTTGGCCATCTTTATTGTTCTCTTATTCTTTCTCTCCCTTTTTCTTTGTGCTTTCTGATCAGCCAGCTTAGGTCCTCTCGATCAAAGTCATCTGCTGCTCTAAGAACTGTAGTGGGGACTTTTAATGGCAACTATAATCACAGGTAGTGTTACTTACTGTGTCTCCGACTTTGTGGTGTCTCGTAGCAGTGACACCTATGATGAAATCAAGAGATAGGGTCTCATCTAGCCCCTCCCATTTCACATTCCTCACCAGTTATTTGACCTCCAGTCTCTGCCCCTCAGCCATGCTGTGAACTGAATGGGCAGCTGCAAAGAAGCTAAGTGGAAGGTCGCAGGCTCAAGGAACAGCCCAGTTGGGAGGCCATGGGCTCCAGGGACAGCCCTGCTGGGCAGCCACAAAGACTGGGAGAGCGGTGTGGGCTTCAGGAACAGCCAAGGATTTGCTGACCCCTGGCAAATCATCATTTGACACCAGGTTGAGAACCACTGTTTTACCGGCTCGCCTGTGCCATTGGCGAACCAGAGAAGATATTTGCCGCCACCGGACATTGATCATAGAGATTTTCGGTGACCAGATGGTCCCCAGTCATCTCTATGACCCTGGGAGGCCCGGGCACAATGGTATGAGTTCACATCCGTCTGGCAGAAGTAAATAAAGCCGAGTACTCGGCTGGAAAGAAAGAGTTTATACTTTTTTTGATCTCAGCCTTTTATTTTTTTACTTTGTTTTAACTTTTTTGTTTTTCGGATGACGTTTATTCCTATTACAAAGAACATAAAAATCCCTTGTAATAGTGTGCGACAGGTCTTCTGTGGAGAGATCTGGGGTCTTAAGGAGGACATGTCACGCACTATTCCAAAGGATGTTTACATTCCGTGTAATAGAACTAAGAGTGATAAACAATAAAAAACAAAATTCAAATGCATATGTAAATGGCACTCAAATCACACATGTGAGGTATTGCCATTTGTGCTATAGAGCAAGAGCATCAATTCTAGGCCAAGATGTCCTCTAACTCCACTGGTAACCTGTAAAAAAAAATTAAATGGTTGCCTTTGGAGATTTTTAAGCACTAAAGTTTGGCGCCATTCCACAAGTGTGCACAATTTTAAAGCGTGATAGGTTAGGTATCTATTTACTCAGAGTAAAACATCATCTTCACATTATAGAAAAAAATTAGGCTGACTTTACTGTTTTCTTAATTTTTAATTTGTGAAACAGTTTTTTTCCCCCCAAAAAAACATGTTTGAAAAATTGTTGCGCAAATACCGTGTCATAAAAACTTGCAACAACTGTCATTTTATTCCCTAGGGTCTCTGCTAAAAAATAAAATAAAAACAGATATCATGTTTGGGGGTTTTGAGTAATTTTCAAGGAAAAAAAAACTATTTAAACAAAAAGTTCCAGAAAAGGCCCGGTATGGAGTGGTTAATAAATATATATACAGTATCTCACAAAACTGAGTACGCCCCTCACATTTTTGGAAATATTTTACTTTATCTTTTCATGTGACGACACGTTGTACAATGTAAAATAGTGATTGTACAGCTTGTATACAAGTGTCAATTTGCTGTCCCCTCAAAAAAAGTCAATATGTCTCAACCGCTGGCAACAAAAGTGAGTACACCCCTAAGTAAAAATGTCCAAATTGGGCCCAAAGTGTCAATATTTAAAATTTTCCAGCACTGCCTTAACCTCCTTGGGCATGGAGTTCACCAGAGCTTAACAGGTTGCTACTGGAGTCCTCTCCCACTCCTCCATGACGACATCACAGCTGGTGGATGTTAGAGACCTTTCTCTCCTCCACCTTGCATTTGAGGATGTCCCACAGGTGCTCAATAGGGTTTAGGTCTGGAGACATGCTTGGTGAGTCTATCACCTTTAACCTCAGCTTCTTTAACAAGGCCATGGTCTACTTGAAGGTGGGTTTGGAGTTATGTTGGAATACTTCCCTATGGTCCAGTCTCCAAAGGGGCTCCAAGTCTCCAGTTCATGCTCTGCTTCAGTATGTCACAGTACATGTTGGCATTCATGGTTCCCTCAATGAACTGTAGCTCCCCAGATCCCGGCAGCACGCATGCAGCCCCAGATCATGACCCTCCCACCAACATGCTTGACTGTAGGCAAGACACACTTGTCTTTGTACTCCTCACCTGGTTGTCGCCACACACGCTTAACACCATCTGAACCAAATAAGTTTATCTTGGTCTCATCAGACCACAGGCCATGGTTTCAGTTACCCATGTCCTTAGTCTGCTTGTCTTCAGAAAACTGCAGGCTTTCTTGTGCATCATCTTTAGAACAGGCTTATTTCTGGGACAACAGCCATGCAGGCCAATTTGATGCAGTGTGTGGCGTACGGTCTGAGCACTGACAGGCTTACCCCCCTCCACCCCTTCAACCTCTGCAGCAATGCTGGCAGCACTCATACGTCTATTTCCCAAACACAACCTCTGGATATGATGCTGAACACGTGCACTCAACTTCTATGGTTGACCATGGTGTGGCCTGTCCTAAGTGTAACCTGTCCTGTTAAACCGATGTGTATGTATATATATATATATATATATATATATATATATATATATATATATATATATATATATATATATAAATTTATATTCTGTTTTGTGTGATATAAATGTTAACAAAATAAATTTTCTCTTTTAACTGCGCTGTGTCAATGTTGCACTGAAGCTCATAATGGCCCACATGTACTTAGATAGAAAAATGGCAGTCTGTCCAACACCAAACGCTTGTATAAAAAAATGAAGGAGGAGGATGAGCAGGAGGAGGAAATAAATGTGTCACCAACAGAGACCACTCAAACTCAGAATTGTTAAACCTTTAAAGTGTTACTAAACCTAAAAAATATGTTTTTAACCTAAAGGGTCACTAAAGGATCTTTTTTTTTTTTTAGATAAATAGCTTCCTTTACCTTACTACAATCCTGGTTTCATGTCCTCATTGTTCGTTTTTGCTTTGAAGTTGCTGTAATCCTTCTCTGATCTCTACACTTCCTGCTTGTCTGTTCCTTATGAAAAAAGTCATGGGAGCTTCTCTCTGTGTTCTCTGATCAAGGAGGTGTGATGACTGTGTCTAAAACCCCTCAGAACCAATCAGTTTCATTTTAAAAACAAAAACTGCCGTATCTGTGTCTCTGTACTTCACATAAGCATGAAACTAGATGAAAAACTAAACTGAAACTGCAGGCACATTATATGATTGATTTTTATCTGTTTTTAATCATTTTTAAAAGGAATCCGCTAACTATTATGTCTCTATACCCTGTAAACAATCATTTCAGCAAAAAAAAAAAAAGTTTCCTTTACAACTCCTTTAAACCGCTTCCCGACCACCGCACGCAGATATATGTCGGCAGAATAGCACGGGCAGGCAAATGAGTGTACTGGTATGTCCCTTTGAATTTGCTGCCTAGCGGGTGTGTTTGTGGGTCCTGCAAACTCAATGTTTGCCGGCTGTTCGCGATTGCGGTGTGGAGAGGCAGAACGGGGAGATGTAAACAAGGTTTTTCCCTGCTGCCTAGTGACATGACAAGGATCTACTGTTCCCTGTGATCGGAGCAGTGATTGCGGTCTTGTCAGTGGTAGCCCACCCCCAAAGTTAGATTTACTCCGTAGAACACACTTAAACACTTGCTTGCCCCCTAGTGTTTAACCCTGTCCCTGCCAATGTAATTTATACAGTAATCGGTGGCTATTTATAGCACTGATCACTGTATAGATGACAATGGACCAAAAATACAGGTCGGAAGTGTGCAGACCAAGTTTCTCCCCATAGCAAGCGACTGGCTATTGTGGACGTAAGAAGAAGAGGAGAAGGAGCAAAGATCCTCGCTGGGGACCCCAGAAGAGGAGGATCAGAAACACTCTGTGCATTATTACTGCACAGAGCAAGTAAGTAAAACCAATTTATTTATTGTATTAAAAAAATACTTTAGTACCACTTTAACCAATTTGCAACCGCCCTATAGAGAAAGTACGGCTACAGGGCAGTTGCTCAATTCTAAGTGGCCGTTAATTAACGGCTTCTTAGAATCGCGCTCCCGCGCGCCTCCTGAGGCGCGCACACAGGAGCATCTGTGACCGCCGGGTCCGGAGCACACGGCGCATCACGGATCACGGTAAATCACCGCTGATAGTGGCGGTTTACCACGTGATCACTTCGTCCAATGACGGAGCGATCACTTGTAAACAAACCGGCGTCATGTGCTGACGCCGGTTCCTCCCTCTCCTCTCTGTACCGATCGGTACAGTGTGAGAGGAGAGGGGAGGGAGCGGATGGCAGCGCCAGTGCTGTGGGCTGGATCTGTGACAAATGTAGTCACAGATCCATCCATCCCTCCCTGCTGCGCATGCTCTGCAATACTCTGGGCGCATGCTCTGCAATACTCTGGGCGCATGCTCTGCAATACTCTGGGCGCATGCTCTGCAATACTCTGGGCGCATGCTCTGCAATACTCTGGGCGCATGCTCTGCAATACTCTGGGCGCATGCTCTGCAATACTCTGGGCGCATGCTCTGCAATACTCTGGGCGCATGCTCCGCAATACTCTGGGCGCATGCTCCGCAATACTCTGGGCGCATGCTCCGCAATACTCTGGGCGCATGCTCCGCAATACTCTGGGCGCATGCTCCGCAATACTCTGGGCGCATGCTCCGCAATACTCTGGGCGCATGCTCCGCAATACTCTGGGCGCATGCTCCGCAATACTCTGGGCGCATGCTCCGCAATACTCTGGGCGCATGCTCCGCAATACTCTGGGCGCATGCTCCGCAATACTCTGGGCGCATGCTCCGCAATACTCCGGGGGCATACTCCGCAATACTCCGGGGGCATACTCCGCAATACTCTGGGCATACTCCGCAATACTCTGGGCATACTCCGCAATACTCTGGGCATACTCCGCAATACTCTGGGCATACTCCGCAATACTCTGGGCATACTCCGCAATACTCTGGGCATACTCTGGGCATACAGCGCCCCTGTCCCCGTGAGCTCGCATGCAGAAGCGAATGCATACGCAAGTCCCGCCCCCATTTGAAAACGGTGTTCAAACCACACATGTGAGGTATCTCTGCGAACGTTACAGCGAGAGCAATAATTTTGGCCCCAGACTTCCTCTGTAACTCAAACATGTAACCAGTAAAAATATTTAAAGCGTCGCCTATGGGAATTTTTAAGTACCGAAGTTTGGCGCCATTCCAAAAGCGTGAGCAATTTTGAAGGGTGACAAAAAGGGGTCATTTGGGGGGTATTTGTACTTTTCTGGCATGTTAGGGTCTCAAGAAACGAGAGAGGCTGTCAGTACATCAGATGTGATCAAATTGATCAATTTTCAGTAATTGGTACCATAGCTTGTAGACCCCATAACTTTCACCCAGACTAAATAATATCCAATTTTTTTTTTTTTTTTACCAAAGATATGTAGCAGTATACATTTTAGGCCAAATTTATGAAGAAAAAATACTTTTTTGCAAAATTTTATAATAGAAATGAAGAAAAATTATTATTTTTTGCAAAATTTTGTACTTTTTTCATTTATAGCAAAAAAATAAAAACCGCAGAGGTGATCAAATACCACCAAAAGAAAGCTCTATTTGTGGGAAAAAAAGGACAAAAATTTCATTTGGTTACAGTGTTGTATGACTGAGTTATTGTCATTCAAACTGTGAGAGCACCGAAAGCTAAAAATTGGTCTGGTTATTAAGGGGGTTTAAGTGCCCAGTGGTCAAGTGGTTAATAATCATATAGTTTATAGAAGAGGTGAGAGCAATCAAGTTTGGGCTTCTCCAACTAATTTTCCAGCTTGCTGACTAATGGCCCATACACACGAATATCGGACGAAAACGATCGTCCGATGATGGATCGTACGATTTTCGGATCGTGTGTACACTACTTTCGACAGCCGATCACGACCGTTCATCCGATATTATTCGATCGGACAAGCTCGAAAATTTTCCTCGTACGATGTCAGATCGTACGATTTTCGTTTAGTCAGTACAGCCGTCGTCCGACAATACAATACAAATACATTACAACACATGACATCACTTCCAATCATTTTTTTCTATCGTACGATAATTTTCGTGAGTTTAATAACCTATTTTAATTTACTCGCCATTATTAAGCGAAAAAAGTCGTACGATCCGTCGGCCGATATTTGGATCGTGTGTATGGGCCATTAGACATTGGAACAAATCTTCAAATAGTCTTTGTCCAACAGAAAAAGAAACAATCTTATTTGAAATAAGTCAAAGGTGGCTTTCTGCCCAGTACCTGGTCCTCAGTTGAATCCTTCAAAGACTGTCAAATCGTGCACTCACCTACCTGTCTATCAATGCTCCTACACTTGTTTAAAAAAAAAAAAAAAAAAAAACAAGTACTAAATTCTTAAAAGCAGTGCATATAGAATTGAATATATGCAATGTAAGACCAAAAAGCCAATAGGAAGTCAACTTTAAAAATGGTATGCTTCTGAAAACTAACCGTAATAAATCATTTCATTTTGCACATTACAGCATAGTCTTACTGATTAACCTCACATGTGTTTAATTACAGTAGGTGACTGGGATATTGTGTCAATTTCGCCCCCCACCCCAGAGCACCCTGTCCCCATGTTGATGAGGACAGGGCCCCTTCCCGACAACCCTGGCCGTTGGTTGTCGGGGTATGCGGGCGGGAGACTTATCGGAATCTGGAAGCCCCCTTTAATAAGGGGGCCCCCAGATACCGGCCCCCCACCCTAAGTGAATGAGTATGGGGTACATCGTACCCCTACCCATTCACCTGCAAATAAAAAGTGTAAACACAAATAAACCACACAGGGTATTGAAATATTTTATTAGTTGGCCGCCGGGGGGGGTGTGTATGATCGCTTTTATAATAGCGACCCCCTCCGGCGGGCTTCTGTGGGGGGTGGGTGCCGCCGTCTGGTTCTCTTCCGCCGCCGGGGGGCGCTTTGATAAAAGCGCCCACCACCCGGCGGGCTTCTTTCGACGTCTTCGGCGGCGGGGGGGTCTTCTCCCACTCTCCGGGGGTCTTCTCCCACTCTCCGGGGGTCTTCTCCCACTCTCCGGGGGTCTTCTCCCACTCTCCGGGGGTCTTCTCCCACTCTCCGGGGGTCTTCTTCTTCAGGACTCGCTTGTCTATATAGGCCTGTCTTGTGACGTCGCAGTCCCATCATGCTCCGGTAGGTATCACGTGGGTAGGTAGCACGTGGTACCTACCGGAGCATGATGGGACTGCGACGTCACAAGACAGGCCTATATATTTCGCTGCGAGCCGCGCGCCCGGCATAACAGCGGAAGGATGCGTCGCGTCAACATCTGGAGAGCAGAAGAAGAAGAGGGGGCCGCCGCCGCCGCTAGTAATTGAGCTAACACACGAAGATAGCGGCGGCGAGTCCTGAAGAAGAAGAAGACCCCCGGAGAGCGGAGAAGACCCCCGGAGAGTGGGAGAAGACCCCCGGAGAGTGGGAGAAGACCCCCGGAGAGCGGGAGAAGACCCCGGAGAGTGGGAGAAGACCCCCCCGCCGCCGAAGACGTTGAAAGAAGCCCGCCGGGTGGTGGGCGCTTTTATCAAAGCGCCCCCCGGCGGCGGAAGAGAACCAGACGGCGGCACCCACCCCCCACAGAAGCCCGCCGGAGGGGGGCGCTTTTATAAAAGCGATCATACACACCCCCCCCGGCGGCCAACTAATAAAATATTTCAATACCCTGTGTGGTTTATTTGTGTTTACACTTTTTATTTGCAGGTGAATGGGTAGGGGTACGATGTACCCCATACTCATTCACTTAGGGTGGGGGGCCGGTATCTGGGGGCCCCCTTATTAAAGGGGGCTTCCAGATTGCGATAAGTCTCCCGCCCGCATACCCCGACAACCAACGGCCAGGGTTGTCGGGAAGGGGCCCTGTCCTCATCAACATGGGGACAGGGTGCTCTGGGGTGGGGGGCCGCAGTGCGCCCCCTGCCCCAGAGCACCTAACCCCCCCATGTTGAGGGCATGCTGCCCGGTACGGCTCAGGAGGGGGGGGCGCTCGCTCGCCCCCACTCCCTTCCTGACCGGCCGGCTGGCGTGCTTTGGATACGGGTCTGTTATGGATTGTGGGGGACCCCCACGCCGTTTTTTCGGCGTAGGGGGGGTCTCCTTACAACCCATAACAGACCTAAGGGCCCGTTATGCTCCTGAGGGGGGAACCCATGCTGGATTTTTTTTTTAAATCCGGCGGGGATTTCTCCTTCAGGATTCATAAACTCCGCCCACGTGTAGAATTGGCGGGAATCCGCGTCGGATCCCCGTCGCTTCTATGACGCGCTCGCTGGAATGTGCTTTTACTATTCCAGCAAGTGCGAGATATCGGCAGCCTGTCGCCGAGATTCAGCGCGATGCTGGCGTGCTAAACACACATTCTCGGCGGCAGGCACTGTAATTATGACAATATACTCTTAAGCCTCATACACACGATCAGACTTCCAGCAGACTTTTCCCTGGATTTTGGTCTGAAAGGTGTTGGCCATGAACTTGTTCTGCACACGGCACAACATTTTCAGCCAAGATTCACTAAACCACATGGTTTTACAGCTCTTTACTGCCACCCTTTGGGCAACTTCTGCTATTGTTGCCTGGTGTTTAACATTGGTTCTGAAAAAGCATGTTTGTACTTTGAATTTTAGTTGGACAGATTTGTGTACACACGATCGGATAAAATTGACGAATAGTTGGTGAGCATAAACAGCCAACAGTTGTTGTTGTTAATTCGGTCAATATGTGTCTGATGAAGCATACACACGATCGCATTATCCGACACAACAGATCCATTAGACAATTATAGCCATAAAATTGGATCGTGTGTAAAGGTCTTTAGATATTTTTGTCAAGATTGTGCCCGTTACGGATGTACAACTCATGTACTCATTTAGAAATGACAGCTTACATTTCACTTTGCTTTATACAAAAGTCTCTAGCTAGTTACATTGGTATTTTGAGACCGACAGACAGAAAATATTCACCTCTGCAATTTGACAAGTCTTCAGTCAGCTACATTCTTTTAGAAGAAAAAGAACCATAACTTAATTCTTAGCAACTTGCTGCATTTCTGTTTTGCCAACCTGCCAAATGACTAGAGGTTCAACAGGGCAGCACACCATTGACTTGAAATCTAACCAGCTCCAGATGCCTGTGTGATCATCTAATCAGACATCAAAAGCCTTGTGCTGACAACCTACATAACTGATTAAAAGAATCCAAAGAGTGTTCACTGGGAAACCAAATGTATACGTGGTTTGTGACAAACTGATGCATGAAAATCAGATATCTCCCTTGTTCCCAATACAGTCATGTTTTTGCCCTCTGTAAAGCCTCATACGCAAGAATCTTTAAAATATTTAAAGGTGAAACCTAAGATGAAGGTCATTTTGTGTCAAGACACTTTCAATAATGATAAATGTTGTGTTAAATTGCACATGGTAATGAATGAAGACATGCCTGGAAATGTTCGTATTACAGAAGTATAAAGTAGAGAAATAAACAATCATTTTTTATTGATTGTCAAATCTATGTAGCCGGACAGCATGTAACAACTTGTATAGTTTAGTATAGATTTGTAAAGTATAAGGCATTGTGAAGGGTTTGGTCACAGAGTTACTTATAAAGAGTATCTAAACCCAACATTTCATATTCCCGATATGTGCCTGTGGTACTATGTACTTGTATGAGAAAGTATCATGTTCTGCTTGTATTACTTCCTTTGTGTGAAATTCCTGGTATTCCTGCTAGTCCTTCTACTATTCTATTAAAAACTGACCATGCTAAGCAAGAGAACACACTGTGGTCTGTTTTCTAGCTATGCTGGGAACTCAGCCTGCTCAATTACAGTGATCAGACTTGTCCTGACAACCCCCCACCCTGCATAGCATTTCATTGAGAAGATCAGTGTGCTGCTTCTCCCCCCCCCCCCCAGCTTGTATGCAGCTGAGAACAGAAAGCATGTGATCACTTATAATATATATATATATATATATATATATATATACACAAATGTGTATTTAAAAACTGAATGGGTTGTTTTACAAGGTGATAATTTACAATTGCTTTAACCTATAGAAAACTATTGTCATGAATGGGTGTGAATCCTCTGTAAACAATGTGGGCACACATCTAGTCCTCCACAAAGATCATCAATGGGGAATTTAAAGTGATTGTAAACAACAAATGTATCATACTTACCTCCACTGTGCAGCTAGTTTTGCACAGAGTGGCCCCGAACCTCGACTTCTGGGGTCCCCCAGAGGCTCACATGGCTCCTCCCCACATCAGATTAACCCCCCTAGGAGAAGCACTGTCCTGGGAGGTTACCTTGTGGACGCACTCTCGGGTCCAGCATTTGCATCCATAGACACGAATGCCGGACTTGGCCCCGCTCAATCTATCCAACCAAGAGCCGGGACCCCGTGGAGTGAGGGACAGCACATCCTTGCCAAGGGAAATTCGGGGGTCAGGTGAAACGGGGGGGCTGGGAGAGGCGTGGCTGCCAGATTTATTTTCACCTTGATGCATCCTTTACAAACCCTTTAAGCTGCAATGTGTGACGCTCCCAGGTTCGGGCTCAGATTTACCACAATAACACTTGTACACAAGTAACCATGCAAACTACAGGACCATCCAGCAAAGGTGTGTAGTGTAGTTCATAGGATAGGAGAAAATCCTGGCTTCAGAAAAAGGTCTATTATTGCTGTGTTATAGGGTCACTGTTTTCATGAGATGTAACATTTCTGAAAAGAGTTTTTGCGATTTTGGGTCTGATTAAGGTGCAAATTCAAGAAACATCTGCACGTGAATCGCATCTGAACCGGTGAACAAAATTGCACCAGAGTGCGGACTGCAAACCACAGTCAGACATGTGTGAACCCAGCTGAAAAGCTGTTATTTTATTTATTATAGTGATGTTAACATTTCTTCAAAGAAATGTGCCACTCCAGACTGTGTTTTAGGGCATGGCAGTGCACTTTTATTTAAAGGAAAGGAAAAATTTCAAACAAACATTAATCTTCTCTCGCAGGGGGTTTCACCATCACTTTATAAACACACACTTCTGCCTCCTCGCTTACTCACTGTCAGCCTAATGCTGGTCGGTTGCGGGCTTCATCTGCCTGCTACAGACGTGCACACACAGGCTGCCAACTGCAGCCTCATGGCCCGTACAGACGATATGAAAATTGGACGAAAAATATGGCTTTTGACACGTACAATAATCAGATTGTTAATACATTACTTTCGTGAGCCAATCACGACAATTCATCACGACAAAACACGAAAATGTTCCTCGTATGATACCAGATCGTACAAGTAAGTATAGTTGTCGTCCGAAAATACAATACAAATATATTAATTTACAACACATAATATCACTTCCATCGTAAGAGAATTTTCATGACTTTAGTAACCTATTAAATTTCTACTATTTAAAATGTCTACTATTTAAATTTCTACTTGCGACTATTAAGAGAAAAAAGTTGGACGATCTGTCGTCCGATTTTTGGATCGTGTGTACGGGCCATTCGTCTCTGAGACCTCCTGTCTCTTTCTCCTGGAGCAGTCTCCTGCTGGGACCCTCCCAACTTCCTAGGCTAGACTTCCTGTCAGCTGGGTGGAGCTATCCACAAGTCTGAGCTCTCTTCCTGGGAAGATCATGAAGCCAGCCCAGTGTGTTATTAGCAAGCCTACCAAAATTAGTCATAAATTGCAAATACACACTGTGACACAAGGTCTCATCTCCACAATATATATATGTATACGGAGTTAGGCTTTAATGTAAGCCATTGCAATTTGCAAAAAAAAGTCTGGTTTTTACCAGTTGTGGCCATGTTTGAGAACAAGGCAAACAAAAACTGAAAATAAAGTGAAAAAACAAAGACGTTACTTTGTGTAGCCTTACTGAGGGTTACTTAAATAGCAATAAGGTATTTAGCAAATTATTAAAGACAACTTTATGTAGTTTATTCACCAAAGTATCTGATCCCAAGTGACCAGATGCCTTTTTTCATTACATTTAACAGTAAAAATCCATCATTAAATTAAAAATCCATTAATAAATTTGTTTAATTGAAATGTGAAAACAGACAGCCTTATTGTGTTTATATACACCCCAATTCCAAAAAAATGTGGGCACTCTGTAAAATAAAAACAGAATGCATGTAATGAATTGCAAGCCCATATTATATTCACAATAGAAAATAGAAAATGTCAAATGTTTAAATGGGGAAAATGTAGGGACAGGTTACCCACGGTGTAGCATCCCCTCTTCTTTTAACAACACTATGTAAACATCTACGAACCAAGGAGACTAGTTGCTGGAGTATTGGAAGAGGAATTTTGTGCCATTCTTGCTTGATATAAAATACTAACTGCTCAACAGTACAGGGTCTTCTTTGTCATTTTTTGTTTCAAGAAATGGCAAATATTTTCAGTTGGTAAAAGTTCTGGACTGCAAGCAGGCCAGTTAAACACCCGGACTCTGCTACAAATCCACACCGTTGTCATGAATGTGCCTTTCCAGATGTACAAGCTGCTCATTCCATACACACTAATGAAAACACCCTCCCCCATACCATCAGAGATGTAGGCCTTTGAACTGCACACTAATAATAAGCTGAAAAGTCCCTCTCCTCTTTAGTCCAGGGAATGTGGCACCCAATCTTGCAAAAAAAAAAAGAGTCAAATTGTGATTTGTCTGACCACAGAAGCATTCTACTTTGCAACAGACCTTTTTTTTTTTACGGGTAATTATATAGTGCTGACAATTTTATGAAGCATTTTACCCTTTTAAATGAGCTTCGGCCAAGAGAAGATGATTGCATTTCTGGATCATGTTCAGATGTGCTTTTTTTTATTGCATCACAGAGATTTAATAGCATGTGTGATTTTTGATCATATTTCTCAGCCCATGCAGTCATGTCCATCACAGAATCATATGTGTTTTAAATGCAGTGCCGTCTGAGGGTCAGAAAATCATGGGCTGAGTTATTTCGGCAATGTGACCGTATGTCAAGTACCACTTGGCCCCCCCTCCATCCCTCACCCTTCCTCCTCATCTGTGTCTTTTCAATGCTACCTTTGACCTCTATCCTTTCTTATGACTGCTTGGATGTGGCGTTTATGGCTGACTGTATTCGTCCACATCCGAACCACAGCAGAACCTGTTGATGCAATCGTAGTCGCAACGATATGCGAAGACTAGTTGCCATTCGCCGCTTGCAATACTACAGAGCTTGCTCACTATCTTAGAACCCTAGGCACCCCGGTGGCCCTGCTACTCCCCATGTACTTGGCCTATTAGAAAACGTATTGTTACTACATCAATGTTTAACCTGATCTTTGGCAACCCTTTGGGTATTTCTATCCAGCTGCGCCTGCGATGGAATGCTCACTGTATGTATGACTGTTTATCTTTTTACTTTTCAATAAAAGACATTGAATGGAAAAAAAAAAGAAGAAAATCATGGGCATCAATACTGCATTTCAGCCCTGTCCCTTGTGAAAAAAGATTTTTTTTCCAGATTATCGCAATCTTTGATATTATGTACTTTAGAAAATAATATATTTGAAGTCTTTGCAATTTTAGACACATCTTTTCACAGATTGGTAAACATCTGCCCATCTTTTCTTATGAGACAATGACTCTCTAAAATGCTCTTTTTATACCAATGATGTTACAGACCAACTAACCTAATTAGCTGCAAAATGTTTTTCTAGCTATTCCATGTCAGTACCACCAACTTTTTGTTGCCCTGTTGCAACTTTTCTGAGACGTGTGCTGTCCTCAGTTTAAAAATGACCTTGTTTTTTTTTTTTTTCTTTAATGGTACATTTTCTTAGTTTAAAACACTTATGTTTTCTATTTTCTATTGTGAATGAGATTTGCCAATCATTGCATCCGGTTCTTATGCAGAATTTACATAGCATCCCAGCTCTTTTGGAATAAGGGTTGTAGATGGCTAGCCAATATCTAGCCATAAATAATATGAAATAAGTCCAAGAGAGGATGGTGTAAACATAAAAAAAACATATTGTAGGAAATCTGTATTCATCTCCATCTGGTAACACTTCCAACATTTTTGCAAAGAAAACTTTTGACAAGACAAGCATAGAAAGCTGTAACGGTCATGTGATCTACATCTGTTAGCCTGTCACTGCTACAGACAATGAAGTTAAATAATCAAAGATGGCTTTTTGTTTTTCTATCAAAAGGCACTTATGGCTCAGTAACCTCCACCTAAATATATGTTACTAAAGCACCATAACTGAATGGACCGTTAACAGCCCTCTGAATTGAAACAATAAGAAAATGAAACACTTGCCAACAAAGACCTTTTAACTAGTCTGAGGTTAGTTAGGGTCTTTGCATTGTATAACAAATACACTCCAATTTTTTTGCCAGAAAATGTCCCTAACATTTTCTCTTTGCTGAAAGAAACATCTTAAATTCTTGGAGAAGACCCCAGACTAATTGCAAAGCCTGTCTTTTCATCCAATAAATCTTGGTCCAATTATTTGGTAAAAAAGAATCCAGAAACATGGAGAACGTAGGAAGAATATTATACCCTTGGCTATGTTATACCTCATGGTAAAACATTACACCCGCTGGACTGGCACTAGCCTCTGGATAGAAAGAAGGCATGATATGCCATCACAGCCTATTACAACCACAATATGTCACATTGGCTCTGCTGCAGCAAAAAGGAAATGTCAGACAAAGACAACATTCAACTTTAATTATTATGCTTGTCCGAGCCCTTCAGACAGCACCAATCTGTCTTCATAAAACAGTTTACAGAATTGTGCCCCAGGTGTCCAGAGTTTTAGCCAAATACCCTCTTTTTAGATTGTTTACATGAAAACTGTGCTCATTAAGAGAATAATAAATGAAATGGCCCTCAACTTCCTATGACTGCAAAAGCACTTGGCCTTGTCAGTGCCGATGGGCACAGAGTTTTATCTCAGGAAAGAAAGGCACATCGGCAATGCCATGCCGTTTTCCTACCTTGCAAACAGCTAGCTAGTGAAACTACATGTTAAAAATCATTATTAGATTGTACAATTGCACTGTTAAAAAAAAAAAAAAAATTATCTGACTGTTGTCATCAAAATAAATCACACCAGATCATTAACAAGTAGATATTAAACTGTCTGTAAACCCTGTTACACCACTTGTACCTACAGGTAAGCCCATGACAAGGCTTACCTTTAGGTACTGTAAACATCACTTACACTTGCACAGTTTAGGAGATATTTACCATATACGCTTGCGCCGACGTCATTGGTGCATGCGCACTGAAGAAACGTCTCGCTCGTGCCACTTCTTCAGCAGCATGCCATAACTGGCGGATCCCATGTGCGGGAGTGACTTCATTGTGGTTTTCGGCCAATCACAATGCTGGAGTCTGCGTACCCTGAACTAACTCCAGGAGACATGTCGCTGGTCACAGCGGTGTGTGGGGCCGCTGTAACAGGTTTGATCTAAGGTAAGTATTTCATAACATTTCTATATATTTACTTCTAAGGTATCTCATATTTTATTTACTATATCTCAGTGTATGCTGTATTACAATAAATGCATACATGTTGTGTGTTCTGCAACAAATATCCTCTGGGAGGAAAAAAAAAACACAGCTTATACTCCACCTACACCCATCCAACAAATGTTCAAATTCTCTAAACAGAGATAAGAGGCATTTATAACTTTAGCGGAAGTGTATTATGTTATGCAAGGATTCTGTCTCTTTTATGTCTTTGGAGATAAAAACCTGGTTATCTTGCATGGACAGCACCCTGGCGAACGTATTCCAGCCAGTAACAAAAGACATCGATAACTCTCAGCATTCATCTTGCAGTAGATTGTGCAAGCTAGAGAAAGGAATTGCTCAGTCACGACACAATGCAAGGCTATCAAGTTTTTTAATGGGAATTTTAGACATCTGTATGTTGGTACGATTTTGCCACCTGGTACAATGTAAAGAAAGTGTCTGCAATTTTTTTCAATTGAAATATACCATAAGATGACATTTATATTCATTGTGAAAGAATATGATGTTATAGCGGAAAGTTCATGCACAGCGGCTAATTTTACCTACTGAGCAATACTAATCCTATGCATAGGTTGGTAATATATATCACTATGATTGTAACTACTGCAAGCTCATATTTGTACCTTTAAAAGGTATTTGCTCTGCATAATTACAGTTGCCATGGGTAATGTGTGTGTGTGTGTATATATATATATATATATATATATATATATATATAAAGGAGCCTCCATGTACATTATAAAAATTAACCCATAATATATAAAAAATGAAATTATGAAAATACTTTGTCATATATTTACTAAAAAAAAAAAACCCTCACCTGCTATGCCAGATCTTTTATCCCTTGCCAATCTGGACCAGAAGCTGTAAGCCGTATAACATTTTTCGGTCAGTCGGACATTTAAGTTAGGTGAGATTGGATAACATTGCATTTTTGTAGCAAAAAAAAAAAAATGGTAATAGACTGCCGATGTTAGTGGTCCAAGTTGGCCATTGCCAACTTGGACCACTAACATCGGCAGTCTATTACCATTTTTTTTTTTTGCAACAAAAATGCAATGTTGTCCAATCTCACCTAACTTAAATATCCGACTGACCGAAAAATGTTATACGGCTGGTACTATACTACTATAAAGCTGGTTACAGATATCAGTGAATGGTTGGATGTTTATGATTACGGTTATCGCACGATGAGAAAGATTTACTAAAACGAAGGGGTCTTAAAATCTGGTGCAATTTTCATAGTACCGTAACTAATCCGCTTCTGGGTTTTATCGTCAAGGCCTAATTGAACAAGCTAAAGATAGAATCTGATTGGTTACAATGTGCAGCTGTACCCGATTCACCAGTTTTATTAAATCTCTCCCAATGTCATTTGTCTCTGTTTCTTCACCTAACAGGAACGTGTTTTATCGCATATGGGCTTCTGTTTAGGCAACAAGGAAAGAGAGGTTACGAGGTTCAATGAGGATCTGAGTGGACAGTCAAAGTGCTGCCTTGTCTCATGGGAATCAATTGCAATGGGGCTAATGTGTCTAACTGCTTAATCATTTTGTCTCCCTAGAACTATTTTTCAGAGTGATTGTCCCATAGACATAATATCATCACTCAAGCTGCAAACAGTTGTCTTTGGGATACTTTAGCCTAAAGCATTTAAGAAAACACAAGTCGTGTATATGCCTGCAGAAGCAGCAAAAAAAACTAGAAATGGAAAGCTAGATTAATATAGATCCTCATGGAATTGTAATGGGATGAGGATGACACAAATCTCAGAGCACTGCAAATAGCCAAAGAAAAGGGTGCATCGCTCAGCCCCTCTTCGCCCTATCAGTAAACCACACTGTCTGTGAAGGTTCAGAATATTAATGCTATTTTTTCCTGCAAGCTGAATTTCATCTAGCATATTCCTCAGCAGTGAGAAGGTTAAGTCTAGGGAGAGATGTACTCTAATATCTGAAATCTGGCTGACTTTTATGTAAAATTCCAGTTTTCAGCTCTTACTGGACGTCTTGGAAACACTACAGAATGCTGCTGGGGTAGTGTTTACAGCCCTGGGGATGCAAATGAATTCAAATGCATCGCAAACAGCTGGTTTGAGAGACCAACTGTCTCAGAGGTGCAAGGATGGGGAAGGAGGTGATGGAGCTATAAACACAGCCAGCATGAAGGTCAGTGTGAAAGCCGAGGCCATCTGTCGTCTGGGGTGCACTGAATTCTGGTGGCCTGGCTCAGTTATTTCCCAGTGAGTGACAGGCTCTCTCCCAAGAGAAAAGACAGAAAAGGAACCACATGTTGGTTCAGGCGGAGAAATATGGGATGTGCACAGTGGAGAGCAAAATGTTAACAAATTAATGATTAAAACGTTACATTCTCCTTCACTTGGTCTTTGTGGACCGGAGAAATTTAGGCAGATGCATGCTTAATTTATTAAGGCTGTACCAATTCAAATTATTCTTGTATTCATTAGACTGCAGTAAACCAAAATTTGATTGGTTTGTATTTGTTATTTACACAGCTATATAACTTTGGATTTATTTTATGAAACAAGAGAGTTTATTTTTTTTCCATATTATAAACTCTGCTTGGAGATTTTTACATACAGATAAGACTATAATAAGGATTACCTGTAGGTAAAATAAATATCTCCTAAACCTACATGGTTTAGGAGATATTTACCCTGCATGCAGCCACTGACGGAGGAAGCGCAGTGAAGGTCCGGCGTATCGTGCCGCAACAGAGGACTCCATCGCCCATGCCAGTCTAAAGCTCTCTGCTCACGGAGCTGTGAAAACAGAGCAATCAGCAATGTCTGATCACTCGGTTTTGAGTGCAGAGACTTTGGGGGACAGATGCCGCATCCCACCAATGCGGCATCCACCTAGGTAAGTATAAAAAAAAAAAAACATATTTCTCTTTTAAACTAGAAAAAAAGCAAGGCAAACAATATAAAGAAGCTGCATACTCAGTAAGTGATTAAAACTGTGCTTAATATCACTTTAAGGCTGGGTTTACACTGGTGCGACACGGTACGACAGCCGTCCTACTTTGGATCCAACTTTGCCCTCCGACTTGAAGCCGACATACGTCTGACTTTCAATGAATGGGGATCCGACTTGAATCCCCGCCAATACCAGGCACTGTGTTTGGTTTCAATCTTAAGGGGGATCTCCACGCAAAATTTTAAATAAAAAAACGGCATGGGTTCCCCCTCCAGGAGCATACCAGGCCCTTGGGTCTAGTATGGATTTAAAGGGGAACCCCTACTCCAAAAAAAAAATGCATGGGGGTCCCTTCAAAATCCACACCAGTCCCTTATCCGAGCACACAGCCCGGCCAGTCAGGAAAGAAGGTGGGGATGAGCGCCCCCCCTCTTGAACCATACCAGGCTGCATGCCCTCAGAATAGGGGGTGGGGGGGCGTCATGTGGCCCCCCCACCCCAAAGCATCTTGTCCCCATGTTGATGAGGACAAGGGTCTGTTCCCGACAATCCTGGCTGTTGGTTGTCGGGGTCTGCGGGTGGGGGGCTTATTGGAATCCAGGAACCCCCTTTAATAAGGGGGCCCCCAAATCCCAGCCCCCACCCTATGTGAATGAGTATGGGATACATTGTACCCCTACCCATTCACCTGGGGGGGAAAGTGTCAAGAAAAAAAAACACTACACAGGTTTTTAAAGTCATTAGTGTGTTTTTTTTATTGACAGCTTTGTCCGCCAGGTGAATGGGTAGGGGTACAATGTACCCCATACTCATTCACATAGGGTGGGGGGCCGGGATCTGGGGGCCCCCTTATCAAAGGGGGCTCCCGGATTCCCATAATCCCCCTGCCTGCAGACCCTGACAACCAACAGCCAGGATTGTCGGGAACAGACCCTTGTCCTCATCAACATGGGGACAAGGTGCTTTGGGGTGGCGGGGCCTCAGGGCGCCCCCTGTCCCAAAGCACCTACCCCCCATGTTGAGGGTATCTGGCCTGGTACGAGGGGGCACTCGCTCGTCTTTACCCCCTTTCCTGACCTCCCGGGCAGCGTGTTCGGATAAGGGTCTGGTATGGATTTTGCGGGGGGGACACACATTTTTTTTATTTAAAATTTGGCGTGGAGTTCCCCCTCATGATCAGCAGAGCACAAGTTGCGTGCCACAGCGTTCCAACTTTGATCCGACTTCAATGATATTCAATGGGCTGAAGTAGGATCAAAGTTGGACAAAAGTAAAACAGGGAGCATTTTCAAAGTCGGACCGACATGTGTCGGACCAGTTAAGATGGCTCCCATAGGGAAACATTGGTTTTCACACATCATGCGACATGAGCTCCCAATGTCGGAGCGTTTGTCGCACCAGTGTGAACTCAGCCTAAGGCTAGGTTCACACTGAAGCACAGAGCAGCTCACAGCAAGGGTCCAGTGCATCTCCGTTCATCGTTTCAGGTCAGATTTCAGCCCAAATTTTCAGCTGAATTTGAACCTAAAACAGACCAGAGCTGCTCTGGAGATATGCAAATTGGCTCCATGAAGGAAACCTGCATCCAATTTGCCATAGTGTGAAGCCTACCTGAAGCTAAACTCTGGTAATTAAAAAATATTAAATATATATATTAAACATTATCTATATATTTAAACAAATTAATCTTGCAGTGGTTATTTTTTAATTTTTTCCTTTATTTTCACCTCGATGATCCAGCCAATAAAGTCTGTTATTTATCAAATTCCGTTAACAGGCTATGTTGTCCAGCAAACGTGTCTGTTAGAGGGTTGAGGCAAACATTTTGTTACGAACATGAATACTAACAATGATCAGCTTTTATTCATTTGAAGTAAAAGCTTTATTCCAAAGTAATAATACAAAACTGTTGCTGTGATTGCTTAAAAAGTGTTAGATGGTTAACAAATTAAAGCTGAACCCCAGCTAACGCTACCCACTCCCCAGGATGACAATGCCGGTGGCCAAAGGTATCTTTGTTGCTGTTCCATCCAGAGTGGGGCCCCCCTAATGGCCCATACACACGATCCAAATATCGTACGAAAAATGTCATCTGAGGAAGAATCGTACGATAATCAGATCGTTCGTACAGAGCTTTCAAAAGCCAATCATGACAGTTCATCCGATATTTTATCGGACATGCACGAAAATGTTTCTTGTACGGTACCAGATCGTACGATTTTCATTTAGTCAGCATAGTTGTCATCCGAAAATACAATACAAATACTTTACAACACATGACATCACTTCCGATTGTTTTTTCAGCCGTACGAGAATTTTTGTGACTTTAATAACCTATTTAATTTCTACTTGCGACTATTAGGCTTGTGTATGATATTCAGATCATGTGTACATGGCATTAGAGAGGAAGTGTGTTACTAACAGAGTAACCAGGTGAAAATAAAGTAAAAACAAGCCTAAGAAAATAAAATTAATGCAGCCACTACATTTAAGGACTAGAAAGTATTACATTTTTGTTTAGTTGTTGAATTTAGCAATGCTTTAACTGTGATGTTTCTTACCACAAATATTCAAATTAACAAACGAGTAGCAAATAACTATAGCATCCAGTGATAAACTTTTAATCAATTAAAGCTGAACTGCAGGTATGATCTTCATTGCATACTTACGTTAGTCCAGCTTGGACCTTTGTAAGTATGCATCTTTCAATACCTGAGGGGCTGTTGGGGAAGCTGACAACCACTGTAACAGTTGGCACTCTTACAGTGATAGTAGCTCCTAGTGGTTCTGTGTGAGCAGCTTGTCCTTTGCATGCTCACCACAGGCAGGTGCTCACTGGGCACCGCTGCCATTCGCAGGGCACCTTGTATAATTTTCCATGAAGACGAGTCCTTCCTTAGATAGGATAGAAAGAAGCAAGATGATGTCAAGATCTCCACCTCATCCATTTAGAGACTGCTTTGCATTAAATGAAAAAAAATAAATAAACAAAAACAAGGCATCCTGTTAATCCATTAGTAGTCCATTATGAATGCTGCTGCCAGACTCATAAATCTTACCAACCATTCAGTGTCTTCCATCCCTCTCTGCAAATTTCTCCATTGGCTGCCACTCTCCCAAGGAATTAAACTCAAAATACTAGCATTAACTTACAAAACCATCTAGAACTCGGCCCCCAGCTACATCACAAACCTCATCTCTTTGTTCCTCTCAAGACTTGCTGATCTCTAGTTGCCTTGTCACCTCCTCCCATGCTCGCTTCCAAGACTCATGAGCCTCTCCCATTCTCTGGAATTCCCTTTCCCAATCTGTCTGATTATCTCCTACTCTGTCCACTTTTAGGCAATCCCTGGAAATTTTTCATTAAGAAAAGCCTATCCTGCCTTCATCTAACAACTGAACTATTATTTTCTTCATCAGGTCATTCCCCACTGTTATTACATTTTGTATTACTTGACTCTCCCTTTAAGATTGCAAGCTCTAACAAGCAGGGCCCACTGATTCCCCCCTGTATTGAATTGCATTGTAACTATACTGTCTGCCCTCTTATTGTAAAGTTGGCACTATATAAATCCTGTATTATAATAATAATAATGGCAGCAGTACTGAAAGAGTGACCCCCCGTGCTCAGTGTCTCACACAAATTAGGTATGTGATATGCATACTTACATTGTAAGTATGTAAATATGCAATCAACCTTTAGAATGCTGGGAGGCGGAGCGGGGCCTATAGCCATGTGACTGTTTGGCTGTCACGGTGGTCACGTGATCAAGGTTTCTGTTACATGCCAGCTACTGTGCCAGAAGTGTGCATGATGCGTGCTCTCAGCACAGCTCTATTGGCGTTATTGCACGCAAATATGTGGCTGCTCGGCGACAAGGCCTGGCCGACGAGAGGCTGCATATTTGCTTGTGCTCGGCACCAACAAGTTAAGATCATACCAGGAGTTCAGAACTGATTTGGCCAGTTCTTTTCATCAAATTGCTTGTCTTCGCGTGAGACCTGGGGAACTTGGAATAATTTTGTGTATACCGTCACGTACCTCCAGGAGGTGGCACAAGCAGGCTAAACTCCCTGGCTTCACCTCCACTCCCTGGGTGAGAGGCCCTCTCTGCTTTGTTTCTTTTCCCCTCTCCCCCACTTTCTTTGTTCTGGGGACTCATACCCCCATTCTCGGTTACTTTTCCTGTCTTTCTTTTTTCCTCCTCTCTTTTTTATTTTGGGACTCAGTGATGGGTTATGTTTTTTTTAGATATATTGCATATCCTTGCCTACATTTGGCTTTTAGGTTGATCCATCCCTGGGTTTACCAGGCCTAAGTTGAGTTGTATCCGCTTAGTTAATTGAAAAGTTCCAATCCAACTTACTTTGTCTTATTATACATGTGTTTTGGTTTATTTTACTATCTTATTGTTTATGCAATAAAGTGTATGTGCCATGGCCCTCTTTATTAACACACGGTGGACATCCTAGCGAGATGCACTGAGCATTAGTTTCACAAACGTATTTGTTGTTATGGCCGCATATTCTGTGCAATGCTGGGCTTGCTGTATTCTGACTTGACCCCTGTATACTTATTTGTTACCTGTTTGAGATATTGTATACTCTGTTATTTATGGCTGTTACTTGTAACTTACTTTGGTAAATAAAGGAATAATAAAAAAATAAAAAAATAGCTTGTCTTCATACTAACCTGGACAGTAACTTTCATACTCTGATCAGCAGTATGAGAAGATCCAGGATGAAAATCAGGCACTGGTCCCATGGTTGGGTCACTGCTCCGTCTCACCAGCAGAGGGGTTCCTATAACAAAGCAGACAACAGTCAGAGGAAGGGACAGAGGGCAGCAGTTGCTTTGATATCTGTACAGCAGCCTCCTAAAATAATATTTTTCTCTCTCTGTGTCTCATGTGCTCACTGCACGACAAAAAGTATGTTCCTTTAGGAAAAATAAACAGAAAACACGAGGCACAGCAAGAAATATCTTTTGAGCTGTCTGGCAAATGTTAATGCTTCTCATTTGGACCTGTCATAAGCAGAAAGAAAATAAATGGATTAAGCCACAGCATTTCAGTGGTTAGAAGGTCAATAGCCATTTAAAATTTCCAATGCCATCCAAAGCCTACCTGTGCTAGTCATAAGAATATATTAAATACCAATAAAACAAATTGAGTTAATTTAATGTGAAAGCTGGGATGGAAACCAATAAAGCTGATCCATTATGAGTTGAAAAAGGTTTTCCACTGTGAGCTTTAGAGCAGCTACAGTGTCTAACTGTGCCTAGACGCAGCCGTAAAGAGGATTACATGGGGGAGCACCTTGTTTCTATGTATTTCGTTTTATTGATCACTCTTCCTTACAAATCATATTCAATTGACAGCTGAAAAAAATGAAATCAACTCTTGAAAGGCCAACATACTAGAAATAAACTTTTGTGTTAAAAAGGCTGTGGTGTCTGGGAATCACACATGATGGAAATTAGCATTCAATGACTATAACTTCCGTAACCACACCATGGATGTGAATTCATTAAAGAAATCACAATTTCCCATTTAGGCTCAAGAGCTTCATTATCCTAACTGGTAGCTTTGCAGGATATATGACAGCTTGTTTGCATAATGACACTGAACATGTTTTTTTTTTTTTTAAAGATGAGAAAGAACGACCAGCAAATAACAGAAATTAACGTATTTTAAGTGTAATGTGTAACCGCCATTTATGTTTGGAACAAAGAAATGTCCTGATCACTAGATGAACACTCCAGCCTCTCTTTTTACTACAACATCTACTTTATTTTATTACATGTTTTACCATATAAAGCCTCAGATCTCTAAACTAAAAAGGTACATACAAAGGTGATCTGATTATTGTGCAGTCCTGTTGAATTTCAGAAAAACTAAAGCTGCACGTACGCTAGATATACTGTAAAAGACACATATTAATACAGCTCTGTATTTTCAAATTTATTTCTTGAATTGAAAGGAGTACAAGTAGCTGAATTTGAATGATTAACAACCTCTTGCAGTCCCTTGAGCAGCAGAGCTCCGACTGGGAGATAGAAAAACAGTACTATCAACTGAATCAATTGTGGTGAAGTGCGCAATAGCTAACAAGGGGCCTGCTGATAGGAGTAGAGAGCAGAGGTACAGAAAGAGATCAGTCCGCTGCTTTTCTTTTCACTGTCCAATCACAGGCTTGGGAAAGGACAAGACCTGTACGGTTCGGTAATGTAAGGTTATGATCAGAGAAAAATCAGGTCTTTTGCTCTATCAGATAGAGCTGTGCTGTAGAAGGGAGCTCTGTACATATCAGAATTACTGACAAATATAAATCATTTGGCAGGCAAAACAGCTCCTGCATGTACAGTATATTATATTTGCATAATCAGCCACTTGCCCTAAGTTAAGCTCTAACCGAGGACAAGGAGTACAGATGGGCCTTGGGGTACAAATGCCTACACCAGATTTATAAGCTTTAGAAGCCATCAATTAATTTGACAGTAATTATGTGCCTAACTTACCTACCTAAACAATTTTACAATTAAAACATTGGCTTATATTTAGTAAATAGTTTGTTTTTTTTTGTGTATTTTTTGTGTGTAAACTCGAGAGAGAGGAGCCGGACTGCAGGAGTTGAGAGTAGGCAGACCCTCCCCCCAGAGGCAATCTGCCATCCTTCTCCATGCCCCCGGGTGGCAATGGCGGGTGTGAGGGGGTCTCCCACTCACCCCGCCCTACCTGCTCTACTTGGGAGCCCAACTGGGGCCCAACGGGACCCCAACGGGGCAGAGGGACTCCCCCTATGAGGGAGTGAGGAGGTCTAGCCCACCCAGCCAGCCCCGTAGGTCCTTCGCCTCTCTTTTTTTTTTTTTTTAGGAGACCGCATGGACCAAGTGCGTGCGTGTTAAACCAATTTTGTGTGCGTGCAAGTGTGGTGGTGGTTCTTGTGGGGGGGGGGGGTGGGCGTACTAAGCACAGGTGTACCTTGCATAGCACACCCACCGGGAGCCGGGCCTTGAATTTAGGTTTAGGTAAACAGGTAAATCAGTGTGTTCATTTGTGCTTTAACGGACCAAGCTGTGCAGCAAAAGTGGAAGACAGAGGGCTGAAACAATGCTCACAATGATCAGCTTTTTTATTTTTTAGTTACAACCTTCAACCCAAAAGGAAATGTTTCTACAACTGCTTAAAACGTATTAGCTGGAGCTAGGATTTCGTTTTTTTGCCTCTCCTGTAAAGTCCATCTAACTCGTTTAGTCCAGCAAACACTACCCTCTCCGGATAGTGCTGTCCAAGATTGTCTCCTCTATTGCTCCCCTATAGATACAGAGACCACTCTGAGACAAGGGGTGTGTTACTGGCTGCATCACAGAGAATTTTAAAAAGTTAAATCATTTCTAAAACCCTATGGACTTAATTGGGTCTACAGTTCTCCATTCTACAGTCATGATAATTAGTGTTGTCTGCCCCCTGATACTTTATCTATACGAGTAATATGGAAAATCCAGCAAGCTAGGTGACGCCTCTGCTCGGCATTGCACAAAACAACATAGGTAACACATGCAGCAAGGAAGTGTGATAACCATGGTCATTGGGGTCTAAACAACTTTAAGAAGCTTGCAAGTAATATAACGGTTTTACATTTTGCCTAGTGACCGATAACGTACTCGCTCTTAGCATTTATATTTGTGATGTTATGTCCTAATAAGACCTGTTACTAATGAACTGAGAAACAAACCAGAATAGAGTAGCTAAATTATAAAATATGATTAGCTTAGTCTGCTATTTATATTTTATAATTTTGCTGCAACCAATTAATATTAATTTCCTACATTTTATATGTATACAAGCTAAAAAAAAGTTTGACAGACCATGATAACATTCTTCCTAACCTTATGACATGGAATAGTGGGTCATATATTGGCATCAATTAAAAAAAGGAGAAAGGGGGAGATGGGGATATGGAGGGGGGATACAAAAACCAAGGAAGCAAGGGGAAATGTTCAGCCAAATTAGTAGACAAAATGTAATACAATATTGATTTGAGTGTGCAAATTTTAACCACTTGTCATCTGCCCACCGTCAAATGACGGCGGGCAGAGGACTCCATTATCCTGACATCACGTCATATGACGATCGCCGCCGGGCACACGCGATTGCTCAGTAACTGAGCGGGGACGTGGAGCTCTGTATGTAAACACAGAGCTCCACATCCTGTCAGGGAGAGAGGAGATCGATTGTGTCCCTTGTACATAGGGACACAATCGGTCACCTCCCCCAGTCACCCCCCCTCCCCCTACAGTTAGAACACTCATAGGACACACATTTAACCCCTTCCCCGCCCCCTAGTGGTTAACCCCTTCACTGCCAGTCACATTTATACAGTAATCAATGCATATTTATAGCATTGTTCACTGTATAAATGTAAATGGTCCCAAAAATGTCAGAAAAGTGTCCGAAATGTCGGCCATAACGTCGCAGTACCAATAAAAAAATCGCAGATCGCCGCCATTAATAGTAAAAAAAAAAAAAAAAAGCCATAAACTATCCCCTATTTTGTAAACGCTATAAGTTTTGCGCAAACCAATCGATAAGCGCTTATTGCATTTTTTTTTTTACCAAAAATATGTAGAAGAATACGTATCGGCCTAAACTTAGGGAAAAAATATTTTTTTAATATATTTTTTGGGTTATTATAGCAAAAAGGAAAAAATATTGAATTGTTTTAAAAATTGACGCTCTATTTTTGTTTATAGCGCAAAAAATAAAAACCGCAGAGGTGATCAAATACCACCAAAAGAAAGCTCTATTTGTGGGAAAAAAAGGACGCCAATTTTGTTTGGGAGCCACGTCGCACGACCGCGCAATTGTCAGTTAAAGCGACGCAGTGCCGGAAGCTTATATTTTGTCTGGGCAGGAAGGGGGCGTAGGTGCACAGTAGGCAAGTGGTTAAACAGAGTTTAATTAAAATGGTGATTACAGGGAACCCCTGAGATTTGTACATACAGTGTAGCCTATCCTTTCTACATTGTCATATTAGTAAATCCTAAAGAAGCACACACATGAATGAATGAATGAAAACTTATATAGCGCGGCACATGCGAACTAAATCGCCTCTGGGCATCAGAAGCTTGTTTTGGGATCGGGTACCCTTAGAGGGGCGGATGCAATGCAAGTCCTTAACGAGAGAATAACCCAGAAGCTGTTACTTAAAAGGGGCCAAGGACCACCATTTGCTATACGCATGACACACCGAAGGAAAATCGCTATCGGACTTCTTTTTAGAGGTCGACTACATCTGGTGAGTGTGGGGGTGTGTTTATGTCTTAAAGGCACAGAGAAAAGCAAGACGTTGGTATTGGGCACAATGCATGTTTTTGTTTTATTTTGCTGTTTTTCGGGGGGGAAATATAAGTGCCATCCTGATATTTTATTGAATGTCTAACAAAATTACTACACTATACGCGGTTCTCTTTTATATTACCCCTTGATAAATGTAATGCAGGGCAACACCGAGCATCCTTATGGGGACAGTGACATTGCAAAAACCGTAAAAAAGAAAGGGATCCAGTGGCTGATTTTTAAAGGGTCTGCATAATACACCAATAAAAAAGTGCTCTTTGACTTATCTTTAATATATAAGTCAACAACATCTGGAGTGTGTACTATGCCAAAGACACAGATAAAAAATGCACTTTGAGAAAACACAACATGTTTTTTTATTTGGATTATTGATTCAAGCACAATAACATATAGACACATGTTAAGATGGTAGTGTTGTCTTCACCCCAAAGTAACTTTGTTTACAGTAATGTAAAATTAGATGTCCTATTGATAGCAGCTCCAATTCACCTTGTTTTGTTGTTTATTTGTCACATTTATTAAGAGCCCATTCACACAGGGGCAACAGGACTTCTAGCACGACTTTGGGAGGCAACTTGGACACGACTTGAGTATGAATCGTCAGGCAACTTACAAGGCAACTCCAGGACAGTACAAGGCAACTTTAAGTCGCCTCCAGGACAGGAGGCTTTCCAGTGGCCAAACAACAATCAGCTCTGTGGGAGGGAGGGGTTTGCCTGAGAAATGTATGTTATCTTCCTGTATTGTTGATTCAGTTAAGACAGTGATCCAACTTCTGAGGTGACTTCTATTAAAATCAATGGGTACAAGTTGCCTAGAAGTCGGATTGAAGTAGTACAGGAACCTTTTCTGAAGTCAGAGCGACTTTAGTAGTGTACATTAAGATGGCTCCCATTCACTTCCATTTATTTTCTCGACCGCACGACTTGGGGCAACTTGAAGTCGGATCCCAGGTTGCCACAGTGTGAACCGGTTCTAAGTGCAGGTGTTTTCAATATACAAATTAAAATGCGTACATGAAAGAAACCATAACAAAAAGTACAAGTACAACATCACTACAGGGACCTTGCCCTCGGGGGGTTAAGAGAAGGTGACAGAGGGTGAGGAAAGTTTACATTGATGTTTAGGGTCATTGTCCTGATGCATCACCCAACTTCTGCTAAGCACCAGCTGGCAGACAGCCACCATAACCTTATCCTGTAGGATATTTTGGTAAACTTGAGAATACATTGCCCTCTTGATGATGGAAAGTGGTCCAGGCCCTAAGACAGCAAAACAAGCCCAAATCATGATGTTCGCTCAACCATTAGGATGATGTTTTGATGATGGTAAGATGTGCCCTTTTTGTGCTATACATCCAGTAGTGTTGAATATTATTTTCACATAATTAAACTTTTGTTTTATCAGTCCACAAAACATTGGCAAATCACATTGCTACTTTGAAAAAGTGATACTTGGCAAACTTCAGTCGCACAGTGGCTTCCTCTGGGGTGTTCTGCCATGGACACCTTGACTGTTCAAAGACTTACAAATGGTGGACTCATGAACAGGGGAAGCTCTGTTGATTTTATTATCCAATCATGTGCAAGCTAAAATGCTATGTTCCTTGCATGTGCCCCTTGGATCTACAGCGACTGCACTTCCAAGTGCACTTTCAGTGCAATTTCAAGTGCACTTTGTACTTGTAGTGAAAAGTGGATTCCCCTTTAGTAAATAACCCCCAGAGTCCCCAATATCCTTATCTGCATTGAACGATTAAACTAGAAGCACTCTGTACAGAGGCTTCCTGTTGATTTGCAAATTAAGACATATTACGGTTTCAGGTATGAATAAAGCCATAGATGCCCTATGTGCCTGCATCCCTGCTGACAGCTGGTGGTGGTGGTGTGTGTGTGGGGGGGGGGGGTGTTTGATCAGGTGAAGCCAGGAGTGCTGGAGAAATAAACACGGATGATAGGAATGGCGGGAAAGGCCTGGGGCATATTGGCGCACACAGGGAGGTGGAGGAGAGAAAGGATCACACCTATGAATGGCTGCAATCAGGGCTTGCCACCTACTGGTCACACATTTTTTTTTTTTTTTTAGCACTGTATGGGGGACAGTTCTGCTGGCAGTCTATGGTGCTGAAGCTACCATGAGCTTATAGCAGAAGGGGGAAGGCAGCCAACCCAAAGTATAGTGACCTGGTTAGCTGAGAGGGGTTCTATGCCTTAGGTTGGAAGAAAAAGGATTAAAATGCTTCAACCCTGCACTTACTACCACAGATAGCATACATGCTGGCATAAGTAATGGGACCAGATTCCATCCTAGTTAGGGTTGTCCCGATACCGATACCAGTATCGGGACTGATACCGAGTATTTGCGGGAGTACTTGTACTCCCACAAATACCCCCGATACCTAAATAGAATACTTGCCCCCCCACCCCCCGCCACTGCCGCCGCCGCATCGAACCGGCCGCATCGAAACCCGCCGCCGCATGGGTTAAACAGCGTGCGGGAACATCACAGCTTTCATTTGAATAGCTGCAGTGTTCCTGCTGCGTAAAGACACTCACCCTTGCTCGGGATTGGATGGGTGATCGTGATCTGTCCAATCCCAAGCAAGGGGGAGTGTCTATACTCGCGGGCAAAACAGCTATTCAAATGAATGCTGTGATGTTCTCCGTGCAGCGGCGGCGGCTTTCGGCGGCTAGGTATGGGGGGACATGGCTGGAGGAACATGGCTGGAGGGACATGGCTGCATATGTGGGGGACATGGCTGCATATGTGGGGGACATGGCTGTATATGTGGGGGACATGGCTGGAGGGACATGGCTGCATATGTGGGGGACATGGCTGGAGGGACATGGCTGCATATGTGGGGGACATGGCTGCATATGTGGGGGACATGGCCGCGGGGACATGGCTGCATATGTGGGTGACATGGCTGCATATGTGGGGGACATGGCTGTAGGGACATGGCTGCATATGTGGGGGACATGGCTGGAGGGACATGGCTGCATATGTGGGGGACATGGCTGCATATGTGGGGGACATGGCTGCATATGTGGGGGACATGGCTGGGGGGACATGGCTGCATATGTGGGGGACATGGCCACATATGTGGGGGACATGGCTGCGGGGACATGGCTGCATATGTGGGTGACATGGCTGCATATGTGGGGGACATGGCTGTAGTGACATGGCAGCATATGTGGGGGACATGGCTGGGGGGACATGGCTGCATATGTGGGGGACATGGCTGCATATGTAGGGGACATGGCTGCGGGGACATGGCTGCATATGTGGGGGACATGGCTGGAGGGACATGGCTGCATATGTGGGGGACATGGCTGCATATGTGGGGGACATGGCTGCATTTGGGGACACATTTAAAAAAAAGTATCGGTATTCGGTATCGGCGACTACTTGAAAAAAAGTATCGGTACTTGTACTCGGTCCTAAAAAAGTGGTATCGGGACAACCCTAATCCTAGTTTCACCCTTCACAATGGGAATACCACAGATGGGGTCTTCATGCACAAGACTTTACAGAACAAGGCGCTGTACTTATATAGCATGCTGAGGCTAACACAGTGTGATACACCATAAGCTAAGGTGAGTACCCTCACATGATCCAGTGCACAAAGCAACATTACAGGCTGGTCCCCCTTCTTCCATTGGGTATACACACAAAGGTGACATTGTTGAATGACCATCATCTACTTACTGTACAGGGTCACATTTGGCCATCATTGCATATTCCAAAACTTTCAAGTTGAAAAAAGTGACCAAACTTCACATGAACTCCAGCGATAAAACGGAGGCACCAGTCCTCAGGAAGGATGTACTGGAAATGGAGTGAGTACAAAGAAGGACAACAAAGCTAATATAGGGTCTGGAGGATATTAATTATGAGGAAAGGTTGCAAGCACTGAACTTATTCTCTCTGGAGAAGAGATGCTTGAGAGGGGATATGATTTAAATTTACAAATACCATACTGGTGACCCTACAATAGGGTAAAAACTTTTTTGCGGAAGGTATTTTAACAAGCCACGTGGCCACTCATTAAAACTAGAAGAAAAGAGGTTTAATCTTAAACTGCATAGAGGGTTCTTTACTGTAGGAGTGGCAAGGATGTGGAATGTCTCAGCGGGGGGAATCGATAGTTTTAAGAAACTTTTAGATAAGCACCTGAATGACCACAACATACAGGGATATACAAGGTAATACTGGCATACTGGATAATTACACAATCACAAACGACTGTATTTTGTCAACCTACTATGTAACAAAAAAACAACACTCCTCAAATCTTAGCAAAAGAAAATATAAAATGTGATGTCTTCAAAGTGTACAAAAGAACAAAAGTTTGTGGCATGGATACATTTAATTGAAATACATTACTTTTATTGAACAAAATAAGGGTGATAATTGTTCAAGCTCATGCTTCTAATGCACAGAACATACGAGCAGCTACATAATAGGGGAATTTATTCTTCTGTACCAGCAACATTTTGTATACCTTGTCTAGATGTTGTTTTGTTCTTCTAAAAAAAAAAAAAGTAACCACTTTGATCTGACCCTTAATTTCAGGGGGGGGGGGGGGGGGATGCTGCAACCCATCTTAAAACAAATAAAATAAATAACAGTTTTCAGGTATTGAACAAGAAGAAAGTAGAAACAGCTGCAAAGAGATGATTACTTACTTTCCCTTTGTCACAATGAATCAATAAAAAGTCTAAAATAAGCAGCATTTTTCCAAACAGGTGGCATTGATGATACAGATATTAGTTTAATTTAGACAAAAAGTGGCATATTAGGAGATTTGTGTTATTTTGTTTTCATAGTCATTGGCAATACCAGAGTCACGAGAGAATGGCTTGCAGTGTTATTAAGTACAAGAAAAATAAGCACAGCATGAGTGGGTGGGTGTAATTTACCAGCGTGGGAAGATAATCACAAGTCTTAACAATATTCTCTCCTTTCAAAGTTCTTTTTTTTTTTTTGCATTATTTTCTTCCAATACATTGCTTTGCTCCTCCTTATGGCATATGTGTTTGTTATAAAAGGAACTTATTATATTTTAATTTCTGTAGACTCGTATATAAAACAGTTTTAACATGGCCTAGTATGATTCATGATCGTGCAATATTACCCTTAACTAGTTGGGAAATAGTAATGCTAGATGTATTATTAAAGGGGTTGTAAACCTAAATGTATTTTCACCTTAATGCATCCTATCCTACTGTTTTTTGCTAAAACAAACGGAAAAAAAAACAGTTTCCATAGTGTGTTTTAAAATTTTGCAAACAGGTAATCTGTCCCCTTCATTGATGTGTGTTGATGAGGCTGCACTGATAGGTTGCACTGATAAAGGTGACACTAATAGCCAGCACTGATGATGAGGCACTGATGGATACTGATTGGCAGCACTGGTGGGCCTCTTACTCCGACCTCTCACAAACTCGCTGATCACAGGAAAATGCTGCCCACACCCTGCAGGGGGCACGCAGGCAGAACATGCATGGGAGGATGTACATGGACACCCTACTGGCAATTTAGACCCGCGCTGTTGCCATATTTTGGCTATAGTGCAGGTTTGAATAGGTTAAGCAAGCCGCTAGCAAGCATCAGCAGGTTTCAACAAGTTTCCAAAAGGGCTGAAACCTGTTAGCTTGTTTACAGTGGCAATAAACACTAGGAAGTGTGTTCAACATTTATGAACAGAAGGGTACTTTAAAAGCTTTAAAAAAAATCTTGCTGAAAGCTCTGCAAAAGCTCTGTTACTGGGAGCTAAATTTGCACTTTAGCGACAAACCATCCAATATCAACAACCTCAGAATTACTCAGGCGATTACTTATCTCAAAGGAAACATGCCCTTGCTGGCAGGGAATAATGCCACAGGTAGCAACATCTCATTGTCCAGGTGAAGGAACAACTAAATAGAAACATGTAAGAGATCAGGCATGTGTGGCATGGCCCCTAGTGATATTTGTAGCGAGACTTGGCGATGTCAACCATAAAAGCTTTTCAATGGCCACAGTGGAATTGTGTTTTTGGTATCCTGGAATGCTGTGATGTTTCCCTCAATAGCAAGTGGGGTTGATGTAGAGTTATCTCCTTCTCCCAGCTAGTGAGGTATTAACACCATAGAAACATGTTATTTATCATGTATTGATCCTGTCCCAGGAGAGTTGTTGCCAGTGACATGTTTTGCACGTTCTGCTACTCCCCTAAAATCTTGAGTGAAAGTTAGTAGTGTCACTACTGTGCTGCTCATTGTTCTCTTTGTATCTGAGAACCTGCAGTAAAATTACCTCTCCTATTCTGCTTTATTCATTTTGTGGATCTGGCCTTTCTGAACCTTTCTTGCTCCCTCTCGATTATTATTTTTTTAAGCCATCAGTGGAGTAGCTCTGACATGAACAAAGCAAGCTCCTTTACCAAGCTGGTTACCTGAACACTTAAATGCAGTGCAGAACAGGCCATGCCAAGCCAGCAACAAACAAATGATCATCAGCAGGTAGCCCACAGGCAGGTAATTTTTATGTACTTGCAACCTAATGTCAAAAGAGTCAACTGAACTCAATTAAATGCCCCTATATTTACTTTAATTCAAAAATGTGTATAAGCCCTACACGCATACACCATTTCAAAAACACTTTTATTTACACTTATGCCGCGTACACACCATCACTTTATGTGATGGAAAAAAAACAACGTTTTTAAAAACGTCAATTTAAATGACCATGTGTGGGGGAAAACGTTGTTTTATGTCTTGTGAAAAACGAAAAAAAAAAAAAATTGAAGCATGCTTCAATTTTTTGTGTCGTTTTTCAAAACGTCGTTTTTTGTTTCACAAAAAATCACTGTGTTTAGCAAAAAACGACGTTTAAAACAATGTTTTTCAACCCGCGCATGCCCAGAAGCTAGTTATGAAGCGAGCTTCAATGGAAAAGAGTGGTGAACGTAACCCCGCTTTGCTAGAGCATTGTAAAAAAACAATGGTGTGTAGGCAACGTCGTTTTTGAAAACTGAAATTTCAAAAACTTTGTTTTTTACTTCACAAAAAATGTTTGTTTTTTTTCATCACATAAAGTGATGGTGTGTACGCGGCATAAGAAATATGCAAACTACAGATACACAGGGATTTTGCCTTTGGTTTAATTTGGGTATTCTGGTTTCCTCCGACACTCCAAAGACGTGCTGGTAGGTTAACTGGATCCTGTCTAAATTGGGCCTAGTATGTGTATGTATGACTGCGAGATAGGGACCTTAGACTGTAAGCTCCTTGAGGGCATAGACTGTTGTGAATGTACAATATATATGTAAAGTGCTGCATACATTGTTGGTGCTATATAAATAGCTGTAAAAAATAAATAAAAATGTACCAGGTTCAAGTTCGTAAACTGATATTATCCCACTGGTGATGGACAAAAGGAAGTCAAACGATAATATTCTGATAATATCAGAAATTTGATTAAAAGTAGCAGTAGAAAAAAGCTGGCTGGAGACATATACTTAGTTTGCACAGTGTTAGAAAATGGATTTTAAATGGAATTATGTAGCTTTGTGTGGGCATAAAACATTTGAAAGTGTTTGGACACCATAGGCTAACAGGACGAGATAAATAACATTGCCTGCAAGTTCCCTGTAGAAGTTTAATTAAATAAAGCACATGCCACTTTTATTGGCAATTATTCCACAATTAATAATTAATCTCCTTATTGAAAAGGCTATCTTGGTCTTTAAAGAATGTGGTCTGTAAAATGTCACCAGAATAAAAAAAAAATAGAAAAGGCAAGCCAGTAAATAACTCAACAAAGTAGGAACATCTTTAATAAGTAATGTCACCCTGTGAGAAATAAAGGTTTGTCTCTGTACTGTTACACTGACTGCATTCAGAGGGAAAGTTGTGTTAGGCATTCAGCAATAAGGCTAGAAAAATAAGAATCTTGCATAAGATATTCCTAAGGGAAAAGACAAAAATGGCGACACTTGCACGTTTATAGTCAGACACTAAAGAATGTGTTTTCAACAATAAAAATATAATGGATCTGGCAGCAGTTATATTAGTTGCATGCATGCTGAAGCTGGCCATACAACAGGCACATTTAGAGTGGCTCATGATAAACTGGCTAAAATTTGCTCAATGGGTGGCCGTGTCACCACCTGAAATCCTTTAACTGAAAAAATTGATTTAGCTGGATGAGAAACTGTTGGCTGAATAGCAGCTGCATCCAATCGAAAGTCTAATTCTGTATGGCCAGGGTAACTCATTTATTATCACTAAAATGTATTATCTCACAGAAGTCACTGTATTTCCTTGATAATACCTTTATTATTTTTATCAATAGTGCAATGCCATCTTTGTGTTGGCTAACATGTGACAATCGAATTCTGATGCTTGCACTGTTCACAAAAGACACATCCTTGTCACACTACCAACCACACAAATATACAAAAAAGGTTCTGTTGCAAATAATTAGAAGATTGGGTGAAAGATTAAATGTAATATAATGGATTTGGTAGCTAAAGTGTTTGTTACCCCTACATTTAATTTCCCTGATACAGTATGTGCCTGTTGTACCATGTACTTGTACGAAAAAGTATCCTGTTCTCTTTGTATTGCTTCTTTTGTGTGAAATGCCTGGTGATCCTGCCAGTCCCTCTGTGTTCCTATTAACCACTTAAGGACCGGACCAATATGCTGGTAAACGACCCAAGGGGTTTTTACAATTCGGCACTGCGTCGCTTTAACAGACAATTGCGCGGTCGTGCGACGTGGCTCCCAAACAAAATTTGCGTCCTTTTCTTCCCACAAATAGAGCTTTCTTTTGGTGGTATTTGATCGCCTCTGCGATTTTTATTTTTTGCGCTATATACAAAAATAGAGCGACAATTTTGGAAAAAAATCTATATTTGGTACTTTTTGTTATAAGAAAAATCAAATAAACTAAATTTTAGTCAAACATTTAGGCCAAAATGTATTTAGCCACATGTCTTTAGTAAAAAAAAATCGCAATAAAAAAAAAAAAAGCTACCTAGCGGGAACAGCGACACTAATACAGTGATCAGAAAAATGATCGCTTAGTGACGCTGGCAATATGGAGTGAAAGGGTTAACAAGGGCGGTGATCAAGGGGTTAAAACTTTATTAGGGGGGGTAGGGGGCTACCCTGGACCTAACACTAACTGCCTGTCACACTGACACTAACTGCAATGATCATACATATAATCACTGCATTCAGTGACACTGTGACAGGGGGGAGGGGGTGGGGGGGCGATCGAGGGGGTTAAATGTTTTTATGTGTCTGTGTGTCAGTGTGCTGTTGTGCAGACTTACTATGTGATATGATCTCTCCTCAGCGGTGGTCGAAAAAAAACGCAGAGGGAACGATCACATCACTTCCTCCTTCCTGTGTTTACACAGAAGGAGGAAATGACACGCAGGGGGAGCGCGCGCATTGGCTGAAAGCGATCCGGAGGGGGCGGACAAAAACCAACCGCCGCCCCCCCTCTGCACGGATCGCTCGGCCAGGTAACCGGACCGCCGTATGTACGGGGGGGGGGGGGGGTCGAACGGACCCCCGAACCCCCTCAAGGCACCAACGTATATATACGTTGATGTGCCTGCCGGTGCCATTCTGCCGATGTAAATGTACATGCGGCGGTCCGCAAGTGGTTAAAAGCATATCACACTAAGCATGAGAACACACTATGTCATCTGTGCTGGGAACTCAGCCTGCTTTCCTCCACATGGAGCTGCAGCCTGGCTCAGATGCCCCCATAGCAAGCTGCTTGTTGTGGCGGCTCTCACCAAGAGGGAGGGGCCAGGAGCACCAAAGAGGGACTAGAGAAGAGGAGGATCTGGGCTGCTCTGTGCAAAACCATCACACTGAGCAGGTATGTATGACATGTTTGTTATTTTAAAAGAAAAAAAAAAAAGAACATGAGTCTTTAGTATCACTTTAATTGTTGAAAGGCATGGTTGTTTTAGAATAATGATATGGTTATATTATATTGTGACATGACAAAATGTATTCAAGTGGGCTTTTAAAGTAACTAAAAGGTCCATAAACGATATCTGTCACCCAGCTAGTGTCTACAAAGAGTCAGTGAATAATCTTGATCAAGAAAACTGGAGCTAAAATATGTAGGACGTGACCGACAAGATTTGATTATTCTTTTTTTTTTTTTTTAAACTGGAACACCCTCACCCTGTAACCCAGTTATTACATCTTGATAAATTAGGAAGATTACAGACCTACTTTGAACGGAGGGGGACTAATGGGGACTAAGGGAAAAGGTTGGGACTTTAAATGAAACAAAACAATGAGGGCAGAACAAATCAGTAGGTAGAATAAAATAAACTGTTTATTGGTGGGATAAATGGATACGTAGCATAATAAGTAGATATGGTAATAGATAATGTGTTAAAATGCATAGTAGAAACATGATCGATCAGTCATAGGTAATTCTAATAGTATCATAATAAACAAAGTAACACGTGATAAATGATGTAACCAACAAATTACATGAAAGGTATACATGGTAAATCAATAAATATGTTAAAATGCATGGTAGAAACATGACTGATCGATCCTGGAAAATTCTAATAATGACATGGTAAACAATGTAACAGATGATAGGTACTGTGATCAACAGCATGCAGTAATAATATTGAAAATACAAGGTAGATACATGATCGGTCAGACATGACAGATAGTAAGGGTGACATGGTGGACAGTGTAACACACGATAAACAATGCAAAACAGCAACCCCCCCTTTTGCCTCTGATCAATACTACTATCTCCTACCATGTATCATTCAGTACCTTAGGTAAGAGTGTTTGGACCACCGATTTGTGCTTCCCCTTTTTCCTTTCTAATTACTTACCCCTAACTAGTTACTTATTACCATTTATCCTTTACCACAGGAATCCCTAGCCCCTACTTGCTCCCGATGAGTGGAAATGTCCACAAAACGCGTCAAGACTACCCCCTAGATGTCTTATCACTTTAATCTTGGATACCACCATGGGCACTTGAATGTTCAAATCATGTACCCCTATGTACTATTATTTTTTTACGTAATTTTTTGTCTACCATGTTACTACTCGAACCTCCCATGATCAATCAGTCATGTCTTTATCATGTACCTTATACACACTCCTTGATTCACCATGTTTACCTATCATGCATTTTTGCTGGTTGCATTGTTTATTGTGTGTTACACTGTCCACCATGTTACCCTTACTATCTGTCATGTCTGACCGATCATGTATCTACCTTGTATTTTCAATATTATTACTGCATGCTGTTGATCACAGTACCTATCATGTGTTACATTGTTTACCATGTCATTATTAGAATTTTCCAGGATCGATCAGTCATGTTTCTACCATGCATTTTAACATATTTATTGATCTACAATGTATACCTTTCATGTAATTTGTTGGTTACATCATTTATCACGTGTTACTTTGTTTATTATGATACTATTAGAATTGCCTATGACTGATTGATCATGTTTCTACTATGCATTTTAACACATTATCTATTACCATATCTACTTATTATGCTACGTATCCATTTATGCCACCAATAAACAGTTTATTTTTTTCTACCTACTGATTTGTTCTGCCCTCATTGTTTTGTTTCATTTAAAGTCCCAACCTTTTCCCTTAATCCCCATTAGTCCCCCTCCGTTCATACGATCATGGATGGAGACATCCATTTAAAGTGCCACTAATCAGATATTTGGATTTAGTAATCCTTTATCTTTCCAGTTTTTACAGACCTACTTTAACCACTTAAAGGGGTGTTCCAGCCCAAAATTGTGTTTATTAAAAGTCAGCAGCTACAAAAAGTGTAGCTGCTGGTATTTAATAAACACTCACTTACCTGCTCCTGCGTTCCAGCGACGCGCCAACCGGGGCTCCGCTCCTCTCCCCCCTTCCCCAGCCGGCGTCTCCATCCCGACTGTGGGCACCCAGCCGTGACAGCCTTCGGCTTCACGGCCGGGTACCCACTGCGCATGAGCGAGCCGCACTGCGCATGCACGCGGCGCGGCTCGCCGCTGATTGGAGAGGCGATCGCATGGGACCTGTCAGTGTCCCATGTGATCGCCTACAGGGAGGGGCTGGTGTAGGCGATTAAGGCTTAATCGCCTAACCAGCCCCTCGGCGGAAGCAGGAAGTGGGACAGGAAGTCCCACTCCTACTGAAGCCCCCACTCCCCCCCAAAAAAAATTACATGCCAAATGTGGCATGTAAGGGGGTGAGGAGTGGATTAAACATAAGTCATTTTTTAGGGTGGAACTCCTCTTTAAGGACCGTCTCCTCCAGATATACGTCCGCAGAATGGCACAGCTGGGCACAAGCATGTAGCTGTACGTACGTACTCTAAGTGCCCAGCCGTGGGTCACGGGCGCGCGTCCGCGACCCAGTCCGAAGCTCCGTGACCTGATCGCCGTCAGAGTCCCGCGATCAGTAAGAGGAGCTGAAGAACGGGGAGAGCGGTGTTTCTAAACACCGTTTACCCATTCTTCACAGTGGCAGCTTCATTGATCGTGTGTTCCCTAATATAGGGAAACGCGATCAATGACATCACACGTCCAGCTCCGCCCCCCTACAGTTAGAAAAACATATGAGGTCACACATAACCCCTACAGCGCCCCCTAGTGGTTAACTCCCAAACTGCTCCCAACAGTCACAAAAAAAAAAAAAAAAAAAAAAAACGCTGATCGCTGCCATTAGTAGTAAAAAAACTAAAATAATAAAAATGCAATAAAACTATCTCCTATTTTGTAAACGCTATAAATTTTGCGCAAATCAATCGATAAACGCTTATTGCAATTTTTTTTGAACAGCAAGGCTTTCCATAATAGTGACTGGCCCAGAAGAATGCAGGGGGTCGGAGGTCAGCAGCAAGAAACATGCTTCTGCACTTTATGGAATTGTTGGAAATTGGACTTTCACAAAAGCCCAGCATTTGGATGTCACAGGAAGGGAAAGTTGATGCCTACAGGTAAAGACAGGCACCTTTATGAACCTGTATTTTATATGTATCCCTCTAACTGCAAATGAGAAACATGAGATCACTGACTTGGCTGTGCTATCTGGCAGTAGTGATGTGTAGATCACAAGACAATTACAAATTCTTTGGCAGGTAAAACAGTTAGCATATACTTTGTTAAGCTGTGAATGTAGCTGCTTGCCCAAAGTTTAGCTTTAAAGTTTATACACTTAGCAATCCAATCCATCTACTATGATTTTCAGAGCATTGTTACTTTATGCTGAAACACTCTCCAGGTGAACAAAAACAAAAAACAAGGCTCTAAATGGATTCCGCTTCTTTTTTTCTTGTTTAAAAAAAAAATCTCTTTTGACACTATAGGCCTTTCACAGAACAGTCTGTGCAAAACACAGGAAGACAGCTGCAGATCTAAAAGTACTACTACATAGCTTGGAGTATATGCCTTGTGGGCCTATCCGTCAAAGTGATGTTGCACTGGGGACCTACATAACAATGCTTCATAAAGCCACTTACAAAGTTATTTAAGTATGCATGTTGTGATTGAAAGCCCCCACCTTCAACTGCACCGTCTGATAAAAAACACATGTAAGTAAAATTCTTTATGTAAAGTTCTGATTGAATAAGGCTCTGCAGCCTTTTGAAAAGCTATGGTTTACAATCATGTTAACAGAAATTATAGATTGATTAGGAGGAAAAAAAAGCAAAATACCTTGCGCTTATTGTATAATACGGTATAGCAACCTCAGATTTATCTTTGAGCCGCTGTCTAGATCTAACTGAGCAACATTTCACAAGCTGGACATGAAGCCTGATTGATACTGCAAGCACTCAGTTATACATACAGTAAGTGATTACACATGGACCTAGTTTTCTCATGTTCAGCATTCTAAGTCTTTTAAATAGTTTCAAAAAGGATTATGCTGAAAATAATAGCATTATTTAAGAATTATTCTAACGCTTAAATGTATTATTATAATGCTTACAAATATATACAATGCATGATGAAATCAATGCATGATGAAATCAGAAAAGAATCCAAAAGTTTGTGTTTTGGATAGACTAGGGCACAGTGGCTGCTGCATTTCAAAAACTCAAGCAGCATGATTACATGATTTTAAGCTAAAAGTTAAATGTTGCTCTAATCTTGAAGTTCACAAAAAAGGCCGCGTACACACGATCGAGTTTGTCTGCTGAAAACGGTCCGATGGACCGTTTCAGCAGACAAATCTGATCGTGTGTACGGGCTAGCGGACAGGTTTGTCCATCGGACAAATTTCAAAGCATGCTTTGAAATTTGTCCGCTACAAACCTGTCCGTCGGATATGTCCGCTGGTGAGTACACTCACCAGCGGACATATCTGCCCACACATGCTTCGAATGGATTCGACGCATGCCTGGAAGTTTTTTACTTCCTGGTGCGGTGACGTGGAGGCGTCAACTTCACCGCCACGTCACCGCGCTGTCTGCCGGCGGGGATTTTGATCCGATGGTGTGTACACGCCATCGGACCAAAATCCGATGAGACATGTCCGCTCTAAACTGTCTGTCGGACAAGTTTGAGCGGACATATCTCATCGTGTGTACGCGGCCTAAGTGTGAAACTGAACAATGAATGTATTTTATTTGAACCATTAAATCCAGTTAAAGTAAAACTATGGGCAAAACTCCCCCCCCCCCCATTTTGGATATAGCAAGGGAGGGTTATAACCACTGTCAGATTTTATTTTCAACATCAGTGTCCCATTGGGGAGATTTTCTTTAATTTCTTGTCCCATCACCAAACAAGTAGTGAAAAAAAATCAATGCAAGTTAAGAGAATTGATATGGGGACCCCCAGGTCACCAGAACTTGCATCCCCATTAGAGGATTTGGGATTTTCTTTTACTTTCACTTCCAATGATAATGGTAAACAGGACAAATAGGGAGGGTGAATCTCCTAACGAGAGGACAGACAGCAATACAAACTGACAAGCATTCTAAGGCTGGGTTCAGACGGGTACAAACACTCCGACATTGGGAGCACATGTTGCATGACATGTATAAATCAATGGTTGCCTACGAGAGCCGTCTTAAATGGTCCGACTTAAAAAAAAATTCATGTGCTACTTTGGTCCTACTTCAGCTTATTGAATATCGTTTAAGAGCGGATCAAAGTCAGATCCTTGTCCTAACCATCTGACTTGTGCCATCTGACATGGTGATTACAGCAGCAGAAAAAGGAAATTGTGTCACACTGGGATTGTTTTGATTAAGTCATCTTAAAGTTTGAGCATAATCTTACCCTGTTCATTCAAGTCAGATGGAAGTAGGACTGATGTTGCAGCACAAAGTAGGATGACAGTCATGTCATACCAGTGTGAACTCAGCCTAATCCCACTCCGCTCTATCCAAAACTAAAAAAGCAAAAAAGAAAATACACTCCACAACAAAAACTACTACATCTAGTATTTTGTATAACCTCCATGATTTTTAAGGACAGCGCCAAGTCTTCTAGCCATGGAATGAATAAGTTGGCGACTTATTGCAACATCTATCTATTTCCATTCTTCAAGAACGATCTATTTTGGAGCCTGGATGCTAGATGGAGAGGGATGCTCAACTTGTCTCTTCAGAATTCCCAATAGGTGTTTGATTGGGTTCAGATCAGGAGACATACTTGGCCACTAAATTACTGTTCTTCTCCAGAAATGAAATAGTGGCCTTAGATGTGTGTTTGGGATCATTGTCATGTTGGAAAAGTGCACAGAGTGATAGTAGCATCTTCTCTTTCAATATAGAGCAGTACATCTGTGAATTCATGATATCATCAATGAAATGCAGCTCCCCAACACCAGCAGCCCCACAGGAAAACATTTTCACTGTAGGCACCATGCAATTTTTATTTGTACTCCTCACCTTTGCAACGCCATACAGTTCTGAAGCCAATCGGTTTAAAAAAAAAATATTTTGGTCTGATCAGGAGTAGAGTCCCAGTAGTCGTCTTTTTTTCAGCATGGGCCCTGGAAAATTCTAGGCAGGCTTATTTGTGCATGGGTTTTAGAAACAGCTTCCTTAATGGACAACACCCATGGATGCCACTTCTCTGCAGTGTACACTGTATTGTGTCACGGGAAACAATCACCCCAGTTTGGCTTTCTACTTCTTTAGGTAAATGCAGTGAACCTGCATGGCGATTTTCTTCTCATCAGAAGACGCTCCTGTCGAGGTGTTACTTCCGTGGGCAACCTGAGATTGTTGCAGTTCCATCTTTGTTACTTTATTTACCACTTTTGCTACAGTTTTCGGACTATGATTAGTGTTAATTAGGATTTTGTTGTTTAAAGGAACACTAAAGGTTTGTTTTTTATTAGATCAATTGATTGCTGTAAGCTAGCGCATTTAAATATCACTTACCTCGTTTTTCCTTTTGACCTCCAAAATACAGTAATCCAGGTTTGAAAATGCCATTTCCTGTGTCTCCTCTTCTTGCTTTCCACCAGCATCTGCATGGTGGAAAGCATAATGTGCTCACCCCCTCCCTATGACTACAGCCCTGCGTGAAGATGCTCTCGTGATGTAGCAAGAATAAATGTGCACCGCAAACCAGGAAGTCAGTCAGAATAACAATTCTGGAGTGACGGAGGTGAAAAAACAGCTCAATTTCAACAGGTATCAAACTAGTTATAGTGCAAAACATTACTTTTTACTTTATCAGCTACTGTCAGACTTTAATTTAAGAGGAAAATATTTTTGTCTTTACAACCCCTTTAAATTTAGCTCTGCAACTGTCCCCCTTAAAGGGACCATAGCTCAAATATGAGAGTCATGTACCTGCCATCAGGACACATTCCCAGTGTTCTGTACAATATATTTATATAATTATGTTCATGTTTTGCTTTTAACTGTCCAAAGTGGTAGTCTGAAGAAGCCAGAACCATCTTGAATGAGCTAAGAATATAATATTATGTGCTGCCAAATAAATACAACGCTAATTAGTGGTTAGGGTGGATCACATACCGTAGTTTTAAGGTAAATGACAATTTTGTGACATACCTGAATAAAAAAAAAGGAATTAATTCATCTAATCTGTAAAGAATCATACAATTCATGAATTTCAGTTGCAGGGCAACATTTCAAATTGTCTGTATCTCGGGTGAGGCAGTATAGACAGGTAGGAAGAATGCACATCTTAGAAGATTTTGGACAAGTCTTCTTTTATGTAACCCTATTTGCAGAAAACTGCAGAAAAATCGAATGAAAAAAACAGAAAGAAATGTAAACTGACAGGATACCTAATGATTCCAATACAGTTCCCAAAGGACAGCAGGCCAAAGAAAAAAGGTCATAGGTTTTATTTGCATTGTTGTTTGATTTGCCTGGATATATTAAAGGAGCTAGGATTTTTTGAAAGTGTGTTTATAAGTTACTTTCACATAGCCATCACAGAGATAAAACATTTCATGAAAGGAACCCTTCAAGGAAAACATACAAAGTAAAGTATGTATATAAAATGCATTATTGTACATATACCCATTAATGTAAAAGCTTTGATTGAGCCTCCTAAAAAATATTTGCAAAAAATGCATGGTTATATAAATACTTGGAAACAATTGATAATATGCTTGCCTTGTTTCATTACAGTTGTAATTGACAGCCTAAAGCAGAGCTGCACATCTGCATATCAGTACAGCAGACTAGAGGGGAAGTGAGAGGAAGAAAATTAGATTTCTTTCATAGTGGCCAATGAGTTATTCTGATGGCCTCACCTTTTCAATTTAGATTACATGCAAGACAACCATGAAAAGAGAAGATGGTGAGCTTTAGTCAAAGGTGACAGTGGGGTTAACCGAGTAGTGGAACCAAAAAGAAAAAGGGAAAAAAATGTGATGGACAGGCAGTACCAATTCATCAGGATGCATTATCTGATAATGCAAGCCAGGAATTCCTGTGATTGTTAGAAAATGTGAGACACATACACAAGATGCTTTTTAACCACTTAAGGACCTCCGCACGCACATATACGGCCACAGAATGGCACGGATGGGCACAAGGGCGTAAATTTACGTCCTTGTCCAGTAGCGGGTCGGGGGTCCGATCGGGACCCCCTCCGCGGCGTGCGGAGGTCCCCGTGTCTCCGGGAGCGATCCGGGACGAGCGGGCGGATGTCAGTGTTTACCCGCCCCCCCCCCCCCCTGCGATCGCTCCCAGCCAATGCGCGCGCTCCCCCTTTGTGTCACTTCCTCCTCCTGTGTAAACACAGGAAGGGGGAAGTGATGTAATCTCCCATCGCAGCGGTATTTCCAACCGCTGCGATGGGAGAAACACCTCACAGTAAGTCCTGCACCAACACTACACTGACATACACACACATAGGCATACTAAACCCCTTGCGATCTGCCCCCCCCCCCCCTGTCACAGTGTCACTGAATGCAGTGATCTAATCACTGCATTTAGTGTCAGTGTGACAGGCAGTGTAAAATCAGTTAGTGTTAGGTTCAGCATAGCCCCCCCACCCCCCCTAATAAAGTTTTAACCCCCTGATCACCGCCCTAGTTAACCCTTTCCACTCCCTATTGCCAGCGTCACTAAGCGATCATTTTTCTGATCGCTGTATTAGTGTCGCTGTTCCCGCTAGGTAGCTATTTTTTTTTTTATTGCGATTTTTTTTTTTTATAAAGACATGTGGCTAAATACATTTTGGCCTAAATGTTTGACTAAAATTTAGTTTATTTGATTTTTTTTTAACAAAAAGTAAAAAATAGTGTTTTTTTTTTTCAAAAAAGTGTCGCTCTATTTTTGTATATAGCGCAAAAAATAAAAATCGCAGAGGTGATCAAATACCACCAAAAGAAAGCTCTATTTGTGGGAAGAAAAGGACGCAAATTTTGTTTGGGAGCCACGTCGCACGACCGCGCAATTGTCTGTTAAAGCGACGCAGTGCCGAATCGCAAAAACACCTTGGGTCATTTACCAGCGTATTGGTCCGGGTCTTAAGTGGTTAAGATAGATCTTCTGCAAATAATTAAATTAAGTATTTTTTCCTTTGCCTGTCACACTTAGGGAGAAAAAAAATGAAACAACATAGTACAGAAATCACAGAAACTCATCTTAAGAAGTAGGAGGCAAAGGGCATTTACTATGTTATAAGAAAAGAATGTGTTGTGCAAATTTCTCTAAAGACATAAAAATAAAATAGATTTTTAGTGACCCTTTTTTATTTTAAAGTAGCACTTTGTTGCATGTACATACTGTAGCAGGGTGGTACCCTGCTAGGGACCAGGTCTACCATGCCCTAAAATGTCATTCCTGACTGGCTTGGATCACTGTCAAAAGAATCTACCACAAGAACTAACAATCCTGCATGCCACAATATAAAAAAAAAAAAATAATAATAATAATAATAATAATAAATATATATATATATGTACACACACACATATAAATAAATATACATATACAGACACAAAAAAAAAATACTTATATACACAGCCACATACACAGTTGGTGGACACTATAGAATTCCCTCAATCCTCCGCATAACAAATGTCAGTGCAGGGTGGTAGATTGTGTACCAGTTGGGAACAGGTAAATTAATCTGTAGCATGCAGAGGGGTGGCACTTAAGAGTAGAGTGCCCAAAAGGTGCACACTCCATCCCTAGTGCATGTTCGGCCTGCTGTTAGTTAGGACACAGTCAGCTCTGCAGCCGACAGCTTCATAAAATCTATGGCTAACCCCTAACCCCATTTGACTACTGTTCAGAAGATAACCCAACCAACAGCTACAAGTCAACAAAGGGGCAGGGATACTGACTGACATAATTATCCAAATCCATATTCAGATAATGACATCAGCCAACATCTCCATCCATGTTGTTTACTTTCAGCTGTCAGTTGTAGAATTTCCCGGTCAGTAGCCTATTGAGGCAAAGTATAAGTCTTTAGTTGCTATGCTGACAGCTTCATAGAAACAAGAGAATCCTGTGAGGAGAGCTTTCCAACACAAAATACCCCTGATGTCTCTCTGGGTGCCAACTCAGAGTTGGTATTAATTACCAAATATTTGTTTATCTGCAAGCCATGTGGCATTGGGGGCATCACCTAGCGGGAGCCTAGGCTGAGGTTTGGTACATACCATCACAAACGGGATTGCTTTGATTTACGGCTTAAGGGATATACATATTCCCACACATTGATGTTTGAAGCTGGGATGGGCACCCTCCCCAGCCAGCACTCGCAGCAGTGGACCAGGACTAGCACCCTTTCCTAGTCTGAGCGGCTCACACACAAAGATTAATGACACACACATACACAATCGCATATAGATCTAGAGAACAACGAAGTTGAAGATTTGCATAAACTATCAGTAAACTTTCTTTTATGTCAGTTAGTGGGCTATCAAATAGTGCCTCCTCCTGTACATTAGACCACCCAGGCTATATATATAATTCATGTGCACATGTTGTACGTTTTCTAAGGCAAAAAAAATTGTATTTTGTATTTGAGTTCTTCATCTACAGGGTTTATCTTTATAGGAAGCTGACATGTGTAGCAGTTCTGCTATTCAACATCTATATTATAATCAAATCCCCCCCCCCCCCCCCATAAAATGATATGCCTGCAAAATAATGCCCTAGTGGTCTATTTATTCCAAATGACCTTAACACCACAGATTTTTTTTTTTTTTTTTAATGAAATAAAGCAGCTATAAATTTCAACTTGATCATCTGTCAAAAAAAAGCAAAGCAAAATCGCCTGTGTTAGCATGATAATTATAAATGTAGAACAAACACATCAACTTCATCTAGAAGTTTTATCAACTGTAGTTTCCTTTCTGCTCACTAATATGCTTCAGTGTATGATGACAACTAATTAGCTGGCACATAGTCTATAATAAATACATCAATAAAACTGAGTATATAATACCTTGTTTAAAACCAATGTTGTATCTAGGTAAGCACCCTCATCTAGAAAGATTTCATTTTATTTACTTACCTATTAATTATTCTCCTTGACCTCCTATGTCATTGGGATTGCATGCAGATGAGAGGGAGGAGAGAGAGTGAGAAGGAGTATCAACAGTTTAAAAATTATGTCCCCTAATAATATTTATTTAAATGTTTTCATACCAGGTAATTGGTTTTTGCTATGTTTTAATTTTTTAACATTACAAAAGGACCAATAAATGTAACAGCAGTTGAGAATGAACTACAAGGCAGCAAATGAATCAAGCCTTAAAAAGTTTGACAAAGTGTGAGCAATAAAAAAATAACACTTGATGGTTTAAAGCCATTCTGAACCAGGGTTCCTCTTGAGGTCTCTATGGGTTCTTTGAGCAGTGGTAAATGATTTCTTACCTCTACTAATCACGTATCTAAGGGTTCACTTCTGCATTAACCATGTATGATGGGGATACCAGAATTTTCATTATGTGTATTACTCTTCTGTTGTTATTTGTCTGTCTATATTTTTAAGAATAACTTTTGGTATGCAGATGGATGTTAAAAATGATCTGGGTATAAAATTCTGTAGGCACACCAGTCTTTTATATGAAACTTACTACACCCTACTGATCATGCCAATATACTGTGAGCTGTAGGGATTACAATTTTTAGACTGGGGTTCCTTGAAACTTGAAAACTATTTCAATAGTTTCTCCAGGGTAATGATGTTGAGAAAGGTTGGTGTAAAGGGAAACTGTCAGGGAGAAAAAGAATGGCATTGCTGAAATATTTGGAAGATTCAAACAATTTGCTTCTCGTTTCATCAAACTGAAACAAGCATGCAACCAGAAAAACCTTGGGACAATTTCACATATTTGCTCCAGTTCAATACCTGCAAAGTTTAGAAGGATCGAAAAAGACAGCAGCAGTGTGAGCACACATATTTATTTTTTGACCAGTTCAGTTCAAAGCATACTATAACCTACTTACAGTATTACATTTAATCTAGCACTGGACAGAGCAAGAGCATAAAAAATTGTACAAACCTATATTAAAGCAGAGTTTCACCCAAAAATGGAACTTGCACTTTAAGGGAAGGTGACCCCCTGACATGCCACATTTGGCATGTAATTATTTTTTTGGGGGGGGTGGATACCCAGTTTTTATGGGCACCCAGCTCCCACTTCCTTCCCAGGCTCCGCTGTGCCAGAAGGAAGTTCACCTTTCCTCCCTACCTCCCTGAAATGTTCTGGGACATCACAGATCCCAGAAGATTGCCCGACCATTCACCACACGCAGCGCAGTGCGTGCCCAGCTGTGAAGCCACAGCCAGGCGCCCACAGTTAGAATGTCAGTGCCTTTGAGAAGAGGGGGAAAGGAGCGAGGCTTCTTACAACTGCATCGATGTACCGCGAGACAGGCGAGTGTTCGATTATTGAATGTATTAAACCTGATAATTTTTGTAGCTGCTGACTTTTAAATGGGTGGAACTCTGCTTTAAGACCTGCTAATTCACAAAGAATATTGAAATTTTATTCCAAATATCAACTCTTAAGTATCAGTAATGATGATTTTCTCCCTCATAATCCTTTCAGTTCCAATTAAACACCATAGAGGATATCTATAAGTGTCAAAAACACATATTGCAATACTGTATGTCTCCTAATACTATCAGGCATACTTGATGGGACTGTCCTGTAAATCCGACTTTCTGGCAAAAAATAATTCATTGCACTCCAAACTATATCATCCTCCAAGGTAAGATCATGGTGCTTGCAAGTAAAACACCAATGGCATAAAGTCACACTAATCAATTGGTACCACGTGTATATACAACATCAAAACTTCAGGGCTTGACAAATTTGCTTGGAATCTAGGAGCCAACTAAAAAAGTTAGGAGCCAGGAACGCGCCCCTCCCCGCGCAGCTTGCGCGCAGAAGCGAACACATATGTGAGTAGCACCCGCATATGAAAGCGGACACAATTTTCAAGCGTAACATGTTGGGTATCAATTTACTCGACATAACATTATCTTTCACAATATAAAAAACATTGTGATAACTTTACAGGTGTCTTATTTTTAAATGAAATTATTTATTTATTTTCCAAAAAAAGTGCGCTTGTAAGATCACTGCGCAAACACGGTGTGACAGAAAGTATTGCAATGACCACCGTTTTAATTTTCTAGGGTGTTAGAATAAACAATATATATAATCTTTGGGGGTTCTAATTAGAGGGAAGGAGGTGGCAGTAAAACAGACAGGGGAAGCTCCATTAGCATCGTTGATTGTCTTGTCATACCAACGGCCACCACAAGATGGTGTCAGATCACAGAAGAAAGCATAGGCCTGCAAAAGGCCGCAAAGCCGTTGCCTCAATTAACGTCCGGCACGATCGTGTGGCGGGGGAGGTGGGGGCACGCGGAGACACAGGATACTCTAGCTGTGCCGTGCCAGGTCGCTAATTCTAGTCGCAATTGCGACCTGGCGCCCGGGGTTTGTTGAACCATGACTTAAATATATATAAAACTTTTCTACTTTCTACTTCTACTTCAAAGGTGACATAAAATGCACGATAAACGGATTCTGCATATGGTGCCCATATGAAATAAGCTTGTGGATACTAAACAAGAATAATTTGTGACCGTTGTATATGTGAAATGCAATCTCCCATTTTGAGCCCTGGTATATCCGTAACAGGAGTCAGGGGCTTAGAAATCCCCTCAGCTGAATGTCCAAAACGTACCTTGTCAGGAGGGAAGTTTTGGAGCATTCTAATTAGTCAGCGCCGTCACATGGGCCACAGAGCCTGTCCTGTCAGCTATAAAGAAGACGTGTGGATGTGTGAGGGGATTTCTAAGCCTGGACTTCTGACGCAGATATACCTGGGCTCGGAACAGGAGCCTGCCACTCTCCAGGTCAGGGGCACCACTTGTAAGTTCACCTTAAATATGAACTTACCCTTTAACACAAACCGTCTTAGCTATGTGCAGCATTGATGGTCTCACAAGGAACCATTCAGCCATATCTTATATCTATAGCTTCCTGGTGGATAGCTTATAACAGTGGTACAAACAGTCTGCACTGCAAGACCCCTTTCACACTGAGGCGCTTTGCAAGTGCTATAACTCTAATAATATGGCTTTCACACTGGAACAGTGCGCTGGCAGGACGGTAAAAAAAAAGTCCTGCTAGCCGCATATTTGAAGCGCTGTAGAAGCAGTGAATACACCGCTCCTAAAGCACCCCTTCCCATTGAAATCAATAGGCAGCGCCGTCGAACCAGCGGCGCTTTGCGGGAGGTTTTAACCCTTTTTTTAGTGACACTTTACCGCTAACGCCCCCTCTGCCTCAGTGTGAAAGAGCTCTTGCAAACGCTTGCATTTAATTAGGAGTGCTTATGTTTTTTAGTAGTAGTTCAGCTTACTTAATTATATCTACATAAGCTAAAACAAAGTATTAGGAAAATGGCGGTTTTATCATCTCATAAAATGTTGCATTGTCCTATTTAACATTTTCCCATAACCTCAACTGTACAGACTGTACTATACATAATTTATCATAGACACATGAACATTTCAATGGACTGATGGAACTGCTAAATATAGAATGTTCACGGGCATGAAACCTCTAATAGTTTGGTTAAGGGCCAAACAGCTACAGCTGTTGACCGCATTCAAACACATAAAAAAATAAACCGTTTTTTACCAAGGAAAGCCTTCACCTAGAGTGATATGATCATTATTGGCTCATCAATAAATCTGTGCCTAGCTAGAATCATTTAAAGGCGTTTCTCTCTCTCTCTCTCTCTCTATAATATATATATATATATATATATATATATATACACACACACACACACACATATATACATATGAATAATTTAGAGGTGCTTTTCTATATATTGGGATGATTTACTAAAATAAAAAAAGTGCAAAATCTGGTGCAGTTCTGCATAGAAACCAGTTTCCAGGTTTATTTTGTTACAGCTTAATTGAACAAGCTGTAGTTAAAAGTCAATTGGCTACCATGCAGAACAGCACCAGATTTTGCACTCTCCAATTTTAGTTAATCAACCCTTATATTTCCAACACAGTCTTTAATGTCTCATCTACACAAAAAATTCCCTTTTGCACAGGATTCACTTTCAGCCTTGCCAAAGGATGGATGATTTTTTGACCTGACAAATGTATATACTACCACTTAGTTTGGTGTACAACAAATATCAAGAGACTTGCAGACACTGGACAAACTAACTTCCCAACAAGACTTAAAATCACTCCTACCAGATGTACAGATGATTTTACAAAATTGAACAATTCAGAGACTGGGATGTCTATTGAGTAACTATGGTATATATGTAAAATGTTTGTTATATATATGTTTGTCGCATCAAGTGAAAAATTATCATGTCTTTGCCCAGCCTTAGATGCTATAACCATTAGAGTGAACCATTTGTTTTTGTTTTTTATGTTTTATCAGTATACTGGTGGACAGCATATATAATTCAGGATCATCCATATTATCTGGATGCTGGCCTCCTGTACACACCAAATTGCAAGTATGTGGGCCTTAATCACAGCTATGACCCATCATACATATCATTCTTTGCCCTAGAGGTCATCCCCTTTCCAGAAAGAGGGGGTGACTTCGATAAAATAATATTACAACGTGAGGCAAGCTGGATATTTGACCAAAGGGCTACTTATCTCCCAGGTCTGAATACCTCACTGTCCTTCAGACCATTTCTATAAAACTAAGCATTAACATATCAACATACTGGAGTTTCCATAACAAATGCAAAGCATGAGGCTAGGAACTAGCACTGTATCTTGTACTTGCTATCCATTGAAATTTTCTATCATTAAGATGGCCTCTATGGGTCCACATATAGTTTTATGTCATAATCATAATCATTAAATCTCAAATATCATCCTATTAGCCTAATGTCTCTCTCATGTCTTTTATGGGTATTAAGTTTACTCACTACATTATTATTTCTCTTTGTTTTTCACGTTATTCATGTTGTTTTCACTTACCTATGCTTTCCCTCTTGATTCCTTTCCCCTCCCCCTCTCCTCTATGATAGATCCCTCATATGTTTTATAGATGCTTTTAGACATGCAGATTACCTTAGCTTGTTCTTGAGCCCACAAAATATGAATGTCAATTGGCACATATTCTGTTTATTTGGATCTATTTATATTTGTATTATTTTACGATGTAATAATTTAAGACAATGAAATGAAATAAAAATGCAATATCTCATTCCATCTTGGCCCCTGTGTCAAACGCCTTTTGATTCTCTTCCCGCTGGCGATATGGTTATATGAGGCTGGACATTGAATTGTGTGGATGTTTGTGAGTCCCACAATGGAGGTGAAGCCCACACGGAACACCTCCATATTTCTGTCATATCCATATGACGGACTGCGCGCGCTGCATACTGCGATCTGTTGGGCTCATTGAGCCAACCAATGCCTGCTGAGAGGTGGGGCGCGTTGCGCCTCACGTGCGTTCCACGCCAATGGAGGCACGCATTGAACGTGGTGTGTGCGCGCGCACTTGCTGGGACACACGGATCGGAGGTGAAGTCAGAGGTCATTCATGACCTTTTACTTCTGGTGAAGGTGAATACTTAAGACGGCGCTGACAATTCACATGTCAGACGCCGTCTTTGGTATCAGGAGATAACACAACCAGCAGCGGAGTGGGATTGGACATCTGTGAGGACTACTTATCTGCCTCCTTAGACTATGGTCATGTACCATGGTCTATCAAAAGGTATTAGCTATGTAATGTATGCAGTTAAACTTTCTAATGAATTTGGGGACCCTGCTGTTAGCATGGAACCCATATATTGTTTACCTTTTTATTATTATATAAACACATCCTCCTAATATCCCGTCTTATTCTGCCTGTCTTAAATAATTTACTATTATTATTATATATAGAGTTTACTTAAAGCGGAGTTTCACCCTAAATATAAGATCTCCCATGTGATCCAGCATACTGGCGTCAGCGCCAGTATGCTGTTTTTTTTTTTTTTAATCCCACACTTACTGTATTATCCTGGAATTTCATTTTTTTCCCCCGCGGTGGACGGCGCCAGTATAGCGCGTCACATCTTCCGAAAATACCCAATATGGACTCGGGTAATCTCGGCGAAAATGCGGCGCCTGCGCACAGACCTAGGAGCTGACTGCGCAGGCGCCGTATTTCTCCGAGTCCTATTTCGGAGGGCGTGATGCGCCATAGCCGTAGGACTCGGAGAAATACGGCGCCTGCGCAGTCAGCTCCTAGGTCTGTGCGCAGGCGCCGCATTTTCGCCGAGATTACCCGAGTCCATATTGGGTATTTTCGGAAGATGTGACGCGCTATACTGGCGCCGTCCACCGCGGGGGAAAAAATGAAATTCCAGGATAATACAGTAAGTGTGGGATTAAAAAAAAAAAAACAGCATACTGGCGCTGACGCCAGTATGCTGGATCACATGGGAGATCTTATATTTAGGGTGAAACTCCGCTTTAAGCATAACTTTACTATTATAATGTCCCTAGGCTTACCCGATCTAGGGACATTTGTGGGATTCATTGATTACTAAGATATGGGATGTTCCCTTTTTATGATACCTCCCAGACTAATTTGCCAACTCATTCTAATTAGGAGCATAAGATATGGTCCCTATATGACAAACTAACTACTGTACATTTCGATCACTGTTCAACCACCCGTTGGCCCCCTAACCGAATCTAGGAATGTAAGATAGTAGTAATAAATAATTATTTGTCTTTAAGTTTGCTAAAGTTATTATTTTTGTAGCTCTATATACTACCCCCCTTCTCTATCTATTTCAATAATTTCCAGAATTAATCTTATTGTAAGCTGGATATCCCACCACCTTAACATCCACACATCAAACAGTTGGTTGGATCTGGCTTCCACCAGCCTGTGTCCACCCTCGTTACCACTTGCGCTGTCGGGTTCTCTTTGAGAGGCGTTCTGACTTTTTGTCTTGTCACAGCGGCTAAGGTAAGCACACAGATATTTTGTCTTATCTGGTTTTATTTTTGATGTTTAAAAAACTGATAATGGACTATGTTGTATTACCCTATGTTGTATTAATGGCATTTTTATGTCACACACAGACCACTAAACTCAGAAAGACTAAAATTGCAAAGCCCTGATGAAGCATGATAATGTGAAACTAGTCGACAACCTGCATAACATACTTTCCCTCTGTTCTTTAACTATTGTGGTCAACCTTTAACCTAATTATTTTATATGTATAACTTTTTTATATGTAAATTAAACTTTTTTTGATATATTTACAACCTTTTTGTTTGGTGTGCTTACCTTAATACAACGATTGACCTTTCACGTAAAAATCCCTATATTTGGAAGAGGATCTTCCTCAACCTTATATGCTTTCTGTTTTTTTTTTTTATATGTATTTATTGATTGGATTGTGAGTTACTGCCAATCGATCTGGGAAACGTTGCTATCCACCTCGTTTTTTTCTTTTATAAAGTACCGGTAACTGTAAAATGATTAAATAAATAATAAACATGATGTCATACGTATCTGCTGTGTGCAATGGTTTTGCACACAGCAGCCTTGATCCCCCTCTTCTGGATTCCCCTGCCTGCCCTCCTCCTCTTCTCTGTCTGGTTCATATGGTGGCATACGTACGGGCTTGATCCCAGGCTGTGCTTTATGCGTGTCCAAAAACAGACAGAATGAGTCTCTGCCCCCACCCCCCCCCTATCACTGGATTTGATTGCCAGCAGCAGAAGCCAAGGGCACGGCGCTGGACCGTAATAGGGCTCAGGTAGGTATTTAGGGGGCAAAAGGGAAGCTGCACCTATTTATTTATTTTTTTACCCTAATGCAGAGAATGCATTAAAGTAAATCCTTCACTAAACAGAACGCCCCCAAGTTTCCAAGAAACGATATTTAAATGGTGTTGTTTTTTTTAGACAACTTTCAGGCTGGGTTCACACTTGTGCAAATTTTTGGTTTCACTGCATTCAATTCGCATGTCAGGAAACTGTAACTGCCTCTCAATGAAACCGGTTCACACAGCTCCAGAAATGGAGAACAGGGATACACCGGACCCCTGCTGTGAGGTGTTCCACATAGCAGTGTGAAAAACCAGCCTCAGACAATTTTAATTGATATACCAATGAAGGACAACTTAATTTTAAGGTCAATTATTACTGGTGAGCTGAATGGCACCCCACTGCAGAATTGCTTGTTAAAGCGGAAATAAACCCTCATGGGTTTCACTTCCTCTTTATTCCCCTGCAAAGCTAAAGCATAATGGGCTACTATGCATTGCATAATAGCCCATTATGTATCACTTACCTGAAACCAAAAGCCTGCAATGTCACCGCTGTCCCCACTGGCAGTTAGTGTCCATCTTCACCCCTCTTCCTTCCCGGGCCACGAACTCTGGCTCTGACTGGCCGAAGTCATGTGATGTCACTCCTGCACATGCGCGCAGGAGCCGCCAGTCCTTGCATGACCCCTTTAGAAACAGCACGATCTGCCCTTTCTAAAGTACGCATGCACCGTAGACATTGGCGCACAGCTTTATTACAAATATCTCCTAAGCCGTGGAGGTTTAGGAGATATTTCCAGCACCTACAGGTAAGCCTTAATATAGGCTTACCTGTAGCTAAAAGTGGTTGTACAACCACTTTAATACACTGCATTCCGTTGTGCTTCTTAAAGTGCTGCATCAGGCAACATATTCAAATAAATGGGCTGCCCATTTACGCAATGTGTTTTAACATGCATGCGTTAAATGCACAGCAGAAGATTGCGCTACTGTGAATGGGAGCCCAGTTCTGAAAAGTTACGAAGTGTGAGAGTGTGTATGACTGTGGGTTTTAAATATTTAAATAGTTTTTTAATAAAAGTAAAGTTATCCTGTAACCACATGCCGAATGGCTCTCCTGCGCAAAATGACGTACCTGTACCTCAGTCTGTAAAAGCAGGATAGCGGGTGCGCCGCGGGAGCATGTCTGCAAACTCTATGTCCACCAGAGGCCCGTGATCGCAGCAAGGAGAGGCAGAACAGGGACCTGCCTTAGTAAACAAGGCATTATCCCCCATTCTGCCTAGTGACATGACAGTAATCTACTGCCCCCAGTGATCGGGAGCAGTGATCTCGGTCATGATCTATGTCATGTTTCAGGAAGCCCATCCCCCCTACAGTTAGAACATGCTGAGAAAACACACTTAAACACCCTTGATCAGCACCCTAGTGTTAACCCCTTCCCTGCCAGTGTCATTTTTACATTGATCGGTGCATTTTTATAATGTCCCTGGCTCCCAAAAAGGGTAATTTGGGGTCAGATTTGTCTGCCGCAATGTCGGAGTCCCGCTAAAAAAAAATCACAGATCTTTGCCATTTCCAGTAAAGAAAATAAAAAAGTACCTAAATCGATCCTGTAATTTATAGACGCAATAGCTTTTACATTTTACCAAAAATATGTTGAAGTATATATATTGACCTAAACTGTTAAATTTTTTTTTTTTTTTTTTACATTTTTTTGGATATGTATTATAGCAGAAACAAAACTTTTTTTTTTTTTTCAAAATTGTCACTCTTTTTGTGTTTACATTGCAAAAAAAAGACCGCAGAGGTGATCACACCACCAAAAGAAAGCTCTATTTGCGGGGGAAAAAATATGTCAATATTGTTTGGGTACTGCATCGCACGAACGTGCCATATCACAAAAAATGCTCTGGTCATTAAGGGGGTAAAACCTTTCCGGAGCTGAAGTGGTTAAACCAGGGGTAGGCAACCTGGGGCCCTCCAGCTGTTGTAAAACTACAAGTCCCATCATGCCTCTGGGAGTAATTGTAACTGCCAGCCTTGCAATGTCTTATGGGAAATGTAGTTTCACAACAGCTGGAGGGCCCCAGGTTGCCTACTTCTGCTTTAAACTATAAGGAAACTGGTATAGCCTTTAGACATAGCTGTGCTATAAGTGGATACATTTTTTATTTTATAGGGCAAAAATAGAGAAATGTGTAAGGCACAGTAAGTAACTCCGGCTCATCAAAATAGATCTTTCATTGATTTGACTTTGGTAAACCGAATTGTTATGGGCTAATATGGGCTACAGCACTTTGGACATTATCACTGTACTGCCTTAGTAAAGACATCAGGCAGTGATCTGGCAAGAAATAAAAGCTGTATAGACCTTATAAAACAAATCATTTTGTGATATCCTATCAGAAAGTAATACCTAATTATAATATTGTATTAGTATTATAAAACTCAGAAAATGAGAAAAAGCTATGACTGGAAGTTTGGTATCAAGCTATACATGCATGTGGTCTTATCTGCTTCTACTTTTCAACCCTGTAGGACAGAGCACAATGTGATTACAATAGCTAATTGCCCAGATAAGCAGGTCAAAAGGGCCCATGGATAGAAATTCTTTATATCTATGCCAAAGTTATACAATACGGAGCAGCAGGAAATGAAGCTGGATGAAAATCCTATGACTGTAATGTGACAGTTTTAATAACAGTAAATGATCTCTGGACCTGCACTAATATGTTTAGATGCTAACATCTTTACAAAGGATGCCTGGTATTAAAAACCATTACATGCTTTAGAAAAAAGTAGTTCAAAAGAGAAGAAAAACAGACATTTGGCCTGGCATAAGTGACTGGTCATGCTGTTTGCCAACAATTAGGCGATTATATATTGATGTATCCTTATGACAAAGCCAAATTGGGAGACTTACATTTTGAATCACCGAAACGTGTCCACCAGTGTTTGGTATATTTTGCACGTTTGAAGTCTAACAATGCAAAGTAAATTGAAAGAATATTTTGTAATCATTCACATCAGTCTTTAACCAACTAAACTAACTAAAGCCACACATTAACTTCAATAAAATATTAGTCCACCTTGAAAGCTTTTAAGTGGCTGTAAAACTCAGACATGAAATATGAACAAAGCATATCCCTCTATAGTGTGTGCTTGTCTCATCTAAGAGAACCAAGTGTCATGAACCAATTCTGGAAAGTTTTCCTGACACCAAGAGAAAAAAAGGTGACTGGGGAGGAACCCGATTGACAGCCTGAGCTCTGTTCCTGTTTTCTGTGTAAAGGAGAGTGTGTCCTATCCCTCCAATCAGCTCTCAGAGCTCTCCCCACTGAGCTCTACAGAGTAACTTCAGCTCTCCACCCTCTTTTTTTCTGACAGCTTAGACAAGCTTTATAAATCTGGCAACTTGAATGGATGTGGTAAATGGTATGTAACCACGGCAGTGTAAATCAGTAAGACAAGAATAGAATCAAGTCCATGGAAGAAGAAATGTGTGAAATTAGTGAAAAAGGGGAGCAGTAAGGAAGTGTCCATGTAGTGGCCAAAACAAGAATGAAAGAAGTAAAGGGAAGATTGCTTGAAAGAAGAAATAAAAAAAAAGACAAAGCAATACCAAAGTAAAAACAATGTGCACAGAGTACTATTAGGTGATCACCTTAGTAAATCCTGGTAAAAACAAAAAAACAGGCTCAAAAAACACTGGTCTGGAAATACATAAATTGTGCTGCCTAAAAAACTATCTACCACTGAATAGGGACTAGGATATGAGCCCAGTAACTGTCAGGTCCCCTCCAGCGCCACGCTGGCATGGCACAGAACAAGAGACAGGCCACCAGAATGACTCCCCGCGTGTCAGCCAAGTGCCCATCGCAGCTGACAGACCGACCCCCCGGCCGCAGAACACACAGAAACAGATCAGCTCAACAGAGTGAAAGCAATAATGGAAACACTATATATATCAAAGCACATTTTACTGTAAATAGCATATCAAATTATAGTCTGACTAATGGAGGCCAGCAGCCATAGGAACGTGATGGATCCTAACCACATAACACACCTCTATCCCTATTTATTACGAAAAGAGGTGGGGACATTTGGGACTTTAGATGAGATATAAGGGACAGCTTATGCCTCATTCCCTATACTATGCAAAAAAGGGGGGAAGTTGGTACCTCCTGTTCTAACATGACTATGCAGCAGTGCACAAACAAGGTCCATAAAGGTATTGATGAGCGAGTTTGGGGTGGAGAAACTTGACTGGCCTGCACAGAATTATGACTTCAACCCATAGAACACCTTTGGGATGAATTTGAGCAGAGGCTGCGAGTCAGGGCTTCCAACATCAGTACCTGACCTCACAAATGCACTTCTGGAACAGTCAAACATTCCCATAGACTTAAACAACTAAAGGTGCAATCCATATGCAACTCAAATGTGAACAAAAGTCCATAAGTTAGTCCATATAATATTAAGTGATATGATCTGTGTACTTAGGGCTGCCACCAGATTGGAAAAGAAGCAACATTTTCCAGCGAAACTGAGAATGACAAGGAAGAGAGGTGCCTCTATGTGTAGAAATTTTAAAACTTTTAATAGTAACAGACAAATGGCAACTCATATAAGTAAAGATAAAAGCAAGCACATCTGTAGATGAAATGCCCCAGGAACAGAATGGGAAGCCATCGTTCCTCCACTTCTCAGTTGGTCTGGGGAGAGGTGTAGCAGGCATATCAAAGTGGATATCCCAGGAGGGTGGTGAACCGTCAGAGGCCCTCGCTCATAGCACTGCAGGCAAATGGTTCATCGATACACTGCTGTAGATGGAAAGATGGCCATGCAGTGGATGTTCCAAAACAAGGCTTGGAGAGCATGGGGCAGAGCTGCAGGGGGCAATGGTGTCACAAAGGTGTGACGCATTTATGAGCATGCACACTGTATGTTGTGACAACAGCGCTCCTTTTTTAAGCATTCGATGCCTTGCTCCATGCTCTCCAAGCCTTGTTTTGGAACATCCAGTGCACGGCTGTCTTTCCATCTACAGCAAGGACTGTTTGTATGCCTGCAGTGAATAAAGTTCATGTACGTGTAAAGGCAGGCACCCTAATACTTTTGGAAATATAGTGTAAATGGAGTTTATCACTTAAGGGTTGTGTGTCTATTTCCTAATACAAATTCACAGTCAAGTTAAAGATATCCACACTTGTGAGCCTATAAGTTTGTGCACCTACTTTCACTCAACCAAGTGTGCCAGAGGGAAAGAGGTTGTTCTTAGAGTCAAAACACAAAACAGAGAACCAAAATTACCAAGTGGCTCCTTGAAGGGTAGTGATATACTTGTAAAGTGCGAGAGGTCCACTTTTAAACGAAGATACCATATTTCATCAAAAAAGGTGGTGTTGGTAGTTGAGGACGGGCGCTACAAGGGCAGGAAGCTGAATATTACTACAAACATTTAGGTTTGTAACACTAATAAAGTGTGAACAGAAGATGCTTTATTTTCCTAAGTAAGCTGAATTGTTCCTCCTCTGCAGGTAAAAGTCCCTATAATTCTTTACATTTGTCAAGACAAGAACATTCCAATATTTTTTTTTCAGCCCCAGCAATGTGCATTTGAATTCTTTTCTTCTATACTTTTTTTAATTTTTATATTCTTTATTCATTTTCTTCATCATATAAAATCTCTGCTTGGTTAGATGCATTGGAGGGCATGGGAGACACTGGGGTATATTAGACCCCGCCCAATGTCGCCATAAAAATAACCTGTCACTTGGCACAAAGCTATCACAAGGGGTTTTGTTAACGGCTTGTGATAGCAATAAAGATAAATGAAAAAATGAAGGTTAAAAATAAACAAAATTCAACAGAATGCATTAAAAAACTAACTAAACATAGCTGCCCTTTACACATCTGCAAATACAAACATGCCAACTGGGTGCACACAGGTATATTAACTTCACCCCACCTGAGGTATCATTACACAGGAGCTCACAGTTAAATCTAAACCAGTGAGCCACAAAGGCTTTTAAAGTATCACCCATGGAGATTTTTAGGTACCATAGTTTTGTGTGATATCATGGGCACACACAATTTTAAGACTTGACAAGTTTGATATCAGTTCACTCAACACAACCTCATTTTTTCATATTTTACCCAAAAATTGGGTATTATTTATTATATTTTAACCTGAAAATATGCATTTACTAAACAGTTGCACAAATTTCCAGGGCTTAAGGAAGTAAAACGGGGGGGGGGGGGGGCAGAAATCATCAGATTTGTTTCAGCTTAATGCATAGGATGCATTAAAATGGCGTTCCACCTAAAAATGGAACTTCCACTTTTTGTCACATTTGGCACCTTTTAGGGGGGAGGGGGGAGCATATACCTGTGCAATACAAGTATTTGCTCCCACTTCCTGACATAGATCACTACGGTGATCGCCATGACCTACGTCATGTCCGTCGCCTACACTGTCCTCCCACAGTGTCTCGCGGGAAACACACAGGTCCCAGAAGATAGCGTGGACCAGTGAGGAGGCGCAGCGCAACTCGTGCATGCGCAGTAGGGAACCAGGAAGTGAAGCTGCAAGGCTTAATTTTCCGATTCCCTCACCAAGGATGGCAGAGCGGGCAGCCGAGAGCCAAGCGATTGATTGGCATTGGTTTCCGACATCGCGGGCACCCAGGGCAGACAAGTGTCCATTTATAAAAAACAGCTGCAGGATTTGTAGCTGCTGGCTTTTAATATTTTTTTTTTTTAGACGGACCTCCACTGAACTGAACCTTTACAACCCCATTAAGTAATTTTATAGCAAAATATGTAGATTTTAACATGTGTGCAAAAAAAATTAAGAATTGCTTAAGTGCCGAAGTGGTTAATATACAAGGCTAGGACCAAATGACAGATTACATCCATATAAAACCTTAATATTATATTTTCTTGTTACTCATATAACAATCTTTTCAATATCATAGATTTATTCAATTTCTTCAACCCCTTCCCTCCTCTTTGCTATCAGGGTTGATAGGTTTTTCCTTTGATATATGGTATCCCATTTTGTCCAGCCAAGGGTTCCACATTTCGCCAAATTCCCTAATGTTCCTTCTCTTAACCACTTTAGCCCCGGACCATATTGCTGTCCAAAGACCAGAGCACTTTTTGTGATTCGGCACTGCGTCGCTTTAACTGACAATTGCGCGGTCGTGCGACGTGGCTCCCAAACAAAATTGGCGTCCTTTTTTTCCCACAAATAGAGCTTTCTTTTGGTGGTATTTGATCATCTCTGCGGTTTTTATTTTTTGCGCTATAAACAAAAATAGAGCGACTATTTTGAAAAAAATGCAATATTTTTTACATTTTGCTATAATAAATATCCCCAAAAAAGATATAAAAAAACATTTTTTTCCCTCAGTTTAGGCCGATACGTATTCTAATACATATTTTTCGTAAAAAAAAATCGCAATTAGCGTATATTGATTGGTTTGCACAAAATTTATAGCGTTTACAAAAAAGGGGGTAGTTTTATGGCATTTTTATTAATATTTTTTTTTTACTAGTAATGGCGGCGATCAGCGTTTTTTTTCGGTACTGCGATATTATGGCAGACACATCGGACACTTGACACATTTTTGGGACCATTGGCATTTTTATAGCGATCAATGCTATAAAAATGCATTGGATTACTATAAAAATGCCATTGGCAGTGAAGGGGTTAACACTAGGGGGCGGGGAAGGGGTTAAGTGTGTTGCTATTTGTGTTCTTACTGTGTGGGGGGGGTGAACTCACTGGGGGGAATCATTGATCTTCCGTTCATACATTGTATGAACGGAAGATCAGCGTTTCCCCCGCTGACAGGAACGAGTGCTGTGTGTTTACACGCACAGCTCTCGTTCCCCGCTCTGTAACGAACGAGCGCGCGCGCCCGGCGGCGATCGCCGCGCGGTACTCGGGGGTGAGCGGGGGGGGCGCGCGTGCGGGCCGCCGGCGGCGCGCACGCGCCCCCTAGTGGCCGCGAAAGTCCCGACGTAGGATGACGGGCTCTCGTGCAGGAGAGCCGACCTGCCGCCGTATAACTGCGGCGGCTGGTCGGCTAGTGGTTAATATATACTACCTTTTCCTTCCATATTGTTTCTGTTACTACTCTCTTATAGTGTTGCTCACGAATATTCGCATTGCGAATATTCGCTACGAATATTGCATATTCGAGTATTCGCGAATATCTCGAATATCGCGGCGAATATTCGCTATTTCGAATATTCGATATTTTTCAAATTTCGCAATAAAATTCGCAATAAAATTCGCAATAGCGAAAATTCGCAATTTTTTTTTTTTATCAAATATCACGAATATTCGATATTAACGAATATTCGCAACCGCATATGTGAAATTTCGCTTTTTTTTTATATAAAATATACCGAATATTCGTAAATATCGAATATTCGTGATATTTTATAAAAAAAAAAAAAAAAAAATCGCGAAATTTCACATTAGCGAAAATTCGCATTAGCGAAAATTCGCATTGGCGAAAATTCGCAATTTTTTTTTTTTTTTTTTTTTTATAAAATATCACGAATATTCGATATTAACGAATATTCGCGAATATTCTTCGAAATATTCGCGAAATATCGCGAAATCGAATATGGCGTATTCCGCTCATCACTACTCTCTTACTGATGGGGGATTTTCTGCTTGCCATCTTTGGGCAATTTGTTTTCTTGCTTGGAAGAGGCACCTTAGCACTGCTTTTATTATACTGGCTACTCGGCTAATTTCTTCCCCCAGTCCCAAAATACACGTTCTGGGGTCCATCTCCAGCTTTGTTTTATATGTCTTGTTTATAACATTGAGGATCCCTTGCCAATACCTAAACAATTTTGGGCACCTCCATAACATGTGTTTCAAGTGCCACGTGTCCTGGCTTATAGGGCATCTTGCATCTACTCTCCACCCGAAGTTAAATAATCTTTTTGGTGTATAATACGTTTGGTGTATCATCTTCAGAAATGAACATTTCTGTGCGGGCGAGACTTTTCTTCTATACTTGACATTCATTCTGCAGTTCATCATTTATTTCTCACCTAATTAGTTCTTATAATTGTAAATGCTGAGATGTTATAGAGATAATCAAATAGCTAATTACCACTAGCTCATTTTTACAATACTATATGACACTAGAAATTGTATTATTACTAAAGTATACAGCTTGCATTCTGGCTGATGAGCGCAGAGAGGGAGATCTGCAGTGTAATTTGGATTTGACTGTGTATTGTACAAGGACATTTAAATAAAACCAGACATTTAGGTTTCCGAGTGTTTGTGCTGGCAGAAAATAGAGAAAGAGCGCACATTTTTACATATCTAACAGCTGACATACATCGAAAAATCAAAAGCAGACAGTTACATTTGTGTGGGCATTTTACCTTCCCACGCCTGTAATATTATTTAACTCATATCCTAGGGAAATCAAGCATTTGTTCAACCCAAATACTACGAATTCACATATAGAAAATAGAAGTATGACAGTGATAGAACTGGATTGCCTGAGAGGATGACAGACAAAAGAAGACAGGTACTGCTTATGTTTTAAGAAGCAGACAATAGGCGCAAATAGAGATGCACGGTACCAGACTTTCTTCACTCAGATGCCATAATTCAGGATTAGGATCTGTGCTGCGGTGTCATATATACTGTTTACTTGTTGTGCAAAAATACTGCACTTACAACTAATGCAGACAGAATATAAAATAACAAGGTAGAGAAAGTAGGCCTACTATTTTGCTTTTCCTAAGTATATACTAGAACGGACAAGCAGTTTGTCAACATCTACAACGCTATCAAAAGACAGATAAACATCGCACAATGGTCATTCATGCTAAATTCAAGCACTTGAAAATGCATAGGAAAACAGCATACCAAGTTTCAGAGCTGAAGGAGTAACCTCAATTTCTCCTCGAAGTGGATGGTATGTGGCATTATGAGCTTCTAGTTCTGCTTCAAAAGGGTCAGGGCTGAGGCGATCTTTGATGGTGATTCCATCTTCTGTTTTACTGGAGACATCATGTTCATCAAACACAGCTATCAACTGGAAGAAGAGGGCAAATGTGGTTACAAACATTGCGGTTAAAAACGCTACAAAATTAAAGGATCTCTTAACAAAAACGGCAATTGGTATATACAAAGTATTGTGGGAACAACATTTATAAGAAGGTGTTAATGTATATGAGGAGCTAATGAACAATGACAATGTTCAAGAAATTCTATCCAGAAAGTGTTTGCATAAGTACATTTTTCTACATTAATCTGAACTCTTTAAAAAAAAAACCCTAGCAGTAAGATCCCCCTTCATTCCAAGTGTTAAAATTGTTTGTCAAGTCTAGCAGTAGAGGAATAAGCTGTAATACCTACCTTACTCATCATGCCAGCAGACTTCCATCATGCTGTGTGACCCAAAATCCCCTTTCTCTTTAGTGCTCGGGCCAGAGAACACACTTTGACATCATCGCATACAACACAGGGCCAATATTCTACAGACTAAAGAAAATGTTTTAAATACACTTCTACTAGTTCAGCTCTTTGGATGCACTACATGCACTGCTCCTGGCTACAAAGTGAAAGGGATCCAGAGGCTGGATAGCTGCTGATCACATTCACAGTACAGACAGTGCAGTTCTCCCTGGACTCAAAACAGCAGTCCAGGACCACACTGGAAGGAATCAAAATGGTGAGCAGGAGGTGACAGAGAAACATTCATTCCTCATACTTCTCTGCCCAGAGTGGAACCGGAAGCGACAATGATTTAGTCAATTCCAGAGTCTGAGCGGTCATCCTCTTGTTGATACAGCCAGGGAAGCATTTTACCAAGCCAATCTCTGCTCGGTTAGATGCTTTGGAGGGCATGGGAGACACTGGGGTATATTAGATCCCACCAAATGTCACCATAAAAATAACCTGTCACTTGGCAGAAAGCTATCACAAGGGGTTTTGTTAACTGCTTGTGATAACAATAAAGTTAAATGAAAAAATTAAGGTTAAAAATAAACAAAATTTAACAGAATGTATTTAAAAAACGAACTAAACATACACATCTGCAAATACAAACATGCCCACTGGGTGCACACATGTATATAAACTTCATCCCACATGAGATATCAGCACACAGGAGCTTAGAGTTAACTCTAAACCAGTGAGCCACAAAGGCTTTTAAAGTGTCACCCATGGAGATTTTTAGGCACCATAGTTGTGTGATATCATGGGCACACACAATTTTAAGACTTTAAAAATATAAAAAATAAAAAAGTCTTAAAGTGTATTTTGTGCGTGTACTCGAGAGAGGAGCCGGACTGCAGGAGCTGGGAGTAGGCAGACCTCCCCCAGAGGCAATCTGCCATCTTTCTCCATGCCCCCGGGTGGCAATGGCGGGTGTGAGGGGGTCCTCCCACACAGCCCGCTTTGAAGCCCAACGGGGCAGAGGGACTCCCCTATGAGGTAGTGAGAGGATCTAGCCCGCTCAGCCAGCCCCGTTAGTCCTTCGCCTCTCTTTTTTAGAGACCGCGTGGCCAAAGTGCGTGTGAGTGCGTGTAAGTGTGGTAGTTTTTGTGGAAGGGGGTGGGCGTACCAAGCGCAGGCTTACCTCGCATAGCACACCCACGGGGAGCCGGGCTGAGACCCCCAAACTCAATTTACATGCAGCCGAGACCGGGATCCGAACCCTCAGCTGCAGAGGTGAACGGCTTGTCAGCGCAGTGGCAGTCACGTTGAGCCACCGCAGCTCCCTCACAATTTTAAGACTTCACAAGTTTGATATCCGTTCACTCAACACAACCTCATTTGTCATATTTTACCCAAAAATTGAATATTATTTATTATATTTTAACCTGAAGTCAACAGCTGCAGTATTTGTAGCTGCTGGCTTTTAATATTTTTTTTTAGGCGGACCTCCACTTTAAGGTGAAAAAACATGAACCTTTACAACCCCATTAAGTAATTTTATAGCAAAATATGTAGATTTTAACATGTGTGCAAAAAAAAAAAAAAAAAGAAGTGGTTAATATACAAGGCTAGGACCAAATGTCCAGAAGGCCTTTGACTTTTAGGCTATGAGACCTTGATTATATTTTAAATGTAATGTTTTGTTTTTTTATGTCAAAAATTATCACCCATATAACTGTACCAAAATGACCTGACCATTCGTTTTGTGTAAAGTGAGGAAGGATTAGAACCCCTATTAGGTTTTCCTTTCCTCCTTACAGCCAAATAACCAGAAAGTTAAAGAGCATTTTCCCATTGCCACACAAACAGTGAACAATTCCTAAAAGGAGCCTTACCATTCCTACTCTAAAAAGATAAGTGTTTGTGTCCCCACAGGAGAGAATCCCTCCAGTGTCCTGCAACTAGGACATGAAGTAAGGGTAAACTTTCCAAACATGCCCACGACAATAAAACCAAACAAAGTTTTAGCACATTGCCACTCTATCCATAAAAATGTTGACTCTATACTATTTGTTGCATAAAAAAATGTGATATCACCTATTACCACTAATTCATGTCCAGTGTAAATGAAATAAATGTGCCTCAAATTTTTAGCAGGTTTGCTCTTGTCAAAATCAAAATTGGTTTTGCAGTCCAGTATGGATATATATATATATATATATATATATATATATATATATATATATATATATATATATATATATCCATACTGGACTGCAAAACCAATTTTGATTTTGACAAGAGCAAACCTGTGGCCATACATGCATATACTCTAATCTGGAAAACTGCTGCCAAACAGCATGAATTGGGAACTTCCAGATGACACTGACAAATTTGGCCAGAACAAATGTAAAATAATTAATACCAGGTTAAAACATTGAATGTGCATCTTAAGGTGTGTTAATCATCGCTGCATGTCAGTCCTCAGTTCTTTAATGGCTAAGGCAGTTAGTCACCTGACAAGTCGCCCCTGTGTGAACTGGCACTAAAGAAGAGGTCTATCTGATGTTATTGTAGTATGTGTCTCCACAGACAACAGACAATGACAGCAAAATCTCCTCAATATGAAAAAAAACTGCAATAAATTATGAAAGGTTCTAAAGCCTCGTACGCACTACTAGTTTGACAGCTCAGGTCAGAGCTGCTGTACTAACAATCTGATATTAGTATAGCAATCTCCCCTGCTGTGCTATTGTGTTCCGACAAGGGATCTGAAAGGGCAGATCAGGAGCTGATCGGCAGACCTTTTTCGGTCATGACCCTGGGGACCGGCTACCGTACACACAGCTGAATGACTACCAGTGTCTAACACCCCCCTGCCCCAAAAGCACATTGCCCCCATGATGATGGGAACAAGGGCCTCTTCGGGACAACCCTGGCCGGTGGTTGTCGGGGCCTGTGGGCAGGGGGCTTATCGGAATCTGGAAGCAGGGGACCCCCAGATCCCACCCCCCGTGTCATTCACCAAAAAAGCAGTGAAATGCAAAAAAAATGTTTTTTCACAAGTCCTTTATTAAAAAAATTGCTCCGAGCGGTCATCTCCAGGTAACGCTGTCTTCCTCCTTTCTGCCGGTTATTTGCCAATAACAAAAAATGCTGTCTGACATCTCTTATATAGCCATGGGACGTGACCATCCGATGAAATCACCCAGAGAGCACGCTCCTTGTGATGGACATGATGCCTGGTATGGTTCGAGGGAGGTGACGCTCGCTTGTCCCCTACCCTGCCTGACCTACCAGGCTGCATGCTCGGATAAGGGTCTAGTGTGGATTTTGTGGGGACCCCACGCCTTTTTTTTTATTTTGGCATGGGGTGTCCCTTCCAAATCCATACCAGACCCTTGTCTGGCATTGTCTTGGGGGGGGGGGCACCATTTTTTCCCTGAATTTGTTTAGCCATCAATTTTTTGGGGGTTTGATATTCAGCCGTCAGTGAGGAAGCCCACTGACAGCTGTTGACTTATCAGTTATTAAGGACACAACAGCTGTCTTCCCTGCTCCATAGCAACCAGCTATATACAGTCAATGTAAAAAAAACACAAATTGCAAAAGGCAATTTGCGACAAAAAAAATTACAAAAATGCAGAAAGCACTGCAGAAACGCTCAAAAGCAACATGCATAGATGTGAATTGAGCCTAAAACAAAATACAGTTTTGGCTGCAGCTTAACCATCTATTGTTATTTACTTTTAGTGCCTTTTTAATGCCATACAACCCCACAGATCTACAGTTATGACATTGCAAATAGACAATGAATTTTACAGCCAACAGTCAAGTTTACAATTACAGATGAAATCCATGTGAAGTCATATTAAGAAACGATCAAGTTCTTCCTGTTTGAGAATCAAAAAAGCTACATTAAAAACAAAGTAGAAACTGCAATGCGGACTGCACAGGTCAAAGGGCCATGATTATGAAATTCCCTAGTGGGTATATATGTGATCTGTCAAGCGATAAGAATGGTAATGAGCTGACTTGTAGTGTAACATTACAGTGGGCCATTGTACATGATTTTTTTTTTTTCTAAAAAAATCTGCATTGGTTACATTGAGGGTCATGTTAGGAGCAGGGCTTCCTCTTATTTTTGTTGTCTTTTATGCCAGCAAGGGACGGACCCTAACCATATATACATTTACAGACATTGCTAAAATTCTCTTTTCATTTTATCATTATGGGGTACTAAGGGTAGATTAATGAGAAAATACTACTGAATACTTTATGAATGCACTGCATTATGCACTGTATTTCTGGCTATACTATTGCAGATGTTTTGTCCAGTCTCAGACCCGGTTCACACTGCTGCGAATTCTATTGCGAATTTGAGCCGTTGTGATTTCTCAAATTCGCAAGTCATTAAAATAACATTGTTTTCCATTATTGCAGTTCACATCAGTGCGGTGCAAATCTAAGCTTTTTTTGAATTTGCAGCAGTGTGAACCTAGCCTCATACAAAATCTGAAATTTACCTTTCCTCCAAATTAGTGGTCAACTCTGTCCTCAGGACCCACTAAACAGGCCAGGTTTGCAAGATAACTGAAATAAATCACAGGTGATATCATTTGCTGCACAGTGATTGCAGTATTCAGCATCTCCCCAGGGTAACACATAAAACCTGGCCTGTTAGTGGGCCTTGAGGATAGGGTTGATGACCACTGCTCCAAATGATACATCTGTGCAAGGGTCCTTTCACACGGAGCAGACCGTTTTTCGGTCCGCTCCGTGTGTCCGTCGGCTCAGCGGGGGGTCTCCGCTGAGTTGTCGGGTGGAGAGGGCGGTCCCCGCACACTATGCAGGGACCGCCCTGTCTCTCCTGCGCTATCCCCTATGGGGAATCGGATGGAAACGGACCGCCTGTTCGTTTGCATCCGATCCGTTCCACCGGACGGAAGAAAAATAGGACATTCTTCCGTCCGAAAAAACGGATGCGGATCTTGCGGACGTTAGCGGATGCATCATCCGCTAACGGATCCGCTCCCATAGGGGCCCATTACAAGTCCGTTAACGGACTTGTAATTAGCGGACCGTTTGTCCGCTAGTGTGAAAGGGCCCTAAAGCATTAAGCTGCTTGCTTTGTTTTTTACAGGTACCCAAAATCAAGAAGCATGTATAGACTATATAAACCAGTTTCCTCTACACAGCGCTGTATTAGGCTCGATTAACTTATATGCAGTTGTGATTGGTGTGTTTTGCGTTCATCTCTTTTTTTACATTACTGCATTGTTTTTTTGTTTTTTATTGAAAAAAAGTTTTTATTAAACAATTTACATTTGGAACATAGTTCTGCAAGTTACAAGGCAATACTGGAGAAATGCATAAAACAAAGAAATATGGCTTATACACATATAGGCACAGTAGATCAAAAAACTTTTTTCAGATCGAACAATGGACTCAGTAACTATAAATGAACCTTATGTCTACGCTATTCATGGGATTGTACACTAAAATAATTTATAGTTTTACGGACCCTCAGTGCATATGTCTGTGGACTCAAGCCATCTATCCCAAATTTTGTTGTACTTATCTGGACAACCTCTGTTAACGTATATGAACTTTTTGTAGGGAAGTGTGTTATTTATATCTAGTTCCCAGTCGTTGAAGCTAGGGGGAGTGGGTCTCATCCACTGTCTGGCTATAATTTTTCTAGCAGAAAACAATGTTTAATGCGAAAATGTTTTAGTGAATTTGTCTATTTCAGAATCGGGGAATATCCCCAGTAAGCATTGTTTGGGGTCCAGGGTCAATGGGGATGCATTCATCTCTTTAACAGTGTAACAGTGTATAGCTGGTTGTTAAGAATGAGGTCGGGAAGCTGGCTACCGCATCCTTAACAACAGATGACTCATCAGCTGTCAGTGTGGTTCCCGTACATAACACCAATATAATTTATATATTATATATATATTATATATACACATAAATACATACAGTATATTATATATACACATACACACACACATAACATACATGTGTTAGTCAGAAGCAACCATATGTTTGGGTTTTTGGTTTAAACCAAAGCTACAGAAGAAATTAAGACAATCACAAGTACCATAATTAAAGACAGTTAAAACTTGGACTTAGTGTGCAAGACAAAACCACCATGTAAAGGTTAGTTGCATTGCTACAAAAACAGTTTTGCTTGATCAAAGTAATTTTGATCACTAACAAAGAAGTATTAATGTGGTTGGACATGTCCTACTAGTTTTCTCTCCTCTGAAGTGTTGTTACATAGAACTTCTGTTTTGGAAGCATGGAAACTACCATACAGGCTTGCTGGGTAGGGTGAATATTGTAAAGGTAAATTTCCGTATCTATTGAACTGAAAACACACAGTGCTTATTTTAATTTACATTATAGTGTTAGTCTACAATATTCTATTTCCCGTATACTGTGTTTCTAATGAATATTTTTTTATCTGTATAGTGTCAAACTCAATTTTATTGTGGGCCGCATCAGCATTATGATTGCCCTCAAAAGGGCCGGTTGTATCTGTAAGATTAGATGTCCAGTGCATCCCCCCTGCCCTTACATTAGATGTCAAGAGCCACCCCATCATCAGAAGTCGAGTCTCCCACTCTCCCTTACATCACAGTGCACCCCCCTTTCCTTATGCTGCTGCTGGGAAGACGTTGGATGCATTGCTTAAAAGCAGAAATGACAGGTCTGGAGGATGACCAGAGGAGGGCTGGAGGTGTGAGGGCCACATGAAATGGCCTGGAGGGCCGGATTGGACCTGCGGGCCTTGTGTTTGACAACTATGATATACAGGATACTAACACTATTCGGTGTGGGTATCCTGCAAAGGTATGGAGTATTTTTCATTTTCTGTTTTACTATGTCATTGTGACTTGTCAAGAATTGTAGTTTTAACATATCCTTCTGAGTCTAATATGTTTAGTTTACACCACCAGCTAAAGAGCAACCAAATATCAAGACAGTGACAGTAATTCAGCAGAGTTGCGGCAGGTTTTCGGTTTACCAACATTATTTTGTACCCAAGTTATTATGCATCTACTTTTAATGTCTACAGCACAGTAACAAAGATAATAAACTTGACCTGTATACATATTTACTGCTCTAGACTTTCCAAGATAAGAGAACACTTGTCTGTTCTATAATGCTACTAAACCAATGGTTTCTCATAATGTGTCACTGACTGGAAAACTGACCATCTCATTAACCAATATTAGGTCATAATATTCGTCTACTCCAAGTTAACATTAGAAAATATGCAGGTTCACGTGAGAGTGTTGATACAAATCTGTGGCGACAGTGCTAACTAGAGCTGATTTAACATAGATTTGATTCAGGAACACAATATCTTAAAGGGTAGAGAAGCCTAATTAGTTATTTTCCAGAATAGGTGTCAGGCGGGGACATTGTTCATCTGAACATTTCACCACTTGTAATTAAAATGAGCTTTATGGCTAATGGAGGACATAAGATAAAGCACTCAACACACTGCTATACTCAATCATAAAACTATTTATTACTACCTTTATGGGTTTATGCATTTAGCCTAGCTTCAAATTGTTAAAAAAAAAATCATTTAAAAATAATGAAATAACTTTAATGAAAACGAATCTGTAAACGTCTCTGTAAGACATAGCTGTAATAAGATGTAATGCAGGCTATTTAAGTGTTGCATAGCGCCTGTCATAGAATTCTCAAATTACATTTCCACAATGGGTTTTTCTGAAAAAAATGTAAGAGCACAAACTATTTTGTAAGCCAACATAAGAAAATAGGGAGAGTAAGGTAAAAGTAAACAAACAAGGTACAAATATGTAAACCACCTGGATTCCAGACAATATCTATCATACAACTTTAAAATATGTCATTGCAATAAATGTGTTAACACAGGGGATATACCCCAAACACATATAAAAAGGATATGTAACTAGGATCTAGCTCATGCTCCTTGTGGTTTAGGGGTTTGGCTATACAGCAGAGGGAAAGTCTTTTTAAACTAACGGTCACGCTCTGTCATAGCAAAAACTCTTCTGCAGATAATGTTTCAGAGCCAAAAAGAACCCCTTAACCGGGCATGAGAAGATCCATAGTGTGTTGGCAAATATTTACACACTGCTTTCCAGAATAGGTCTCACGGACTCTTTTGCCACACTACTTTCAGTATCATTCCAGAATGGGTCTCACAGACTCTTGAGCACACCAAAGGATAGTGTGGCCTAACTTTATGTGGTTTCCTTCACTTTTGACAGGACTTTACTAGAGTTCCAGCTTATCACCCTTGTATTAGTGCATCTCCTGCTTGTCATGGAGAGGACACTATAGGTTTCATCTGTGCTCTGCTAGAGCCTCTGCCATGTAAACAGTAGATAACCCCTATCTTTCTTTTGCCGCGTACACACGGTCGGAATTTCCAATGGAAAAAGTCAGATAGGAGCTTTGCATCGGATATTCCGACAGGAATTTTCGACGGACTTAGATAGGGAGCAGGTTCTACATTTTTCATACGAAATTTTTTCGCAAAATCAGTTTGTATGGAATTACGACGCACTAAAAAACACGCAAGCTCGGAAGCATTGAACTTAATTTTTCTTACATCCGAGTTTATTCCATATGGAAAAACCAGTCGTGTGTACAGGGCATTTGAGTTTTTGTTGTGGAATGTCTGCTTCCCAACATGAAGGCCTTCAAGCTGAAAGATCACACAACCAGGTTCTCTGGCACCAGCTGCTTCAACAGTGGTCACGATCATCTCATCAATTTGGCCTCAATGTGGTCAACCCCTACCCTTCAAACCAGTTATTTTATGGTGTAAAATGGGCAATCAATATCCACACACATTTAGTTTACTTTTTACCTTTTTTTTTTTATTAAAACAGAGCAGAATCATTACATTTAAAAAAAAATCAAGTAACATTCTGATATTATGAGAAATTGGGGTACTAATGCGCAAACCAAAGAGTTAACAACTAATCCTAGTATAGCATAAAGCAGCTGCCACAACAGAAGAAGTGTTCACACACTAAAATAGACAATGGAAAAGGGGTGTATATGGCGCTTGCTAATAAATATAAGCGATAAATACAATAATGATAATAATACTACCAATAGTATTTAAAATTCCTAATGTGCAAAAAATCTTGTGAATTACTACAAAATGACCAACGATTCAATTCAAGGAAATGGATTGTTGGTCACTCTGATATTATGATTGAAGTTTCCACAGTTTGGCAACTTTCTCCTCCCGAAGAACTAATGATCTGTCCTACTCACTTCAACTCCATTTAAGTGACATGCTTTGCAACCACTGAATGAGGAAGCACCACCAACAGTTCCATACTCCCTCAGGATGGGGAATCCTGGAAGCCAATTGCATGGCACCTTCTCATCCACCAGAGAGTCATGACATTTCACCCTTCAGCTCTCCTCACAGACATAATAGTAGTGCTGCTTTCAGTGGGTGATCTGCTCCATGACTTATAGGCTTTAGAAACTGCTCATATGAGTCCATTGGCTCACCCTGCGCTCAACCAAACTCAGTGATACTGGACAACGGTCAATGGACGCAGCAGCAGGACTCGGGAGCACGCCTGCGCGAGTGCCCCAATGGAAAGCGTTTCTCTGTGGGTGCGCTCCAGAAGAGGAGCGCCACCGGGGGACCCCAGAAAAGGACGATTGGGGCTGCTCTGTGCAAAGGTAAGTATAACATGTTTGTTATTTAAGAAAAGCAAAAAAGAAAACATGTACAACCCCTTTAATTTGTGAGGGATGATATTGTATATCAAAGCAGACTTTGGTTTCTCTGTGAAAAAAAGCAGACTTTTTGTACAAAGTTTTTGCAGATATGATTTTTGAAGGTAAAGTGAATTTCAACACAGAGTTTTTACAGCTGCTACAAAGGAACTTCTAGAGAGTGTTGAAAGAGGAAACAAAAAGAGCTTAATGCAGCCTCTGCAAACAGGTATTATTAGATGGGGGGGGGGGGGTGTTCATGGCACAATAAGTACGTAAATGCATTGGCTTATTTTAATGACATAAAAAAATACTGAAAACTTGACTGCTGTGCATTGTATGCATTACTGCTAACAAGCTAATTGCCTTTATTTTAAAAGACCATGGGAATGTCTTGCGTTTTGATGATTATAGACATTAAAGCTAGAAGAACAGCAGTCATTTTTAAAGACAAAAAGTCTAATAAACCTTTAAGATAATTATTACAGAATGTCAATATTTTAGACAGATCGAACAAGATGCTGTCAAGTTATATCTGCTTTACCTATTAATTGCTTAAGAACATAATCTGACAAACCAAATAAAAATGGAAATAGGCACAGCACAAGGCCATTAATCCCAAGCAGAGAATATTTCATGCTTGGAAGATGTGGTCTAAACAATAGGTTGAACTTTGTTCTCTTTGGCTATGTTCCCAAGCACGCATTTAGCAAGTATTCCACTGAAGCTCTTACTTTAATTCTACCTTATTTATTATTTTATTGAAACTTGGCCTTTTAATTTCAGTCACCAGAATGATTATTTATACTGCTTTTCGCACATACTTCTGATACACGAAGACTGCCAAAATAAAGTAGTTTGCTAGAGCGTCAATGCAGTTTAGAATTTTATTTGCCATGCCTGGCCACATGTGAAAAATACATATATAAACTGTCAAGTTTGTAGGGACACACACAGATCTAAGTTTGGTGTCAATAATTAAACTAAGGCCCCTTTCACATTGCGGTGGGAGCCACACTGGCTGTATAGCGCCACTAAAGATATCGGGGCTATACTGCCAGGAATTAAATTATTCTGGAAAGCAGTTTCCAGATGTATTTGCACAATCACCACAATTGCAATACCTCTATCAATTGATGTTTGCATCTTAGGTCTTGTTTACCTACTAGCTACCTCTAGAGCTATGAGAACTTTGATAGGCCTCTTATTGTTTTATGCATGTAAGACTATACTCCTTAAATAGAAATCAACCCAGCCCTCCACATTATTATTGTAAGATTATAGTCAATAAAGTGATTCCATTGTATAAATTTACATATGAATATAGGGGATGTTCAATAAAATTTTCAAAAGTATGGGATATTTGGAAAGAGTCCAGAGATACTGTCGGATCCTCTGCAACCCCTTCATATGATACTCTGTTTTGCTTCCGTTTACTGCTTAGATGTGGATCTGTAAACAAAGAATGTACCACTGGACCCTTTTACTTTGCACACTCCAGATACCTTGCTTATAGTTCACCTTAGCCTTGGTTACCAAACACTTTTGTTGTTTTGTCTTTTAATGTGTGTGTTTTCACTTAAGCCTGGGTATGACCAATAGGCTTTGTTATGTATTCCAATTTATATTCTTACAATAAAAAGTATAAATAAAAATTAAAAAAAAGATGAAGAAGTGGTGGTGGAAACTAGGGTTGTCCCGATACCACTTTTTTAAGACAGAGTACAAGTACCAATACTTTTTTTTCCCCAAGTACTCGCTGATACCAAATACCGATACTTTTTTTATGTCATGTGAGAGTGGCACACGCGTCAGTATTTTTTTTTTTTTACAATTTTAGTTTTTACTATTTTTTGTTATGTTTTTTTTTTTACAATGCTTTCTTATTTTTATTAGGGCGGGGGGGTGGATTGTCAGTGTGTTTTTTATTTAAATTTGTATTCTTTGTATTCTTTTTATTTTTTAGCCTTGTTGGAGGGGCTTTGGTGAGATTTCAAGGGATCTCATCTCCCCTTTGAGACAGAGAAAGGGACTAAGGACACAGAGTCCCTTTCTCTGCAGCCTCAGATAAAATGAATAGAGAGGAGTCAGAAGCTCCTCTCAATTCATAAACTGAAGCATCGTCAACACAGAAAAGGAATTCGGAAAAGGAAGGAGCTAGGTTTAGCGGCTCCTACCTCCGCTCTTCATCCTGACAGATCAAGGACAGGGAGTGGAGGAAAACATGGAGAGGGACACGCAGCATGGAGGGAAACATGCAGCATCATGGAGGGGGACAAGCCGCATCAGAGGGAGAGCAGCTTCACGGAGGGGGAGATGGGACACAGAGCGTGGAGGAGGACAGCAGCAGCACTGAGGTGGACTCGGAGCACGGAGAGGGAGAGCAGCATCAAGGAGGGGTACAGCAGCATCACGAAGGACGACACAGAAGACCAAACGTGGAAGGAGGACAGCAGCAGCACAGAGGGGGGACTGGAGGAGGATACAGGGACAGTCGGCGGTGATCGGTGCGGCTTTGGGGGGAGTTACAAGCACCGATCACTGCTGTAAAAAAATCAAGTTAGACTTACCGGTAACTTGTATTCCAGAAGTCTTTCAAGACAGCACCTTGAGATAGTGACTCCACCCTCACCCACAGGAAACACCTTCTACTTCCTCCAGATCTTTAAAAGGGAGGCGCCTCCCCAACACACCTCAGTTGTCTCAGAGAACCTCCAGCCCCAGCTGGAACATATAAACACATACATTAGTCACAGCATGGTACATTAAACCAATAGGGTGGGTCGTTGCTGTCCTGAAAGACTTCTGGAAAACAAGTTACCGGTAAGTCTAACTTGAATTTTCCCAAGGCGTCTTTCAGGACAGCACCTTGAGAGAATAACAGACTTAACTTTAGGGTGGGGCAACAGCCTGTAGGACTCTTCTGCGAATGCTGGTAATTGGCGGATGTGAGGTCCAAACTGTATTGCCGCACCAAGGTGCGGAAACATAACCATCTCGCTGCTTTGCCCATTTGCTTAGGGGTGGCATCAGCTCTCTCTGCCCATGTGGCTGCAAGTGCTCTTGTTGACTGAGCACCGATTCCCTCTGGTGGCACCAAGTCCGCGTGAGAGAAGGCTTCTCGAATGGATAACTTCAACCATCTAGCCAAGTTCCTTTTAAAGCTTGGCAACCCAAAAAAAAAACAAATAGAACGCGTCTGCGCGTCTGAGGCTCTTTGTTATTTTGAGATAGCATAACAAAGCCTCTTTTTTTTTTTACACATATGAAAAAAAGAAAAAAACATCTTTCTGCCCTGAGGGATTTGCACAGAAAGTAGGCAGCACAATATCCTGGAACGATTTACTGCTGCCCTATGAACATTTTGAATCTGTTCTTAGAACAATTCAATCCAAGAATAAAGATAGATAAGGTTCCCTTATAGACAGAGTATGGAATACCCTGAACCTGCACGCTGAAGTTATAGCGACCAGGAATAAGCTGTAAGGTAAGCTCTCTAAGAGATGCGTTTTATAAAAGATTCAAATGGCTTTCCTGCCATAGATCCTAATACTCGCAAAAGATTTTTTTTACGAGAACCCATGATTTGAGCCGTTCTAGGCCTCAAAAGGGCTTTGAAAAGACCGAGCTACCAGTGGTTCTCTAGAAACACTATCGAAGCAGATACTTGTACTTTTAATGTACTGACCGCCACACCTTTATCTGCTTCCTCCTGAAAGAATTCTAAAATGGATCCAAGCTCAATAGGGTCTTGTTAGACGAGTTACACCAGGCCGTATATATTTTTCACGCCTTTGTGCATAAAGTCCTCGTCACTTTCTGCCTGCTTTCCAGTAGAGTAGAAACTAAACGGTCTGAGAACCCTTACTTCTTTAGAAGTTGCCTTTCAGATACCAGGCTGCAAGGGAGAGACTGGACTTAGCTGGATGGCATACGGGGCCCTGCACTGACAGATCCTGTCTGAGAGGTAGATGCCAACATAACCTGGCCGCCATTCTTAGGACCGTTGAAAACCAAGCTCTCTTGGGCCAGTACGGGACGATACCGGTACCTTTTCCCTCTGAATCCTCCTTAGCACTAGTGGGGATTAACTCTAACGGGGGGAACGCGCAGCACAGCTGAAACCACCAAAGATGCATCAGTGCGTCAATTCCTACGGACCCGTCCAGTCTGTTTTGGAAAAGAATTTGCACAAACCTGAGAGTTTTCCCCTTGAGGCAAACAGGTCTACCTCTGGATGACCCCACTAGTTGGAAATTTTCCCAACAGATCTCCGGGTTCTGAGACCACTCTGCTTCCCAAACCTGATGTCAGCTCAGGTAATGCGCCACCCTGTTCGGGGACTTTAAGACTATCGCTTATAGGGACCGCAATTTCTTTCCCGCTCAGAGAAGAGTTTTTAGCCACAAGAATCTGCCGAGGTCTGCTTCTTGTGCCCCCTTGTCTGTTTAGGTATACCACTGCTGTGGCATAGTCCGTTGACACCTGAACATGGTGATTTAGCAGACCCGGAGCAACTCTGTTAGAGCCAATGCAATCGCCTTTAGCTCTTTCCAGTCTGAGGATTGCTTTGTCTCTTCTTTCATCCAAGACCCCTGGATGAAATTCTTGAGCTCCCCATCACCCTCCTGGCATCCGTAGTCAATCCTTTCCCTACTGGAAAGGACAACTCCAGACCCTTTGAAGGCTCTCCTGATATTTCCACCAATAGAGAGATCTCTTCCCTTGCGATGGCATTTTTATCTGAGAGTCCAGGGAACTGAGACCGTGATCCCATGATCTCAGGGGAAAGGTTTGTAGGCACCTGAAATGTAGTCTTGCCCATAAAATGAACAGTATTGTTGACGTCAGAACTCCTAATGCCAACATCACCTGACTTATAGCCAAAGTCTGGTTGGACTGTAGTCCATCGTCCAACACCTGTCTCATCCCCAATGGGGGGAGAGGGGCGCGTGTCGGGGGTTGGGCGCCGTCTGTCTTCCTGGGGTGGCCGCAGGGGGCAACGATGTGTCCTGAAAACCTGGCCCTTTTTCTCCTGTGGGAGAAACATTTTCCGGTTTACAGAATCGACCTGGTATCCCAAGTAAAGGGACTTCTTGAGATGGAACTAGGGAAGATACCTGAGGGTTCACAATCCAGCCCAGTGATTCCGAGTAACTTCTCGCCCTGAATAGATCGTTCGGTAACATATCTTTCCGTGGGGCGAAGAAAAAAACGGTCGTCTAGGTAAGCCAAACTGCAATACCCTGTAGGCGAAGCGGAGCTAGGGCTTCTGCCACCACCTTGGTGAAAAAATATGAGGCGATGATGACATACTGAATGAGAGGGCCTTGAATTTAAGGTGACGAACCACTCCCACTACACTTTACTGCCAACCCTCTGGACTGAGGGGAGGTAGGAATGCACAGGTATGCGTCCCTCAAGACACCATAAAACAGTCTGGCGTCAATAGATTCTTAACCAAAAGAAGTTGAATCCATCTTGAACCTTCTGTATCTGACAGATCCGTTTAGAGGCTTTAAGTTTAAGCTCAATCTGAACTTTTCTGTAGGCTTCTCTACCAGGAAGAAGTGAGAATAGCATCCCAGTCTGTTGAATCAGCTCTCTTGAGACTGCATGGCCAGGGTTTTTAAACGGGTCTTTTTTTTTTGAAGCATTTGTAATCAACAAAACCTCTCTTGGAGGGTTCTCCGAGAACTCTATGACATAACCCTGGCAAGAGTGATCAGGATGTACTGACTGGATGTTACCGCTGATCACTGCGAAAGGAACCTTTGAAAGCCTCCGCCTACCCGCACGGCTGAGTCCCTGGGATTTCTCGGCTTGTGTAGGAAGATGGGAGAGGATTCCCCCTTTCCCTTTGGCTTGCTGCGCAGTCCAACTCTTCCTGCCTCCTTGGGCTTTATATCTTGAGTCCTTTGAGGCGGTAAAAAAAGCATCTTTTGCAAGATTTTTCCTATCAGCTGACCTGTCTAGGATGCTTCCTGGTTCGGCTCAAAAAGATCCCCTGAAAAAGAGAAGCCTGCAAGCTTTAATTTTCAGAAGCTGTATCACCTGGCCTCAGGTCTTTAACCACCCCGCCCTTCTCGCCAAATTAAATCAAGGCTGCGTCCTCTCAACCTCTAAATTGTTTCAGCTGAAGCATCAGCTAAATAAACCACTGCAGAGGATAGGGCGGACAAGGAGTCCTTGTTTAGGTGAATCCACCACCATTAACTGGTTAGTTCAACCCTCTAAGTTTCTGGCTACACATGTCGTGGCCATAGCGGGTTTCAATTTACTCATGATCGATGGCCATGGGCTTTTTTGGAAAAAAATATGATCCATACGTTTGTCCCTAGGGTCTTTTAGAACCACCAAGTCCTCAAAAAGATAGATCAGAGGACCCGGACACCTAAGCCACACTGTAAAGGGATCTCCTCAAAAGGACATCGCCGTTTTATGGGTTTTCGAGAACAAAGGCTTTGTCTCTGGATTCTGCCAGCTCTCTCTGCCCATTTGCGTCAGAAATGACTTAGTGGATCGGACATGTCCTGCGCTTTGCTCACTCAGATCTGCATACATGCGGACATATAAACTTAGAACCTTACTGAAAGAATGATTCTAAGCAACCATACACCTCCCCCAGGGATAAACCCTGACCCCTCTGAATCCTCACTAGAAGGAACATGGGAGTGACCTTTCCTGAGAGGTGAAGGCCTGAGTCGTGGAAGGGAAAACTAAGGCCGCGTACACACGATCGAATTTGTCCATTGAAACTGGTCCGGTGTGTGTATGGGCTAGCGGACATGTCTGACCGGCGGACAAATTTGAAAGCATGCTTTAAAATTTGTCCGCCGGCGACATGTCCGTCGGATATGTCCGCTGGTTAGTACACTAACCAGCGGAGATATCTGCCCACACAAGCGTCGTATGGATGGTTTTTTACTTCCTGGTGCGGTGACGTGGCGGCGTCAACGTCACCGCCACATCACCGCGCTGTCTGCCGGCGGGGATTTTGATCCGATGGCGTGTACACACTGTCGGACGAAAATCCAGAGGAGACATGTCCGATAAAAACGGTCTACGGACCGTTTCCATTGGACATGTCCCTCCGTGTGTACGCGGCCTAAGAGTCACGAAAAGTTTAAATCATGGCAAAGAGTTATTTCTTTACGGAGGTAACCAGCTGTCCTGCATAGGGGTTGATTCCTCCTGAACAAAAGAAGCAATGCATGTGCTGCATAGAGCCTTCTTACAGCCCATCTACCTGGGGAGAAGAAAGAAAGCAGGGGAATCCTTAATGAGACCCAGTCCCAATAATTGGACCCCCCCCACATGGGTGCACTAGGAAAGAAATGTGCCCAATCCAGTGCCCCGACAGGCCCCTTGCCACTAGGGGGATTGGAAAAAAGGAGACCGAAAAGCAAAAAAAAAAAGATACAGGTAAGGAAAAAAACACAGGCAAACTTAAACTGCTGCCTCCTAACTGGCCCTGCTGGTGCCTGTGCCTGTCCCACCGCTGTAACTTCTGTGACCTCTATTGCAGATGAACAGCGCTTCACAGTGGCTCACACACCGTTTCCGGACTCCAATAGTGTCGCTGCACTGGACCAGAAATGGAAAAAGGCCCCAGCCTCTGTCCTCCCTCTTCCCCCTGCGGTCACGCCAAAAAAAGACGTTTGCGCTAACCCGGCGACCTGCTGTTCCATCCTGGCCACGCCAAAATGGCTGCGACGCGCGTGCGACTGCCGTTCCTTCCAGGTCACCCAGTGTTTCTGGCTCTCGCCGAGCACAAAGGGGGAAGAGGAGCCCGAAAACTACCACTGTCGTTCGGGTAGTACGGGAGGACAGACGGTCTCAACTGGAGGAACACCTGAGATATTTACTCCCCTCACAGAAGATGTTCCCTCCAGGCCGGAGGAAACACAACAACTGAGGTGTGTTAGGGAGGCGCCTCCCTTTTAAAGATCTGGAGGAAGTAGAAGGTGTTTCCTGTGGGTGAGGGTGGAGTCACTATCTCAAGGTGCTGTCCTGAAAGACGCCTTGGGAAAATTCACTAAAGCAGATGAAAGGAGGGGGGGTCTGGGGAGAAACTATCAGGCTTTATTGAAATCTATACAGGGAGATTGGTGCTTGTAACTCCCCCGCCGCACCGATCATCCCCGACTGCCCAGGTATCGGGTGAAGCATCGGAGCATTTCCCCAAGTAAAAAAAAGTACTCTGAGAAATGCTCGGTATCGGGACCACCCTAGTGGAAACCAACAAGGGGATCGGAAGATTTTAAGCGTAACTGGATTATATTTCATTTTTTGGTTGATTTATGCATTATGATTTTTGCATTATTGGGTGAATGTCAATGTTCATATATATGATGATGTACAGTTTACATAGTCAGGTTGCAATTTGAATTTAAAGGAACAGCGGACACATTTTTATTATTGGATGTATCCGAGTGTTTCTGAATGCTACTGTGCAAACATTTTTACCCTATTTTACTTTATTTTCACACTAAGAGCATTTTTTTGGGGTTATAATTGATATCTCTCTAATATTGATTGAGCTCTTATTGGGGCCATATCACATTATCAATCTTAACTGTAAAAAGTCACCAGCACTCCTAGACATTGGTTCACTGTATTATTAAGCACGATCACAGAATACGTGTTAACATCTTTAAGCACAGGTGATTTTCTGTATTTGACTCTCCAACGATGAGCCACCTGTGTCATTCTTAACACCTATCTTTACCAGATCACAGGATGGAAGTTGTGCATCTCACTTAAGGATTTTAGTCACTGGAAGCAACTCATTTGCTCCTACCTCATTAGCTGCATAGAACAAGGACTCACTGTTTTGGCCAGCAAAGTAGTAATACCATAGGGGCAAATAAGTGTTCACATTCCAATATTTTCACCAACCACCTGCCAGTGACATCACAACAAACCGAACTACTGGTTTATCTGTGCATGTTCAATAGAAAACAAGAAATCTGAAAATTCGATTTTTAATGATGACTGTGTTGACACTAGGGAGCAGTTTAGCAGGGGCAAATTCTTCTATATGCATTTCAGTTTAAAAGATTTATTGTATAAGGTAAATTAAATGTTCTGTTTACTAATAGCTAGACAGTTAAAGGGGTTGTAAAGACAAAAATATTTTCCCTTTTAAATTAAAGTCTGACAGTAGCTGATAAAGTAAAAAGTAATGTTTTGCATTATAACTAGTTTGATACCTGTTGAAATCAAGCTGTTTTATTTACCTCTGTCACTCCTGAATCGTTATTCTCACTGACTTCCTGGTTTGCGGTTCTCATTCATTCTTGCTACATCACGGCCTAATAGGAACTACAGTTCCTATTAGGCTTAGCCTCCATGCCTGTGAGGGATAAGAGAGCATCTTCACGCAGGGCTGTAGTCATAGGGAAGGGGTGAGCACATTCTGCTTTCCACCATGCAGGTGCTGGTGGAAAGCAAGAAGAGGAGAGACAGGAAATGGCATTTTCAAACCTGGATTACTGTATTTTGGAAGTCAAAAGGCAAAACAAGGAAAATGATATTTAAATCCTCTAGCTTACAGCAATTAATTGATCTAATAAAAAACGAAACTTTAGTGTTCCTTTAAGCAACTAAAGCAGGCTAATATCCATGGTTGTAGTTTGTTACATTGGTCATTGTTTTGTTTGGGCTAATAATTCAGACTGCTCCTTTTATCCTTTGAAGAGCTATAGGCAGCAGGCAGTTCTATTAACCACTTCCATACCGGCCTATAGGGGAATCACGTCATGGTGATCCCCTTGCCGATGAGACAGGACGTTGCACAACGTCCTGTCTTCACGGCGTTCTAGGGCGCGCGCGCGCGGCACCACCCGCGATCCCGCGCGCGTGCCCGACGTGATTGCCACCGGGCACCCGCGATTTCCGGAAATCACGGCAGGAGTGTGGATCTGTGTGTGTACACACACAGATCCACCTCCTGTCAGCGGTGAGGAGACTGATGTGTGTTCCCAGTACAGAGGAACACACATCGATCTCCTCCCCCTGTGAGTCCCCCTCCCCCTACAGTTAGAACATACTTTAGGAATCATTTTAACCCCTTCAGCGCCCCCTAGTGTTAACCCCTTCCCTGCCAGTCACATTTACACAGTAATTAGTGCAGTTTTATAGCAATAATCGCTGTGTAAATGTGAACGGTCCCAAAAACGTGTCAAAAGTGTCCGATATGTCCGCCGCAACGTCACGGTCACAAAAAAAAAAACGCAGATCCCCGCCATTACTAGTAAAAAAAATTAAATAAAAATGCCATAAATCTATCACCTATTTTGTAGACGCTATAACTTTTGCGCAAACCAATCAATATACGATTATTGCGGTTTTTTTTTACCAAAAATACGTAAAATACTTATCGGTCTAAACTGAGGGGAAAAAAAGTTTTTTTTAAAAAAAATATTGTGAGATGTATTAAATAAAAAGGAAAAAATATTGTGTTTTTTTTAAATTGTCGCTCTTCTTTTGTTTATAGCGCAAAAAATAAAAACCGCAGAGATGATCAAATACCACCAAACGAAAGCTCTATTTGTGTGGGGAAAAAAACATAATGATTTAATTTGGGTACAGTATTGCCTGACCGCGCAATTGTCATTCAAAGTGCAACAGCGCTGAAAACTAAAAATTGGTCTGGGCAGGAAGGGGGTGAAAATGCCCTGTATGGAAGGGGTTAACATTCTGCAAGATCTGCTACGTACTCTGCACTGTATGAGGAGTGTTACACTAAACAGACCTCAAAATCAATGCAACTTTGTGATTCATGTAATGGAAATATTTGCTACATTTAAACATCAAAGTTGATGTACAGTAAAAAAAATAATGCACATGTCAGAGCTATTACCTTAGCAGATTGTTCTGAATTATGAGCTAGATGGTTTTAGGGGGAAAAAAAAGAGTGCAAATAAAGTTTATCAAGTTGATCCTATTTCAGCAGCGGAAAACAGAGAATGACATTTAGAAGTCCAAATCTACTTAAGTGAATACAGAACACTATCTGGCGGTGCACTTTTTTCTATAGGGAATGTATAGAGTTTTTGTATTTATTTTCTTTATTTATGTGTTGTGTTGAAGAGTATAAAAAAAGATTAATTCCTTCATTTTGAAACCGATTTTAAACCCTCAGTTTAGCTCTTTCAACAGCGACTGTAATCACTTTCGCTTTAATCTGGTGCCATGACTGCTACCCCAGGTTTCCTGTTTCAGTGTGGCTCCTTTTCCATGCAGTGTTCCATGGAGCCACCCTTGCATTCAGGGAAGAGAGCTGTCTCTCCCCAAGGCTCCCCCTGCCCATTCCTTCTTCTCCCCAGTCCTTTCTCCAAGCTAACAAACTGGCACCATGTACTGTTAACTCTTTATTGTGAAGTACAGAAGTTCAAAGAAGCCACAACAAGTGAGCAGGAGCCAGCAGTATTGAAATGTTTATTTTATTATGCCTAATGTGTTAACCACTTAAGGACCACCTAACGCCGATATAATCAATGCAGTTTTATAGCACTTTTTGCTGTGAAAATGACAATGGTCCCAAAAATGTGTCAAAATTGTCTGATGTGTCGGCCATAATGTCGCAGTCATGATAAAAAAAATAAAAAAATCGCTGATCGCCACCATTGGTAGTAAAAAAAAAAAAAAAATTTTTTATAAAAATGCCATAAAACCATCCCCTATTTTGTAAACGCTATAAGTTTTACGCAAACCAATCGTTAATTGCTTTTTGCGGTTTTTTTTACCAAAAATAGGTAGAAGAATACGTATCGGCCTAAACTGAGGAACAAAAAGTTTTTTTTATATCTTTTTTGGGGATATTTATTATAGCAAAAAGTAAAAAATATATATATTTTTTTAAATTGTCGCTATATTTTTGTTTATAGCGCAAAAAATTAAAACCGCAGCGATCATCAAATACCACCAAAAGAAATCTCTATTTGTGGGGAAAAAAGGACGCCAATTTTGTTTGGGAGGAATGTAGCACGACCGCGCAAGTGTCAGGTAAAGCGACAGTGCCAAATTGCAAAAAGGGGCAAGGTCCTTAACCGGCATATTGGTCCGGGTCTTAAGTGGTTAAAGTGTCCAAAACCCATGACTCTGCATTCATCTGGTCTTTCACAGTACACAGAACATGGAAATACAGTTGAACCTTGCATTACGAGCATAATCCGTTACAGCAGTATGCTCGTAATATCAAAGCGAGTTTTCCCATTGAAGTCAATGAAAACAAAAATAATTAGTTCTGCATTGACTTCAATGGGATGCAATACCAAATGTGCCAGAGGTGGGGGGCGCCAGAGAGTGCAGAAACGGCCAAAAAGGCTCAAGGACACTTTGGCTCGTTTCCTGTGCCCCATACCTCAAGCCAAATGAGGTACTGCAGGCCTATTTAGATTGAATTCTGCTCATCTTGCAAACCAAGTCAGAGTTTTAATAAAAAAGTTGCTCACAAATCAAAACGCTCTTAAACCAAGTTACTCTTAAACCGAGGTTCCACTGTAAAATAATTTTAGTATATAAACTGCTAAATACCTTTTCTCATCAGCAGTATATTGCAGTCTTGTGACTTCTATCAGTGACCGCCGAGCACTGGTTAAAGTTTATAGGAGGAGTTTTCATTCCCCCTGACTTTCTGTCTGGCCCTGTGTTGATCACATGTACCCTCCCAAAAAAAAAAAAAACACTCTAGCAAAACCTACTAAACTGAGCATGTGAAGAGTGCCTCCAAGGGATCTGTACTATCAGCAGATGGTTTGGGGACAGCAAAAAAAAAAAAAGAAAGAAAGAAAGAAAAGGCGGCGGAGCATTAAAGACTTCAACAGATTTTTACACAATGCAGAGGATTAACCCCTTAGGTTTCACAGTGAGTGTAACAAGCATGCTTAATTGCATATACAGACTGATTTTACTGTAGTTACTGGGTTAAGTACCGTAGTTATCGGGGTATTGCGCGCTCCCGCGTATAGCGCGCACCCCTTAAGTTGCCCCGAAATTCTGATATAAACAAGCATTTCCCCAGTCTTCCTAGCGAAAGGACAGTGATCACAGCTTTGTGTAGTCACACACAGCCCACCCCCCTATAGTTAGGAGCCCTCCCTAGGGCATACTTAACCCCTTCAGCGCCAACCTAGTGGTTAACCCCTTTTCACAGTAATCAGTGCATTTGTATAGCACTGATCGCTGTAAAAATTACAATGGTCCCAAAAATGCATCAAGAGTGTCCGATGTGTTCACCATAAAGTCGCAGTCATGATAAAAATTGCAGATCACAGCCATCACTAGTAAAAAAAAATTATAATAATAAATTCTATCCTCTATTTTGTAGACGCTATAACTTTTGTGCAAACCAATATACGCTTATTGCGATTTTTTTAACTAAAAATATGTAGAACAATACGTATCGACCTAAACAGAGGAATAAAATGTGTATGTATATATATATATATATATATATATATACATATATATATATGATATTTATTATAGCAAAAAGGAAAAAATATTGATTTTTTTTCAAAATTGTCGCTCTATTTTTGTTCAAAAATAAAAACCGCAGAGGTGATCAAATACCACCTAAGAAAGCTCTATTTGTGGGGAAAAAAAGGACGTCAATTTTGTTTAGGCGCCACATCGGACGACCGTGCAATTGTCAGTTAAAGTGAGGCAGTGACGAATCGCAAAGAGTGGCCTGATCTTTGGCCAGCAAAATGGTCCGGGGCTTAAGTGGTTAATAAATCCCATTTGGTTGACCTGCACCATATGGAGCCATTTTCGTATTTTTTTTTTTTTTGGGGGGGCATTTGATGAGAATACCTACCATTACCATTATCTCTTGGATTCATCTTCTTCCGGACTTGCCATTGCTGTATGGTTTGGAGTCCAAAGATCCTCTATTTTGGTCATACGTGGCTTTTCCATCTACACAGCCTAGGAGCCCGAGGAATTGAGAGTTCAGAACCATGTTTGACCCACTGCCGTATGGTATGTGTGTCCTTCACATCTGGTAAGAGTTCCTACATTTTTCTATTCGCAAGTCTTCAAAGCATCTGAATAGCTCATGTTGATTAAACACTTCAAATTACATCCTGAAGTGGATCCCCCATATTGTTCCTTTGGATTTGGATGCTTATTGTGTGTGGGTTCACACCACTTCTGTTTATTTTGAGTGGACTTATATTCACTTATGTGTTTGTGCATTTCCCAGTGCATAATATCATTATTTATGTAAGTTCACCATCCAGCACTACACTATTTTGTAATATTATACTTAAAGGGAAACTAAAGTCAGGTTGTTTTTTTTTTTTTTAAATAACAAACATGTGATACTTATCTCCACTGTGCAGTTCGTTTTGCACAGAGTGGCCCGGAAAGCTGTCTTCTGGGGACCCTCGGCGGCTGTCTGGGCTCCTCCTCGCAAAAGCTTTCCATCTTCATGCGAGGGCGCTCGCACCGTGGAAAGCTTTTGCGAGCGCGCTCCTGTGATACAGCAACGGCCAAAATGGGGACTCGGGGGGGGGGGGGGGCAGTGCTGTGAGATGTTTTTTTACCTTAATGCATAGGATGCATTAAAGGTAAAAAAACATACCTTTACAACCCCTTTAAGACTTTTGTTTGAGTGTCAGCAGCTACACCTTTTTTCAGGTTTTGGTTTAGCGCAGTATTTTCCCCCCTTTTCCACATACACCTCTTTTATAATAGAGAAGAGAATCTTCTATCTGCTTGACATTGCTTATGCCACGCTGCATCTGCATTTTACTGCGCCTGCAGTGTTCTACAGAGTGCTCTCTGCATAATGGTATAAAGCACATTCTGTGTTAGATCATGTGATCAGGCTATCCTACTCCAGGGACTTTTTTTATTTTACATTCACTGAAATAAATGCAGCTTTGCTTGACTGACCATTCTCAGATTAAGCTGGCTAACTCTTGTTGTACTGAATTTTAGCAATATTCCCTGCATAGTTCACAAGTTTACTCATATTTACCATTAGGGCTAATAAAGAGGAGAGGGTCGCCACTACTCCCTACCAGCCCAGGTAAATAAATGATAAAGAGCAGCCTCAGCCCAGCTGTCTCCGCCAAACCATATACTCTAATGCATTTGGCCCCACCCACCCTATGATTTCTTTCCAGTGGGTGAGGCAAAATGCATCAGGGTGTGTGATTTCAGACATTTAGGCTGAAGTTGCTCTTTCTGGTTTATTCACTTGGGCTGGTTAGGAGTAGTGGCGATTCGCTCCTCCAGGGCCGGTACAAGGGGTGGGCAGGCGGGACTTGTGCCCTGTGGGCAATGTGGGAGGGGGCGCTAGGTTGTGAGCAGAAAAATCGGTCCACAAAATATAGCTGTAAAACTTGTATGCCCATGTTGCCTGTCTAAATCAAGGATTATGCGCTCCTGCTCACTGCTCTTCGGCAGCAGTTGCATCCCTTTCCAGACTCCCTTCTTGAGTTCCTATGAGTCTCCCCCCCCCCCCGGATCGGAGCTGGTACAGTCCCAGTGAAAGTGCATGTGGGCGGAACAGGAAGAGAACCTCACACTGCAGCATCACTCTTTGGTTCCTGCCCAGCACACAGCAAAGTGCTCCTCCAGAGCAGAGTGAAGATGTGTAAATCACGGATGACAGACTGGATCCTCCTCTACTGTGATTATAAGTAAAATTCTTGAACAAGTTAGGAATTAGTGTGACATTTCAGGTGCTACATACACATACACATTATATCTTCTGAAAATAATGATTATCAATAAGATATAATGTGTATGTGAATTGAATAAAAAATGATGAGCGCATTAAACGTTCAACACTGAGACTCTGTATAATAAATAGTGATCTGTGCAAAAAGTGCAAATGCATAAAATAAACTGATTTATCTCTAATGAAGCTGGGTGACGCAGCGTAACATGTAAGACCTGAACCCGGAAACCGGAAGTTAGACGCGGAACTCGTTTGTACTCGTTTGTTTTTACCTTGATGTAAGTCTTTTATTTTTTCATTAAAAAACGTGAATACATACTTCACTATTGGTACCAGTCCTCTTCATTTGAGTGACACTGGAAAACCCCCCTTGGCTAACCTTGGAATATAGGACCTGTACCAAACCATTGCACCACCTCACTGAGAGGACGGAGTGACACCTGCTGGGGACTCAGCCAGAGCAACACACACTAAAAGGCTATAATTTTGCCTTATAAAGGTAAGCGCAATGTGAGCATATTTCCTGAAGAAAAGTCACCCATATCATAGGATCTGCTACACCACCACGGATATGACAGTTTATTTTATGCATTTGCACTTTTTTTTTTTTTGCACAGATTGCGATTCACCATATAGACTTTTGGCGTTGCACTATTCATGCGCTGGGACAGTTTATTTTATGCATTTGCACTTTTTGCACAGATCACTATTTATTATACAGAGTCTCAGTGTTGAACGTTTTATGCGCTCATCATTTTTTATTCAATTCACTGTTGTTATATTTATTAGTATTTATCACAATTTAGATTGAGCAGCATTCTCATTCTATTTCACTCTATTTATTTGGTGGCGCAAGAGCCTCATACATTCACATAATGTGTATGTGGATTACATCTATGAAATGTCAAACTAATTCCTAACCTGTTGAAGAATATAAGCATTACACAGCAAAGGATGTGATTTATTATCCCAGCCCAACTTCAAGAAAGTCCACTCTTGCAGTGTGGGGGAGGGGGGAGAATGGGGGTACTGTAAAGAGGCGATTCAGTTTGCAGGGTCGCTCTATATATGTTTCTCACTCACTCACTATAGTCTTTTTTTTACTTGATTCTATGCTTCAGCCAGCTCCAGTGCTCTTCTCCTCCTCCATATCACATATAGAGGAAGATTAACCCTGTATGGTCCAAAGTGGAGGCTGGAGTGTGACCACAGTCACTCCTAACTGACACAGGAGCTGCAGGGGACCAGTAACAGAACTGCAGAGAGCCCGCTGAAGAAAAGTACAAAGTAGAACTGAGTACACAGATCAGAATTCATTGGGTTCAGCAGGGGCTGAATTTTTGATCGGTGTGTACCCCTCTCTGTTAGACAGAAACCAATTGTTATATCCACTTCTGCTGGAAATCCTTGTTTAATTAGCTGTTTGCAGCCAAAAAGAAGCAGTGCTGATCAGTGTATTTTGATAGGGGGGAGTCCCTGCTGTCAGAAAACAATGTCCCAGTGAGGGGGTTTCCCACATCCACCCCGCTTGTGTGGATGGAGGAATCTGTCAGCCACTTGCTCGAGCCCCATCTCGATCCAGCAATGTGCACAAGAGCACTTGCTCGCTAGTGCAGGGATCTCCAAATTCACTAAAGAAAGGGCCAGTTTACGGTCTTTCAGACTTCAGGGGGGCCAAACTGTGCCCAGTGGGAGTTAATGTCCGTGTCGTTGGGAGGAATAGCGCCCCTTTTTTTTATGTCAGTGGAAGGAATTTTGTCCCATCATTGGAAGAAATAGTGCCCCAATGTTGATGTCAGTGGCAGGAATTATTCCTCAAGGGCCGGAAAAAGGCAAGCAAAGGACCACATTCGGCCTCAGGGCCGCAGTTTGGAGACCACTGCTCTAGTGGACTGTTTGTTTATAGTGCATTTTAATAGTACTTTGCTCTGTTTTTTTTTCGATTTGCAGCACTGGGAGTTTGGTAGTAACTCCAAAACCAAATTGTGTACAAATAACCATAAGAATTTGACTAGAGTTATTTGAATATCTGGCTGTTATTCACATTATATGTTATAGTATTTTACAGTTTTTATTTACAGTACCAGGAGTGTGGTCTTATCTCCCTCACAAAATGATTTTGCAGCACAGGGATTATGGTCCCACATATATGTGATATTGTATATTACTGTACATACTCTACCTCTGCACACTGCTCCTGATCCTTGTACTTTATCCAACTCTGACCTCTGCACTATATATATATATATATATATATATATATATATATATATATATATATATATATATATATATATATATATATATATATATATATATATGTGTATATATAGTGTGTGTGTAAGATAATTGGTTATGGGGGGGCGCAGCTGGGCATGTTCGCCCTGGGCGCTGGTTGACCTTGTCCCGGCACTGCTCTCCTCTCTATATTCACTAACCCCCTGGACACGTTCTGGGACACAGGGATATGCTTTGCCAAAAGCAATCAAAGAGATACCATTGGGGCTCGTTCACACCAGACCGCATGATAAAACATTTGCTGCTGGTGTGTTGTATAGGGGTTGTGAAATTTGTTGATCCAATGCAGTGGTTAACTTATTTTTTTTCTCTTTTCTTAAGCTTTATTGACTTGAATGTTCCTTTCTATGGTACAGTGATATGTTGAAATGTGCATTTTTATGTTGCACACCACAATATGCCCTTGCACTGACCTATGTAGACCTATGAACCTTATAGGCACCATTTCCCTATACAATTATTATGTTTTTTTTTGTTTACGTCATTAGTAGCAAAAATCATCTCACATAAGGTAATTTACTCTTAAAGTGTTTCTAAAGCCTAAAGGTCTTTATCTTAATTCATTCTATGCAATAAGGTAAAAAAAAAACTTGTGTGTCACAGAGTCCATTCTCGAATCCAGAGCTGTGCATGAGAAAAGCAGCTCTATCCTCTCTCCCCCTTCTCACAGGGCAGATTGATAGCAGTGGGAACAAATGCCTCCCACTACTGTCAATCAAATTGACAGCACCGATGCAAGCCAACATGAGTACCCCCATAGAAAGCAGAGTAGCCAGGAGTGCGGGCAGGGGACCCCAGAACAGGTGGACCAGGGCTGCTCTGTGTAAAACAACTGTACAGAGCAGGTAAGTATAACATGTTTGTTATTTTAGTTTAAAAAAAAAAGATAAAATAAAGAAAGCTTTACAATCACTTTAATCAAAGTATTCTAAACCAGATTAGAACCTGTTTTAAAGAGATGATTTCAACAGAGGGATGTTGCTTAGGGTACCAAAAGCTGTGTGCCGCCCTACAGGCTCCAGAAATGAATTTATATGCCCTGCTTGTTGCCTGAGATTGTACATTAAAAGCCTTCCATCAATTATATAACTAACAAATCAATCACAGTTAGAAACTGTGCACTAGCTATACTGTACTTTTCATGTTTGTTGTTCGGTATAGAATCATTTTAAAATGCAAATGAGACAGAAGTGACATGCTGAAACAACTCAATTATTCTTGCAACTGACACCTCCTAAAGTGTTTTCAACACAGCAAAAGGGGATCTAAGGATACAATTTCCAAATATACCAAACCAGTTTTTAAATTAGGTCTTAGTCTTCTGATATTTAATCATTAAAATATATTTGAAAAAAATATGTTATCACAGTACATAGTAAAGCCTGGTGATCAACTTTACTGCTGTTGGGGAGGATATATGCAAGAAACAAGTAAAATAAAACATTTGAGTCATATTTTCATCATCCTTACTATGTGCAGAAAAATCCACCAAACACAGTAAAATAATCCAAGTCCATTGGCCAAGGATATAAACAAAGCTGGATAAAATACTGGAATTCAGTGTTAGGTTTTACTAATAATATCCATTGATTATATGGTTATTATATTTAAGCTTAAGGTGGGAAGCATGATAAATTGTTGTATATATGAATTTACGTATAAAAGATACCTACTGCAGTTTCTGAAGCGCTCACCAAAGCCACTTGAAAAAAGGTATGTGCAGGTACATCTAGCTGCATGCAATTTATATACCTACAGAAGTTTTTCATAGATGTCCGGGTTTTGTATGAAACAAACTGGAGCTTCGAAAATACTCAGTAGGGTATACAAGATTGTGTGGAATTGCTGATGCTTGTTAAATGGCTTAGTTCTGTTAAATGGTATGGGGAGAGAGTGCCAAGTCCTTCTTTGCTGGCTCTATCAGTGAACAAAAAGTAGGGGGGGAGTGAAGCAATAGTAAGTGTGCACTGGCGGGAATGGGGGGAATTGAAGGAAACCTTGTGCTTTATCCTGAATAGGTGTTCAAGAGTTCAAACAGGCTTGCTTTAGGAAGTATTCCACTAAAGCTACAGGTTCCCCAATGCGCCTTTTTAACCTATTTTGGAATTAAAATGTAAGCATGTGACAAATCATAAATATAGAATGTGTACCGCAGCTAAGATGTGTATCCCTACTAAATGGTGATCCACTATTCCTCCGTCCATTGCGGAATGGTTCCATCATATTAGTAAAATCGCAGAAATGGAGGACCTAATTCACCATGCAAAGGACACACCACCTAAATTCACCAAGACTTGGTCTTGCTGGCTACATTTCACTACTACAGATGATTACAAACGGGTCGTAACATGAAATGACCTTGAGAGTTGTAATAGGACATTTGAGACTCTGGTAACCCTCACCCCTTTCCCTATCCTATACTCCAAATCCCCCTTCGCTCTGACGAGTACAATACCATAATACTTCTAACAATCCCCAAAAGCACCTCGAGTATCATCTACTTCCCTTATACCCCCTTCTTACGTCGAAGGCTATTCATTCATCATTACGCAATATTTCTCCCCTAATAGCCCTCTTCATTCACTAACTACTTAAGGTTTTACCGATAAAACAAGTTCTACCATGTCAGGTTATTTTTTTCATAGGCGAAACATCAAAAATCCTCATTTATGTACCTGCTCATAAGGATTCACATTTGAAGTTATTGTATCATTTTGCCTTCTCTACTATTGATTGTTATATGAAATTAACTTTACGACTGTGTAAAAACATGGATTTGAGTTTATTGTAGCGGCTGCGCCCGCATATAATATTTTCATGTAATACTGTTTATGTTCTCAATTAAATAATTTTCAAATATATATATATATGGCATACAGTAGAGCCCTTATATTCCAAGACTGCAGATGACCATAATATTTTTTGCACTTGTTGAAAACATGATGATATACAATTTATTCCCATAGAAAAAGTCTAGCCCTTTCTAGAGAGTCAAGGTTCATACAACAGACCTTGACAAATCTTGTAGGTTGTCCTGCACTGCCTCATTAATTTTAGGAAAATGTAATACTATTCTAAAATTCAATGTCTGATGAACTCTAGTGCTATAAGGCCGCGTACACACGATCAAACTTATCCGATAAAAACGGTCCGACGGACCGTTTTCATCGGATATGCCTGCTGGGCTTGTCTTGGTCTGATGGTTGTACACACCATCAAACCAAAATCCCCGCGGACAGACAGCGCAGTGACGTGGCGGTGACGTTGACGCCGCCACGTAACCAAACCAGGAAGTAAAGTACTTCCACGCATGCGTCGAATCCATTCGACGCATGCAGGGGTTTTTGTCTGCTGGTTAGGTGTACTAACCAGCGGACATGTCAGACGGACGGGTTTCCTGCAGACAAGTTTTAAAGCATGCTTTAAAACTTGTCTGCTGGAAAAACCTGTCTGCTAGCCCGTAAAAACGGTCGGATCTGTATGCTGAAATTGGTCTGCGGACCAGTTTCAGCAGATATGTTTGATTGTGTGTACTCCTAACACTTTATAGCTTTTATGTATAAAATGCCACATGAAACCAACCCTCTGTGATGGCTACTTCACATGCAAGAATGGCACAGCTTTGAAGAGTAGTTTTGAGCAGACAAGAAGGCCTGTGTATCACATAACTACAGTACAAGAATATGGATCTATAATTATTTTGGTCTTCCCAACCATATAAAAATGTACACACAACACGGAAACTAAAGATTATCCTCTGACAATGTGTTGTCCACAGGGAGACATCAATACCGCCAGAAATTCTAAGGTACTTGCAGCTTTGTAAGACATAATAATAGGTCTCTAGCTATGCAATTCTGGAGTGAATAGCTGCATTTTTCTAAAAGTATCACTTCTTTGGCAAATCATAAAAAAGGTAGTTGCTGGAAAAACACTGACATCTTAATGCTGAAACAATAAAGAAATATTGAAAGAGGTAATTCTTCATATAAGCTGATCTTCTGGGATCACTGCCACCGTCTAGTAATTGATCAGAACTACCTTAAGACCCCTCTGACATTTTTTTACTTAAACATCTGAAGTGGAAAGCAAACTGGAAATTTTCTGCGACTCCTCCACCCTCCCACATGAAGATTTGCCAGTCTGCAGAGAAATCACACAGTTTATGAATCAAGATTACCTGGATTCCAGAACTGTGTTATTCTTTGCATATGTGATTTTTACAAGCATTAAAACATCTGCAATTCTCCTTAATCATCATTATGGGGCACATGAAGGTTTTCTAATATGCATTTGCCATTCTTAATAAACGTTTCTATTAAAATCAAAGAATGGGATTTTTTATTTTAAGAATCATATTTACCTAAGTTGATGCTTCATCTGTCCCCCACCGGCTCGAAGACTGAGAACCGATCAGTCAAACACTGCTGATCGCTCTGTTCCCACAGCTCTGTAAGCAGAGTAACTGCTGTCTGCTCTGATGCCAACCTCCCTCGCTCTCACATGACATTGGAGGGAGTGGGAGCGACCTGTGTTCTGCTGAGCTGGTTCCTCCTATCGATATGGTTCCCTTCAGAGTGCGCAGGCGCAATCCTAGCCGACTGGAAAACTCAGAGAGGGAACAGCTTTTTGTCAGATGTTGACGCGATCGCTCCTGGCCGCACCTGCGTAGTCGAGGCAGGAACCTATCCGATGGAGGAACCAGCTCGACAAGACACTGGCTCAAGCTTGCTGAGAGTCTGAACCATGTGACAATCCAGGGTTGTGGGCAGATCCGGACCATATTATTGTAATCTTTCCCCAGCCCGGACCTGCTCTGTGACATCAGCCAACAGCGAGTTTCCGCCCACTGTCTGCTGAAAACGAGTCACAGGAATGCAACATGAACTGTAGTCCTATGACCTACAGGAGAAGTATAGCCAAACGGTCTCGCCTCATGCACATCCATATTTTGAGGCTTGTATTTGAAGCTGTTTGATGTCCCAATTTTTTAGCCTTTAGTGGCTTCAGAAAAGGTATGTACAGTGATTTTCACTTTACATGGCTGTATAGGTTAGTCTTAGTTTGTGGCTGCAAGCAGATTCCGAAATTTTAGTTTTATGCTGAAATTTTACTTTAAGCTAAAAATGCTGAAGTTTCATAATTGCTTTAAAATATTTCAAAATAAAGGGTTATATTTTAAAATCTAGTGCAGGGATCCTCAAACTACGGCCCTCCAGCTGTTGCGGAACTACACTTCCCATGAGGCATTGTAAAACTCTGACATTCACAGACATGACTAGGCATGATGGGAATTGTAGTTCCTGAACACCTGGAGGGCCGTAGTTTGAAGACCCATGATCTAGTGGGTTGGAGTGTGAAGCACATTGATTTCTGCATTATGCTTAATTCCCACAAAGAAATTAAATGAAGCTAAAAAGGGTCCTATTCGTATAGAATATTGCAATGTATCCATAAAATGCAAAAGTTAAAGCGGAAATAAACACTCTTAAAAAAAAAAAAAGCACCCTGCAGGGCAAAGGCATAATAAGCTAGTATGCATAGCATACTAGCTCATTATGAAGTACTTACCTGAAATCGAAGCGCCCGCAGCAGTGCTCGGTCACCTCCTCAGTCTGCGCCATCTCTCCACAAGTGACTAGCCGGAGCCACGATGACGGAACTCCCGCGTAGGTGCCAGCCACTAACGGTATGATCGCCATTAGTAATGGCACGCTCAGTGTACCTGCTCGCCGTTGTCTATGGTACCGTTGTTTTGCAAATATCTCCTAAACCGTGTAGGTTTAGAAGCCATTTGTTGCACCTACAGGTATACCTTAATCTAGGCTTACCTGTAGGTTAAAGCTGATGGTTCACCAAAAAAAAATATTAAAAGCCAGCAGCAACAAATACTGCAGCTGCTGACTTTTAATATTAGGACACTTACCTGTCCTGGAGTCCAGCGGCGTCCGCAGCAGAGGACGAGCGATCGCTCGTCTCCCTGCTGCTTCCCCCTCCATCCACGGTGAGGGAACCGGAAAGTGAAGCGCTCCGGCTTCACTGCCCGGTTCCCTACGGCGCATGCGCGAGAGTTCCCAGCACACAACGGGAAAAGCCCGTCTTTTGCCCGAGACTGCGGGCCGGAAGTGGATGCAGATACCTGTCTTTAGACAGGTATCTGCACCCCCCTCCCCCCTGAAAGGTGTCAAGTCTGACGCCGGAGGGGGGGAGGGTTCCGATCAGCGGATCTTCACTTTAGAGTGGATATCCGCTTTAAAGTGGTCTGTAAGGGTTTACAAACACTTTAAGGCCGCTGTATTTAATTAGCCAGTTAAGCAGCAATAGGATTTTAGGAACTTTATGATCAGTCTCTTAAAGGGAGACTGACCTATTTTTCCCACCAGGCTTCTCTAGAGCTCCTGTCCTCCCCAAACTGCATTCTGGGCAGTAAATATTTTTCCATTCAATACTTTGTCTGACATTTTAGCCCAGACTCTGTCACAACATACACAGTTAACCCACAAAATATAAATCCTACAAACTTGGCAGACACACATTTTTTTTTTTTTAAGCCCAAAGTATTTTTTTATTTTGTGTAAGGTAGTAAGGGGAAGTTAACTGCTGGATATGTCTTCTTTTTTTCCCCCATCTGGGTCCCATTAGGGTGATTTTCCTTCACGTTCTGACCTGTAGAGTCAACAGGAAATGAAAGCATATATCTTTCTAATGTGAGGGAAATCACACTAAGTGCCCCATCCATTCCGGCTGTGGTGGCAACTCAAAATTTGGGATTTACCCGCACTTTCATTCCCTGTGACCCTGGGTGATTAGAAAAAATATGATAGAGTGCATCTTTCTAATGGGGACACAAACAGTAATACAAATCTGACATTGGTTCTATCCTCTTACCACTCTATACAAGTCTAAAAGAACAAAAAATATTGGCTTTAGCAATACTTTAAAGTTTGGATGAACGACTCTAGCAATCCCTGAAGATGACGCGCTATAAAATGTTCTCTCTTTTATATACAGTATATTGTGTATATCTATTTACAAACAGGTAATAGACAGATGTACAGAGCAAACAGAATGAATGAAAAGTCTTATGTGACTTGACTGTATAGAGTGTGGGCCACAACTTCAAATCAGAATCAAATTGATCAGAAAGTCTAAAAGTAGGAATACATTTGGCAAGGAAATTAAATGTGAAAGAAAAAAACTTGTTCTACCATTATTTTTGATTGCAGCGAGGTGCAAATAATCAAATACATTTTATTTTGTCTGAATTTCTTTCCTTCTCACAACTGGAGAAATAACATGAAGCACTTCAATCAAAATGTACTTGTGTGTCCTATTTTTTTAAAATTTCCAGCTAATGCACACAGACAGGAGGTCTTCAATTACTCCTCAGAGAACTCCAAAATTTCTCTAGCAGAAATTCATTTCACATCATGAATTCTTTTTTCATGTTGCCTAATGAATACCTAAAATACTTATTTTTGCATCAGCACCACTTTTCATGGTATTAATGATTATTAGGATTTGGGCAAAGAAAAGCAAATAGTTTGTACATTATTTTGTGCTATAAATTACTCACCATGTTATTGTTTTCTATGGCTTTTTTTAACCACTTTGCTACCAGAGCAATTTTTTTTCCGCACACATTCATATGGCTACATGCTTCTATATTTGAGAAAAGCAGGGGCCCCTCCAGAATAAAAAGATATTATTTGCAATTCTTTCAGTTGCACGATATTTGCACAACTGTTTATCACATCTATATTTTTGGTAAAAAATACATTTAAATAAACTTTGGTGTTCACAAACACAATTTAATCCCCAATGTTTATAACGGTGAGGTTTTGTTGAGACTAAATTCTAAATGTTTTGAGTCTCAAAATTGCATGGTGAAAAAAAATACAGTACACAAAATTATCACTAGGCAATGATTTACTGTACAGTAAATGCCCTTGTAGCTGACACATTTAGAGTCAGCTGTAAATGATGGATCTAAAATTCTCTCACTTCAGCATGTCGATACCCAATATGTGTTGTGCAATAATTTAGTACAATCACACGTGTGCACATGTTTGTGTACGTACGTGTACAAGGGATCTGAATCCAATTAAAGTGATCAGGCAACTGTAAAGTTGTTCAGATCACTTTTACTTAATAGCTGGGAGCCTGCTAAGAAGAATAGAAACAGGCTCACGGCTACTGCTGCAGTGCATAAATAAATGAAGCCCTGAAGGAACAGCATGTGTGTTATTCGGAGAAGTACCAGGTGAAAAGATATAAAAAAAGTCTCAAGAAAATAAAACTAATGCAGCCACCACACCAAGATCAATGAATAAGCTGCAAAATATTAAATGTGTGTGGTTTTTTTTTTTTGTTTTGAAAAACACAAACTAGAATTTTTATCCTGCATTTAAACAGACATAGTTAGCAACGTTAAGAATAAATCAACTGCTCATGTACTGGCTTCTTGACAAACTAATGCAGATTTTTTATTTATTCTTTTACAAAATGTAAAACTAATGCATAATCTAATAAAATGTTATAGTATAAAGCACACTAGGCCTCATTGTTTTATGTTCCCTCATTGACTCATATCACCAATAATTTCTTAACTTTACATTTTTTCTAAGTAATGTAATGGGTAATTCAAGGCAACTTCTAGTTAGTTGGGAATTTAACCCCTTCAAGATGAAGGGTAAAAAAAAATTCTTAAACCTTAAACACAACTTTGAAACTTTGACATGTGTTCATAAAACTGTACATGTGATCACAACTACTTTGTGTATGCAGAAGAATTATACTTTGTTTTTGTTGTTGTTTGTACCTGTAGTAGCGCCTAGAAACAATAGTCTGCTTTTTGCAGACACAGATTATTATTTTTTTCTTTAAACCCTACCAAAATATACCGACTGTAATCTTTGGCCCTGACATTGACCCTACCTTTAACCCGAAGTGGACCTAGATCAAACCCTGATCCAACTAGTTTTCTTCTTTTTTTTTTTTTATTGTTCATTTACATGCACTTGTTTATTTACATTGTTTTCATCTGGCAAGGTGAGAAAGATACAGTATCTTGTTCTCCATTCAGAAGAGAACACATACACAGGGACCAGTGATTCATCAATCAGGAGGTTATCACAGTAATGAGGTGCTTAGGAACCTCTGGTTTCCAAAAAATAATACGGGACCTGAGGTCAACGAGAGCCTGGCCCCTGTGCTGGGAGCGCACGCTCCCAGCACAAACACAGGTATGCATATATGCAGCCTTTTGAAAGAAGACCCGCTTCAGTGAGGTCACATGAGAGCCATTCGGTGGAGCGGGGTTAATAAAGTTTATAATGTTAAGTTAGGAGCATAAACTAGCATTATTAGGGAGCTTGGGTACATATTTTATTGTGCTAGCAAGCAATAAACAACTGTCATGGTTACTGGGCAAAGTTATTTAGATGCTGGTACATTTACCATTTATTTGCCAGTAATACACTGGGCAACTTTGTATTCAGCACATTTGGTATACTGTACATTTTACAGAGTTACATGGTAGTCAGGTTGAAAAAAAGACAAAAGCCCATCTAGTTCAACCCATAGAAAAAAAAAATAAGTAGAAAATCTCCATATACAGAATCATACACCCACAGCTGATAGAGAGGAAGGCAAAAAAAAACACCCTGGTCCAATTTTCTCCAGCAGGGGAAAATGTATTCCTGGTTCCCAAGGAGGTGTTCAGATATTCTCTGAATCGACTATCTCTGGTGTCATTGAATGTACACTCACAAAAATGCCCCGTAAAATTTGACAAGATAAACTATTCAATATTTATATGCCGTCACTGACTTACTGTGTTGATCCAGATAGTGGTAATAGCAACATACCAATAGTAAAGTGCACCAAAATATGAACTTGTGGTCAATGATGCCACAGTGATCCCCTTTGGTTAAAAAGTGAGAAAGGTTGGGAACTTATGCTCCCTCTCTTATGCCGCGTACACACGATCACTTTTCGGCATGAAAAAAAATGTAATTTTTCAGCCTGTCCAAAAATGATGTTTTTCCATCATTAAAAACGATGTTGCCCACACACCATTGTTTTTGAAAAATAATGAACAAAGCGCGGTGACGTACAACATGTACAACGGCACTCCAAAGGGGAAGTTCTGTTTGCCTTTGGGCTGCTTTTAGCTGATTCTTTGGTAGTAAAAAGACGATTTTTTGTCTCTTACAGCGTGATGAATGTGCTTACTCCATTATGAATGGTAGTTTTACCAGAACAAGCGCTCCCGTCTCATAAACTTGCTTCTGAGCATGCGCGGGTTGATATTGGGCAATGTCAACCATTTTGAAGAGTGTTTTGATGTTGTGTATTATGTTATGTTCATATGGTTATGAAGTATGCTTTCTGTTTTTTTGCACTTAGGTGCTTAGTGTTCATTTACAGTAAATGCGAACAGGCTGATCTTGTCCAAATAAATACATTTTTGATACCAACATTGTGTTTTGGCTTTCAAAGTCCCATTTAGGGGCTATACCTCTCTTTTTTGTATGTTTACCAGGGATGTGGCCAATATCACAGCTATTGGATCCAGGAGCATCTCCTCTTATATCTGAAGAGTTTGGTCACAACCAGGTGTTTGTTAAAAAATAAAAAGGAGTGTATCTTTCAAACTTTTTTCATAAATGTTAAACTCTCATGGAAACCATATTTTTCAGACTTGGTGCACCAAAATATTGTTTTCACTCTGTATACGTAATGTATACGTACTGTTTAATGTTAACATGTGCAAGGCCATGGCCTCTGTACAAACTATTTCTAGAGTTATTGCAGTTTCTTTTTCTAGGAATTATACAATAATCCTTCTATCCACTAAAAAAACATTTTCTCCACAAGTAATCATTAAAATGATACTCCTCCTTGCCTGATGTATTTTTCTCTCTATAAATATTTATTCCTAAGCTCATAATGAAGTCTCCTTTGTCATACAGATATTGAACAGAGATACTTATTGGCCTCAGTAATACAATGGGGCTGATTTACCAAGCCTGTGCGCCAAGACTCATGGTGCACAAGCAGGAGTAAACCTGTTTTTGACATTTACCAAAGAAACACGCTGCTAGTGCAGCGTGTTTCCTCATTTACTAAAGTGCCTAATGCGCCCAGAAGAGGGCGCACAGCACGCCAGTACAGAGCTGGCGTGCGGCATTTAGTTATGTAAACATCGGGGATTCGGGCGGGAGTTTATGAGGGGAGGGAGGGGGGTGATGCAGGGGAAGTGTAGTGACATGTGTTTCAACTTGTGTGGCGGGCCGATTTGAAAGGGAAAGTGACTTTTGGGACCCGATCCCCGGGCGCTTGCAAAGTACGCTAGAACCTCGGAAGGTTCACTTGCATACTGGGCATGCGCAGAGGGAAAAATCGGAGCTCACCGCGCGCCTCTTCAGAACGCCGGGAAATCCTTGGTAAATACCAGGCGGCGTAGCAGTGTTTGCACTGCCTGGAGCGGCGTACGGCAAGCTCCGAGCTGTTCTCGGGCTGCGCTGACACTGAAGGGGAACTCCGCGCCAAATTTCAAATGTGAAACCGGCGCGGCTTCCCCCCCAGGGGTACAATAGGCTCTCCGGCTTGGTCCGGAACGTGAGGGGTTAACCCACGCCAAAATCGGCGTGGGGTTCCCCCCCAGATCCGTACCAAGCCCTCATCCCAGGCATGCAGTCTGGCCGGACAGGAATGGGGGTGGGGACGAGCGAGCGCCCCCCCCCTCCTGAGCCGTACCAGACCACATGCCCTCGACATGGGGGAGTGTGTGCTTTGGGGGAGGGGGGCGCTGCCCCCCCACCCCAAAGCACTCTTGTCCCCATGTCGATCGGGACAAGAGCCTCTTCCCGACAACCCTAGCCATTGGTTGTCGGGGTATGCGGGCGGGAGCCAATCAGAATCTGGGAGCCCCGTTTAATAATGTGGCCCCCAGATTTCGGGCCCCCACCCTATGTGAATGAGTATGGGGTACATCGTACCCCTACCCATTCACCTGGTGAAGGTGGTTTGAACTTTGAGGGTCTTCTGCCGCCGCCCCCTTCGAATTTTTCGGCCTGGACGGGGGTCGCACATCCCATCCAGGACTTGGACGTGGCGGGCTTCTCGTCGCTGTCTTCTGCCGCTGCCCCCTTCACCACGAAGCTCCGTGCTTGTTTGATGAGGGCAGCGGGCTTCCGTCGTCTTCTCCGGGGCGAGGGTCGTACATCCCACCCCGGATTTCCTCGCCGGCTTCTGCCTGGCTCCTACTGGGGGCCAGGCCTTCTTTTGCCGTCTTCCGCCGGAGGGCGCCACTCTCCGGGCTTCTCGACGTTGTCTTCCGCCGCGGGGGCCAGGCCTTCTTCTTTGCCGCCCCCTTCGATTTTTTCGGCCTGGACGGGGGTCGCACATCCCATCCAGGACTTGGACGTGGCGGGCTTCTCGTCGCCGTCTTCTGCCGCTGCCCCCTTCACCACGAAGCTCCGTGCTTGTTTGATGAGGGCAGCGGGCTTCCGTCGTCTTCTCCGGGGCGAGGGTCGTACATCCCACCCCGGATTTCGTCGCCGTCTTCTGCCGCTGCCCCCTTCACCACGAAGCTCCGTGCTTGTTTGATGAGGGCAGCGGGCTTCCGTCGCAGTCTTCCGCCGCGGGGTGACACTCGCGGGCTTCTTCTTCCATTCGATGTTGACACGGCGAGGTCCGGCGCTGAAATGCCTTCTGAGCGGCGGGCAAGGACTTATATTGGCATTGGGCGTGGGCGTGGTTATGCCAACATGTGACCTTAACCCATGTGACAGTGATGTGACGTGACATCACTGTCACATGGGTTAAGGTCACATGTTGGCATAACCACGCCCACGCCCAATGCCAATATAAGTCCTTGCCCGCCGCTCAGAAGGCATTTCAGCGCCGGACCTCGCCGTGTCAACATCGAATGGAAGAAGAAGCCCGCGAGTGTCACCCCGCGGCGGAAGACTGCGACGGAAGCCCGCTGCCCTCATCAAACAAGCACGGAGCTTCGTGGTGAAGGGGGCAGCGGCAGAAGACGGCGACGAAATCCGGGGTGGGATGTACGACCCTCGCCCCGGAGAAGACGACGGAAGCCCGCTGCCCTCATCAAACAAGCACGGAGCTTCGTGGTGAAGGGGGCAGCGGCAGAAAACGGCGACGAGAAGCCCGCCACGTCCAAGTCCTGGATGGGATGTGCGACCCCCGTCCAGGCCGAAAAAATCGAAGGGGGCGGCAAAGAAGAAGGCCTGGCCCCCGCGGCGGAAGACAACGTCGAGAAGCCCGGAGAGTGGCGCCCTCCGGCGGAAGACGGCAAAAGAAGCCCTGGCCTCGGGAGGAGCCAGGCAGAAGCGGAGGAGCCCGAGGTGGGGCGACACCCCCGTTGTTCTCCGCTGTTTTCGGCCGGCCCCCCCCGGATGTAAAAGAGCTTCATTTTGGGGTGGGGGCACAGTCGAGCATGGCGGAGAGCATGGGTGGGTGTTTCCCCCCCCCGGCAGAAGACGGCTAGAAGACCGAGGAGTGGCGACGCCCCCGTTGTTCTCCGCCATTCCCGCCGGCCCCCCCCGGATGTAAAAGAGCTTTGTTTGGGGTAGGGGGCCTGGCCGACCATGGCGGAGAGCATCGGTGGGGGTCTCTCTCCCCGGCGGAAGGCGGCGGCGAAGACCGGGGGGGGGTAGGTGTACCCCCGCGGCGGAAGACAACGTCGAGAAGCCCGGAGAGTGGCGCCCTCCGGCGGAAGACGGCGAAAGAAGCCCTGGCCTCGGGAGGAGCCAGGCAGAAGCGGAGGAGCCCGAGGTGGGGCGACACCCCCGTTGTTCTCCGCTGTTTTCGGCCGGCCCCCCCCGGATGTAAAAGAGCTTCATTTTGGGGTGGGGGCACAGTCGAGCATGGCGGAGAGCATGGGTGGGTGTTTCCCCCCCCCGGCAGAAGACGGCTAGAAGACCGAGGAGTGGCGACGCCCCCGTTGTTCTCCGCCATTCCCGCCGGCCCCCCCCGGATGTAAAAGAGCTTTGTTTGGGGTAGGGGGCCTGGCCGACCATGGCGGAGAGCATCGGTGGGGGTCTCTCTCCCCGGCGGAAGGCGGCGGCGAAGACCGGGGGGGGGGTAGGTGTACCCCCCCGGCGGAAGGCGGCGGCGAAGACCGGTGCGGGGCTGGAGCCCCCCCGGCAGAAAACGTCTGGAAGACCGAGGGGCTCCGCCCCCGTTGTTCTCTGCTTCTTTCGGCCGGCCCCCCCCGGATCTGAAAGAGCTTATTTTGGGGTGGGGGCCTGGCTGGACATGGCGGAGATCATCGGTGGGTGTCCCCCCCCGGCAGAAGACGGCGAAGCCCGGGGCCCAATGGGCTGGTGGTGGGGGGTCCCGGCAGAAGACCCCCGGAGCTGACTAATAAATTATTTTTTTCTGTGTGTTTTTTTTTGTGTTTACACTTTTCCACCCGGTGAATGGGTAGGGGTACGATGTACCCCATACTCATTCACATAGGGTGGGGGGCCAGAATCTGGGGGCCCCCTTAATATAGGGGGCTCTCAGATTCTGATAAGCCCCCCGCCCGCATACCCCGACAACCAACGGCCAGGGTTGTCGGGAAGAGGCTCTTGTCCCTTTCGACATGGGGACAAGAGTGCTTTGGGGTGGGGGGGCAGTGCCCCCCTCCCCCACAGCACACACTCCCCCATGTCGAGGGCATGTGGTCTGGTACGGCTCAGGAGGGGGGGGGGCCGCTCGCTCGTCCCCACCCCCATTCCTGTCCGGCCAGACTGCGTGCCTGGGAGAAGGGTTTGGTCTGGATCTGAGGGGGAACCCCACGCCGTTTTTTGGCGTGGGTTTAACCCCTTATGTTCCAGATCAAATCTAAGAGCCTGTTGTGCACCAGAAGGGGGACCCCCACGCCGTTTTTTTTTGGTAATTTGGGGTGGAGTTCCCCTTTATCCCGGTCCTGTCAGGGGGGGGGGGGGAATGCCTGCTCGTCTGTCCCTACAATGTATGAACAGCGATCTGTCATTTCCCCTACACAGTCCCACCCCCTTTACAGTTAGAACACACCCAGGTAACATATTCAACCCCTTCCGCGCCCCTAGTGTTAACCCCTTCCCTGCCAGTGTCATTTTTATAGTAAGCAATGCATTGATATACCATTGCTCGCTACAAAAATGCCAAATCTCACAAAAATGTGTCCGCCACAATGTCGCATTAGACAGAAAAAACAAATGATAGCCACCATTACTAGTAAAACAAAAAATTATTCCAAAAAAACCCATAAGACCAACCCCTACTTAGAACTTTTGCCCAAACCAATCAAACGCTTATTGTGATTTTTTGCAACCAAAAAGATGTCCAAGAATACTTATCGGCCTAAACTGAGGGCAAACATTTTTTGAATATATTTTGGGGGAGATTTATTATAGCAAACCGTAAAAAAGATGTTTTTTTAGTTACCAAATTGTCGCTATATTTTTGGGTCAAGCAAAAATAAGAAAAAACGCAGAGGTGATCAAATACCACCAACAAAAAAAAAAAAATTATTTTTTAGGGGGGGGGGGGAGGATGAGGACGCCCAATTTTTTTGGGGGCCACGTCGCACAACCACGCAATTGTCAGTCAAAATGACGCAGTGTTGAAATGCAAAAAATGGCCCCGTCAGTGACCAGTAATATGCTCTGGGGCTCAAGTGGTTACAAATTAAGAATACACTAAAGTTAGCCCAATTTATGGCCATAATGTGAAAGATGATGTTACACCGAGTAAATAGATACCCAACATGTTACACTTTAATATTGCACACACTCATGGAATGGCGCCAAACTTCAGTACTTGAAAATACCCATAGGCAACGCTTTTTTATGTGTTTCAGGTTACCAGTTTAGATTTACAGAGGAGGTCTAGTGCTAAAAGTATTGCTCTCGCTCTAACGTACGCTATGATACCTCACATGTGGGGTTTGAACGGGGGTTCAATATGTGGGCGGGGCTTACACATTTAAGGCCCGCCCCCATATATGGAAACATTCTTCAAACCACACATGTGAGGTATCATAGCGTGCGTAACAGCAAGAGGAATATTTATAGCACTAGACCTCATCTGTAAATCTAAACTGGTAACCGGAAACAATAAAAATGCTGCTTGTTCCCTTCTGACTGCGAGCTACTAGGGACAGGGGCTTTTAAATTATTACTATTTAGGTTTGTTACGTAAAAATTCTATAAGACCTCCCGTTCAGCTTGTAAAGCATCACTTCATGGGGACCAAAAAAAAATTTAACACCTCTAATGCTTTCATCCGCCATTGCAGATTTGATTCTGGTACTGCATTTCGAGTGAACTGGGCATGCTCGAACAGTTAGAAAAAGAAGTTGGAAGTTTCATCCTGAAAATGACTTGCATCTTTCTGAGCATGCTCAGAAAGCTGTTTTTTTGGCTTAGTAATTTAAGGACATCCTTAACAGGTGTAAGCAGTTCCAAGTGCACACAAACTAGAGGCTGACATTTCTTCATGTGTTTCCAATTGGTTCATTAGCACACATGTTATAAAAAGCGTGGATACTGCACGTGTCAGCTGCCCCTCAGAGGGGGCAGATTTGCTGGCTGGAAGGAATGGCGGAGTGAAACAGAGATGTTTTGGAGCAAGTTTTGTATTTTTTGATGTTTTCTCTGCTACATAATTTTGCTAAATGTTTCTCAAGATGTTAATGACTAATGTTTTAATCCTGTGGGTCTATCCTGTTATTTCAAAAGCATGATTTATTTTCCAATGACTGTGAAATAAACGTTGGTCTTTTTTGTTTTTAGGTGTTTGTATATATTTTTGGTGTGTTTATTTGTAATTTTTTGTTTTGCTTTCCTTGTTTTGTGGACCAATAAAATTACTTTCAAATTTTGAAGTTTGTTTTGTGATATTTTTTTCATGCTATGGATTTCAACCGCTGCAGCTGAACTAGTTTGGGCCTAAACCATCAAGTGTGATTTGTCTCTAAGCTCTTTCCTGGTGTGTATGCATGAAATGTTTAGTCACCAGAAAAGGAAGGACAAAGCGGTAAGTATTGTTTCCTAGAACTGATGTCCAGACTGACTTTTTAAAGCACATGTGCAAGATGTAGGAAAAGCTGCAAACAGGGCCTGTTGGAGGTGGGGGGGGGGTGGTGTGTTTTTTTTGGACAGGCTTGAAGTGCTGATTTACAGCGCTGTGCTTGAAACTAGCACAAGACAATCCTATTCTAATTGTGGGTTGTTTGAGGGAAGCCAATTGAGTGTTAGAACCCCTGCTAGTGTTTTTAGGTTGGGCTTTGTGTCCCTTTTCCTAAAATTGGCTTCACTTCCTGTCACACAGCTGAACAGGAAGTGAGGTTAAAACCCTACCAATGGTCTTTTCTTCGGGGCACAGGTCAATCTAACTAGTGTCACCATTAAGCAAATTGCACTGCAGTGTACACCCCAAATGATTGGTTACTTTGGGGTTTAGTAAAGGCAAAGCCGCTCTGCAGTAGAAGCGTAGGCAATGAAAATCAGAAGGGAAGCACTGATGGTTTTTACTTCCAATCCCGCCAAGTTTTGAGTTTTCTTCCTTGCTTGTCCACTTGTAGTGCAAAGTGGATTTGCCTTTAGTAAATGGACCCCAAAGTCCAAGATTCCTACTAATTTGGGGTGTACACAGCAAAATGCCATTTCCAAAATGGGAAACTATTTATATTGATCTGTGTGTCCCCAACAAAACATTACTCAGGTGTTTCCCTCACTTCCTGTTTGGCTGTGTGGCAGGAAGTGAATGAATTAAGTAGAAAGTGACAACATTTGTGAGGTGTCTTTACCCTATCAGGGGTGCAGGCATCCCCAAAACAAACATGAAAATAGTTGATTTAACATTGGGTGGTGTTTGTGGGGGTCCCTAACACACATTCATACATATTAGCAACGCTGGATCGTGGCCTATTGGCATGGTTATATTTTCTTAAGCCTCTCAATAAAATGATCTGAAATTTGGGGTTAAACTGGAACAATAATCATCACTTTTATTTTTTGGATTTCTTTCATTTTGGATAGAGTTGGTGGGGGGGGGGGGGGTTAGAAGCTCTGTCAGTTTATTTTGTATTATCCCTGTCCGTTTGGGGAGATTGGCCTTCACTTCCTGCCCCATAGCCAAACAGGAAGTGATCGAAAAAGTAGGCAAATTAAGGGCCCCCCCAAGTCCCCCCCCACAGAACTTGTGTGTGTCCCCTGAAAATTCCTGGGTGGGTCATAAAAAAACAGGGTGTGGCCTTGACAGGAAGGGTGGGTCATTTTTCTATTAGGGGGGTGCCAAAATTTGGTCAGGCCTAGGGCAGCACAAAACCTAAATCTCCTACTGCACATTAGGGCTTATTTAGACAGGATCCAATTTACAGCATGTTTTTAGATTGTGGGAGGAAACCCGCACAAGGAGAACATGCAAACTCCAGGCAGATAGTGTCACGGGCGGGATTCGAACCAGCAACCCTTTTGCTGCTAGGTGAACATGCTACACACTACGCTACTGTGCTGAACGAACATGATTGCAGCTGAAAGCATGAGATGTTTTTTTTTTTACCAATTCCATGATTTCCAGCCTGGAGGACAGATGTGGGGTCTAATTGACCCCGCCTTTCTCTATAAAGAGGACCTGTCACACACTAGTCCTATTACAAGGGATGTTTACATTCCTTGTAATAGGAAGAAAAGTGAAAAATAATACAAACAAAGGGACAAACAAGTGCAAAAAATAAAATATTAAGTAAAAAAATAAAATAACAAAGGAATTTAAATGCTCCTGTCCCTAGTAGCTCGCACTCAGAAGCGAACACGCATGCAAGTCCCACCCACATATGTAAACATCCTTCAAACCCCACATGTGAGGTATCATAGCGTGCGTTAGAGCGAGAGCAATAATGTTAGCACTAGACCTCCTCTGTAACTCAAAAGTGGTAACCTGAGAAAAAAAGTCAAGCGTTGCCTATGGAGATTTTTAATAACGAAGTTTAGCGCCATTCCATGAGTGTGCGCAATATGAAAGCGTGACAAGTTAGGTATCTATTTACTCGGTGTAACATCATCTTTTACCTTATCCCTAAAAATTGGCCTAGCTTTACTGCTTTCTTATTTTGTCATTCATGAAACAGGTTTTTTTTTGGAAAGCCAAAAAAAAAAAAAAACGTTAGAACATTTTTGGCACAAATACTGTTGGAAATGTGTCCGAAAAAATGGCCGCCACTTTATTCCCTAGGGTGTTTGTTAATAAAATATATATAATGTTTGGGGGTCCTGAGTAAGTTTCAAGGAAGAAAATATAATTGTTACATGAAGGAGAGAAGTGCCAGAATAGGCGCGGTATGGAAGTGGTTAAAGTGCACCAATAAAAGTGAAAAATTCCTTGAAATTTCGTACCATGGGGGGTGGGAGGCAATTAGGGGCGCCATCAGGAATTATGGGGCCCCTTACACAGCTTCAGGCATGGGCCCCCTGGAGCAGAGAATAGGGGGGGGGGGTGCCGCCTGATATTAAGAAGGGGGGGGGGCTGCCGCAATTTGATAAGCGGGGGGTTCCTTTACTAAAAAATACATATAGAAAAATATATATTAAAAAGGGTGGTAGCCATCCGGGGGCCCTGGGGACCACTGGGCCCTTTAATAAAAAGAAACTTCTGGGCTCTTTAATGAAAAATAAATTACAATATCTACATATATAAAATAATAAAAAAGGGGGTTGCCTTGGGAGCTCTGGGCCCTTTAATAAAAAATAACTACCAAAAATCTAACAAAAAAAATAACATTGGGTGGGAGCTGTGGTGGCTCAACGTGAATGGCACTGCGCTGACAAGCCGTTCACCTCTGCAGCCAAGGGTTCGGATCCCGGTCTCGGCTACATATGAATTGAGTTTGGTGGTGTCAGCCCAGCTCCCGGTGGGTGTGCTATGCAAGGTACGCCTGTGCTTAGTATGCCCACCCCCCCCCCCCCCCCCTCCCACAAAAAAAACACCACACTTGCACACACTTTGGCCATGAGGTCTCCTAAAATAAAGGGAGGTGAAGGACCTACAGGGCTGGCTGGGTGGGCTACACTCCTTCATAGGGGGAGTCCCTCTGTCCCATCGGGCTCCCAAGTGTAGCAGGTGGGGTGAGGCCCCCCTCACACCCACCATTGCCACCGGGGCCATGGAGAAGGATGGCGATTGCAAGTCCAGCTCCTCTCTCTCGACTTCACGCACAAAATACACTTTAAAAAAGAAATTAAAGTAAAAAGTAACAAACCTGGGGAAAATATTTATAACATTTTTAGAAGCAAAAAGGTTGTCATCTGGGGCCCTCTGGGAGCTTTCAAAATTATATTATATATATATATGTTTAAAAAATAACCAAAAAATATATCATATGTTTTTTTTTTTGTTTTTTTTGTAAAGGTGGGGGGTTGTCATCTGGAGCCCTGGGATCTCCGGGCCACTGGGGACCAGGCCACTGGGGACCTCCAGACCCCTAAACCAAAACATTGGCCCTTTAATAACAAAAAATTTGGGGGGTTGCCACCCGGGGCCCTGGGGACCTCCAGACTGCAAAAAAATATTAAATTCCAAAAATTGGCCCTTTAATAAAAAATCCTACAAAAACCAACTAACAAATATATATACAAAAAAAAAAAGAGGGGGGTTACCATCTGGGGCACTGGGGGGCCTCCAGGCATCTGGGCACCTCCGGACCCCCGGGCCCCTTACAGGTGTACAGGGCCGCCATCATGAATTTTGGGGCCCCTTACACAGCTTCAGGCATGGGCCCCCTGGAGCAGAGAACCGGGGGGGGGGGGTGCTGCCGTATGAAATTGAGAAGCGGGGGGGTGGTGGTGCCGCAAATTGAGGAGCGGGGGGGCCCTTTACAAAAATTTTGACAGAAATAAGAAATAAAGAAAAATATATATAAAAAAGGGGGGTAGCCATCCGGGGCCCTGGGGACCTCTGTGCTCTTTATCAAATAAAAATACAAAAGAGAGAAAATACATATATATATATTTTTTAAATATAACATTTATCGAAAAAAAGTAAAAAAACAAGGGGGTAGCCTTCCAGGGCCCTGGGGACCTCTGGGCCCTTTCCTTAAAAAAAAAATAAACAAATATATTTAAAAAATATATATTTTTTTTGAAATATATATATTTTATTTAAAAAAAAGGGCTTGCCATCTGGGGCCCTTAGTGGCCTCCGGGCCCCTGGGGACCTTCGGAGCCCTTAAACAAAAAAAAAAAAAAAAAATTGTTTTTTTTGTTTTAGGGTGGTTCCCATCCGGGCCCCTGGGGGCCCCTGGGGACCCCCGGGCGGTGTAATGCCTGTACCCCCCTAATGGCGGCCCTGCAGGTGTACTGCCTGTACCCCCCTGATGGCGGCCCTGGGTGTAATGTCAGCATGTGAAAAATGACATTCTGAAGGAAAAAAGCCATTTAAAACTGACTCGCGGCTATAATGAATTGTCAGCTCCTGGAATTTGCAGGAGAATTCATTCATTAAAAACACCAAAAAAAAAGCGTGGGGGTCCCCCCAAATTCAATAACCAGACCCTTTAGGTCTGGTATGGATATTAAGGGGAACCCCGCCATCAATTTTTAAAAAAAATGACGTGGGGTTCCCCCCAAATATCCATAACCAGACCCTTCAGGTCTGGTGTGGAATTTAAGGGGAACTCCACTCCAACTAAAAAAAAAAATGGCGTGGAGTCCCCCCTAAAATCCACACCAGACCCCTTATCCGAGCACGTTGACCTGGCCGGCCGCAGAAAAGAGGGGGGGACAGAGCGCGGCCCCCCCCCTCTCCTGAACCGCACCAGGCCACATGCCCTCAACATTGGGAGGGTGTTTTGGGGTGCCCCCCAAAACACCTTGTCCCCATGTTGATGAGGACAAGGGTCTCTTCCCCACAACCCTTGCCCGGTGGTTGTGGGGGTCTGCGGGCAGGAGGCTTATCGAAATCTGGAAGACCCCTTTAACAAAGGGGCCCCCCAGATCCCGGCCCCCCCCCTATGTGAAATGGTAATGGGGTACCTTGTACCTCTACCATTTCACGAGTAAAAAAAATGTAAAGGGTTAAAAAAGACAAGAGCCGGTTTTTGACAAGTCCTTTATTATCTTCTTTCTTCTTTCCTTCGGGTTTCTTCTTCCTCCTCCTTCTTCTTCCTCTGCTTCTGTCTTGGGTCTTCTATTCCCGCATCTTGCCCGGCGTGTTCTTCCATCTTCTTCCGCTGTCCTTCTCGTCCGCATCTTCTCCTTCTTCTTCTTCGCCGGAGCGGCCGCTTCCAATTGAAATCTCCGCTGTCTGCCGGACCACGCCCCCCCCTCTGACGCCACGGGCAAGCTCTTAGGAAAGTCCCCGTGTGGTGCCAGTGCGTCAGAGGGGGGCGTGGTCACATGTTCCAGAAAGCGGGCAATTCAATTGGAAGCGGCGACTCTGGCAAAGAAAAAGCCGCGCACGAGCTTCAAATTGAATTGGCCGCCCTCTGACATGTGACCACGCCCCCCTCTGACGCACTGGCAGCACACTCCTAAGAGCTTGCCCGTGGCGTCAGAGGGGGGGCGTGGTCCGGCAGACAGCGGGGATTTCAATTGGAAGCGGCCGCTCCGGCGAAGAAGAAGAAGGAGAAGATGCGGACGAGAAGGACAGCGGGAGGAACAGAAGATGGAAGAACACGCCGGGCAAGATGCGGGAATAGAAGACCCAAGACAGAAGCAGAGGAAGAAGAAGGAGGAGGAATAAGAAACCCGAAGAAAAGAAGAAAGAAGATAATAAAGGACTTGTCAAAAACCGGCTCTTGTCTTTTTTAACCCTTTACATTTTTTTTCTCGTGAAATGGTAGAGGTACAAGGTACCCCATTACCATTTCACATAGGGGGGGGGCCGGGATCTGGGGGGCCCCTTTGTTAAAGGGGTCTTCCAGATTTCGATAAGCCTCCTGCCCGCAGACCCCCACAACCACCGGGCAAGGGTTGTGGGGAAGAGACCCTTGTCCTCATCAACATGGGGACAAGGTGTTTTGGGGGGCACCCCAAAACACCCTCCCAATGTTGAGGGCATGTGGCCTGGTGCGGTTCAGGAGAGGGGGGGGGCCGCGCTCTGTCCCCCCGTCTTTTCTGCGGCCGGCCAGGTCAACGTGCTCGGATAAGGGGTCTGGTGTGGATTTTAGGGGGGACTCCACGCCATTTTTTTTTTAATTTGGAGTGGAGTTCCCCTTAAATTCCACACCAGACCCGAAGGGTCTGGTTATGGATATTTGGGGGGAACCCCACGTCATTTTTTTTTTAAATTGACGGCGGGGTTCCCCTTAATATCCATACCAGACCTAAAGGGTCTGGTTATTGAATTTGGGGTGACCCCCACGCTTTTTTTTCCCTTTTTTTAATGAATGAATTCTCCTGCAATTGCCGGGAGCCGACAATTCATTATTGCCGCGAGTCAGTTTTAAATGGCTTTTTTCCTTTGAAAAATGACATTTTGTGCAGAGACAGTTCTAACCACGGGAAACATGCGCTTTTTCACATGCTGACATTAGAGACCCCCATAGTATGAAATTTAAAGGAAAATTACACTTTTATTATTGCACTTTTAGCATTATTAAAATCACTGCTCCCGAAAAAACGGCCGTTTTAAAAAATAAAAAAAGCATTGGTACATGTCCCCTGGGGCAGGACTGAGGTCCCCAAACACTTTTTAGGACAAAACTTGCAGATTAGCCTTTAACATTCACTATTAAGATTTCCCCCATAGACTTATACAGGGAGTTCGGCGGCGGCTTTAGTTATCAATCACATCGCGCTGCTGCTGCCGCCGGTTCATGCGCCTAATTAGGGCTTCATCCAGCGCACTAATTAAGGCATGTACCGGCGCAGCGCAGATTCATTAGTAAATCAGCCCCAATGCCTTGTCCATTTACAATTTACATAGCACTGCGTGGAAATCGGGCCCACATCAATGTTGGTGCTATTTACAAGGAGTCGCAAACTGCTTAAACACTGTTTTAAATACTCAGGAATAGTTAAAAAGATACTAGGGGTGTTTAAGTCAAACAGGGACTTTTAATTTTACAGGAGTAAAAAGGGATACTAGTGTGGCGGTACACAGTAGTAGGTGGCAAGTATATACCATTACTGATAGACAGCACACCTGTCACACACCAGTCCAGAGACCGTTAATCAAGATGGCAGACAATAGCGTGTACAGGGTACATACAGCGTGTAGCATTGAAGTTTCTTGTGAAAGAAGGTGTATCTACAGATTTCCAGCACAGTACGGTGATGAGACACTCAGCGCATGAACATTTAGAGCGTTTAACGCCTGATTCTGGATAATTGATGCATAACCTGCCATGAAACTGCACAACAGAAGAATCCTTCTGTGGCATTCTGATGAGGAAGTGAAGCAGGCTGTCCTAGGCAATACTTAAACGCCAAGATAAAAGGATAGATGTAGCAGGGGAGTCGAAAAATGTTGAAAAATAAAGCCAGTTTCAACTCCTTGAAATGTGTTCTTTTATTATATAAACTCAAAATTCCCGGTCTGACTTGAACGCCCCTTGTGTGTGTGTGTATGTGTATGTGTATATATTTTTTTCCTCTATACTTGATTAAATATTCAAAGTGATCACAGTTTCGCTTTATTTTCTAAACAAAATTAACATCAGCAAAGTCAACATACACTAAGGAAGTAGCCTGTACTCTTTTTAGTAAATGAGCCTATAGACGATTTTGCATATTTTTCTTTTGGCACAAAGCCGGCCATATAGCATGCAGAGTTTGCTTACAAAAGCTACTTACAGTCACCTATTAAGATGATTAATGCACATTTGTAGAATGTTTGCTACTTGCGCTTGGGGTGCCATTAACAATTAATGGCACCGCAAGCACAAAATTTGTGTTTTCTGTCTGCTTTGTCACGCATCCCAGAAACACCAAGCGTGATTGGCGCCTTAGCTACACTGCCCCCCAATGGAAGATTGAGGATGACATGAGAGAAAGTCCTATTTTCCCTTAAAGAGAACAGAGACTGCTTGAACCATTCATATATAGGTCATGTGTTACAGGTGAGGGCCTTGTTTGGCCTTAATTGGAACACATGTGTAAAGTACAGTGGAGCACAAAAGATTTGGAGTTATTAATGGACGTTGTTAATGATGATTGGAGCATTGCAAAATGGCATTAGAGGAGTTGGTTTATAAATATAGCGACATTTAATGTGCACTTGGACTTATCTCTATACCTATTTATTACATTATACATTTTAATTGCATGGAGTTTTTACTATCACCAGACACTGCTGATTAGAGCACTGTTTTTATTCTATTATTATTTGTGATGCATTGCATTATGGAGCCATTTTGTCTGAAATATCTGAGCAGTTTATTATTTGTAGCACTGTGTACACTAGGAGCATATATTAGAAATTGAGCAGCACAGCACTGGGTTTTATTAATAAATGTAATGTGTGTGGCAACACAATTTAGTGACAGCAGAGAGAATAGGTGCCACAGGATTATATATAACTAATATTTCACCTATTGAGATGAATTAGAAGTCGTGAATTTATCCAGTTATGCGCCAAGGTTCATATAAAGTAACCGCACAGACATATGTCCCAAAAGCAGAAAATGTGCATGCAGAGCAGACGTCCACGAGTGTGCGGATGCTTACTCCACCATCAATGGGTAGCTGTACACAGCACCTGTGGATACCGAGAAAATTATGGCGCAGGCTCTGTATGGCACTGCTGGCATGATTTAGAGTCTCTAATGGAGTTGGCTTAGATTCTCTAATTGGATCCTGGATGCACTGAAATCAAAATTCTCTAAATGCAGCTAAAATTACAACACCTACATGCAGGTAAACACAGAATAAAAACACATCATTGCCTGCACTTATATGCATTTAGAAGTGTCTTCTGAATGCATATAAACACAGGTTTGACACTAGTGGCATTATTGAGGCCTAATGTCGCGTACACACGACCGTTTTTAATGGTCTAGAAAAAAAAACTACTTTTTTTTTTCCCCACATGATTTTTTGTCAACCCTGCCTTGCCTACACACAATCGTGCAAAAAAAAATGCTTGAGCAAAGCACGGTGACGTACAACACGTACGACGGCACTATAAAGGGGAAGTTCCATTCAGATGGTGCCACCCTTGGGGCTGCTTTTGCTGATTTTGTGTTAGTCAAAGTTTGGTGAGAGACGATTTGCGCTTTCCAGCCTTCGTACTTTTCTGTCTGTTACAGCGTGACGAATGTGCCATCTCTATTACGAATGCTAGTTTTAGCAGAACGAGCGCTCCCGTTTCAGAACTTGCTTCTGAGCATGCGCGTTTTTTTCAAGTCGTTAAAGCCTACACACGACCGTTTTTCACGATGTGAAAAAAGATAACGTGAAAAAATTGAGCATGTTTTTAATGCACATTTTTCACATCATGAAAAATGCTCTGGAGCCTACACACGATCATTTTTAATGACCATTTAAAAAAAAATAAAACATTTTCACGTCATGAAAAACGGTTGTGTGCCTAGTTAGCCTAGTTGAATTGACAGTATTCTTATTTATTTATTTTGGACTTCGTACTGCTACCACAACTTTTTCCATGTCTAATTTCTAAGTGTCATTATTTATTTTGCCGTTACCTCAGAATTTTGTTTTTGCCCTCCCATCTACCATCTGGCAGTTAGGTCTAAGCTGAACTGGAAACAGCTGCCAGGATAGCCCTAACGCATCTTGTGTGAACCCACCTATAGTGAATAAAGTGATTTTAAAGTCTCTTTTTTTTATACTGTATTTATACTATATGTTATACTTGCATGCTCTGTGAAGTGTATTTGCACAGGGCAGCCTGAATCCTCTTCTCTGATCCTGGCCCCTCCCTCCTGTTGAGTGGCCCAACATTAAGTAGCTTGCCATAGGGGCACTTGAGTCGAGCTGCAGGTTTGTGTGTCCATTCGGACAAGGAGGATTGACTAACTTGATTGACAGCAGCAGGAGCCAATGGTGCCACTGCTGTGTCCCAGCCAATCACTCAGGTAAGTATTAGGGGGCTGCTGCACACAGAAGCCTTCTGCCTTTTCAACCCTTAAAACCCAAATGATTTCCTGGATTGTACCAGTTATGGCAGTATAGGTCTATAGGTACCTTAATATTATAGCAGGCTGTTTTAATAAATGTTATAATAATAATAGTGCCAAACCAATCAATTTAAGACACATTACTATAATCTGATTTAAAAGTTCTGATTGACTGCAATGGCTTACTACATTTTACATATTTTTTTGCTACATTAAAGACCATCTTCTTCCATCCGTGTGAATTATGCATACGCTTTAACCTTGGTGGTTAAAGACTCTATTGATCAAAGTATACTACATGCTAAATTGTTTAATGACCTAAAACTTTATAAATGGTTTCCAGGGAGAGTTTTTATTTTCCTTCCTGGGTAAAAAGTGCATGACACCTCTTGGTCTTCAGTCAATATACCATTAAAATTACCTTGTTGCCCAGCATGTCCCCATCTTTCAACTTTAATATAAAAATCATTACATGACATGGGGTCATTTGTTCAAAAAAACAGACTGTCATCTCAGAGATGTATCCCTTTGCACACAATACTCCAATCCCTACGAGATAGATCACCATTTGAAGCAGCTAGTAAAACAGCAATGGCTACAAAAGTGTCCTTTATCATCACTCTATTATGGTTTTTGAATAGTTCTGTAGAAAACCAACACGGGCAGCCAGTGGACCCATGAATAGCAGTGATCTGAGCTGTCATTAGACGGCATAGATCACATGCACAATATATGAGCCAGTCAGAGCAATTCTATACCTTGTGATTGTTGTGAATCAACTTGGGTACAACAAGCCTGCCGAATTTTACATGTGATTATCATTAGTGGCTGTTATAGTATTACCAATCTACCCAGCTAGCTAACATTTCAGTAATCTACTCCCGCTCTGAGCTGCACGACTGCGTTCATATAGAAAGGCAGTTGGTCCCTCATCATACCCTGGATTACCTGCTTATGTGCCACAAGAAAATGAGACCTTTAATTTTAGCTCCCACACTTTCTCACTCCTTTGCCCTTTGAGATAATCGTATAACATTTCCCCAGCTAGTCTCCTCTCTTGTATCTCTTGCACACTTATTTAGGAACCCTAGTTTTCCTCCAGTGTTGGAAAGAAAGGTGTTTAATTGGTGGTTGAACAAATGGCTCTACAGGATTGGCCACTTTTTACATCCCTTGGGCCCACTTACAAAGGCATATTGTGTTAGCAGATTGGAAATGTCGCCATCTGAAAACGTCTGCTTTTCTCAAATTTCAAATTTTCTACACAAATTATGGTCTTCTAAACCTGAAGAGCCAAACATCACAGCGTACAAACAATGGTGTGGTCAAGCTAGGGAGCAGAGAGGGGGAATATCAGTGACCTACAAGGTGCTTTCTTTGACACACTCAAAGACTTTGCACAGGAATGTGATCTTAAGGGGGGGCATAGGACTTTTTCTATGGCCTAAAAGGGGGTGCTCAACATCGCCCTAGTGCAGGGGTGCCCAACCGCTGGCCCGCCCTCCGATGTGGCCCGCCATGTCTTGCTCTGAGATGGTGGGTCGGCAAGCCCAGATCGCGGGTTCCCGACCCACCTTCTCCGAGCATTACTGCGAAGAATGGGGTCATGTGCGGCGGCCGCGGCTGGCCTATCAGTGATCGCGGCGGGGCCACGGGGCTGGCCTATCTTTGATCGCGGCGGGGCCAAGGGGCTGGCCTATCAGTGATCGCGGTGGGGCTGGAGTCCTGCCTCTGCCTCCACCGCATTGTGAACACCGCTGCCTTCATTTCCCTCCGGGCTCCCCCTCTCCTCCGGACTGATGAAAGCGACAAGCTGCAGGTGAGGGTATGCAACAGTCTGGGGAGAGAGGGAACAGCCAACCAGAGTTAGAGTCAGTACAATAAATAAATGTCTGGTGTCAGTATAAGTGTAGTGTAGTGTAGTAGTCAGTGTAGTGGGCAGTGCAGTGAAGTGGGCAGTGCAATTGTCAGTGTGGTGAAGTGTATTGTAGTGGTCAGTGCAGTGAGGTGGACAGTGCGGTGTAGTGGTCAGTGCAGTGAAGTGGACAGTGTAGTGTAGTGGACAGTGTAGTGTAGTGGACAGTGTAGTGTAGTGGTTAGTGTAGTGTAGTGGTTAGTGTAGTGTAGTGGTTAGTGTAGTGTAGTGGTCAGTGTAGTGTAGTGGTCAGTGTAGTGTAGTGGTCAGTGTAGTGTAGTGGTCAGTGTAGTGTAGTGGTCAGTGTAGTGTAGTGGTCAGTGTAGTGTAGTGGTCAGTTCAGTGCAGTTTAGGAGTCAGCGTAGCGCAGTGGTCAGCGTAGTGCAGTGGACAATGTAGTGGTCAGTTGAGTGTAGTGGTCAGTGCAGTGGACAGTGTAGTGCTCAGTGTAGTGTAGTGGTCAGTGCAATGTAGGCGACAGTGTAGTGGTCAGTGCAATGTAGTGGTCAGTGTAGTGGTCATTGCAGTGCAGTGGACAGTGCAGTGTAGTGGTCAGTGTAGTGTAGTGGTCAGTGTAGTGGTCAGTGTAGTGGTCAGTGCAATGTAGGTGACAGTGTAGTGGTCAATGTACTGGACAGTGTAGTGGTTAGTGAAATGGTCAGTGTAGTGTAGTGGTCAGTGTAGTGGTCAGTGCAATGTAGGTGGCAGTGTAGTGGTCAGTGTAGGAAAAAGGTAGTGTAGTGGTCAGGATAGTGGACAGTTAGGTCAGTGTAGTGGCAAGTATAGGAAGCAGGTAGGTTAGTGTAGTGGTCAGGTAGGTCAATGTAGAAATCAAGTAGGTTAGTGCAGTGGTCAGGTAGGTCAGTGTATGAATCAGGTAGGTAGGTTAGTGTAGTGTCAGGTAGGTTAGTGTAGTGGTCAGTGTGGGAATCAGGCTGGTCAGTACCATTGTAGGAAGGGAAGGGACTCAGGGGGTTCTAAAACTCCACAGGTTAGGGGGCGCAAATTACTTGCCTTGCCCCGGGAGCCAACAACCCACGCTACGCCACTGACGCTCATTGTGGCCCGCGACCCGTTAGTAAGTCGATAAATTGGCCCTCACTCCTCAAAAGGTTGGGCACCCCTGCCCTAGTGGAAGCCAATCCAAAAGTTATGACAAGGTGGTATCTGGTCCCATCTAAACTAGCTAAGCTCTACCATACTACCTCTCCCCTTTGTTTTAAAGGATGTGAACATCTTGGAAACATGTTGCATACTTGGTGGAGCTGCCCTTAAATCAGAGGTTTCTGGAACAAAATGTTCCCTACGAGGCTGAAATTTGTTTGCCAAATAGGGCTCATTGTTTGTCTCCCTGTCTTTTGGGGAAGAAACCTGGATAAAATGTCTAAAGTTTTAGCAGACACTGATATGTAGGGTTGACTAGTACCTCTGACCAGTGTTCATATCTATCCACTGGCAACATATACAAAGTATCTTCTTACACGTTTGAGATGCACTGCTCCATTGATCGAATCCTGAATGCGTATCCCTTTTTGGATACCTTGTTTATGTACCAATAGGATCCCCTGAGAAGCTATTGGCAAAACCTATAGTGACCATTGGTGCTTATATTTTGTACTCTATCTGTTTGGCCGCCAGCCAGAAGGCATCTTCATGGAGTCCAGCATCATCAATACAGGAAATCCATGTGTTTTTTCCTTTATCAATTCCTTGTTCAATTTTCTCTATACAGAACAATATATCATACAGATATGTTTATGTATTGTCTTAGTTATGTGTTTTATATGTGATTCTAATGATTTTTTTTTTTTTTTTAGCTTAATGTGAGATTCATTATTTTCATAATCTGGGTTTTAGTGGCAACCTTAAAAGTCCATTCTTTTTTTGCTGTTTTTATTCTCAACAACTGTATGGCAATCATGGTTTTGTAAAACATGTATATTCTTGTTGTTCTTAATAAAACATTATTGAAACATAAATATGTGTAATAAATAATAGAGAACACATTTAAAAAAAATTAGCAGTGCTATTCAGTTCATGCATTAGCCCCATGATATGTTATATTTAAGCTTCAAGTAATTGTCCTAAACAAAAATATCTTTAACAGAGTAAGATCCTTTAGGAAAGTATAATAAATATAAGGATTATCTAGCATTGTTAATTTACTCTTGTTTACAGCTGCTTGCAATAAATTCATCTGCAGTTAAACCTACTCATTACATCTGATTAGAAATGTTCTGTTTTTGGGGAAGCATCAGCACTGTGATCAGTCAATTATCCATTCAAATCACCAGTGTAGATGACTAGCAGCTATTGCCAAAATGACTAATTCTTTGCTTTCCCTCTGCTTTACTTAACACAATCACAGAAAAGTACATTAAGGTAAATATATGCTTCTACATGACTCAAGGTAATAAATTACAGCACAGCACTCTTACCATGAATTCACAGCATGAAAACCCTCTAGAAGTATGCCTGTGCATCTTTACCACTGATATACGCAATATTTATGGTGCATTTTTCATTATAGAACACTCATGCAAACACAGCAACAGTTCTAGCTCAAACAGCACGATGCAGTGAGTAGGACGATACTTAGGAAATAAAGTTGTTTTTAATTTGATGCAAGGCTGAAATCAACAGATTCAATCTAAAGTCAACAGCTTAAAAACAAAATGTTTATGAAGTTGGTTTGATGTAGAGAACTTTTAGTCTTGGGCTACATGTCTTTCTCTCAGGCCCCGTACACACGACCGAGAACCTCGGCAGAATCCAGCGAGAAGCTCGCTGGGATCCATATTCTGCCGAGATACTCGGTTGTGTGAACATTTCGCCAAGCGTCCCGTCGAGCCAAAATAGAGAGCAGGTTCTCTATTTGCTCGATGGCCCATCAAAAACCACGGCTCGACGCCTTTCCCGACGGCTTGGTCGGCGATTTTGACGGCTGGGCGAAAACCTCGACGGGCGGAACGATGTGTTTGGCCCGTCGAGGTTCTCGTACGTGTGTACGGGGCCTCAGTTTAAATCAGAGAAAAATGTTCAAGGATCAATTGTTCAGCAATAGTTTCTGCTACCTAAGTAAATTGCAGTATTGTGCAATCATGTAATACTGATATAGTTCGACTGTGCTACTTAACCACTTGCCTAATGCAGTGTTTTTCAACGCCAGTCCTCACGGCACACCAACAGGTCAAGTTTTCAGGATTTCCCTCAGATGAAATGGCTGTGGTGATTACTAAGGCAGTGAAACTGATCAAATCACCTGTGCAAAATAATGGAAAGCCTGAAAACATGACCTGTTGGTGTGCCTTGAGGACTGGAGTTGAAAAACACTGGCCTAATGGGCACTTTTGTTGTTCATTCAGTCACCTGAATATGGTGGCTGACAGTTCATCTGATAGTGTTTGGGAAGTCAAATTGAAAAGGATGCACTGAAGAAAAGTACAACAAGAAAACTACAAAGTGTTCAGTGTAGTGGTTGGCCACAGTAGGAGTGAGAGCTGCAAAGTCAGTTTTAGATTAAGGAAATTAACATGGAAGGTAAATTAAAGGCCAACATCTCAAACTTCAATATACAGAAGGAAAGACACCAATTAAGATAAACAGTAATAGAGCTTAGGTGTTTTAGTGACCACAATGTGATGGAAGGGGTCTTAGGCTGCATTTACACCTGAGCGTTTTGTCTCCTGAAGCATGAAGCTCCAAAACGCTAGAGGGGAAAAAATACATTATTCTCAATGGAGATGGTTCACATCTCCACTCCCAAATGCCTGACGCCAAATGTCTGAAGCTCAAACAAGTTCTGGACCCTTTTTTGTCGCTCGAATTGAGCGTATTTGGGCGTTTTTCTGTTTTTAACATTGGTGACCCTAGACCTGTCCAAAATCGCTGTAAAAAACACTGCAGCAAATCGCGGTAAAAAACGGCACAAATATCGCTGCAAAAACGCCACACAATTGCAGGAAAAAAGCTACACTCAGGTGTGAATGCAGCCTTAGGAGAACAGTGGGCTTCACATCTAGCAGGTTTGATTTTCTTTTTGTTTTTTTCTTGTACACTTGAATAAAAGGATTTTTAATAAACAGCTTACCTGTAAAATCCTTTTCTTGAAGTACATCACGGGACACAGAGCGCATAGCCATTACACTTGGGTTATATGGGTACCTTCAGGTGTGGACACTGGTGTAATCAATTTCACAGGAAGTTTCCTCCCTATATAACCCCCTCCCACTGGGAGTGCTTCAGTTTTGTAGCAAGCAATTCCTCCGAGGTTACACAATGTTCCCCAAAAGAGGGGTGGGAGCTCTGTGTCCCGTGATGTACTTCAAGAAAAGGATTTTACAGGTAAGCTGTTTATTAAAAATCCTTTTTTCTTTATCGTACATCACGGGACACAGAGCGCATAGCCATTACACTTGGGATGTCCTAAAGCAATGCTCTATGAAGGGAGGGAGACCGTAAGGCCAAGAATAGCCAAACAAAAAAATTATCAGGAAGTAAAGTAACTCCACCAACAGAAAAAAAGGGGGCGTGACCCGGACCAGAGGATTCTATACTGCTGCCCGTAGGACCGCCTACCCAAATGCTGCGTCCGTACCCTTTGCAACGTCCAACTTATAACATTTAGTAAACGTATGTACGGAAGACCAGGTTGCCGCCTTGCAAACCTGTGCCATAGAGATCTGATGGTGTGCCGCCCAGGAGGCACTCATGGCCCTCGTAGAATGGGCTTTAACTGATAAGGGAGGTGGAACGCGCTTCAGACCATAGGCCTGAAAAATCAGCTGCTTAATCCACCTAGCCAAGGAAGACTTGGCAGCCGGCTGACCCTTCTTGGGGCCATCCGGAAGAACAAAAAGCACATCTGTTTTCCGAATCTTCTCTGTAGCCTTGAGATAGACCCTCATGGCTCGAACCACGTCCAAAGTATGAAGCAGTCTTTCCTCTCTGGACTGGGGAGTAGGAAAGAAGGATGGTAGGACTAGGTCCTGATTCAAGTGAAAACTGCATATGACCTTAGGAAGGAAAGAAGGTTGAGGCCGCAGAACCACTCTGTCCTTATGCAGAATAAGGTATGGCTCCCTGCATGACAAGGCTGCCAGCTCAGAAACCCTTCTGGCCGAAGCCATAGCTACCAAGAAAACCAACTTTCGGGTTAGTAGCACAAGAGGGATTTCTGTCAGAGGTTCAAACGGCTGCCTTTGTAAAGCTGACAAGACCAGATTTAAATTCCAGGGGCAGAGGGGAGCTCTAATAGGGGGATTCACATGCAAGACCCCCTGCAAGAAGGTTTTCATAAGTGAATGGGTGGCCAAGGGTCTTTGAAACCATATCGATAAAGCCGACACCTGCCCCTTTAGAGTACTAAGAGCCAACCCTTTGTCAACGCCAACCTGGAGGAATCGCAGGATCCTGTCAATAAAAAACTTTCGAGGATGCCATTTTTGAGACTCGCACCACTCCACATAGGTTCTCCAGACTCTGTAATAAATATTTCTGGAGACCGGTTTCCTAGCCTGAATCAACGTAGATATGACCTGAGCTGAGAGGCCTCTGCCCTTAAGAATTAGGGATTCAGCCGCCAAGCCGTCAAATTTAGCTGCTGTGAAGCAGGGTGGCAGATTGGGCCCTGAGACAGCAGATCTGGGCGCAGGGGGAGCGGCCACGGCGCCCCGACTGACATCTTCACGATGAGTGCGTACCAAGCCCTCCTGGGCCAGGCTGGGGCCACCAGGATCACAGGCCTGCGCTCCACCCTGATCCTCCGTAGAAGGCGGGGAATCATCTGCAGTGGAGGGAACGCATACAGCAGAGAAAACTGGTGCCAGGGGCAAACCAACGCATCGGTCCCGTAGGCCGAGGGATCCCTGGCTCGGGATATGAATTTGTCCAACTTTTTGTTGGATCTCGTTGCCATAATGTCCACATCTGGGACTCCGAATCTTTGGCAAATCTCTTGGAATACCTGGGGGTGAAGAGACCACTACCCCGGGAGCAACTGTTGACGACTCAAAAAATCTGCTTGAGAATTGTCTATCCCTGGGATGAACACCGCTGAGATGCAGGGTACATGGGCTTCGGCCCATGAGAAAATCAGGTTTACTTTCCCTTTGGGCTGCTAGGCTCCTCGTGCCCCCCTGGTGGTTTATGTATGCCACCGCAGTGGCATTGTCGGACTGTATCCTTACTGGCAGACCCTGAAGGGGGAGAGTCCAGGCGATCAGGGCCAGCCGAGCAGCTCTGACCTCTAGGATATTGATGGGAAGCAGTTTTTCTGCCTCCGACCACTGCCCTTGCTGGATCTTCTAGAACTGCCCCCCAACCTGACAGGCTGGCATCCGTGGCTACTATCTTCCACGTGATGGGGCAAAAGGATTTCCCCTTTGACAAATTTTGAGGGACCAGCCACCAAAACAGGCTGCGCCGGACTCCTGGGGAGAGCACTAACGGACGATCTAACGCCTGAATGGACTTGTTCCAAGCAGAGAGAATGGCTGCCTGATGATATCTGGTATGGATCTGGGCGTAGGGCACTGCCTCGAAGGCGGCCACCATCTTCCCCAGGAGTCGCATACATAGGCGAATAGTCGGCCTCTTCTTGCCTAAGATCACTTGAACTGCTTGAGTTATTGATCTGACCTTTGCTTGAGGTAAAAATATCCTCTGGCAGTCTGTATCTAGCCGAAGGCCTATATATTTCAACTGCTTTGTGGGTTTCAATATCGATTTTTCTTGGTTCACAATCCACCCGAATTCCTCTAGATGCTGAACTGTGCGAACTACTGCCTGATTGTGAATACCCGCGGAGCTGTTGCCAACCCGAAAGGGAGGGCTACGAACTGGTAATGACGGTGATCTATCATAAAACGAAGAAACTTGTGATGTGCCGGGTAGATCGGCACGTGCAGATACGCATCCTTTATGTCTATAGATGCTAGAAAGTCGTCTTGATGTAGGCTGGCTGCCACCGAACGTATGGACTCCATACGAAAGGTATGAATCTTTAGAAAGCGATTTAGGCGTTTGAGGTCTAAGATAGGCCTGACGTCGCCATTGGGCTTTGGTATTATGAAAAGGTTGGAGTAGAATCCCAGACCCCATTCCTGGGCTGGTACTTCTACAATTACTCCTTGGAGCAAGAGACGATCCAATGCTTTTACAAGAGAGGCCCTCTTTAATGGGTCGCTTGGAAGACTTGAACCCTGAAAATGAGGAGGGGGGACTTCCCGAAACTCTAGCTTGTAGCCCGTGGCTACCACGGATAGTATCCAAGAGTCGGGAATTCTGGCCTCCCACACTTCGGAGAAAAACCGAAGCCTTCCCCCCACCCAAGAGAGTGGGGGCGCCCCTTCATGAATCTGACTTGATGACTGGTTTAACCGGCTTGCGAGACCATGGCCTCTTGCCTGCCGTGGCTTGTCCTTGTGGGCGGCTATTAAATGCTGAACGCCCGGGAGGCCGTCGATACTGACGGGAAGTTGAAGGGGCCGAGCCTGCGAAGGCCTGTCGCTTAAACGCGGGCCCACGCGATCTTTTCTTGACAGGCAAGAAAGAACTTTTACCACTTGATATGGTCTGGATATATTTATCTAGGTCTTCACCGAATAGTCTCCCACCATGAAAGGGAAATTCTGCTAAAAGCCTTTTGCAGGGTGCCTCTGCTGACCAGTTTTTCAGCCACAAAAGGCGACGCATATGAACCAACAGCAGAGATAAACGGGACGCCTGTTGAATGGAGTCCTTAATAGCATCTACTGCAAAGCAGAGAGCCCTTGGGAGGTCAGCCAATTCACGAGCTTGCTGAGCCGGTATGTCCCTTAATATCTGTTTAGTCTGATCCTTTAAAGCCTGACAAACGCCAATGGCTGCCACCGCTGGCTGAACCACGGCACCTACTGTGGTAAAAGAAGCCTTCAGTAGGGTCTCCAACTTTTTGTCGACTGGATCTTTAAACATCTGGACATTTTCAACCGGACAGGTCAGGGATTTATTTACGCAGGAAATGGCTGCGTCCACGGTAGGGAGTGCCCATTTCTTTGCAAATTCTTCTTCCATAGGATAGAGAATAGTGAACCTTTTAGGAGGGATACAAATCCTATCAGGTCGAGCCCAATCCTGAAAAATCACGCTCTCCAGAAGGGGGTGAACCGGAAAAGACGCACCACTCAACGGTGCCTTCAAGGAACCTAAAGAGGATACCGCGGGGGCTAATTGTTCTGACACTGGAAGTTTAAAAGCAGTGCGAACCATATCTGTCAGAGACTGGATCCACAGGCTCTCTGCTTGAGAAGCCGAAAAAATTTCATCTATAGTGGAACCCTCAATGTCTGAACCGTCGGGACTCGGGTCCGCTTGATCCCCCTGTGGGTCCAATTCCTCCGAAGAGAGGACCTCTGCATCTGAAAACACCAATCTAGGTGACGGGGATCTAGCCCGTTTACCACCTGGCAAAGAGCGGACAATTAAAGCAGTTAACCTTTCCTCTAGCCCACCCAGGGTGGTTGCTAGCATTTCTTCCGTAACGTAAACGGGAATGGGTTGATTGGGGGCCGCCTCTGCCCCTAGCACCCTCAATGGCTCCTGCAACATGCTGTTCGGTGGTCTATCTGGTGAGGGTGTGACCGCTAGAGCCTGGCCCAAATCCTCTGACCCCGATGGAGACCCCTTTAGTTTTTTGGTACCTTTTGCAGCCTTAGCTGGTCCTGATCCCTTGGGAGCCATTGCACAACCTTGAGACACCCCTAAAGCCAACACCCAACTGTTGTAGCTAGAAGTGAACCATTAATAAGAACAGGCTATGGTAAAAATTTTCCAAATTTTCATACGCCCGAGAAGGCGGCAATACCGAGGAAGGTCCTGTGAGTATTGCCACACCAATGCCCGTTAGCTGGAGCCCAAGGTTGCACCGACTCAGATACTGCCAGATCTAAGGCTGAGTCCCTTTAAGAAAAAAAACTTTTTTTTTCTTCTGGTCAGTATGGAGCCAAGTCCAGACCTGAAGATCCACAAACCCCCACTGGGTGTCACTGTTAGCCAGAAATAGCTCAGCTGCGCGCTCTGTGTCCTCAGCCTCCTCTGCTTTCAGGAGGGAATGAGCAGCCAGGAAATGCTTTGCTGCTTTAATTGAGACCTGACGCTGCTGGCCCGCCCCCCCACGCACGCTGACGCTGTAAAAGGCGGCGCGCGCCCCCCCCACGCTGAAACCAACATGGAGGAAGCAGAAAGCAGAGGAGAAGCCTGGACCAGCGCTAGCAACCCAACAGACACCAGGCAAGACACTAATCTTATTGTAGTGCACACATAGAGGAAGCTGTCCCCATAGGCTTCCTAAGAAACAGGAGTTTTGCCAGCATTTCCTCCTTATAGCACGTGGGGCTGCAGTATCATGCTAACAGGCAGATCTGGGGGGAGTAGTAAATACATATCTTTAAAGCATACATATACCTACATGTTATCTGGGTAAACATTAGTACATCCCATCCTGCCTCAAAAGACATAGTGGCTGATGCACAAGCATACCATTAGCCGACCCAGAACCCCCAGGGGGATACCTACTGTCGAACCAAGTCCCGCAGGTTCCCTCTTACCTGCTCCACGCCGCAGGGTATTGCAAAATGCAAGAGGCCCAACCTTCCCCCATCTCCGTGGGTATTGTCTTGGACCTTCAAGGACCAGGGTCCTGTGTTAAGGAACCCACACACCTGGACCTATATAGCATCCTGGCATCAGTAGCGTTTAGTTCTTGGAAGAGACTAAGGCACTGGAGCCCAGAATCCAGCCCTCCAAGGAGAGGCATTATAGGCAAAACCCCACTCCAGCAGGGCCCGGGTACCGTACACCTTGGCTTTGAAGCACTTCGGACGGATCCGGCTAGCTATCCTGGGTCCCCGAGACCTCCGAGGGACAGCTAGACGTGACCAACACCTAAGACACTGGCGAAAAAACTGAAGCACTCCCAGTGGGAGGGGGTTATATAGGGAGGAAACTTCCTGTGAAATTGATTACACCAGTGTCCACACCTGAAGGTACCCATATAACCCAAGTGTAATGGCTATGCGCTCTGTGTCCCGTGATGTACGATAAAGAAAAGTGTATGCCTACACTGTAATATTGAACAGTCATTGGATTGGCTTTCTTGCACAAATATTTTGTTCTGTAAAGACACCATCAGAGATAATACACCAGCAAAACAAGGAGGCTAGGGGAGCCTATAACAATTACATAGACAGAATTAGCCACAACCATACCTTTGTTTTTATTTTATTTGTTTTCCTTCATCCATTCCTCCCTCTACTTATCTACCCATCTATTGCCCCATCATCTTGGACTATCTCACTGCACAATATCTATCTCTTCCTTAGATATTTCAACTAAGTCTCCCACTTTTATCATGACTGGTGCATTTTGGCTGTTACTCAACTGACCAGCCCTCCACATGTTCCTATTACTATTTCAGATTCCTTTGTGTGGGCTTATCACTGCTTGGCTTAGCCTTTCTTAACCTGTATTCTAGTCTTTCATTTGATTTTGGCGTCCTATCCTCTCCTGTGTATCCATGCTCCATATTACATATGGCCTAAGTAAATTGTATCTGCTATCTTAATAACCCAGGATGTTTCCTGGTTTATGAGCTATTTGCTACAAGGCCTGACCTTATGGCGTCATGTACACTACAGCTGCTAAACTGAAGTTTAGGAGCAATTGGGTGTTTTGTTTTTGTTTTGTTTTTTACAGCAGCCCCTGAACTCTCCTCCATGTTATCTTATGTGTGCATGTACACTCAGTGGTTTATAGCAGTTTTGAAGCAGTTGAGACAGCAGGCATTTTTTTTAAAGTAGAAAAATTGCATTTGGAAGTGTAGTTTACCAGCATTTCAAACGCCAAATGTTTGTAACCGCTTGTAACCATGGTAAACTGCATTAATGCGCAATTGTGCTTATAAGCATTTTTAAAGGGGAAAAATAATCTGATAATGATAACTTCTGGTCTGCTATACTTGATCTGCCTTTTGTGAGTCTTAGGCCCTGTACACACCATTAAATAAATCTGTTCAAATCGGTCTGACAGACCGATTTGATCAGATTCATCTGCTGGGCTATTTTGGTTTGATCGCTGTACACACGATCAAACCAAAATCCCCGCCGACAGACAGCGCGGTGACGTGGCCATGACGTTGACGCCGCCACGTCACCGCACCAGGAAGTAAAACACTTCCGCGAATGCGTCGAATCCATTCGACGCATGTGTGGGCAGATATGTCTGCTGGTTAGCGTACTAACCAGCAGACATATCGGACGGACGGATTCCCAGCAGACAGATTTTAAAGCCTGCTTTAAAATCTGTCTGCTGGAAAAATCTGTCTGTCTGCCCGTACACACGATCGAATTTGTCTGTTGAAACAGTCTGTCAGACCGTTTCCAGCAGATAGATTTGATCGTGTGTACGCGGCCTTAAAGTCTAAGGAGACACAACACCCCCACATGAAACCAGGTTACCCCATGACCAGGTTACTGAAACCTAGATGTCCAGACCAAGACCAGACCAAGTTAAGCAGCTTCAGTATACATCCACTATGTCAATAATTTTACAAATTATTTCTCTATGCACTTTGTTTTTGCATTTTAAAAAGAATGTACAGCCCTTATTTTGTAAATTAAAATTCATGTTTTTTTTATGTAATTTATTAAAGCAGGGTTCCACCCACAACACTATAGCTGCTGACTTTTAATAAGGACACTTACCTGTTCTAGGCACCCTCAATGTCGCCCCCCCAAGGCCGATCCCTCGATCCTGGCAGCTCCCAGGGCCACCGTCCTCACTAAGGGAATCAGGCAGTGGAGCCTTGCGGCTTCACTGCCCGTTTCCTACTGTTCATGTGCAAGTCTTGCAGCGCTTTGTGAAAGGGCAACTGCTTTCTGGGATACACAGTTCCCAGAACGCAGTGCTCCCCATTCCCCAGAAGACAATGCGGGGAGGACGAGGAAGAAGGCCTGCCGCAGTATGGGGAGAGGCAGATAAAGCTCCGCATAGCAACCACCATTTCTGGTAAGTAGACATTTTTTTTTTACATTTTGTGAAGGACATTGGTGTATTTTTTTTTTTTTAGGGTGGACCTCCACTTTAAAAACTGGAAATTTTTCAAAAACATGCATTATTTTTATATATATATATATATATATATATATATATATATATATATATATATATATATATATATATATTGATTTAAAACTGCAATTATTTCTGAAATTGTATTCCTTTTCTGTACATTTCAAGTGCAAAGACGGAAAGAGAGAGGAGCACAGCGCCAATTGCAGGGTGGACGGGCTTGTAAACAAACCTTCAGTCTGCATGTGATTAGGATTGGCTGTCACAGTGATCACATACTGATTAGTACGTGATCTTTTGTCTGATACCCATGGCTCTAAGTGGCAGCATAGTATCTGAACTGACAGCACAGTACAAATTGTAGCCTTAAAGTGAATACAATGGCAAAGCTGGATGGAAGAGGAAAAAAGAAAGTACAGATGAGATAAATGATTTATGTGAGGCAAGACTTGCTACTAATCTAGCAAACTTGCTCTGAGCCTTCATGGAGTATGAAAGTAACTTAATCTGGGGTGCTTTCATGTGTGACATAACTGCCTTTATAAAGGAAGTATATAGGCTATGAAAATGCCTAAAAAAAAAATAAGTATACTACTTTGTTATTAGGCCACCAATGTTATCAGCCTTAATACTCCACTCAAACCCCTTCAACCTTATAAGTGGGATATTTATTGTATCAAGCCTTGTGGCTAGAGATCACCCAGCATGTAGGGACCTTTAAAATCCCATGGAGTGTGGTTTCCCATTTACGAGTGCTGCTTGGAAGTGAACCAGGAAGTAGTCCCCTAGTCCACTATCAACAGAGTAGATTGAGAAATAATTTGCCCTGCTAGACGAGGTAATCTAATAGATTAATATTGGCATTCTAGATGAGCCTTGATTTCTAGAGAGCCTTGACTTTTGTGGATTTCTCACAGGCAGCAGGATCCAACCTAACTTTTGATGTGAGCTATTTCTAAAAAATGCCGATAGGCACTATCCATGTGCAGATTCCTCAAAGCAACAGGATTTTAATATCCCAAATGTCTTCTAAATAACAGCTGGGTCCTCCGATGTTTAACGTTATACCAGATCTAAGTCCTTGTCCTTACATTTGACATAAGAATCTGCATCTAGATCTGTAATCTCTCAAAAAATAAGGCACACGTATACTTGTCTGCTTCATGCATTGCACATCAGGGAAAAAAGAAAAGAAACAGAGGGCAGAAAAGAGCAAATAAGGAAAGAAATAAGTCAAAGTCACACAGAAGAAGGGAAAATTTGCTTATCCAGCAGCTATTCATCAGACATATGTACATTAAACAACTTCTTGTACAGTGCAGTTTGTCCTAGGATGTGGTTTCTGTCATAGGCCTAGGAAGCTTGATCCTATAATGCAATGGCGGATGCTTTACAAGGCCTAGGTATTGAGGAAGTGTAAAGTTTGTCTGTTCTGGAAATGCTCTGCCTGACCAAGTAGAGTTGAATCCAGAAATAGCTCAGTCTAACTCCTAATCAGTGTTTAAGACGCACTTTGATATTTCAAAATATTGTTTTAGTTGGATCTCAACCAAGTCTAAGCGATGCAGGACTGTTGGAACATAAATTGTAATTGTGGTAGTAAGGCTTAGCAATGCAAATTTTAATTTCATTCTCCATTCTTACGAGTTTAAGTTGCAGCTCCCCAAAACAAATGTTTAAGCCACTTTTAAAGCCAACATGGAAGATTTCTCCAGGGAATTCAGTGCCTGCTCTTGCCCACAGAGGTGGAAGATTGCACAGAAACATCCTGGGCAATGAGTTCTTTGCATACATATTCCACTAGGTAACAAAATCACATTATGTTTTTGAGCTTCTGCAAGGATAAACAACTCCTAGGTTACATTCTTAAGAGCAGGATCGTAGGATCATGTGACCAGATTTTAGAACACCATTTTATCACTTCTTCAAAGATTTTATCAAGAAGTAATTTAATACACATAAAATGTATTTTTTCCACTGAAATATATCTTTATTCTGAAGCCTGGAATTCCAGTTTATCAAAAAGTGTAAACCTTTTGCCATTTGAATTGGCGGATTGGATTTTTATTTTTTTATTTTTTTTGGCTGATGCTGTGAATTTTTCTCCAAAATGACCACTACGAGACTGACGACAACATGGTTTTGCTGGCATTAATGCTGTAAAATCACCTAATTTAAAGGAGCTTCATAGACACAGCATACACCTTAATTGTATACATTGACATTGTAACAGTAGTACAAACAACATTTAAAGTTGACAATACAGTATAGGCTTACTTGAAAAAAAAAAATCTCTTTTCATGCCTATTGGCCACTTCTTTTCACAACTGGGATTCCTGGATTCCCTGCAAGCATTGCCACGTCTCCTCTGCGGTTTCTGTTTTGACCCCGCCACCTGAAACTTCACTTCTCAGCACATCTGTAGTTCATACAGCAGGATTTATGAATTATGTGACACAACAGTACCCCATTCACAGGAAAAAATTCTATAGTGATTTAAAATTTTGACTATAGATACACTTTAAGCAACTTGCACTTAAAGTGTTACTAAACCAAGTAATATGAAAATAGTTCATCTGATCCCCACAGTACCCACAGCTTCTAAATCTTCTTTTCGCATTAAAACATTGCCACTATATATCTTTTACCTTTTTGGCTTAACAGTATACCATGGTCAGTGATAAACTGCACAGTTTCTCCAGTGCGGAGAATTCAGGTAGGAGATTTCCACTACAGCCTGTATACACGCTGTGTCCAGGTCTAATAAACACCCAGTTCACTATTGATTTAGCTGTGCTCTGGGCTTTAAGTAATCACCAGACCAAGGCTCTAGGCTCCCAGTTGGAGACGACTCCACCCTGTAGACAGGAGGTCTGGGTATGGGAGTCAGGAGGGCTTCACCTAGGAGAGAGAGGTGGGAGCCAGTATAGCACGAGGCTACTTGTTGTACGCACGGAGGTGCTGAACGTCCGGTCTGTGGGAGACAGACCAAGGCCCTAAAGTATAAGGCCTGAGCTGGAGAGCTGCATTTACAAGCCAGGAGGGCTGAAAAATCATTTACTTTGGTAGCAGGACTGAAATACTGAATACCCCTGCGAGAGAATCTGTTTGTTTTGAACGTTATTTTAATTAAGAGTGGGGAAAACCAGCCCTGATACTGAGAAAAGCAAGTGGGGGTGTCCTTAAAGCGCTACAATTGGAGTGAACCCCTGACAACGCCAACTGGTGATGTCAATGGCATGTGACCAGGCTAGTTCTGAGAACAAGTAAATGTTCTCTCCATCATAAAAAGACACAACTGAACCTGCCTGTGCTAGCTGGCCTTGCCCAGATAGACAGTGCAGGAGGGGGCATTAGGGGTAAAGTGCACACATTTTAGTGGCGTTTTATTGCTGTTATAGCGGCCCTCTGCAGCTGCTAGCAATTTAAAACCCCACTAGTGGCCGAAATAAAGGGTTAAAAGCAGCCACAATGCGCCGCTTCTGAAGCGTTTCGCAGGCTCTTCGGCAGTGGCGTCCATTGATAACTGCTCAAAACATGCAGCTTTTAGGTCTTTTTCTAACGTCCTGCAAGCGCGTGAAAGCACTCGGGCTCTCACACTGGGGCTGCTGGTGAGGCATTTTTCAGGCGCTTTACAGCTGCTACTTTTAGCCCAAAAGCACCTGAAAAATGCCCCAGTGTGAAACGGGTCTTAAAGTAAAAAATTATACCCAGAATTACATATTGAGGAAAGTAACACTCAAGGTTTTTTTTACCATTTGTGAATAATTAAAGCATGACACCAGTCCATGTGCTTTTTCCAGGGTAGCGAAAAGAAATTTCCCAAGGCACACCCCGGTACTATTTTTTAGAGCTGGAACTTGGCTATCTGCATAAGGCCGCATACACACGACTAAACAAATCCGATCAAATCGGTTTGACAGACCGTTTTGATCGGATTTGTCTCCTGGGATATATTAGTTTGATCGTGTACACACGATCAAACCAAAATCCCCGCCGACAGACAGCGCGGTGACGCGGCGGTGACGTTGACGCCGCCACATCACCGAACCAGGAAGTAAAATACTTCCACGCATGCGTCGAATCCATTCGACGCATGTGCGGACAGATATGTCCGCTGGTTAGTGTACTAACCAGCAGACATGTCGGACAGATGGGTGCTGCTTTAAAATTTGTCTGCTGGAAAAACCTGTCTGCTCGCCCGTACACACGATCGAATTTGTCTGCTGAAACGGTCTGTCGGACCGCTTTCAGCAGATAAATTCGATCGTGTGTACGCGGCCTAACAGCGATGTGGCTCAGCAGCCGCTCGGCCGTTATCACCAGGCAAAGGAGGGGACCTGAATGAAGCCAGAATCAGCTTTGAATGGCTCTCCAATGTAAGAGACTGCCACAAGAGATGTTTATATTCCTTGTGACAACAATAAAATGTATCAGATTTTTTTTTAGTGTTGAATAAAAAATAATAAATAAGAAAATATATATATATTTTTTTTAAAGGGCCCTGTTCCCACTCCCCAAAGAAAATGCATATGCAAGTCGCACCTGCAAATGTAAACAGTGTTTAAATCACACATGAGGTATCGGCGCGATGGTTGGGGCAAGAGCAATAATTCTAGCAAAATATCTCCTCCAACTCTAAACTGATAACCGATAAAGAAAATGTAAATGTTGCATATGGAGATTTTTAAGTATCGTAGTTTGTCACCATTCTGCAAGTGTGCTCAATTTTAAAGCATAACATGTTGGGTATCTATTTACGTGGCGCAACATCTTTCAAAATATGCCAAAAAATTGGGCTAACTGTTTTCTTATTTTTTAATTCAGTGTATTCTTTTTCCCAAAAGACCGCTGCGTACATACCTACTGACAAAAAATATTGCACCGACCACCATGTTATTTTCTAGGGTCTTTGCAAAAAAAATATGTATAATGTTTTGGGGGTCTAAGTAATTTTCTAGCAAAAAATACTGATTTTATCTTGTAAGCAACAAGTGTCAAAAATAGGCTTGATCCAGAAGAGGTTAAATTACATTCTAGAACAATGCCCCAATGAAATTACCACACTGTAATCCCTCCAGTGTAATCCTCCCAGTGTAATCCCACAGAGTGTTTCACAAACAATAAAGCAAGTGGGTTCATTGGGGTGCCGATCCGATCCCTGGAGGATATGTGTGACAGTGTAGTGCACCTGCCCAGAGTAGGGAGTACTGCCCTGGCCCCCACATTTGTATGGGCTCCCCCCCCCCCCCCTGATGGCAGCTGTGACCAGGGCATACCCTAGCAGAGTATTTTAAAAGGAGAAAACTGTTTAAACATTATGTGCCTACCAATGATATTTCTCTTTGGATTCACAATGTTTTATTAACAATAAAACATGGATGTACAGCCAGTCTACATGTTCCTCATACTTCATTTTTTTTCCACCCTTGTACTTTAAAATTAACATTTTGGAAGTCCAGCATAATGGGTAGAAATAAATTAGAATATATTAAAATTCTATATAATCAGTACTGGTATTAATGAAAGTAATGTAAAGAGCCAGCACTGATTACAACAATTTAGCCTCATGGGAAAGGTTTGGAAGTTAAAATAAAATCCAGCAAAGCTTGTTGCTAAAAAGGAAGATTCATATTTGGCTTCATATTTGGAAAGAAGCACACCTGCTACATTGTATTACACTACCTTTCCCTTCCTGCTTTTATTATCTTTTGCATATCAATGGCGCTGCACTCTAACAGATTAATACCCAAGGCCTTTCTGTCGCACTGTAATCAAGTGGACATTCGAGAATATTATGCATGGCGTGCATCGTTGACACTAAGCTAAGGAAATCTGATTAGCGCAAAATTGCATCTGACAAGGAAATCAGAAAGCTGTCAAACACAATGACATGGATTCAATGCTTTGAAGGCAGATAGAATAGAAGCAACCGAGTTGGCTTGAACACTACTGGAAAACAAAATAAAAGGTTGCTGCAAATGTAAAAATATCAAAACAAAAGTAACAATACTAAAAATGAAAACCAAAAATTGCTAAGAGGGTACTCCGATAGCCGTAACCATACATAATTAGTATGTAGGATACATAAAAATAACAGTGCTGCTGCAGACAACTGAAAAACAAACTTGTCTTTTGATGCATCCCTAAGTAAAAAAAAAACACACACACACACACACAATAAAGAACTGTTCACTTCCTAAAACAACTACTATATTGTCAAAAATATTGGCACACACATGAACTGTAATGGCATCCCGGTAAATCGCCGCTAAAACTAGTGGCGCTTTACCGTTAACGCGGCTGTACTAGCAGTGTGAAATCTAATGCCGCATACACACGGTCAAACTATTGACCAGGCAAAACTCTGATGAAATTTCCGATGGAAAAAAGGGGACCTGCTCTCTAATTCAGTCAGAAATTCCAACTTTTTACATTGAAAATTCTGTCCGTGTGTAGGCAGCTTAAGTATGCCTATGATGCGTGTTAGAAACATCTTATTTGACAACTTGGTGTAAAAAAAAAAAAAAAAAATTTAATTTACTTTTTTCAAAAACTTGTGGCAAAAAATGACATTTTCAAATGGCTCATTATACCTCTTAGAAAATACATTGGAGTGTTTGCTTTCCAAAATGGGGTAGTTTTGAGGGGGTTTTCTCCAAAAATGTGAGTATTGTTAGAAAATGAAGTGTGTAATATACAGTGCAGAAAATAAGTATTTGAACACCCTGCTATTTTGCAAGTTCTCCCACTTGGAAATCATGGAGGGGTCTGAAATTGTCATCGTAGGTGCATGTCCACTGTGAGAGACATAATCCAAAAAAAAAATTCCAGAAATCACAATTTATGATTTTTTAACTATTTATTTGTATGATACAGCTGCAAAGAAGTATTTGAACACCTGTCTATCAGCTAGAATTCTGACCCTCAAAGACCTGTTACAGTGCCTGCCGCCGAGAATGTGTTTTCAGCACGCCAGCATCGCGCTGAATCTCGGCTGCCGATATCTCGCACTCGCTGGAATAGTAAAAGCACATTCCAGCGAGCGCGTCATAGAAGCGACAGGGATCCGACGCGGATTCCCGCCAATTCTACACGTGGGCGGAGTTTGTTATGAATCCTGAACGAGAAATCCCCGCCGGATTTTTAAAGAAAAATCCGGCATGGGTTCCCCCCTCAGGAGCATAACGGGCCCTTAGGTCTGTTATGGGTTGTAAGGAGACCCCCTACGCCGAAAAAACGGCGTGGGGGTCCCCCCACAATCCATAACAGACCCGTATCCAAAGCACGCCGGCCGGCCGGTCAGGAAGGGAGTGGGGGCGAGTGAGCGCCCCCCCCCCTCCTGAGCCGTACCGGGCAGCATGCCCTCAACATGGGGGGGTCAGGTGCTCTGGGGCAGGGGGCGCACTGCGGGCTTCTTTCGACGTCTTCGGCGGCGGGGGGGTCTTCTCCCACTCTCCGGGGTCTTCTCCCGCTCTCCGGGGGTCTTCTCCCACTCTCCGGGGTCTTCTCCGCTCTCCGGGGGTCTTCTTCTTCTTCAGGACTCGCCGCCGCTATCTTCGTGTGTTAGCTCAATTACTAGCGGCGGCGGCCCCCTCTTCTGCGACGTCGGCGTCTTCTTCTTCTTCTTCTTCTGCTCTCCAGATGTTGACGCGACGCATCCTTCCGCTGTTATGCCGGGCGCGCGGCTCGCAGCCAAATATATAGGCCTGTCTTGTGACGTCGCAGTCCCATCATGCTCCGGTAGGTATCACGTGGGTAGGTAGCACGTGGTACCTACCGGAGCATGATGGGACTGCGACGTCACAAGACAGGCCTATATATTTGGCTGCGAGCCGCGCGCCCGTCATAACAGCGGACCGATGCGTCGCGTCAACATCTGGACAGCAGAAGAAGAAGAAGACGCCGACGTCGCAGAAGAGGGGGCCGCCGCCGCTAGTAATTGAGCTAACACACGAAGATAGCGGCGGCGAGTCCTGAAGAAGAAGAAGACCCCCGGAGAGCGGAGAAGACCCCCGGAGAGCGGGAGAAGACCCCGGAGAGTGGGAGAAGACCCCCGGAGAGTGGGAGAAGACCCCGGAGAGTGGGAGAAGACCCCCCCGCCGCCGAAGACGTCGAAAGAAGCCCGCCGGGTGGTGGGCGCTTTTATCAAAGCGCCCCCCGGCGGCGGAAGAGAACCAGACGGCGGCACCCACCCCCCACAGAAGCCCGCCGGAGGGGGGGCGCTTTTATAAAAGCGATCATACACACCCCCCCCCCCCGGCGGCCAACTAATAAAATATTTCAATACCTTGTGTGTTTTATTTGTGTTTACACTTTGTATTTGCAGGTGAGTGGGTAGGGGTACAATGTACCCCATACTCATTCACTTAGGGTGGGGGGCCGGTATCTGGGGGCCCGATGCGTCGCGTCAACATCTGGACAGCAGAAGAAGAAGAAGACGCCGACGTCGCAGAAGAGGGGGCCGCCGCCGCTAGTAATTGAGCTAACACACGAAGATAGCGGCGGCGAGTCCTGAAGAAGAAGACCCCCGGAGAGCGGAGAAGACCCCCGGAGAGCGGGAGAAGACCCCGGAGAGTGGGAGAAGACCCCCGGAGAGCGGGAGAAGACCCCGGAGAGTGGGAGAAGACCCCCCCGCCGCCGAAGACGTCGAAAGAAGCCCGCCGGGTGGTGGGCGCTTTTATCAAAGCGCCCCCCGGCGGCGGAAGAGAACCAGACGGCGGCACCCACCCCCCACAGAAGCCCGCCGGAGGGGGGGCGCTTTTATAAAAGCGATCATACACACCCCCCCCCCCCGGCGGCCAACTAATAAAATATTTCAATACCTTGTGTGTTTTATTTGTGTTTACACTTTGTATTTGCAGGTGAGTGGGTAGGGGTACAATGTACCCCATACTCATTCACTTAGGGTGGGGGGCCGGTATCTGGGGGCCCCCTTATTAAAGGGGGCTTCCAGATTCCGATAAGCCTCCCGCCCGCATACCCCGACAACCAACGGCCAGGGTTGTCGGGAAGGGGCCCTGTCCTCATCAACATGGGGACAGGGTGCTCTGGGGTGGGGGGCCGCAGTGCGCCCCCTGCCCCAGAGCACCTGACCCCCCCATGTTGAGGGCATGCTGCCCGGTACGGCTCAGGAGGGGGGGGGGGCGCTCGCTCGCCCCCACTCCCTTCCTGACCGGCCGGCCGGCGTGCTTTGGATTCGGGTCTGTTATGGATTGTGGGGGGACCCCCACGCCGTTTTTTCGGCGTAGGGGGTCTCCTTACAACCCATAACAGACCTAAGGGCCCGTTATGCTCCTGAGGGGGGAACCCATGCCGGATTTTTCTTTAAAAATCCGGCGGGGAATTCTCGTTCAGGATTCATAACAAACTCTGCCCACGTGTAGAATTGGCGGGAATCCGCGTCGGATCCCCGTCGCTTCTATGATGGCTTTGTCTCCATCGCGGCAAGCCAGCTCGGCGCTGGCTCCCGCGATGGGGCTCGTAGGTGGTCAATCTCGCCGAGAAAGGGAGCGAGATTGACACAATATCCCAGTCACCTACTGTAGTCTGCCTTTAAAATGTCCACCTCCACTCCATTTATTATCCTAAATTAGATGCACCTGTTTGAGGTCATTAGCTGCATAAAGACAACTGTCCACCCCATACAATCAGTAAGAATCCAACTACTAACATGGCCAAGACCAAAGAGCTGTCCAAAGACACTTGAGACAAAATTGTACACCTCCACAAGGCTGGAAAGGGCTACGGGGAAATTGCCAAGCAGCTTGGTGAAAAAAGGTCCACTGTTGGAGCAATCATTAGAAAATGGAAGAAGCTAAACATGACTGTCAATCTCCCTCGGACTGGGGCTCCATGCAAAATCTCACCTCGTGGGGTCTCAATGATCCTAAGAAAGGTGAGAAATCAGCCCAGGACTACACGGGAGGAGCTGGTCAATGACCTGAAAAGAGCTGGGACCACCGTTTCCAAGGTTACTGTTGGTAATACACTAAGACGTCATGGCTTGAAATCATGCATGGCACGGAAGGTTCCCCTGCTTAAACCAGCACATGTCAAGGCCCGTCTTAAGTTTGCCAATGACCATTTGGATGATCCAGAGGAGTCATGGGAGAAAGTCATGTGGTCAGATGAGACCAAAATAGAACGTTTTGGTCATAATTCCACTAACCGTGTTTGGAGGAAGAAGAATGATGAGTACCATCCCAAGAACACCATCCCTACTGTGAAGCATGGGGGTGGTAGCATCATGCTTTGGGGGTGTTTTTCTGCACATGGGACAGGGCGACTGCACTGTATTAAGGAGAGGATAACCGGGGCCATGTATTGCGAGATTTTGGGCAACAACCTCCTTCCCTCAGTTAGAGCTTTGAAGATGGGTCGAGGCTGGGTCTTCCAACATGACAATGACCCGAAGCACACAGCCAGGATAACCAAGAAGTGGCTCTGTAAGAAGCATATCAAGGTTCTGGCGTGGCCTAGCCAGTCTCCAGACCTAAACCCAATAGAGAATCTTTGGAGGGAGCTCAAACTCCGTGTTTCTCAGCGACAGCCCAGAAACCTGACTGATCTAGATAAGATCTGTGTGGAGGAGTGGGCCAAAATCCCTCCTCCAGTATGTGCAAACCTGGTGAAAAACTACAAGAAACGTTTGAACTCTGTAATTGCAAACAAAGGCGACTGTACCAAATATTAACATTGATTTTCTCAGGTGTTCAAATACTTCTTTGCAGCTGTATCATACAAATAAATAGTTAAAAAAATCATACATTGTGATTTCTGGAATTTTTTTTTTTGATTATGTCTCTCACAGTGGACATGCACCTACGATGACAATTTCAGACCCCTCCATGATTTCCAAGTGGGAGAACTTGCAAAATAGCAGGGTGTTCAAATACTTATTTTCTGCACTGTATGCTCTTTGAAAGCCCAAAGGTGCAAAAAGGATTTTGGGCCCCTCTATACATCTAGGCTGTGAAAAAGTCTCCCATATGTTGTATCCACATACTTGGTAGCCATAGCAGAGTGTGTTTTGGGGTGTAAATAAAAGCATGCCTATGCTGTATAATGAATTATAACTTATCAACCACTTAAGATTCGGACCTTTAGTCAGCTAGGACCCGGCCAGGTTTTGCCATTTAGCACTGCGTCGCTTTAACAGATATTACGCGGTCGTGCGATGTGGCTCCCAAACAAAATTGGCGTCCTTTTTTCCCACAAATAGAGCTTTCTATTGGTGGTATTTGATCACCTCTGCGGTTTTTATTTTTTGCGCTATAAACAAAAATTGCTATAATAAATAAGCCCCAAAAATATATAATTTTTTTTTTTTTTCCTCAGTTTAGGCCGATACGTATTCTTCTACCTATTGTTGGTAAACAAAATTGCAAAAAGCGTTTATCGGTTGGTTTGCGCAAAATTTATAGCGTTTACAAAATAGGGGATAGTTTTATTGCATTTTTATTATTTATTTATTTTTACTACTAATGGCGGCGATCAGTGTTTTTTTTCTCGTGACTGCGACATTATGGCGGACACTTTTTTGGAACAATTGTCATTTTCACAGCAAAAATGCATTTAAATTGCATTGTTTATTGTGAAAATGACATTTGTAGTTTGTGAGTTAACCACAAGGGGGCGCTGAAGGGGTTATGTGTTCGCTAATGTGTGTTTACAACTGTAGGGGGATGTGGCTGTAGGTGTGACGTCATCGATTGTGTATCCCTATAAAAAGGGATCACGCGATTGACGATGCCACCACAGTGAATTATGGGGAAGCCGTGTTTACACACGGCTCTCCCCGTTCTTCGGCTCCGAGGATCGATCGGGTCCGCGAGTCCTGGGGTCCCGGAGCTTCGGTACAGGTCGCGGGAGCGCATCACGGGCGCGCGCCCCCGACCCACGGCTGGGTACTAGTACAGGACGTACCTGTACCTGTACGTGGATGTGCCCAGCTGTGCCATTCTGCCGATGTATATGTTCAGGAGGCGGTCCTTAAGTGGTTAAAATGACAACATTGTGAAAAAAAATTATATTATTTTCTTAATTTTCCCCAAAATTGTGACAATTACAAATATTTGTACTGTCCTGGCATTTTAAGGCCTCAAGATAGGCCATCAGTACATCAGGACTAATACATTTTCAAATAAAGTTACAATTGTCTGCAAAGCCTTTCTCTAGAGACTAAACCAAACTTAAAACAGATCATCCACACAAGACAAGTGTGTAATACATAACCCTTAAGGACCGCCCAACGCCAATATACATCGGCAGGATGCCACGGCAGGGCACAAGCATGTACAGGTACATTGCCCTTTATGTGCCAAGCCGTGGGTCACGCACATGACCCGGTCCGAAGCACCGTGACCGCGGCCATAGATCCGATCGCTGCCGGGTGTCCCGCGATCGGGTCACAGGAGCTGAAGAACGGGGAGAGGTGAGTGTAAACAAACCTTCCCCGTTCTTCTCTGTGGCTTGTCACAGATCATCTGTTCCCTGTCATAGGGAACGACGATCAGTGACATCACACATCCAGCCACGCTCCCCTACACTAAGGAACACAAATCAGGGCACACTTAACCCCTCTACCCCCCCTAGTGGTTAACCCCTTCACTGCCATTGTCATTTTCACAGTTATTGCATTTTTATAGCACTTTTCGCTGTGAAAAGGACAATGGTCCCAAAAATGTGTCAAAAGTGTCCGATGTGTCTGCCATAAATGTCGCCATCACAAAATAAATTGCTGATCGCCGCCATTACTAGTAAAAAAAAAATAATAATAATAAAAATGCCATAAAACCATTCCCTATTTTGTAAACGTTATAACTTTTGCGCAAACCTATCAAACGCTTATTGCGATTTTTTACCAAAAATATGTAGAAGAATACGTATCGGCCTAAACTGAGAAAAAATTATATTTTTTTATATATTTTTGGGGGATATTTATTATAGCAAAAAGTAAAAAATATTGCATTTTTTTCAAAATGGTCACTTTATTTTTTTTTATAGTGCAAACATTTAAAACCGCAGAGGTAGTCAAATACCTCCAAAAGAAAGCTCTATTTGTGGGAAAAAAAGGACGTCAATTTTGTTTGGGAGCCACATTGCACGACCACGCAATTATCAGTTACGCAGTGCCAAATCGCAGCGAAGCAGTGTCGAATCGTAAAAAGGGGCCAGGTCCTTTACCTGCATAATGGTCCGGGTCTTAACCACTTGCTTACTGGGCACATATACCCCCTCCCTGCCCAGGCGAAATTTCAGCTTTCAGCGCTGCATCGCTTTAAATTAAAATTGCGCGATCGTGCAACGTGCCTTACAAACAAAATTGACGTCCTTTTTTTCCCCACAAATAAAGCTTTCTTTTGGTGGTATTTGATCGCCTCTGCGTTTTTTTTTTGCGCTATAAACAAAAAAGAGCGACAATTTTGAAAAAAAACACAGAATATGTTTTACTTTTTGCTATAATAAAAATCCAATTTTTTTAAAAAAATATATTTTTTTTCTCAGTTTAGGCCGATATGTATTCTACATATTTTTGGTAAAAAAAACAATCGCAATAAGCGTATAGTAATTGGTTTGCGCAAAGGTTATAGTGGCTAGGAAATAAGGGATAGAATTATGACAATTTTTTTTTTTTTTTTTTTACTAGTAACATGGCGATCTGCGAATTTTGTCAGGACTGCGATATTGCGACGGACACATCGGACACTTTTGACACATTTTTGGGACCATTCACATTTATACAGCGAACAGTGCTATAAAAAAGCACTAATTACTGTATAAATGTGACTGGCAGTGAAGGGGTTAACACTATAGAGGGTGAGGAAGGGGTTAAATGTGAGTCCTGGGTGTGTTCTAACTGTGTGGGGGGAGGGGGGTGACTAGGGGAGGTGACCGATGCCGTCTCCCTATGTACAAGAGAAACAGCATCTGTCACCTCTCCCTGACAGGACGTGGAGCTCTGTGTTTACACACAGAGCTCCACGTCCCTGCTCTAAAACTGCCGATCAGCGGGTACCTGGCGGACATCGCGACCGCCAGGCACGCGCATCGGCATATCGGGGACGCGCCGGGTGCGCGCGCCGCCATCGGCGCGCGCGCGCCCCCCAGTGGCCAGAGAAAACTATGCCGTCAATTGACGGCAGCTTGGATATTCAGATCCCCTAAGCTGCCGTCAATTGACGATGAGCGGGGCCGCAAGTGGTTAAGTGGTTAAATAGGTGCATCTATACTGCAATAAACAAAAATATACATGGCATATATTTCTATTCACTACAAAACATAAATAAAAGCATAACTTGGTGGGTTCTTTTTTAAATCCCAACATTCTTATTGACACTGCTCTAAGTTTTAAATGAATCTTGGGAGAATACCTTCCCAGGGTGAAACTTGGGTTACTTAGAGAAAAGAGAAGTGTTTGTCTCTTGAGAAGCAATTAGGATTGAGGATCCACCACAGGATAAACGAGTCTTGGAAGTTAGAAATAGCGATCAAATGCTACAGTGTCAAGCCATTGCTGTATATTTATGCACATATTAATCGTTAAACTACTTCAATACTCATAACGCAACTATGGATTTCTGTTGCTGAAAATGTAAGCTGCACAGTTTTAAATCTGCTGAATAAAGATTCAAAGGGAAGGTTTTCAAAGAATATTGCCTTATGAATTGAAATACATTCAGCAAGCCGATAGAAAGTGTTTAGAAATGTTAGGGTGTAAAAGATTCTCCTAAAACATATAGAACTGAACTCCAGGCAAACAGCTAAAAAATACAACTGAAATACAAATGTGAGAACTGCCTCATCTGCCAAAAAATGTGCAATTCTGTGTAGCAAGTCTTGTGATCCAGACACCATGCTAGCCAGAGTATAGCCAAGTCTCAGATTTTACTGCAGACAACATTGCAGCTAAGCAACATAGCCTGGTCCAGAACTATTCCTAATCTGTGACTAAACAATGAAGTTCGGCAGCACATAGATGGGTTCTTCCCCTCACTCTTCCCTAGTATAAGCATGTTCACAACATTAGACAGTTTTCTACAAAGCAATAGCTTCCCTTCAGTGCTTGCCCTCCCTCCTACAGGTACGAGTGCATCTGTACTTATATTAGTCATAAATAAAATACACTGAATTTTTTCTAAGGTATACATACCAGGACTTTTTCTTTTTTACATATTTGCCTGGCATTCCAGTTTTCCTAAAACACTAAGGGGCTGCTACATAATACTAGATACACATGCTGTTGGAATCTTGAATTTTTTTATTTACAATACATGCATTTTTAATGCTACGAACCATCCTCGCTTTGGAAGACCCCCCTACTAAAATATTGCAGACCCTCTAAATGCTTATCCATATGAAATAATCACCAGTTGACTGACACAGTTGCAATTGGAATTTCACATTCACCAAAATGTGGTTACAGGCCCTATTTATATATTAAATATTTGAGTAGTATTTATAAATTTTTATAGTATGTTGATCTATTATGATTTTTTATTCTTATATTTATACACTTACCAGCCACAGGTACACCTTGCTAGTACCGGGTTGTACCCCCCTTCGCCTTCATAACTGCCTTAATTATTTGTGGAATAAATTCAACAAGGTGTTGGAAACATTCCTCAGAGATTTTGGCCTATATTGACATTATAGCATCAGTTGCTGCAGATTTGTTGGGTGCCCATCCATGATGTGAATCACCAGTTCTACCACATCCCAAAGGTGCTCTAATGGATTGAGATCCAGTGACGGTGGAGGTCACTGGAGTAGCGTGAAATCATTGTCATGTTCAAGAAATCAGTTTGAGAGGATTTGAGCTTTGTGACATTATTCTGTATTATTCTGCTGGTAATCAGAAGATGGGTACAATCATAAAAGGGATGGACATGGTCAGTAACAATTCTAAGGTAGGCTGTGGTGTTTAAATGATGCTCAATTGGTACAAAGGGGCTCAAAGTGTGCCAAGAAAAAATCCAACACCATTACAGCCTAAACCGTTAATACAAAGAAGGATGAATCCATGCTTTCATGTTTACGCAAAATTCTGACTCTGAATGTCCCAGCTGAAATCGAGACTGTTTAGATCAGGCAACATTTTTTTAATCTTCTATTGTCCAATTTTTTGTGAGCCGGTGCGCATTGTAGCCTTAGGGCCAGATTCTCAGCGGCGATACGACGGAGTATCTCAGATACCCCGTCGTATCGCCGTTTTTTTTGCCTCGTATCTATGCGCGTGATGCTTAGCATCACTTTTGCATAGATACGCTTCAACATCCGACAAGCGTAAAACCATTACACTTGCGGATCGAAGTTGTAATGACAACTCCGGCCACTAGGTGGCCTTTACGTTGTTTTCTCATTTGCATATGCAAATGAGGCTAGTACGCCGATTCCCGATCGCTTTTACGCTGCCCCGTACGTCGTTTTCGTCCGCGTAAGGTTACCCCAGCTTCCATGTGGAGTAACCTTACGAAGTACCGTCGGATGCCGTTAAGAATGGCGTCGGGTCAGCGTCGGCTTTTTCCGTCGCTTACGTCGTTTTACTAACTCGTTCGCGAATAGGGAGTTGCGTAAATGACGCTCAAGTCGTTTTGACGTCGGTTTCAACGGCGCTTTCCGACGTGAGCTGGAGCATGCGCACTGGGCTTTTTCCCCGGCCGGCGCATGCGCAGTTCGTTCGACGCGGGGGCGTGCTTAATTTAAATACAAGCCGCCCCATTTGAATTGCGCGGGTTTACGCTGGGCGATTTACGCGACGCAGGCGAAAACTACGGAGCAAGTGCTTTGAGATTAAAGCACTTGCTCTAGTACGATGCGGCGGCATAGTGTAAATGGCTTACGCTACGCCGCCGGAATTCTATGAGAATCTGGCCCTTAGTTTCCTGTTCTTAGCTGACAGGAATGCCATCCAGTGTGGTATTCTACTGCTGAAGCCCATCTGCTTCAAAGTTCAATGTGATGTGTGTTCAGAGATGGTATTCTGCATACCTTGGTTGTAACAAGTGGTTATTTGAGTTACTGTTGCCTTTCTATCATCTCAAACCAGTCTGTCCATTCTCCTTTGACATCAACAAGGCATTTTTGTCCACAGAACTGCAGCTCACTGGTAATTTTCTCTTTTAAAAATATATATAAAAAAAACATTTTTTTTCCCTCAGTTTAGGCCGATACGTATTCTTTTACATATTTTTCGCCAAAAAAAAAGCAATACGCGTTTATTGATTGTTTTTTGCGCAAAAGTTATAGCGTTTACAAAATAGGGGGTCGTTTTATGGCATTTTTATTAATATTTTTTTTTTTTACTAGTAATGGCAGTGATCAGCGTTTTTTTTCAGTACTGCAACATTATGACGGGCACTTCTGACACATTTTTGGGACCATTGGCATTTTTATAGCGATCAGTGCTATAAAAATGCATTGGATTACTATAAAAATGCCATTGGCAGTGAAGGGGTTAACACTAGGGGGCAGGGAAAGGGGTTAAGTATGTTCCTGGGTGTGTTCTAACTGTATGGGGGGGGTGGACTCACTAGGGGAAATCACTGATCTTCTGTTCATACATTGTATGAACAGAAGATCAGCATTTCTCCCCTGACAGGACCGGCAGCTGTGTGTTTAACCACTTACCTACTGTGCACCTACACCCCCTTCCTGCCCAGACAAAATATAAGCTTCCCGCACTGCGTCGCTTTAACCGACAATTGCGCGGTCGTGCGACGTGGCTCCCAAACAAAATTGGCGTCCTTTTTTTCCCACAAATAGAGCTTTCTTTTGGTGGTATTTGATCACCTCTGCGGTTTTTATTTTTTGCGCTATAAACAAAAATAGAGCGTCAATTTTTAAAAAAATGCAATATTTTTTCCTTTTTGCTATAATAAATAACCCCAAAAAATATATAAAAAAAATATTTTTTCCCTCAGTTTAGGCCGATACGTATTCTTCTACATATTTTTGGTAAAAAAAAATGCAATAAGCGTTTATCGGTTGGTTTGCGCAAAATTTATAGCGTTTACAAAATAGGGGATAGTTTATGGCATTTTTTTTTTTTTTTTTTTTTACTATTAATGGCGGCGATCTGCGATTTTTTTATTGGGACTGCGACGTTATGGCGGACATTTCGGACACTTTTCTGACATTTTTGGGACCATTTACATTTATACAGTGAAAAATGCTATAAATATGCATTGATTACTGTATAAATGTGACTGGCAGTGAAGGGGTTAACCACTAGGGGGCGGGGAAGGGGTTAAATGTGTGTCCTATGAGTGTTCTAACTGTAGGGGGAGGGGGGGGTGACTGGGGGAGGTGACCGATTGTGTCCCTATGTACAAGGAACACAATCTGTCACCTCTCTCCCTGACAGGGACGTGCAGCTCTGTGTTTACATACAGAGCTGCACGTCCCAGCTCACTTACAGAGCAATCGCGTGTGCCCGGCGGCGATCATTGCCGCCAGGCACTCGCACGGGATCCCCGCGGAGCGGCGGGTGCGCGCGCGCGCGCCGCCGGCGACGCGCGCGCGCGCCCGCCCGCGGCTTTAAAGGGACATCACGTCATATGACGTGATGTCAGAACAATGGAGTCGTCTGCCCGCCGTCAATTGACGGCGGGCAGATGACAAGTGGTTAAAGACACAGCTCCCGGTCCTCGCTCTGTACCGAGCAATCGCGGGTGCCCGGCAGCGATCGCGCCCGCCACGCGCACGGGACTCGGGGGCGCGTGCGAGCGCCCCCTAGTGGCTGCTTAATGAGCTAACGTAGAGCTACGGGCTCCAGCCCAGGACAGCCGACGTGCCGTCGTAAAACGACGGCGCACGGTCGGCAAGCAGTTAATTGAAACAACCTTGACCTACACATGTGCTTCCTTAAATTCTGTGATACATATTCACTATATCCTGTGGATGGCACTGGTGTGTCACCCATTTCAAAGAGCCTGCCTTAAGCCTGAATACAGAGGTGATGAGAGGAGGATTTTTGAGCAGAGAGAATACAAGGTATCCTGGAAATTGTGAAAGAGATTGACAGCAGACAAGCAGCACTCATAACTCGAAAGCAGATTCTTCTGTAAACGAATAGTGGATTGTCAAATAATAATTATTGTTTCTAGTGCTATTACACAGCTGATGTTACAAAACAAACCTGTGACTTTACATTTTCCTTTAATAACAACTAAAACTAACACAACTGATTTTATCATCTATTAAACCTCAACGCCAGGCAGATATAAAAGACGCTAATCAATACACCTATGTATGTAATAAGTAATAATACAAAGTAAAGTACAAGAATTTGCTTTGGCATCAGTTTCTTGAAGGCCTTGTAAAACAGAGTTTAAAGATGGGGAGGAAGAAGCAAAGAAAACATGTAGGACTGTTGATAAGAAGAAGTGGCAGGGCGGTGGTAGGGAGGAAACATGCAAGTAAAAGTAAAACTGCTGCAAGTTCAGGCTTCCTGCCAGACAGGACTTCTTTGGCAGGTAAACCAGATGGTTCACATGCATTTCATCAGTGTGTTCAGCAGTTTGACTGGAGTATAAAATATCACCACTGGGCAGCAAGCAAAAAATTGTTCCAAACCCAGAATTAGCTTCCTGAGACCTAAGAAAATTATTTATATTATTTATTTACAGACAAGGCGTTCATAACTCACTTTCAGTAGACAGCATCTTTATAAGAGCACTAGCACATTTCAACCATAGAATATATTTTTTCTGTGTTTGGCCACTCTTCCTTCTCAGTATGTCATAAGTGAGAGAGTTCTAAGCAAGAAATACACAATAGTGAATGACAGTGAGGCAGGGAATGTTCCACTGAGTATGTTCGACCTCCTTGTTGCTGGTGCTCTGTAATTGCTTTGATGCTCACCCACTATAATACCTTTGCATCACTTTGACACCTGTGAGAGAGGGCAAGAATACACAAACGGTCACTGGCGCTAGGAGGGATATAGGCGGTCAATGAGGCAAAAACAAACCCTATAGTGATTACTGTAGAGGGTATCATATCGACAGTTCAGTGCAGCGGGAATGGCGGTACCCGGAAGTACCCAACACAAGTAATATACACAAAACAAGTCCGCGCTCTTAAATGTCTGTAAAATATATATAAAATATATAAGCCCAATGTTGTTGGGATAAAAGAAAATAATCATATAAATATAGAGAAAAAAGAATCCATTTATTGCAGATCCACTTCTAAAAACAAGGGAGAAACAGTCCATATAGGATAATATACAGGGCTGTAGAGTAGTAAGCAATGTGCACAAACAGTTCCACCAGCAGACACCAGCAATTCATGGGGTTAAACCTCAAAGGTTCCATGCACAGGCCATCATGAGGACAAAAACACACGCTGACAGTACCTTGATGGTAGATGGTATAAAGTGGTACACAGAGGACCGCCGTCAGATCTTAGGGTGAGGACCTGACATCAAACAGTCCACAATGTTGGAGTGTCACCAGGAAGAGAAGGGGATGGTGCCATCCGACGGGACCATCCGACGGGTCTTACAGCTGGAAATGCGGCGCAGTAGGCTCTGCGGGGACACACGCTCTTTCTGTCTGATAGCGTGGACGTCACACGTCTGAGACGCCACTTCACGTTCAGACCAGTGGAGCTGAAGTATCCTGGACGCCCTCTGGTGGAAAATCCAAAAATGGCATGTGACTAGTATAGGATGGTAGAAGCTGTTAGCAAAAAAGACAGGATATAGTCTATCTTCTTTTAAAAGGTTTGTAATAAAATCCCATAAATAAGGGGATCAGGGGGGTCTTGACAACGCGTTTCGCGCTTCCAGGCGCTTTTTCAAAGTCAAGGGTATAGGGCTTATTGCCAGGATTAAATAGTCTAAAATAAGGGGAGGGATAATGATGAGAGGGGAAATGGAAAAAAATGGGCATGTCCACAGAACCGAAAGGTTTAACCCCTTACAGGGACTGAAACACCAGAAACACAACACACATGAATATATATGTTAAATAAAAAAAAACTAAAAAGCCTGCCACCTACTGGAGTATTAGGAATATGAAATAAAATAAAATAATTTTCTAAATATACCCACAAATATTTAAAATTAAAACTTAGTCGTTAGATTAAAATGCTAGTTTCAATTTCTTCGTTTAACCCCTTGGGAGCCAATGAATTGAGCATAAAAATCCAGAAGACTTCTCTTCTGCAAAGAAGGGAAAATCTCTCATTATTAGTAAGGGTGCCTTTCGGGATGTGTTCAATCACAAACACTTCTAGATCTTTAAAAATTTTGTTATGACAGTAATTAAAATGGCGTGGCACACTATGTTCAGTGCACCCTTTTTTTATCAGACGGCGATGGTCACCTATTCTCGCACGTAGTGCTCTTATGGTACGGCCTACATAAAAGAACCCACAAGGGCAACGTAATACATAAATAACAAATTCCGTTGAGCAGGTAATAAATTGTTTGATAATAAACTCTTTCCCAGAGTATATAGGACGGTAATTGTACAACCAAAGGTTGTAACATATAGTCAATATAGGTGGATAATCCACTAAGGAAACTATTGGTACTGGCTATAATGGGACGCCCTTCTCAGTATGTCATAAGTGAGAGAGTTCTAAGCAAGAAATACACAATAGTGAATGACAGTGAGGCAGGGAATGTTCCACTGAGTATGTTCGACCTCCTTGTTGCTGGTGCTCTGTAATTGCTTTGATGCTCACCCACTATAATACCTTTGCATCACTTTGACACCTGTGAGAGAGGGCAGACTTGGGTGCTTCCCAGATATTTATACCAGAGCTTTGTGTGTGCTTTTACCACCAGCAATACTCTATGGCAGCTTTTGTACTTATTCTCTGTTGCCGATTTAATACCCATTTATAGAATGACATAATTTAGTTGTCAGCTTACTAGAGATGTCCTGTAGGCAACTCAATAAAAGTTGCTTACTATGGCGGGTATTGTGGTCATAATAGCTAAAACCAATTCAGTGACATTACATTTACCATATCCATTCTTATAGCACAAAGAAATACCTATTAGAGACGCCAATAACAATGGAATCAATACACAGTAATACAGACATTCTTTGCTGATCAAAAGGATAAGCATAACAGGTACACATCTCTTAGCTGTACAATTCAGTTGTGCCTGACTTTGCAAAGCAGCAAGTTTATGTTCTGTAGTCATTTCATCGAGGACTACAGCATTCTCATTGACATGCACTGCAGCTCACCACTTTGCACGGTATACATAAAACACAAGCACATTTGCATTAAAATCATAGCAGCTACAAACCATACATTTGAAACGTAAAATCTATTTATCTGCTACATTCTTACTTTTAATAACCCAACTGTGAAATTATAACACCTATGATTAATATTAATTAAGGAACAATCAGTGACCAGTAGCTAGAAAGCTATTAATTCACTACAATTACCAAGAATGAGAGATACTTCTTTATAGAAGCTTTTAAGACAAGCTGACTTTCAGACGCCAGCATTAAAGAAAAAAAAAAGGGATAAAAGAAAAGTGCTAAACACATTTTGGTGGAAAATGTCACCATGAATTATAAATTCTACGTTGGGACCACAAATCTGGACTTGAAATTTTAATAGAAAGGACTAAATAAAAAAAATAAAAAAAGACAAACACAAAAGATTCTATAACCAGACATAAAATTACAAAGAAGTTGTAATGCTAAACTGTCTACTGAAACAGGCACGCTGAACCTAGCATCTTAATAATTAGGCCCCTAAAGAAATACATTGTATCAGACTTCCAAATAACCTGACCTGGGATATATAAAGAGAACTTCAAGCTATAATGAATAGGAGTGTGTGACATGTAAACATTACTGTTCTCTTTTTTTTTTCTATAATCCACATCAGACTTAACCCAAAGTTTTGAGGAGTAAGAGGGGTTCATCGTTGTTCCGCCCTTCATATTTCTACCTCGGATTCGCATCATTTGTAGATTCTTCAGTAAATTTGTTTATTTGTTTATTTTATCTTAATTTATTTTTTATTTTTTTATCAACCAAAATGTAATAACAGATAGTGAGTCAAACGGTTTATGTATAGCTCTTATAAGAATAAGGGTTTCCGCTCAACCCCTCTGTCCCTTTGACCCTGGGTCCCTTTTTTTTTTTCCCCCTTCCCCCATCCCCTCTCCTATATTATCCTCCCGTGGCCTATTTGTATTTATCTCCCCTCCACCCTCCCCCTGCTTATTCCATGTTTACCCGATTGGATCGGGTCGACTATCTCTTCTTTCTTTTTTTTTTTTATTAAATTAATGTTTTACCTGTCTATTTCTGATAGTATCTGGATACATTTTTCCGTTGTTTTAAAATTTCTCCACTGGTCCCAGATCGTCCCACCTTTTCCTCCCTCTTCCTCTCCCAGGTCAACCCTTCTCAGGTACTCCATCTCTGCGATGTGATCGACCCTATGTATACATTTATTTAGAGGTGGTTTCTGTGGGAGGAGCCAGAATTTCGGGATCAAACATTACTGTTCTCATATGCTGCCATTCACACGTGCCAATTCTGAAAGATCAGAGCTCCAACCACATAGAAATTGTAATAATTATGAAAGAGTTGTGTATGCATCCATTTGATGTGCCTAAAAGCCCATTAATTCATTAAATCTTTTAGGTGGAGGTAAGTATAAATAAAATATGGTTGCATAAGTGTGCACACCCTTAAACTAATACCTTGTTGAAGCACATTTTGATTTTATTACAGCATTCAGTCTTTTTGGGTATGAGTCTAAAAGCAAGGCACAGCTTGCCTTGGCAATATTTGCCCACTCTTCTTGGTAAAAACAATCCAAATCTGTCATCTCCTGTGCACAGCCCTCTTCCGCTCACCCCACAGATTTGCAATCGGATTCAGGTCTGGGCTCTGGCTGGTCCATTCCAAAATTTGAATCTTCTTCCGGTGAAGCCATTCCTTTGTTGATTTGGATGTATGCTTTGGGTCCTTGTCATGCTGAAAGATTAGGTTCCTCTTTACGTTCAGCTTTCTAGCAGAAGCCTGAAGGTTTTGTGCCAATACTGACTGGTATTTGGAAATGTTCATAATTCCCTCTACATGGACTAAGGACCCTGTTCCAGCTGAAGAAGAACAGTCCCAAAGCATGATGCTGCCATCACCATGCTTCACTGAGGGTATGGTGTTCTTTTGGCGATATGTAGTGTTTTTGTGCCAAACGTATCATTGTTGAATTTATGGCCAAAAAGTTGAACCTTATACCCACATATATACATACATACATACAATATATCAAGTAAAGTATTTAAAAATATATATAATTTTTTTAATACTTTACTTGATATATTGTATGCATTGGTTCGTTTGCTGAGCCATGATTTCAGATGTTTTTTTGTGAATGGTTTAAATTTATACGAATCGACTTCAGACCACTCCACTCTCTGTACAATCTACAGTGGGTGTAGAAAAGAATCACCCCCTTTAAAATAATCAAATTTTGCAGCCTGAAATGAAGACTGACATTGTTTTTGGTTTTATCCAGTTGTATTTACTCAGTGCAACTTATAACAGTGAGAGATCTACAGTAACATCAACATGTCAGGAAAAAAACTGAAAAACAGAATCAGAGTTGAAAAAAGGATCTCCCCTTGTGTCGGTATTTTGTTGAACCATATGTTGCTTAAATTACAGCCTTTAGTCTGTTGGGATGTCTCTACTAACTTTGCAATATTTTCCCACTCTTCTTTGCAGAAGTGATCAAGCTTAGTTAAATTTGATGGTGATTTTTTATCCATCTCCTGTCTTTTGCCTGTCCACAAATTTATCCCGCAAATCTTTTTAAAAGTGCCTTACCACCCATAGTTGATTGTTTGCTTCAGTTGCACTACCAGGGACTGAAATGGTCCAGAAAAGCTCTTTTCATGCTGAGCTACTCAAAATGACCACAGCTGATCACAGCTCAAAGTCAAAGTCAAATGGCTTTGTGTGCCATTAAAAAGGTGATTAACTGCACCTGGTTGAGTTTACAAGTCATTTTTAGGAGGGGGGTGTTCTTTTTTTCCCCAACTCAATAAATACAGGTGGATAAAACAAAAACTGTGATAATTTCAGGCTGCAAAGTTACAAAATGTGATTATTTTCTATACCCACTGTATGTGCAACACAGTGATGATGCAAATTTTTGGTAATATCTGGGTCTGCAAAGGCATTTGTGGCACCCAAAATGTATTTACAGTAAAAACTTGGTTTCAGATAACCTTTGACTTGATATACAAGTGATGTCTTGATACAAGAGTAGAGCCATGTCACAACTGAGTATAAAAGAGAAGAGAGGTGCCTGCAAGTGTAGCAATATGGTTACATTTAATGAAGGTACAACATTAATTAATATATTGCTACACTTAGAGGCGCCTCTCTTCTCTTTTATACTCTGTAACTCCTGCTGGATTTTGCTTCTAATCCCCTTGTGGAGGCTTCCATTTGTGGATGGACATTTTATGGTTGCACATTGCTATGATGTTTTTATATGGACTATAATCTGAAGGACCTATGAAAAAATGGTTGTGGGACGAATCATTTGAGTTTTTCATTATCTCTAATGGGGAAATTTGCTTTGATATACAAGTGCTTTGAATTACAAGCATATATCTGGAACGAATTAGGCTCACAATCCAAGGTTTTACTGTTTATCATTTGTGGCTTTTGATGAATATGTTTCAATTAAAGTTTTTGTGTCCCGAGTTAAGCTTTAAATATTCACTTTAACACCTTCTATATTTTAATTGCTTATTGCAAAGTGAGAGGAAGGCTGTTTTACTAAAGAAGCTAGGAATCTTCACACAATGAATTCTATAAATAATCAATTCAATTATTCATGTGAAACACAAATTCTTGATAACCCTTACATGTAAATTAAATATGTTTTTTTTTCCAGTTACCAAATGATTAAAATTAATATTCACACAATTTAGTGCAGTTTCCACCTGTATCGTCTGATTTTTATAAACTTATATGTCTTTAATTTATATTGTAGAAATGTGATCCTGTCTTCACCCTTGATAAGGGGAGTTTTTTTTTCTCTAAAACGCATTGGGTAATACACACTGCATTATATCACATATATTTTGGATGAGAGTCACTTACCAGCTCATATACATGCCATATGGGTCTATGTACATTTTTATGAGGTTTGAATATTGAATAAATACATTTTTATATTTTAAGAAAATTGTCATTTACCGTATTTATCGGCGTATAACGCGCACCCCAATTTCATTGTGTGGTCAGTGTCCATCTGCAGCCTTAATGCAGCCTAATCTGTGCCTAAATGCAACCTATGTGCCCCATCTCCAGCCTAAATGCAGCCTATGTGCCCATCTCCAGTCTATGTGCCCATCTCCCACAGCCTAGATGCAACCTATGTGTTATTTAAGTTTGCCTAGATGCAGCCTATGTGCCCATTTGCAGCCTCCCCTTCTCCCGTGGAGTGAGGGAATCACCGAGCCGTCATGTCCTGTTCATTCAGCAGCAGCAGTCACATACACAGTCCAGCCTCGGCCATCGGCATTGGACCAGCTCCTGTGATTGATAGAACACTGGTCCAATGCCAGTGGCGGAAGCTGGATTGTGTGTGTGACGTTAGAGGCGAGTAAACAGGAGAGGCGGCACGTGAATTCTGGCAGAGCTCGGCAGCGCTCGTCCCCCTCCTTCCCCTCCGAGCCCAAAGTACACCATCGGCGTATAATGAGCACCCGTGATTTCCCTATTTTCAGGGGGGGAAAGTGCCCCGATAAATAATATTTGATTTCGTCTCAGTCCCATTTTTGGGAAAAAGTTCTGCATCTAGCCTCACTGTAAATACTACCACCCTTTACAATACATACCAAATAGTTATACCACAGAGTTCCACTAGTTTTTGTGTTCATTAAAAGTCAGGGAGGCTGATAGCTGAAAATGCCAAAAGAAGGAAAATTAGGTCAGCACAGAGACAAAGGTTACTGGAAGAGATTTGGAGTTTAGAACAGACACATAAAAATTCTCAGGAAGAGGAGGTATTAACATCCCTAACAAGGAAGAGAGAAGACCTGCGTAACCTACTAGAACAGGAGACCAAATGGGTGTTTAATAAAGTGAATAATAATTTCTATGCTTTGGGAAACAAACCAGGGAGATTTTTGGCAAGGATGATTAAACCTAGAAACTCGCAAAACTTTATTCTTAAGATAAAAGATAAGAAGGGGAACATGAGACACTCCACTAAGGAGATTAGTAAAATATTTCAGGAATACTATCAAAACCTATATAAAGTCAATAAAGATCAAGGGACATTAGAAACCCAGAATAAGATAGAGAATTAAAAAATATTTAGAAAAGATAAAGACCCCGGGCTTAGCAGAAGAAGTAGTAAGAAAACTTAGAAAGAGAAATTACAAATGAGGAAATAAGCCAAACTATAAAAAATATAAGATGGAAAGAGTCCTTGCCCAGATGGGTACACCTCAGCATACTATAAAAGAATTGTGGGGGATCTTAATACCCTTCTTCCAGAGATATATGAATTCCATCAGAGGAGAATGGAGATACCGAGAAGAGGCACTGGGAGCCCACATAACCCTGATAGGTAAAGAAGATAAGGACCCCTCGTTATGACGCAAGTTATAGACCTATATCCCTGATTAATGTTGACATAAAGATTTACTCAAAAATCCTGCCGGAGAGAATAAGGCCTCTCCTGCCGGATTGATTGAGCAGGACCAGGCAGGGTTCATACCGGGAAGAGAAACTAGGGAGAATGTTCTAAGAGCCCTGTTTTTGATACAAAAGGCCAAAAAGAGTGGAGAGCCAGTACTGTTCCTGTCACTAGACGCCGAGAAGGCCTTTGACAGGCTGGACTGGAATTCATATGCTAGCAACCTTAACACATGCTGGATTCGGCCCAAATATGCTCAGGTGGATAGGCGCCTTGTACTCTAAGCCTTCGGCCCAGGTGAGGTGAATGGCACCCTGTCAGATAGATTCCCATTGTACAATGGGACTCGTCAAGGGTGCCCGCTCTCCCCCCTCTTCTGTTTGTTTTGACATTAGAGCCACTCCTGGAGACAATTAGGAGGACCCAGGGAATAGAAGGAATAAAGTGGGAGGGAGGGTTCACAAGATCTCTGCGTTCGCAGACGACATGATGTTGTATGTGTCTAACCTGAGACAAACACTGCCGAGAATAATAGCGGAATACGAGAAATATGGCGAGATATCAAACTTAAAAATTAATCAAGAGAAAACAGAGATCCTAAGTATCTCGGTAAGCCGAAGAGAACGCAGGGATCTTGAGGCCCTATATCCATTTAAGTGGAAACAGAGGGGAATGAGATATCTGGGGGTCCTTCTGTCCACAACAGAAAGATACATATATGAAGATAACTATATACTTTTATTAAACAAATTAAAAGCAGACTTAAAGGGATACAATGTGAACAGAGTATCCTGGCTAGGAAGGATAAACATCATAAAGATGATGTTATTACCTAAAGCTTTATGGGGCAGATTCACATAGAAATAGATTATCGTAGCGTATCAGAAATACACTACGTCCTTATCCGGTTTTTTACCTGCCTCTACGTGGAATTCAGGATTTTGTCCATTAAACGACGGCGGCGTAGTGTATTTTCTCCCGTCGCAATCCATCTGCGCGAGAGGGGGGGGCCTGAATCATTTAAAAAAGGCGCGTTCCCCCCAGCGAACTTGCTCGACATAACCCGCGCTTCGCCAATCTCCAATCCCAAACCCCCCGCCGTGCATTGCGCGAAATACGTCGTGACGTCATTCGTTGTTTATGTAGCGTCGTTTACGGGCGATCCTAGTCCCGAACGAGTTACGTAAACAAAAATAAAAAAAATTAAATTCGAAGAGCGGGAACGACGGCCATACTTAACATGGGCTATGTAACGTTAGAGCAGCAAAAAGCTGCTCTAACATTACGTACAAAAAAAATAGACGAAAGCGATTGCGACGACCACTCGTATCTTCGGGAATCGCCGTAAAGACACATTTGCATATCCCGACGCATCAAAACGACGCAAACTCCTCCCAGCGGCCGCAAATAGATGGCAGCGTAGATCCGAAGGCTTACGAAGACGTAAGCCTCTCGGATCGAAGCCCGAAGCCGCCGTATCATGGTTTGAGGATTCAAACTAGTGATACGGCGCGCGAAATTTTAAATTACTCCTGTCTAACACCAGTTAGACAGGCGTAATTGCTCTATGAATCTGGCCCTATATATTTTTCAAACACTCCCGATCAAAATTCCAGAAGCCTTTTTATAAAGTACTAGGCAAGATAACCAGAGGTTTTATATGGAAGGAACGAAAATCCCGCATTGCGTTAGGAACCCTGATTAGACCAAAATATGAAGGAGGATTACAACTACCTGACTTCAAAAGGTATTTTGAGGCATCAGTACTGAAGGAGAATATTAGACTGGTTCCAGACGGAGGGAGGGGGGGTAAGAAAAAGGTGGGTAGAAGTAGAAGAGAGCTTAAGTGTTCAAGAGCTGGGAAACAGAATATGGATTCCGACGCAATATAGAGGAGTCCCTCAGGACACCCCATAATGACTAAAGAAACGTATAAAAGTATGGGACAGAATATGTAAAAAGAAAGAATGGCCTTATAATAGTCCATTAATGCCTCTTACGGGTACAGACTATTTCCCACCGGGGAAAGAGGGTGGCATATTTAGAAGATGGTCAACCTCAGAAACATTAACATTGAGGGATTTAATGAAGGGAGATGTTTTTGTGTTCCATCCAGGAGCTACAAGAGAGATACGGAGTGTTTCCAGGAGATGCATGGGGTATAGACAGATCCAACACTTTATAAACACCTTACCGAAGCCGCTGCAGGCCCCTAATGATCTGAATCAATGGGAAAGAGGCGTAGTACGAGTGAGTGGGAGCAGGACGGCAGGGGCTCTCCAACATATATAAAATACTGAAACCCAGTGGG